>JAGWCC010000029.1:1257028-2514056 GCA_022651775.1 Drusus annulatus | reverse complement strand
GTTTCGGTTAAACTTAACCTTCTTCAGGAAAGTATATATATAAACTGATTATATATAGGTTTATATATATACTTTATAGGTTTATATATATACTTTATAGGTTTATGTATATACTTTCCTGAAGAAGGTTAAGTTTAACCGAAACCGGTCGAATGTTATATGTGTATAAATAAAGTGGCTTAAAACTAAAATATTTTTTATTTAAATTATAATGTCAAGCTACAAAGTGATTGCTTCCTTCGATAAAAAAATATAATATTTAGTTTTATATTTGGTCGTTTTAGATAAATGTTGATACATTTATAAAAAATAAAAAAAATTAAAAAAAAAAAAATTAATGTTTGATGAAGTACGTGTCTCGAACACGTACTTCATCAAACATTAACTTGGTCTTTCCTTGTTTTCCTGAGACGTACTCGACAGCTTCTATCATAAACAGATGCCATTACGCACATTTTCTTTTCTCCACCTACTCGCTCCGCGTGCGTCTGGACACGTAAATCGGACATTTCATAATCTTAATCATCACGCTTACATCGGATGCCTCGCAATCTTTTCGGATCACCTTATCCGTAATTCGGTCTTACGTGGTACTGTGCATTCCTTCGCCAGCTCCTCGCCTTGTTGCAATATATCAGGGTGGGCAACAGAAATCTGATGTAGACTGCTAGCCTCGCTTCTTGCAATCCGGAGTGATTGATTGATTCTTTTATAACCTTAGGTATTTTATTTATTAAGGGGTTTGAAAATAATGAAAGAGTGCAAGTAACCGATAAATATTTCATAGTCATAGTCGATACATAGTCCTCGTCTACATGTAACGTATATAACTAACCAACCATCACGCCTTTTTACCGCAGGGGTAGGCAGAGGCAGTAGACAGATATACTGCCATATAACTCTGTCTTGGAACACACTCCTTACTTCATTCACATTCATACACCGTCTCATAAATACTATTCTTTTATTCAGACTCATCACGTGGCCCGATTCAAGTATTTGATTTACTTGATCGTGCCATGTCTTCCTTGGTCGTCCCCGACTTTTTCTTCCATTCACTTTCACATCGTATATTCTTTTCACATTTCTTTCTTCGTTCATTTGCTCTTACCCAAACCGTCTAAGCGTCCCTTTCTTGATTCTATTTGTTACGCTTCCATCATCCTTGCATTCTTTCCAGATATCCACATTTTTAACACGCTCATACATAGTTTTACCGCACATACGCCTCAGGGAACTCGTTTCCTCGTCTATTTAAATTTTAGAATATCTTCAAGACCTCCGTGGCAGAGCAATTAGCTCCTCGGCTCTGGCCACGGAGATCCTATGGAGATTGCGAGTTCAAAACCTGAAGAGCACAAGATAAAAAAAGTGAAAAATGAAATAATTACGTTCCGGAGTGGAAGATACTGCCACCGAGTATTGCCCTAGTGAGATGCCACCATCATCGCATTATAAGCATAATCTAAATGATTAGGTGACAGGGAATCTCAACCTTCCTCTTCTGTCCTCCCTTTTCCTCCACAACTATTCTCATCCTCACACATTCCCAAAATTAGGGTAGCTATGGTGTGTTCTGCCCCAGACACTTAGGACTCTTTTGCGGAAACGTATATGTATTTACATATAAAGATATTTCGATGTAATTATGACTTCGATTTTAATAAACAGATTTCGCAAGATTTTTTAAAAATATTTACCCCACGTTTGCTGCTAGCCCTGAGATTCCATTGACCTAGAATTGACACATTTAAGACAATGTACGAATTATCTACAAACTGTAATTTTAAACTAAATATGCCTGGCTTTCTTATTGTTACTATTTTTCACAGCGTAGAAATTTGTCGGTTTGTAATAAGACCAGCAAATCGTTCAATCAATTCACATTAAGCATAGTTCCTCTGAACAATTTTAATCACACACACTGTCGCAATAAGACGGAAGTGGATAAAAAATGTACAGATCTTTAATCATAGATTTATGTTTTCCTCCGAGAAATTCGCAATCGAAATATGACAAACATGCTTGGTACAATATATTCCCTCTAAATCTAATCTCTAATTAAATTACAGACACATATCGTTGCCGGAAGGCAAAAGGGCTGAAACGCCATTTCGGGAAGTTTATACCAGAGCACTTTAAAAGTTTTTTGGTTTCACAATAAAATTATTAAGTATTCAGTGCCTGATTAGATTTTGAGAAAAAGTCAACTCGGTAACTTAATGCTCTCACTGAGTTATTTGAAGCGACAAAAAGCTAAAAAAGTCCCAAACTTGTGTCGCTTGAGTCAAGCCTTCTTTAAAATGGTACATATATTTTAGATGGCACAATTAAACTAGAGTCAAAGCATTCGATGCAGAAAATAAAACCGATCAAAACTGCACGTTCAACTCATTTTTGACCAAAGTGTCGGTTAAGTCTTTTTGCCTTTCCAGCGACGATTAGTTCTATCTTTAGATAATAGATTTTTTTCTATGATTTGTGGTTCTAACAAAATTATGAGGTTTGTAATTTTGCGAAAAAGCTCCAAAACTTAAAAAGACAGGAAAAACGTAGGTACGGTAATGATTTAATTTAAGGTGATTAGAAAGATGAATACATGAACAAAGTTATTTTGTTATTTGTCCACGGGAACGTTTTTTCATATAATATTTTTATGATGGTAGGATCAATAGATTTCACGAACTAGTACAACAATCCAGTTTGTTTCCTTTGAATCCAAGCCCTGAGACACTCTTCAAGTCAAACTTCACATTTTAAAGCTAAAATATAACAAAACGTTCGGATGAACAGCCCGGCTGTAGCGTTTTAGTCATCGATATATCCTTTGTCTATGGCTTAAGATATCCATCAAGGGAATCAATAATTAGTGTACCAAATGTAATGACAACGGAGCGTCATATTTTAGCGATATTGACAAATAGACAAAACGAGTCTTGGTTGTAACAATAATATAAAGAATGGGATTTCACTCTCATTCATGGTGTAGGCGGACACTAGTAAAGAAAGGGAATTCGTAATTACACTCATTAGCTGTTTCGTGAACATTCTCTGTAATTTTTTTCTTCATTTGAGTTTTTATGAAATATTTGGCCGAAACTGGCGGCAGTGCCGGCATCATTAAAAATAACCTTGATTATCGAAATAAATCAATTAGTCAAATCTGAAAATTATATTTTAATTTTCTTTGTTTTAGCGTTAGAACGTTACAATGTTTATGTTTCTTAACTTCTAGATTTTGTTGTTTTTTAAAGAAAGACAAACATTTCCAGCCTACGAAATAATTGACCATATTTGAAAATCTCCTACAACGATCATTATAAGCGGAAAATGTTGCTTGTACATTGTGATGAAGGACTCACCATGCCTGAGTGAGTACTTGACGCTTCGGACCACTCGATCAACTAACCGGTAGCTATTGTGAGCATTATCTTGAAGTTTCTATTGAAAACAAGTAGAAAAAAATCGCCTAGGAATTATGTAAGTAAGTTGGTAATTATTGTAAAAACTACGATCTTAATCTAACTTTTTTCCAGGTTGTGACAGGAATTACTTCCTGATATTTGACATAACACATAATGTTTAGACATCATTGCGATATGGCAGGGAAAATACACGAGAGAAATGTATCCAATTCACGAGAAATAATCGGTAATTTCCAATTCCCTTCTGCTTTTTAAAGAATGATGTCCATTGAATGCATTTACATCTACAGAGATGTTTTGTTATGTAAAACATGTGAATATTTTACGTTGGTGTAATAGTTTTTGCTGTTCACAAGAATATATTTGTACGCAAAAAATTCCCAAGTAAAAATCCATTGCCATTTATATTCATTTTTTATGGCAGTGTGGATCGCAAAGAATGCCATGGAATTCGAGAGCATTTTTTTTTGCAAAAACAATACATTGCGAAAAAACACAAAAAATGGTATCATAATTATAAAAAGACAATGGTAAAAATAGGTAAAAATAAGTTTAAAAACAAAAAAAAATAGGTTTTATTTATACCTCTCGGCAACAATTTCAATTATTTGATACCAAAAACTATTTTTTTTACACATTATCACTGCCTGAAGGCAGTGGGACTATTGCAGCCCATTGAACAAAGTTGAATGTAAAACATCATGTATTCAACAAATGTGCTTATTCATAATATAGATCAACAAACATCGATTCTGAGGAAAAAGGTGAAACTGTGAGCAATTTTTCGAGCAATTGATAAATCGTTCTTGAAAAATGAGTAAACATAACTAGCATATCAAATGCTCCGATGAGTTCTGACGTCATTTGTACCGCCCGGGCCAATTAAAACACTAGTAAAAATAACTAGCATATCTAAACGCTTCGGATGAGTTCTGACGTCATTTGTACCGCCCGGGCCCAGGACGTGGAACTGATTGGACAACTACCACTTCAAATAAGGTCGTTTAGTGGGTTTAAGAAATAGGTTTAAAAAATATGAAAAGGCACCATACTAAAAATAATGGTATATTTTGTGCAGGTGGGTGCCTTATTTTGTGAGATAGAATAAACTGGGGGAAGGGAAAGCATGTAAACAAATCGTGTTGATTTGCTCTTAGCCATTTCATGAAAAGTTGAAAGTGCACATTGGCGGGTTATGACATAGGTTTGCGGTGGTTCATGGATACATCACTTTCGTTAAGACTTACATAACATAATGTGAAGTAACTCGACTTAATATACGGCGTACGTAAGTGCCAACCCATATTGCTTGCTTTGGATAGAGGTACACTTGAACTTGCAAGAAAATTATTCAAATGATAAATAAACATTCACCAACCAGTGCAATTTAAAATACACACTTTAAAATGTTCACTTTTCGAGTCAATAAACACAGAAAAAATCGAAAAATTAAACCAATCACCGTCATATCGTCACGTTAAAGCTGGATTCACACCAACGTCCGGATCTGCTCAGTGACGATACTGTTCCATGTAATGAGCTTGCCTTATTGATATGGTATATTATTTTTATAATCGAGGAGTATGTATTAAGAAAAAGTTGTGTATCCAGCATATCCTTTTCTGCCCACCCTTGTGATATTTAACTACTTGGTTAGTTAAATAATCATTTTGATGTGTAGTTAAATCGCAGATTTTTTTTATTAAAAACCATTTTTTTTATCACTAAATAATATTTTTAATTGCTAAAAATTCATTAAGAAAAAGATACATAAACCATAATTTTAACATAATGATATTACAAAAAAATAAAATATGTTTTCGTAGAAAGCAATCACTTTGTGGTTTGACACATTTAATGAAAATGAAGTCATAACTTTGTATAAGACCCCCGATTTATTTTTTATTTTTTGACCGACCGGTTTCGCTTAGCTTAAGCATCATCAGGATACAAAATTAAACTAAATATATTTTTGAATTTTATTCCCAAAAAAGTCAACTCATTTCGAGTTCGAAAAGTTATTCGAAAGTTATTTAATTAAAAAATAAATTTAAAAATTGTTACAAAAGCATGGTAAAAAGAAAAAAGTTGGATATGTTGAAAAGTGACTTAAAAGCATAGAGATTATCAAAAAATCATGATTACATTTCATGAATTCACAAATAATAAAAATACATTTAATTCAAGCATCTATAATTTTTCTAGGCGATTTAATTTTCAAAACAAAAATACACATTATTTTGCATAATTTTGAATATGTGTGTGTGATGAGTATTGAATTATTTATATACATGACAGATGTAATTTGTATTCTTTTTATATTATAGAAAGAATACATTAAACCATTATTCAGACCAGCTATGTTTTTGTTAACAATAATTACTTCAACTATTTTTAACAGTGTTCTTACTGTAAGAACTAACAATTTATTACCCTGCCTTGTTTTATAGGTCCTATTCAAATGAAAGTTGGTTTGTTCAGGCTCGTGTCGATAAAATTGGTCCATCACTCAGACGGGTACATTCGAATGCATTTATAAAGCGATGCTAACATCTCGAATACTGATTAAATACTTTTTTATTATTTCGTTTTTTGTACGTGGCTAATCATCCGTGGTAAATTACTATTATTTATAAACGTTTTATGACAAATTTAGAAACAAGAGACAAAATACACAAGGTAGGTCCATTACTTCTACAGATAGGATTGTTATATTTTTATAACATCTATCGATACATGTTAAAAAAGTGCTCATTTTTTTCTTAGTTATTGTAAAACTATGTTATTATTCAAGCTTTTTTAAAAATAACCTGAACATATTTGAATTCTTCCTCCTTTTGTCTCAAATTAAAATCCATATGATTTTGCTCGCTACAATTTATCTCTGCATAACTAGGTACATATTGTCATTTTTTTGTTGAATAAATTCTTTACTTAACGATGGTATTTAATCAAGGAGCCGAAAATAGTTGCGTTGAAATTTCATGACGCCAGAGCTCACCGTTCGAGGACTTTATAGTGAAAAACAAAAAAAATATGCTTTATAGTTCGAGATAAAATAGTTTTTGTCAGTCCTCACCAAAAAACAATCGGTTTTCGTTTACGACGTTTCCTACCGCTCCCAAAATAATATATTTGTATTGTTACATTGAATGTTTAAAAAAAAAAGTTTATTCCACAACTGTCTTGAGAGCTAGTGAGAATATATCATCTAGCGTTGTGACCGCTCTGAAAGAACTACTTCTTTTGGCAGCAGTTCCTACTTCATTCATTGCTCATTAAACAAATACATTGAACAAATACGAGGAACCTGTTTCAGTACTTTTCACTTTCAAATCTCTACCGACTAGTACGTGTTTTTTCGGCGAGGAGCCAGTTCCAGTTATTTTCGTTTTTAAATCTCTACCGATTAGTACTTTTGTTTTGGCGAGGAATATCAAGAAACCGGTTCCAAAAAGAACTGAACGAATAACCGGATAAATTCAAATTTCTGTTTTACGAGTTCAAGTTCAATTGAAGTGTTCATTTTAAAGAACTAGCAATTCGTGAAGCATTCACAAAACATTGAAGTTTTTCCCAACGCCAATGGCATCCCATAACGGGGTATGTTGTGAGGTTGAAGCCAGTGGAGAAGGAAAAGAGAACGGGTAGAGGAAGGTTTTAAGTACCTGGAAATTCAGACGGCTAAATCCATTTCAAGCAACGTTCCGATTCTGAATGGTGGTCTTCCACCGGGGCGATACTCAAAGTATCTACCACTCTAATAGCGAAATTCAAACAGCTCACTGACTACTGCTTTACGTAAAACGTCGGGCGTAAAATATACAAATACCCAAAAGGCCCGATTTTTTTTGATTTTATGGATTCTTTCGTAATCCTATACTAAATAGCTGGGGCTTATTCAAATACCCCTCATAATGTCTATCTAACTAGTACTGCGGCTCATTAAACCTTATTACTATCACCAACTGATGGTTTCATTTAATTGACTGAGTTTAAGTTTACATTTAGTGAGTTCTTAGGGAAAAGGTCTTAGCTGGATAAAAAAAACCCTAAGCAGTCCCAAAAGGCCCATCTCGCGTGTTGTATATCAACGCTCCATAAAACCACTGGCGATGCAGGCAGGTACCTCGATTCCGAGGAGAAATTTATTCCTCCCAATAATAATAACAAACCTGTCGACAAAAGATCCGTAGATTAGTTAATTTACAAAGAGTCAGGCGCGGTATTTAAATATTAGAGGCGCAATCATATCTGGATGTGCGTAATGCTCGGCTAATGAAAGTACAGCGGCGGTAAATGTTTTCCCCGCTCGTGTTACCAGTTACAAACAGGTAGCAGGCATCGGTATGCGGGCTACTCCTCTTCAGCCCACACCTCGCAGCCTCCAGGCAGAGTTGATACATAACTAAGGTACCATATTGGCGTTGCGATATACAAAATGATTTTCAAACAAAAAAAAATAGTAAATCAAAAATTTGCCATTCTTTACGACTTTACCAAAACTTTGACGGGACTTAGACTTTGACTTGAATAAAATCATAATAATGTATATTTGGTCCTAACCTTGAAGTAACAATGTATGGAGGGAAAGCTAATTATTTTTACCCAACCTACACAAACTTGCGATAAATCACTTTCTCTGGGTTTTTACATCGTACACTATGAGAGAGAAAGAGACAACAAATTTCCTAGACCGCTTCTATATACTGTAAGGATGGTCTTAAGGTTCTGGTTCACGGCAGGACTCCGCCCACGTTTTTTATCATGCCACTAAACTTGACACAACTAAACGGTTTTTTAGGTTATATGCTATATTTTTGTGGATAAAAATACTGTGAAAAGTGGTTATACAAATAAACAAAAACTTTATGTCGACATGTGCTATGAATGGATGTATAAATACCCAAGCCCTAGTCCTAGCCACGCCCAGGTCTGCCGAGTCCGGCAAAAATCATCAAAACTGACTACACTGCCTTAGATAGGTACCACTCTATGTACTCTAAGGGTAGAACGCTCGGCTACAAATCCATAGGTCGCGGATGTGCGGGTCGCGTGCGCAATTTTTATTTATTTAATTAATATATGTCATAACACATTTAATTCATGTTAAATAAAATATAGCTTATTTGCGGCATGTTCCAGAGTGGTAGATACTCTGAGTATCGTCTTAGTGAAATACCACCATTCAGAATCGAAATGTTGCTTGAAATGACTTTAGGCGTGTTTGGTGACCAGATTTTAATAACCAGGTACTTCCCAACCTTCTTCTTTCTCATCTACTTCCCTTCCCCACTATCCCCAACCTCACAACATACCCCGATCGGGGATACCAAAGTCTCACTGGCTCCAGACGGTTGGGAGCAGTTGGAACTCTTGTGTGGTATTCACTACTAAAAAAAATATATTTAAATAAACAATTATCAACAAAAATATAGCATATAACCTAAAAAATCGTTTAGTTATGTCGAGTTTAGTCGCATATGAAAACATGTGAGCGGAGTCCCCGGAGACGCGGGAGACCAAGATCATCCTTACAGTACATAAAAGTGGTGTGTTATTTTTGTTGTCTCTTTCTCCCTCATGGTGTATGACGTAAAAACCCAGAGAAAGTGATTTATCGCAAGTTTGTATAGGTTGGGTAAAAAGAATTAGCTCTCTCTCCGTACATTGTTTCTCCAAGGTTCTAGCACTCGACTATGGAGTCCGTCTAATGATGATGTTATTAAAATGTGTTCATTGGGCCCATTACTAGATAGTTGAGCGGAGGACCTTCTAGCGTAATCTGTATCAATGCTGCATAGTACCTACTCGTCTAGGACACCGGAATATACACTAATATACACCGGAATATACAATAACTGAAGTATCTAGCAAGTACGAGCATCAGCACGCTTTTCCTCTTCGCGCATAATTCACTGGAGTCTTTAACTGGCGCTATCCTCTGTCCACTGTTCGCTGCTTACTTTCCATTTCACCGTGTTCAAGGTTTACTGGACAGTTGCGCAACCTGCAACAGTCCGGCGAGTGAAGATTCCGCATCGTCACTGCAGCCTCATCCCGCCCCTCCCCGCCTCCCACTCCTCCCACCCTCCCAGCTCCGTGAGAGCCTCCCTTGCACCATATATAAAGACATATCGCTGATAACTATTCACTTATTCTAACAACATAACCGGAGCTCCAAGCAACAGGACCACAATGCGGTCTAACAACAAAATAATAACAAAGCTTCATGCAACAGTTTTATCCATTGGCGTCATGGCTTCCTTACTCTGTGGTTTCATCAGATTTTGTCGGTGGTTTTATAGGTTGGGTTTTTACGGTTTTGAACACAGATACCTATTTATTATAATTTTCTGTCTACTGAGAGCTACATTTTCACTGTCACCTCTAAATAGAAAACCTCTAATCGAAGAATATTGTCATGATAAGGTAAAATTAGATGAAAAGAAGAGGAAAATTTCTAAATATCAAAGCAAAATTTTAATTCGTACGGATGGTCTCTCATCGAGCAATTCTAAAAGTATCTTCTAGTCAGGAATGCAGTGCAAACACATAAATTATTAGCAATGTTCTATCCGAACACAATTTCAAACAATTGAAATTATGGAAGGAATTATGAATTTACGACGCACTGTAAAAAGTCAAAGATCATTCGTATATCTGAAAGAATTTTAGTACGTACTATCCTTTGAATATTCTTAATGCTCTTTTAAAAATTAATTTTCATCATTAACTGAAAAATCACGGGATGTAACTTGACTTGCAAAACTACATCTTTAACTGCCGCCGTGGTCGAATGGTAAGACGCTCGACTACAAATCCAGATGTCGCGGGCCCAAACCCGGCGTGGGCAAAAAACTAAAAAAAAGACCACCATTTAGAATTGAAATGTTGCTTGAAATGGTTTTGGCCGCGTTTGGTGACCAGATCTGAATATCCAGGTACTTTCCAACCTTCTTCTTCCCCATCTCCTTCTCCTCCTTTCAGCCTTCAGCCTCACAACACACCAAAATCGGGGATGCCATAGACTCACTGGCTCTAGACGGTTGGGAGCAGACTCTTGTGCGGTATTCTCTTTGAAATGAAAAAAAGACTTGGTTACTTTAATCCACCCATTTCAAATATAGAATAATAATAATATAGGTAGGTAGGGATTTAAAAATGTTATTTTTTTAAATTTCATATAACATCAGTTCCAAATTTGAAAAGTTCACGCTTGTACGTCGTAAGTTCTCCCAAAGGAAATGGAGGAAGTCGTGGGTTCAATTCCTCCGATAGCTGAGTCCTCCATCATTACACAAGCAACAATATTGCAACATAGTCCCAGTGGTTCTAGGCAGTTGAGACTTTTGTGCGGTAGGTACTCACATAAAAAAGATTCCGGAAGCAGTTAAGAACTAGACTATGTTTCTATATACCACTGAACAGATAATCTCTAGAAGTGCGATCTGTAGCGATTTGAAAGAAAACTGATGTCGCCAATTTACGTGAGACTTTACGTTTCTAGGCCACAAACAGGTCAATGAAATTGATTGTATGTTAGAGAAATAATTTCATCAAAAGTACAGATGAATTGAGCTTAATTCAGGCAAAGAGACACGCTCACAACACACTTCTATCAGTTAATCTCTTCAGTGCAATAAACAGTATACATGAATGCCTCTGTCTCTGGTTTGAATTACTAGAAAAGGTAGGTACACACGCAATCAAAAAATAAAATAAAAAGCAGAGCTCTCTTTTAGATTTTAGATAGCATATTGCGCAAGGCAGATGAGCCCAGCTGTGTCCAATGCCTCTATTGTGTGATGCACGGACAGGTAGACGAAATGCATTTCATTTAGATGATGGCTGATGGCTGATGACTGTAATATCTGGACATCAGAGAGACAGCCAGCTGTGATGTAACGCGCCTTGCGTCCACCTCTTGTCCACTATCGCGTTCACACACTTAGTAATATGTTAGATGGAGTCATTTGGTTTTGATGGTACAGTCTCGTACCTTGTATTACAGAATAATGTACACGAAGAAAATGCAAGAATGTAATAAAAAAATATCAAATTATGACGATGTGTCATTAGTTTTAAGTCACTAGTTTCAAGTCTTAGTCGTAAGTTACTAGCTCTAAGTTCTAGTGTTGTAAGTCACTAGTTAAACATGTTAGTTGTAAACCATGAGTAATGAATCTTAGCCGTAAGTTATTATGGTAGTTATAAGTTTAGTCTAAGTGATAAGTTATAGGTTAGATCAATTAAGTTGTATAGCGCCCTTGTGGTGTTTTTCCCATGAAAACGGCGCTATCGAAGTAAATATTTTGGTATTTATGATTTAATGAAACAAATTTATTATTATTTTATCAATTCAAATACAAGTTGGAGCTAGAAAACACATGTTGATTAATATTTCAGTATATACCTGAAAGTAAAAATCAAACGTACGATCCGAAGGGGGGTGAGGTAGTTACCCCATTCGATCCTGATTATCAAATCGTTTTCATGACATAATCTTATGTAATTTATTTTCGGTAATACTTACTTTGTGACCTTTATCTAAATTATCGCACAAAATTCACGTTCGGACCATTAGAACCCCTCTTCGGTATGGGAGTGTTAAAATATAAAAATAAAATTGTAAAATGTTAAAAGTTCATGCTGTAGGTAATAAAAATGAATTTCAACAATGCGATGATAAGCTGTAAAACATAATAGGTATAAAACGATATTTTTGCCCAATAAATTCTATATGCAATGAGAGAATGGTGTGAGCCATTCTCTCGATTCATAAATAGACATCGGAATATGTGCAATAACACATGCCGATATATGCATGCAAACATGCACTAACAACGCCAAAATATATGGCCAAAATGTAGGATAAAAACGGAAGGGTCCAAAAATGCATTTTTGCATTTATGATTATTGGGAGGGAAGTAAGTTGGGAGTATACAGAATGGGAGTTTTTCATATCTATAAATTGAACATAGAAATTAGTTTCCATGTATCAACATTTGAATGACAAGACACATTGGTATCAACAAATAATAATGCAAGTAATTCATAAATGTCAATTATGCCATTAAAGATTTTATACAAACAAACAACTTTTCGAAAATCCCTTTCATCAGAAAAATCTGAATTTGTTTCAATTAATTATTTGATCTATTTTCTAACTATTTATTTGTATAGGATATATAATAAAATATTTATATATATTTGATTAAATTTTTCAGTTAGGTATAAACATTGAATACCTATCGAAATAAAATATACACGTTCTTCTCATTTTCGTGCCTCTGCTACAGAAGGATACATTCCTTTACAGTGAATGAATTCTTTGATGACCAAACAGACCTATGGTACTTGGCAACACCAATATTAAGAAGGTTGTGAAGTAAAATTAATAGAGAGAAGAGCAATTTGAAATGAGGAAAGAAAGAGGATAAGTACTGATATCATCTTTCACACCTAAAACATTTAAAACATATTTCCAACGAATCAGAACTCCCCCGTTTACGTGTATATTGCATACAACTTGTGACACTAATCGATTACTTCTCGCTTATTATGGATAAAATTATTACCTACAGTAATATTAACGAGTAATAAAATTATGTACGTAGGAAAGTACTGTTAATTTTAATTGTAATTGGGATGAAATCGTGCACAGAGTGTGCTGTTCAACTTCTGTCTTCCGGAAGATGAAATAATCAAAGGTAGGTACTGTATATTCACTTGTCTTAGAAAATAACACATAACAACCAACAAAATAATTCGCCCATTCAAAGGCTGCTTAGACTAGGTAATAAATATGGTTCAATAGATGTTTACCGTTACAATACTGTTTCCAAATTAAAATTTAGCTTATTCGAATGTTTTCAATAGAACTTTAAGGTTATTGTTATTTATTTGCACCTTGTATGTGATAATTGCTATGTGAAAATAAAAATATTTCGCATTTCGCTGTATCTTACTATTTACTGGTTATTATCAGTCATTTTTGTTGTTGTTATTATGCCATGTACTACATTCTTTTTTAAATCTTCTTTAATAATATAACTAATTGTAACTACACTACGTAGCAATATACTTACACTTTACTTACTAACTTCTTTGAAATTTATCATTCTATGTATTATATACGTATTACAATATTTTGTGAAATATCCTATGTTAATATAACTAATTGTTAAACCTACGCTATATTTATATACTTGCTTTTTTAATACTCTCGCTTTAATTTTATATTCTACCCATTTATTGTACTCATTTATTTAACTAAAATGTATTTTATGTAAAAGCCTTTAAGACGTTAATAAAATAAAATAAAAAGATAAAATATCGCTAAATTCAGTGATTGTTACACGAATGATAACCAACATTCTCTAAGTTAGTGAAAATAAATAAATAAATCATCAGAGGAGCAACTTTGTGTGAATGAACGCGTGGAAAATGGGACGGCATGAGAGGGACGATGATTTCGACTATCCATTCTTGGTTCATGGAGCCATCATGAGCTATGCGATACAGACCAAATAAATCCTTTTTATTTGGAATCTTTAAGTAAACAGCACAAAACCCTTTTTTAATTATTGTGATTATCGGCTTATTAATTTTATTGTTGTTTTATTTCGAACCGCTGGTCAAAAAATCCACACCATAACTTTCGAAAAAATTCAACTTCTTATTTTTTTCTTTAAAAAAAACTAACCTTCTCGAGTTACGAATAACCTTACAATATTTGAAAAACTGCCTTCATAAAAGAAGTGGAAGATGTTTCTTGTGCAACGATCGAGGGCTTAGCTTGCAGAGGAATTGAACTCACGACGCCCGGGTGGGCATCCGACGCGTTTGTCCACTCAGATAACTAACTGGTCTAATAAACTGGATCTGGATACTAAATATAATATACGAGTATACTGGATAAATTGAATCTAAGAGTAAATGTTAGTCTTTCATTTATTTTCAATTGATGTCATTTAGAATGTATCAAGAAGGGAATTGAATTGATAACAAGTGACAAGAATTCGATATGTGTGTTACTTCTTATTCCGTCAAACTACGATCTACCTGTTTGCAGTTATCTAATTTGTAGGAGCGGGGCAAAAAAAGTTTTGCATGACGTCTATCTTTTCGTTCATCTCTGAAAATAACAATTTCAGATATTATATACCAGTTACACATTTACAAACATGTTAGTAAAAGCAGTACAAATATATTGAGTCAATTCCCAATTATGTGTAGTGTATAAATGTGTACAAATCTACAATCTCAGATAGGGTTGTGCATCTGAAATCAAAAAGCACCATGAACCCTTCTTTTCCATTCCTACCTCACCGTCGTTTGACGACTACGTCGATCTACTGTACTGCCTACTGCATTCTGCCTACGGCGCTACATCCGCATGTTTCTTTACATGTTAAGGTGTTTAATATGTGTGTCATACATCCGGATTTTCCGCTAACTTTCCGGTTTTTTAATTTTATTTAAACAATAATTATTATTATTTTTAATTTTTTAAAAACAATTTTTAGTTAAAAGCTCTGCGATGTAATTATTTTTACGCGTGAGCTGTTTCGCCTTCTGAGGACAGTTTGATAATGCCCTCATTCCTGTATTCCAAATCAGCGCACTTCGTCCTACCACTGAGAGCTCCGATACAACCTCTCTCTCTCGGTTACATGCGCTGTTTACGAGAAAGAGGGAGGCGTCACAATGGAGCTATCGCTAAACACATCGATAATTTTTGTCTACAACACCGGCTATTTGTTTGACGCCCCGAGCCTGACCGCAATTCGCCGACCATCAAATAACAGCTCACGTCGACTGAATCTGATTAATTTAGTCGATATTGTCGATAAAATTTTATCGATGCGTTTTGTGCTAGGGGTCCGGTAATTAGGTAAATCTCTGCAGCCTCATATCGTATAGTTAGGTAGGAACTCTTCACGGGAGGTGTCTGCATTTCGACCTCGAGATGTGTCCTCAAGATCCCTAGTACGTGTCTGACAGAGCCATCAATTATTGCAGGACGATCATTAGCACAAGTATTCAACTTTCTAACCGGGTAAAAACCACAAATGGATTATTTCGTATGAAGTTCACGTAGTCGACAGCAGTGAGACCGGCGAGGAGCGAGCTCCAAACGTGTTTCATATATTAACATGCTGGCCACGCGAGGAAAATCGACACTATGATTAATATAAGTTATTATACAACAACCACTTCGAAATATTGTAGCTAGGTGTAGGTATAAACAAAATCATGCAGGCATGTATTATAAATATCTTTGCGTTGCTCCTAAATTTCATACAAGAAGACAGTGGCAAGGTTAAGAGCAACCCCTAGGAGTTTTAGAATAACATATCTGGAATAAATTGGTCGTAGTTCCGACCCCAAAAAGATGAAACTGAGAAAAAGGCGTTTGAAAATATGACGATACAGAAGCACATTACGGCATTTGTAAAATATCAGTAGGTATTTTATAATCCATAGAAGTATTTATTAAAAACAAAATTGTATTTCCCCTATTTTTTCCTAAATTTTACTGTTTTTAAACTTCAATTTAAGTCAAATATCTGCAATGTGGTTTAGAAAAAAAAATTACCAAAATTCTATTGCATTTGGAGCTCGGATGTTTTCAGTAGATAGAAATCTCGTGTTTACCCATATGAAAACATGTAAAACTCGATTTTGGCAAATTGTGGGTTGGACGCTTTCTGCATAACTATGTCCAATTATTCATCCGACTAGTGGTTAGACTAGATTACAAAAAAGTCTTATTGCAGCTGTGTAGCTATTTTATAACTAGTATTGTGTGTATTGGTATATATATACCGTAAATATATATATATTCCATATATGTAAACTTCCGGAAGTGATGTCATTAATTTCAAAAATTGTTTCGAAAAATCATTACTTCATAACCCAGACTGATTTTAAACATATCTATAAACATTGAATAAGCATAAAAAAGTAACTATTATGTTTTACTAGTTGTTTACCCGTGAAAAATCACGGAGTGTAACTTGACTTACCAAGAAATAAATATTAGTTCCCATTTCAAATTTAAAATAATGTCTGCTAAAATACATTATAAGTAGGTACCATTTAAGGTAGGTAGGGATTTCAAAAGATTATTTTTTTAAAATTAACATCAGTTCCAAATTTGAAAAGTTCTCACTCGTACGGTCGTAAGTAGGCACTCACAAAGAAAATTGTTTACAGTAATAAATAGTCTTATTTATGAGTATTGAGAAGTAGAATTTATTGTACGTGTTTAATGCTGGATGGTGGTAGTAAATTTATTTCCTCTTCATTGTGAATTTATTAGCAACGCACATAAGTATTTAATGTTGATAAGGTAAGTATTTATGTATACACCTAATTGGTGATGTAAAATAAATTGTAGGTACAGCTTGACACACCTTACTTTGCAAGCGGCCAAAGGAGGAAGTAACGAACTGTTTTTAATTAAATCTATAGTTTTTTCTAGTCCCAAAATCTACACAAGGGATGCTTCCTTGGAGTAACAATATATGGAGAGAGAGCTAATTCTTTTTACCCAGCTTAAACAAATTTGGGATAAATCACTTTCTCCGAGTTTTTACGCCGTACACCATGAGAAAGAAAGAGACAGCAAACTTTCCCAAATTATCACACCGCTTTAAAGTACTGTAAGGATGTTATTCGTGTCCCGCGTCTCCGTTGACTCCGCCTACACGTTTTAATATGCGACATAAATGGACATAAGTCAACGGGTTTTTAGGTTATATGATATATTTTTGTTTATAACAATACTGTGAAAAAATGGTTATACGAATATACAAAAACATTATGTCGGCATGTGCTATGAATTGATGTATAAATACCCTAGCCATAGTCCTAGCCACGCCTAGGTCTAGCCGAGTCGCAACGCTCTCTCTTGTATATTATTGCTCTGAGTATGCTTCCGATTGCAAATTTAAGCGTGTAAAGATTACGACTTGGGTACCGTAGGAATACGACAAACAAAATTGAAAAAATTAAAGTTTCTTGAGTACCATACAAATAATTCACAGAAAAAACGTATTTTTTAATCAACGTATAATGAATTCGCTCTGAATATTTTATTATTCAAAACACACACATAGTAACTCGCTTGGGCTGAGTAATATTTTGAGCTACGCCCTGGGCCAAATGGCGCCTTTGAGCGGATTGCATTATGGCGCCTTTTAAAATACATATTTTTTAAATGTTATTCTCTGCAAAATTTTGTTTAAGGGGCCTCAGCATGCGCCGGAAAAACCATTTATTCATATATATACAAACTAATTAACTAACTAACCACCACGCCATTCCTCCTCAGAGATAGGCAGAGAGGATGGACCGCCAGACATCTCAATATTGGCACAAACTCCTTGCTTCATTCGCATTCATACTCTTCCGTTGTGCTGACTCTTGATATTACCCTTCTCAATTATTTGATTAACTTTATTGTGCCATCTTTTCGTCGGGCGTCACCGACTTTGCAAGTAAGAAAATATAGTAGTTTTTGGAATTAACTAAGAGAAATGCATGAGTGACCACTCGTGTTAAAAAAAACGATTATTAATGTATTCAGCATTTGCTTTATGATTGATTATTATTTATAGTTAATTGTATCGAACTGAACACCAAAGAAGTGGCGACTTCTGCCGTATTGTGCTTAAATTTCACAAAACATATGCATTATATACAGTCCGCCTCGGAACAGGAATCCCTAGTGAGGGGGACTGTGAATATATTTTATTTTTTCAACATATCTGTATTTCAAAATTTCATATATTATCCAATAATAATTCTCTTGCAAGGCGTTTAATAAAAAATAATAAATAAATGTATAAATATATAAAATAGGTTTCAACACATAAAAATCAGTTGCGTGACTTCCAGTAGAGTAAAGGTCCTGAGTTCGAATCTCGGTCGCAACTTATTTTTTTTTAAATGTCTGTGTCTCTTTCTATTTCATGTATTTGAATATTGATTCAACAATTAATATTATAATATCGTTACAATTTAATGTAGGTACTTTAATAAGTTTGTAGGTTTTTCTTGATTATAATTTGGTCATTATACATTTAAATAAATTCTCATTTGATTTTTTAAAATTACATCTTGGAGGAAAATCCCATTATGCAATAAATTGGCAATAGTAAAATAGTGTATTTTGTAAAGAATAATAATCAGATTAATTATTCATTAATTTATTGTTAAAATACATAATTTCCATAAAGCACATTAACCCTTATCTTGGCAGTGTAAATGTTACACCAACTTTGCTATCTTTTAACAAAAAATTATCATTTTTAGTAATGACAACACTTTGGAAAATATCTTCCTTCTCGTACTGTCAATTGCTGACACCTGTGGTCAGTTTAAAAATATATTAAAGTTTATTATCTTATCTTTATCCTTATATAATTTTTTTACCTTGCCAAAATAAGGGTAAATTTCGTCTGCCGGTACAAGTCTGGTATTTTTATAATCCTAGCTTTGTTTTTCTTTCTGCAACAATTGAGCTGCATTATTTTGGCATGTTAAAGATCCACCATAAGATGTATTTAAGGGTTAAATTCGTTACAGATACCATCACTTTTTTGGTTTGGCAGTAATATTTTGACGTGTGTAAGTTGGTACGTATTCATTTCTATTGACTGCCGCGAGAATGTATGACAACTTAATATTATTATTAAAAAGCATTTATGATCGTGCATCAACTTTCACTATTAAAGTATTCGGCCATCAATTGACGGCTGTAGCCAGAAGGCTCCGTCGGACCATTAAAATCTAAACCACTGGTTGTAAACCGCAATATTAAACACAACAACAAAGGATTCTTAGATGTGTCGAATAATGTACGGATTCTTTTTACGTTTTGTTTTCAGATTTCTATGCCTTTGAAGAATGTGAAAATTTGAAGCAATCAAATGAAGGCTGGGCCGGATCTGGATATGCGACCATCACACAGATGTTACTGGTTTTTAGTTCAAGAACAAAATTCCCTTTACACGTACTCCTATGAACTTCGAATCCCCGCTTCTCCCTTGCTGGGTGAAATGTGTGTTTATTTTATAAAGCACTCTCAGCTAAATAAGAAGGTGGCAGCGTATTTATATCAAGGTTCATTTAATCCCTTTGGTTCAACTCCCAGTTTTGTTTTTAACGTAAATTTCTAATCGTAGAAAATGATTACACTAGTGATATCTGAAGAATGTTCACAAATAATTTGTTTAAAAAATTTTGTTTTATGTATTGCCTTTACGTGAATTATTCTTATTTTTACAGAAGAATAAAATTCTGAAATGCTGCGGAGATTTGTTTTTTTTTTATATTAAGGCATTTGTATATCATCATTGTTAAACCTACTCTGTATTATAATATGTAGGTAGTACCGATTTAAATTTAATATGAATTATTTCTATTAAAAAACAATATTTCAAATGTTCATTAGTTCTAATTATACATTTATCGGCATTGATATAGTGTGCACTGGTTTGCCATTTGCGAAACTTAAAAAAAAATAAATAATGCCTCGCTTTGTTAGAACGTTGAACTACTTGCTACAAACTGTTGTTAAAATCAAACTGTTGCTACAAATACTTATGCGGTATACCCTACGGAGATAATCACTATTATAAATCAACCTCAAAACTAATTTAGAAAAGTGTTATAACTAATAAGTTATAACTTCGATTTGTAAATCTCTAAAAGTTGGATCATTTGGGCTCAACTTGGTTATTATTATTGATGGATTGTGAGAGTTGTACCGCAGTCAGAGTTGACACGAACACAGTACTCACACAGATGCATTTCTTGCATATACCATGCTTCAAACTTGTTGTTATTCGACTTCAAAAAATTGTAACAAAAATAACACAGAATATTTAAATTTGAATAATGTTTAACCATGTTGACACTTTTCCTAAAAAAGCAGACGTAAGCAAGTCGGTAGGCTGTTTCTTAGTGACGTTTCACAAGGGCATCACTGTCGGAAGTGTATCTATATGCACCAATACACACAATGCTAAGTGTGTGTTGTTTGGGTCAACTCTAATTGAATCTGAATGGAAGCGTACAGCCGATTATTTAAAATGTTGTACAGTTTTGTTAAAATGTAGAAGCTTCAAGTATTTATTTGATGTTGTGGTAATCTAGCGAATATTGTATCATTGGCTGTGCATTAGTAAAACATTATTATTTGGTGGAAGGAATTTCGTAATTTCAACGCGCACGAAAAAGAATTTGCTATTGAAAGATGATAATGCACTCATTTTAGGCGTTTCTTCATCTAATACGGTCTGATGCCTGAATTGCAATTAATTAATGCAATAAATTTTAAAATAATTGTGCAACTGCACCTATAAATATTTGACTTGAAATATTAAGTGATTAAGCTTATTCTGACGATAAAGAATAGAGAGATTTTCTTACTAATCGAAATAAAATTATAGATAAATACCACACAATCAGATGAAAATTATTCTTGAAAATTATTTTGTTGATTTTTGTGTTGCATTATTTGCATCTTTAATCGCTAGTAAAAAATCTGAGTATCGCTAGATCCCATCAAAGACAGAAATTAACTGATTAAAGAATATTAATATTATTTTTTCAATTTCTACTGATATAAGCTCCCATCTTTGTAATGGTATGCAATAAAATCGGGTGTCCGAGTTTATACATCAGTTTATCCAAGACACCATCTAGAATCTAGGTTTACAAAATGTGCTCAGGTAGAGCTTTGCATACCTTTACAAAGATGGCAGCCCATAACGGTATGAAATTTAACAAATAATATTTATAATTTTGAAAGAAGTATGAGATCGATTAAAATGTCGGTTTATAAAAAGGTTTCGGTAGCTCAATTGGCAGAGACGCTACTCCCGAATAGACTAGAGGTCCCGGTCACGGTCGCCACTTAATTTTTTATTTTTTTATATTCGGGATATTTTTGTTTTAAATTTCGTACAAGATTATTAATAAATTAAAATTACTTAATGAAATAACTCTCAAACAAGGCTTTTTTTCGATTTGACTTTTATTTTTTAAACTGTTAGCGGTATTTTAGACGGCCTTGATTTACTTAGCTTAATTACCTTCCATGTACCTAACAGAACTACTCGATCCACAATTATTTTTAAATGTAACATTAATTTTAGGACTGAGTCATTTAGATACTCGTTTTTTAAATTTTTTTATTGTGAATACCGAACAATTAGAGAGGCTGAAGATCGTGAAAGGGTAAGGAAATGGGGAAGAAGAAGGTTTGGGAAGTACCTGGCTTTTCAGATCTGGTCACTAAAAACGGCTAAAGCCATTTCAAACGACGTGTCGATTCTGAATGGTAATCTTCACTAGGGCGATACTTAGAGTATCCTACCTCTCTGAATCGTGCCGCAAATATGCTTTTTATTATTTAATATGAATTAAATGTAAATTTAATATGACACATATTAATTAAATAAAAAATACTAATGTTAATTTATTGCATTATAATATTTCTAGTAACTTATTTATGTTTTTGTGTGCTTATCATTTACTACATGTTGTTTCTATATCACTATTATTTTTTAATGTTTTTTTTTAATATGAATACCGCACAAAAGTCTCAACTGCTCCCAACCGTCTAGAGCCAGTGAGTCTATGGCATCCCCAAACAGGGTATGTTTTGAGGCTGAAGGTAGTGGGAAGGGGAAGGAGATTGGGAAGAGGAAGGTTGGGAAGGACCTGGCTATTCAGATCTGGTCACCAAACACGGCTAAAGCCATTTCAAGCAACGTTTCGATTCTGAATGGTGGTCTTTCACCAGGGCGATACTTAGAGTATCTACCACTCTGGATGTATTGCACAGTTATGCGTAGGGAGCGTATATAATAAAATAAATAAATATAATTTCATTAATTATCAATCGGTTCGGTGCATTTTTTGGAAATAAATAGAAAATTTTGGATCAATTTTCACACATAACCTTATTTAGTTATTTACATAACTGTGTGTGCCGCCACGCACTTAATAATGTCTGAAAATATTTGTCAATACCGGACATCAAAACTATCAAAAGAAAGAAATGATGTCTACGTTTTACATTTCAAGGTTAGATAGGTGATAAATGAAAAGAGATTTAATTGGTAGGTACCTTTATAAGATGATGTTAATTATATTGTTGTCATTGATCTGCTTCGGACCAAAAATAATGGTTATCATATTAATTAGATTGTCATGTACCTTAGAGGCGCTTTAGTATTATTTGTTGAGAATGTTAATAAAACAATATTTTCTTGGGCAACGATTAACTACTGTCAATATACTATTTAATGTCTCACCTTCGTATTCAATTCCTCACGGAATATTACGGAAGTTTTTTTCATTCAATCGTATTAAGTTTATCATTCTAAGCAGAATTACTAAGATTCGCTTTATTCGGTTCCATAGAGCCTGTGAAAACCACATCTAATTTCAGACCCTAAGGCTCGCATTTTGCCCGCAAAGGGGTATAGAAAAAATTATACTTTTTAATGATGTTTTCATTCAATCGTCTTAAGTCTATCATTTTAAAAATAATTTCAAAGGTTCACTTCATTCTGTCAAATAGAGCCTGAGAAAACGGCATCTAATTTCCGACCCTAAGGCTGGCATTTTGCCCGTAATGGGGTACTTTTTTATAACAAATGTTACTTATATTTATACTTATTGAGATTTTTTTCATTCAATCGTCTTTAGTTTAGTAATAGACCACCATTCAGAAGCTTGTTTTTTTTCATGTTTAATGACCAGGTGTGAATACAACCTTCTTCTTTCCACCTCCTTCCCTCCTCCTCTCCTTTTCCTCACAACATACCTTAACCAATCAAGGTATGTTGTGGGCTTAAAAGAGGATCCCATAGTTCTACTGGCTCCAAACAGTTGGGACTCTATTCACATAATTTACCAAACAAAACGTATTAATTAGCGTTTGTCTATACTCTTCAAGCTTCCTACAGCTATCGGCTCAAACTTCAAAGAGTTAGGTTAGGTTAGGTTGAATGTAAATTTATTTTGTAAGATTCTTACAAAACCACATTTACCAAATTTCAACAAAGTACTCGCATATATAATATTCTTAAAATAACTATTTATCACGTTCTACATTATTTCGCTTACATCACAACTATTCGACACGTAAACGTTAATGAGTAATCAGCGATATGATTGAGTGCTTTGTAGGAGTAGGTTATCCTTCAATCTAGGGTACTGTGGTATCTGTGACCTGTCAGGTTAAATATCGGATTTTGAATTCGACTCAACCTAATTAGGTCTACGACCACATAATGTTATGATATATTATGTGTGATGTTTAATCTTACATATTTATATGCTATATGCAGATATATTATACTGCATTAGGATCACGATGAGAAGTGATTATGTATTCCTAATACGAAACATTAATAAGCTGACAGAAAACATTCGTACAAATTTTCGGCAAATAATAATATTTGTGTAGTGTGTACCTAACTACGTATAATTAGGCTTGGAGTAATCTCAGTCAAATTACTGTCATTGAAAAAAACATACAGTCTGTAGCGGAATCGTAAGCGAGTAAACGATATCAATAATAATATTATATATCGTAGAAATATACAATACGAACTCAAAATTTGCGACTAATTTGTTAAAATAATAAAATAAAAGGTGTTTTACTTTTTCAAACATAACCTCTTAACATTCATAAAAATTCATATTAAGTCGTTAACTAAAAAAATATTACAACAAAAGAGTTTGACGTTGAACTATGTTAAATGATACACAACATATCAATAATAATTGATATATAAATATATATATAGTTGTTACATGGTTACACAATGGTTAAATGTTACTTTATTGATAAAAATGTAATTGTAAATGTGACATTACTGTTACATGTTACATTATTTTTAAATGTTTCATAAATGTTACATGTGTTACGTAAATTTAACATGTTACATAAATGTTGCATCTAACATAATTGTTTCATGTTGCGTAATTATTACAAATTCCGTAATTGTTACTTACCTTAATTGTTACATGTTAGATAATTGCTCTGCGTAACATCATTGTTACTTATATAATTGTTACATCTTACATAATTGGTACATGTTATAAAATCATTGTTACATTTTACATATTTGACAATAGGTACCTACCCCAGATTTAGTAACATTTTTCCATGTTCAAGGGAGGGAATTTTATTTTTTTATAATTTTAATATTTTGCCAACATATATAGCAATCCCGGTGAGGACAAGGGAAATTAAAGAATACACGAGTTACAACAAATATACAAATACAGAGTAATCAAACAAACATGAATCATGATAAATCAAACAAAAAAATTAAATACAGTATAAAAATGGGGTAATTAGTACTAATAGAAAATACAACTAAATTATAAAGAGAAACTAACATAAGAAAAATAACCTTGAAGTGCAGTTAGTGAGGATGTTTTACTCTTTGACTTTGACTTGGCAGCTCTCATTGAAGGAGTATGGCAGGAAAAAGGACACGAAATATATAGGTAATATATAAGGAAATCCCATATCCAGACTACAAAATCATGGAATACTACAAAATGATATTCTCAACAACCAATCAATTAGGTTTTTTATTTTTATCACCCATCTAATTAACTATAACATTTAATATTATACATTGATATTAAATTAACAATATCAAATATACACACATTATTTTTATGTGTATAATGTGTGTAGATGCACTAGGTACACATATTATAACCTGTGAAATACCTAATGGTTTTTCTACCTTATAAAAATAAACATACTATATTATGTAGGTTATTGTGCATACATAAGTAAGTTCCGCTAAAAGTATGCCTGTTACTTTCGCAGTCAAATTCCACGAATTTATCATCACGGTTATAGTTTGAAGTTGAAATGTTGTATGTAAAATTGATTAAAAAGTGAATGTGATTTTAATGTAATTTTCCCAATGAAAAAAATCTCGTTTAATATGTTTGCAAATCTTGCGAAATTTTAATGTAATTTAAATACGAATAATTTGCACAACAATGATATCGTTATGTAAATTTTATGCAGACAAGATGCATAACATGAACGTCACACATTAGTTAAATAATTGGTAATGCGTAACTTGGTAGGTATACCAGGGCGTGCCATGATTTCATGAAATACGCCATTTTTCACGGACGAAATTTTTGGTATTCTGGAATTTTAACCAAAAAAGAGTCATCTCCTAGAACAGGGATCGAGATTTGTTTGGGAATGTATTTGTACATTTATGACAATATTAAGCACCCCAAGAAAAAAGAAAGTAAAAAATAAAATCTAATGGCCTTTTAATTTAGACAGATTATGTTTTAAATTAATGATTATTATTCAGAGGCTTTTATTATCTATGGTAACCTACCTACATATCCAAAAACTAGAAAATATTCAAGTTTAATATATTATTTTTTATGCATGTATATTATGGGAACACAGTAAAAATACTTAGTACTCATGTATCCATAAAAAATAAAAACAGTAACTTTTTCGATAAAAGATATTTTATCATAATTAGCCTCGCAAACTAAATAATATTTTTGCTATTTTTATAAGTTTTTGTTGAACCTTACTCATCAATATACTCGTAAACCCACACTCCTCAATGAAAGTCTCACCCTTTAAATATAATTTTATAAGCCATTTTTTCCGGTTCCTCGACCGATTATTCCATACTATGGATTAAAAAAAAAAAAAAAAACTTTGTAAAAGATCACAGATTTTATTTTAATTTTTATGATCGACCGGTTTTTCTTAGCCTAGGCATCTTCATCATCATCATATGTATAAGAATACAAAGTTTTTATTTAATTTTCATTAAATATGTCAAACCACAAAGTTATTGCCGTTAAGAAGAAAAATAAATAAATAAAAAAATTTTTAAAAACTTTAGACGTGACAAGTCACGGTACGCCCGTGTCAAGTAGCCTTTAAGTAGTTCTTTAAAAAAAACACCACAAATTCAATGAAGCTCCTCATTTTATTATGATATTGATATTCATAATAAAGGCATTTAAGCGGATATGATATCCTTAGATTTGAGCATATTAGCATAGTTACAACTGCCGCATTGTGTCGTGTGAATCCAAATAATCCATATTTGGTTTGTATGATTTATCTATATCCGGCATTGGAGGTTCTCGGTGAATGGTGGACTGGTGGTTGTATAATAGCATAACGAACAAACTGAAGAATCTTGTCACGTGTACCCTATAACAAGTAGGTTGCGATGCGAAAGCGACGATTGCCTGCTGCTCCAAGTGGGTCGAGAAAACACGGAGGCAAGGCTGGCAGGTTCAACTATAAAACCATAAAGATTTTTTTAAAGTACCCGCAGCTTTATTGGCAATTCAACTGATGAGCAACTATTTAATTGCGCACTTGGATTCAACATCAATATTTCTAATATTTTTTACCACAAAAGCCACACTAATGACGCTTGTTTATTTGTCCTTCGGTAAATAATACTTGAAACGGCTGCCGAATTTGAAAGGCTAGTTTAAAATATAATATTATACTACATTCAAAATCGTGTACCTACCTACCAATTATTTTTTAAAATATCATCTCGATTAAAGCTTACTTTACTTTCGCTCGGTTTTAATTACTTACCTATGACTAACGTATGTATATTAATCTTTTCACGTGGTAAATGGGGAAATGAAAATTGTTTTTGTAACAATATTTTAAATGCTGAACCGTCTATTATCGGAGTTGTTTTTGTTGATATCTTCTCTCAGCGTTTTAAAGTTGCGTATAATTACGTGAATAGCAACCTGATTATAAATTTTCGGACTCAATCGTTATTTTGACCCTACCGAGGCTCGAATATGACTTTTTTTGATAAATTGACATTCAGAGTATCGGGTCATTTAGGCTTCCTGCACCTTCAAAATGGTAATAATTTATAAGTTGTTGAAATCAGAAAAATAAAAATATGTGTTATCTGTAAATATTACATACTCAATTGCGGGAATGATTGCAGGGGCTGATCTTTCCAGAGGATTTATTTGGGCTTTTTATATTTCGTTTGGACACATTTCGGAAAATACTATTTCCAGACACGTTCTATTATCAAATTCAAGAAAATAAATTTAGATTTTATTTGCCAACCCACAGTGATTAAATATAATATTCAATACGAGATACATTTCTTTTGTACATAAATTTAATTATTAAATTATATGGAGTTACGACAAAAACAAATGTTTTTATTTCTCGTTGTTCTGTTTTTTTACTGTTCTGCTTTATTATTGTTCTTTTTCATCATGTTCTGTTTCACCGTGATCTCTTTGGTCAGGTTACAAACTAAAGCAGTACATATAGTAGAGGCATATTGACAGTAAAATCCTACCGCAGAAAATACATATCGTCGCTAGAAAAGGAAAAGAAGGGCTTAAGCGACACTTTGGTAAAAATGAGTTAAATATGCAGTTTTGATCAGTTTTTTTTCTGCATCGAATACTCTGACTCTCGTTTGATTCTGAAAACTTTTGTGGCTCTTTAGCCATTTAAAATATATTTACCATTTGGGAGAAGGCTTGTATCAAGCGACATAAGTTTGTGACTTTTGAGTTACCTTAGTTGACTTTTTTACCGTTAGCACTTTAAATAATCGCTCGCAATCACAGTTTTTCTGCCCGTTTCAGCATTTGATAAAATTATGATCAGCTATCATGCATAACAACATGACCGTAATGCTATCTCACTAAGGCATGAATTTCCTTGCAAAATGTCGAATGCTTTCGCCTAAACACAATCGGTATGTTATTGCTATCAATTAATAATAAAATATTTATATATTTAATCAATTTGTCTGCTGAAAGGGTTAAGTGCGTACTAAAAGAAAACCAATTAACTACTGCAACCAGCGGTTGGTCTCTCACTTTTCGTTTAATGCAATGCGGAACCTACTTTAAAATATGATTTGATGAATGAATTCCTATATATTGGCTAATAAAATATTAATGATTGAAAAACTTTCGCTGCGTCGAAATAACTGACGTATTTTTTCAGCGCTTCATGACGGACACACTTAATTGCTACCTAAGAATTATTCACGATAAAAAATACACATCTCAATAATCATCTGTTGGTACTCGTAGCTGGAAACCATCGAACAAGATTCTGGGCTTGGAGTAACAATATATGGAGAGAGAGCTAATTCTTTTTACTCAACCTATACAAATTTAAGATAAATCACTTTATCCGGGTTTTTGCGTCGTACACCATGAGTGTGAAAGAGACAACAAAAATTTCGCAAAATATCACACCGATTTTAGGTATGTAACAATGTTCTCCGTCTCCCGCGTATCCGGAGACTCCGCCCACACGTTTTGATATGCGACTAAACTGGACATAACTCAACGATTTTTTAGGTTACATGCTATATTTTTGTTTATAACAATACTGTGAAAAAGTGATTATACAAATAAACAAAAACATTATGTCGACATGTGCTATGAATGGATGTATAAATACCCTAGACCTAGTCCTAGCCACGCCCAGGTCTAACCGAGTCAGGCAAAAATCATCAAAACTGACTACAGATAGTACAGAAGCGCTCTCTCCTGTATATCATTGCTGTGAGATTCTGGGCGAAGACAGCATCCCCTACACTGTTCCTCAGAGTATATTATGTAGTATATAAAATACATCATCATCATCACAGCGTTAATACATTCCGGGCGGGATTGATTAGACGTAGTTATGCAGAAAGCATCCAACCTCAAAAAGATGAAACTGAGAAAAAGGTGTTTGAAAAGATGACGATACAAAAGCATATTACGGCATTTGTAAAGTGAATATCAGTGTTTTTTTTATGTGAGAATTATTATAAATAGGTAATTTATAATCTCTCAAAGTATTTATTAAAAAATATACTGTATTTCCCTATTTATCCCCTATATTTTAACGATTTTAAACTTCAATTTAAGTCAACTATCTGCAATGTGGGTCAGTAAAAAAATTAAAGTACCAAAAATCTATTGGATTTGGAGCTTGAATGTTTTCAACTGAGTTTTACTTGTTTTCCTGTAGATAATTCTCGTATTTATCTACAGGAAAACATCGATTTTGGAAAATTGTGGGTTGGATGATTTCTGCATAACTACGTCCGATTAATGCTCTCCACTGGCTGTGGTCAAACGATTCATTTCCCTCCCTCCATCCTCCCCGTCTAGCCCGGTCTTCTTCCATATCTTCCTTGTTTTGCCTTTGGGTCGCTTCCACTCGGGAACCCACACAGTCATGACTTTTACAGATCTGACAATTTTTTAAAAAAAAATTGTAGCGTTATCAATTCAGTTCTGTCTTTTCATTGCGTAGGTACTAAATATTTATACTTTTTTATCTTGAAAATCCCACCTGTGGAAAAGTAAAAAATATATATCTACCTGTGCATGAGCTACTTCAATTTTTTACTATCTGTGTGTTTTTCTTCTTCTTCTAATGCTCTCTGCTATCGGAGGTCGGCTACCTTCAGAGAAATCTTTACCTTACATGCTGCAGCCCGTAAAAACTCAGAGGAACTGCACTCGTGACAGTTTCGTAGATTTCGAAGCCATGAAGTTGTGTAAGAAATGTTGGTATTTATAAATAATTTCCTGTTTATGCAAAATTTTGACCTAGAAATTAGTGCATCTTCAGTTGTTTCATAATTTTAATTTTTAATGGCATCGACCTCGCGTTAACACCTCACCAATGAATGGACCAGCCTTGCTTTTTCAGTTACCCACAAAGGTACTTGTCAGCCTTGAGTAAATGTCATACAGAAAAGTGGAATTAACTCCTTACAATACATTGCATATACATGTACACAATACAACGCACTACCCAAATAATTAAAACTCCCAGTAGCGAACAAAAAATATTGGCAAAAGCACATAAAGATATTTTCTCCATAATTTTATTGATCAGTGATATATCCTATCTCTAAAACCTCTGTACGTGTAAATATCTTTCTTATTGTATTTATGATATTAATCTAATTAATATCTACTCCTTTAAGTTTATTTTTTATGTTTTTTTCGCTAGTTCCCTTTTCTTTTGTACTACCTTTTTAAAATTTGTATGTCTTTGTAAAAAATTATTCCTATTCATTTTATAATTTTGTCCTTTGTTTAACTTCCTAAGGATAATATTCCAGGATTTTTTTATTCGTGTACTATACTAACATTTTAATAAATAAAAATGACCATTCAAAAATAAACAGTACCGAATTATTATTATTTACAAATTCCCTAATTTTTTATTTAGATTTAAACTGTGTACATAGGTCGAAATGGTTCAACACTCGTTCAATGTTTTCATTATTTAAGTTTAATATTTACTAGAAAAACGTCAGTTTTATCCTACCTTTTACAATATGTAACCAATTCAAAACTTAATAAAAATTTCTGAATAAATTAATATCGTTCTATAAACAGTTTCCTTTGTGAGTACGTGCGAGTGAAGTCTATTAACGGTACCTAATAAACTTTGTCAGTGTAAACTTTTAATGTTTGGAACTGATGTTAATAAAAATTATCAAATTTTAAAAATAATCTAATACAGAATGTATTTTAGCAGCCATCAGTGTACGTATGAAAAGGGTTGATTAAAGCAACTAATATTTTTTCTTGGCAAGTCAAGTTACATCCCGTGATTTTTCAAGGGAAACAATTAGTTTGAACATATTTTTGTATGGTTGTATACAAACACAGTCCCGTGTACACAGTTAATTTAATAATACAAAGAAACACCCTAATTATACTCGATTGCAAATAAGACTTTTTTTAGAAATACATTAACACCCTGAAATACCCACAATATGAGATGGTTTAGTTCCCAATTAAATCACATTAAAATCTTACAAATAATGCTCGATAGCTAGAATCTTACTATGGAACAACGAATCGATTATTTGGTCGAGCGGTCCGAAGCTTTCGACTTGCACCCAGTCGTTGCGGGTTCGTTCTCTACACTAATTCAAGGATTGTCAGGTTATTCAGAACCTGAGAATGTATGTATATCTATATAAATAAATAAATAATAATAACCCAGTGGCTACTCACACGTCTGCCAAGTGAAATGAAAAACAGTAAACGAGACAATAACTATACCAGTCTTGAATAGAATTCTTAGTCGAGAAGGAGGTAATTATATTGTTACAATCGCCAGAGCAGGGGTCGACTACATCAGCCTATGACAGAACCGTTTAACAATAAATTGGTCAGGATTTCGTAAATGTGCACCTATTCGCCATGCATTTAATAATTCTCTATTATCTTATTTTTCACTTAAAATGTACCCATTTACCGTTTGAATAGTGTAAATAAAATATACTATGACTAAAAATGAACTTCTTAAAACACCACTAGAAACTTATAACACAAGAGACGTCAGTATCAATAAAAAAAAATAAAAATTAATCATTCAGGTGGGTATTAAGATAACTTTTAGGTTTAAGAAGTTTTTAGGTTTGCATCTATTTTACGCCACGGGACCTACATTATAAACCATGTATTTTTATTATTGTAGTTTATACCGTACCAATCGATCTCAACCGTCTATGGCATCTAAAGCAAAGATCTATAACGCACAGCATGGGGTGGGGAGTTCATAGTGAGTTTGTGGAACTAGAAATAGCTCGCCGACAGCAGGTTGCGAACCCCGTTGTGCTACGCTACCGGAGGCGCCTATTAATTTTCACTTTTAAACTCTTATTATTTATGACTACACCGAATAATGGTTTGTCGCAGTTAAATGTTATACACAATGCATAACACTTATAATATGGCGGGTATCCCGATGAATAATAATTATTTGAAACTGTTAGTAGGTAGTAATGATAATCGATAAGGCAACTTTTTTCGCTACAATATTATAATGAACGGTCTGGTATTATAATCTAAGTGCATTATTATACTAAGAGTGGCGATGTTTTCGTGAAAGAGAAATTACTATATCGTTGTAGAAAGATGTAGCCTTAACCTTGTTTGTTCGATATTTATGGTGTGTTTTAACTCGTGTAATGATATTTTGGTTCTCCATGTGAAAAAAAGTATTACCCACGGTGAATTTGCAATTAATTTTAAGATAAAATTACATTATGTTCACCAACGAATGACTTCTGTCAAACAGGCAATCCATAGTCGAGTGGTAAGACGCTCGACTACGAATTCAAAGGTCGCGGGTTCAAACCCGGCGTGGGCCAATAACTTTTATTTGATTAATATGTGTCATAACACATTTAATTTATATAAACGTAATAAAAAGTATATTTGCGGCACGTTCGAGTGGTAGATACTCCAAGTATCGCCCTGGTGAAAGACCACCATTCAGAATCGAAACGTTGCTTGAAATGGCTTTATTAGCCGTGTTTGGTGACCAGATCTGAATAGCCAGGTACTTCCCAATCTCCTTCTTCCCTATCTCCTTCCCCTCCCCACTACCTTCAGCCTCACAACATACCCTATTTGGAGATGCCATTGTCTCACTGGATCTAGACGGTTGGAAGCAGTTGAGACTCTTGTGCTGTATTCAGATAAAAAAAAATAAAAAATTAAAGCTGCAGTAACCGCTACCTTCTACCTTTGAACATATTTTTTTCTGGGTCGATCCATCTGCGGCTCGTAGTTCTACGGTTATTGTATCAGATGTGACCCATGGGGTGATTTTTATTAAAATTGCATGTTGCAATGTCACTTTGAAATCGGGAGCTGCATTCAGCAAAATCAAAATATGACGTTGATGAAAGTTGTCGTATGTCACGACGATTTATCTCTGCATATCCTATTGGCAACGCGATATGTTGTTATACCTGTTGATATATTGTTGTGGTCAACAAGCATAGTTATGCTATGTGACACAACAAAGTATGCAAATAACAGTCAAACTCATCCTTTTGAGTAATATTTCAAATGAGCCATTAGCGTTAGTAACTTTCGTTGGAATAATTAAAACGGGTATCGCCATATTGCGAGAATTGACCAGAAAGGCTGAATGTTGATACTGTGTATGGAATGGATGAATAGTACGTATGCATGTAATGTTGTAATGCCATATCTCGGTGGGGGAGTGGGTGAAGAATTGCCGCTTGACCCGTAGCTTGTAAGTTCAGATTCCAAGATGCAATGCGATGAGCTCATTCTGTTTTTTTTTTGTAGCTGTAGGTACCTGTAATCGTATGGAGCATTGCATTGTATGTAACTTCATAAATACGCATAGTTTTTTTACAGTGAATTCCGCACAAGCGTCCCAACTGCTCCCAACCGTCTAGAGCCGTGAGACTATGGCATCCCCAGTTCAGAGTGGTAGATACTCTAAGTATCGCCCTGGTGAAAGACCACCATTCAGAATCGAAACGTTGCTTGAAATGGCTTTAGCCGTGTTTGGTGACCAGATCTGAATATCCCGGTACTTCCCAACCTTCCTCTTTCCTATCTCCTTCCCCTCCCCACTACCTTCAGCCTCACAACATACCCTATTTGGGGATGTCACAGTCTCACTGGCTCTAGACGGTTGAAAGCAGTTGAGACTCTTGTGAGGTATTCATATTAAAAAAAAATACTCAATAAGGATATGTTGTGAGGCTGAAGGTAGTGGGGAAGAGAAGAATTATTCAGATCTGGTCGCCGGACACGGCTAAAGTCATTTCAAGCAACTTTTCGATTCTGAATGATCGTATTTCAGCAGGGCGATACTTAAGAGAATCTTAAGTTTTGACCTGCAACACTAACCGTAGGTGAAAGATTATTTAAAATTACACAGAACGACTATTTTTTTGCAGCGAATACAGCACAAGAGTCCTAACCGTCTGGAGCCAGTGAGACTACGGCACCTCCAATCGGGGTATGTTGTGAGGCTAAAGGCAGTGGGGAAGAGGGTGGTTGGGAAGTACCTAGCTATTCAGATCTGGTCACCAAACACGGTTAAAGCCATTTCAAGCAACGTTTCGATTCTGAATGATCGTCTTTCATCAGGGCGATACTTTGAGTATCTACCACTCTGATTATGAAATTCACACAGCTCACTGACTACTGCCTCATAGGAGCGAAAACCAAACGAATATCCAATGTTTTGATTATCTTTACTCATTACAATATTAGAAATTACAGGTGTTTTTCTTTTTCTTCCTTTTTATACCACCAGACTAGGCAATGCCCCGGTTGTGGGGGTCACAGTTTTTATTTTAAATAACAACCATATTTTTTTGTAAAAATATTATGGAAAGTGGCCTTTCAGAACACGAAAGAAACCTGAAACTGAAGTAAAATTAATAATACTTCCTTACTAAACTGGTCATGTAGGTTTCGAGTTTATGGAAATGCGCCGTCATCTTTCATCATTTTCGGGCTGTAGCTCAAGAATGAAGGTTGCCCTGATGTTAACCAATAGGAGATGGCAGCAAGATGAAGACTTAGCTCATAATAATAAATGGATTACTTTTATAGCGCCGTTTTCGTGGAAAAATCACCCCAAGGGCGCTTGCATACAACCATAAAAGCATACAAATATTTGCATTTATTTATTTGCAGTTGGATGGGCGGGCTGTGAAAAAATTTTGGATACTAAAAAAATCTTCGCTGGAAAGGCAAAAGGACTTAAGCGACACTTTGATCAAAAATGCGTTAAATATGCAGTTTAAATCAGTTTATGTTTCTGCAGCGAATGCTCTGACCCTCGTTTGATTCTGAAGACTTTTGTGGCTCTTCAGCCATCTAAAATATATTTGCCATTTGGGAGAAGGCTTGACTTAAGCGACACAAGATTGGGTCTTTTATTAGCTTTTCGTCGCTTCGGGTAACTCAATGCTCTCTCACAGTAAACTTTTTTTTTAAATATAACCAAGTACTGAAGACTTATAAATTTTATCGTAAAAAAACAAACTTTTAAGTGCTCTGGTGTAAACTTCCAAAATGGGCATTCAGCCCTTTTGCCTTTCCGGCGACGATATAGGAGCTGTCAGTAGATATTTTATGACCAGATCAGTATGGTTTTGGATGCTGGGCGGCCTTGATTGGCAATATTTCGAGAGAAGGTTCAATTATTTTATTTCGATAATGATGATTTACACTCATTGACCTGTGAACCTTCAAATATACTTAAAGAGGTTATTATCACCTCCGCAGAGGACATATATCCTGCACATCTCAAATCACAACTTAAGGTCGGGTTGTATCACCTTATAGGCGAGGTTTGGCAAAGTCTTTGAATTTTTGACATAGGTTAACATTTCAAGCCCTTTAAAAATGGTAATTTTAAATGTTTGAAAAAACCACTGGTCACAAGTACACGATTTACTGAAAAAAAGGATTTGAAAATCCCCCACGAATACTGTGTTTTTTTATAGTGAATGCCGCACAAGAATATCAACTGCTCCCAACCGTCAGGAGCCAGTGTAACTATGGCATCCCCAATCGGGGTATGTTGTGAGGTTGAAGGTATTGGGGAGGAGAAAGAGATGAGGAAGAGGAAGGTTGGTAAGGACCTGGCTATTCAGATCTAGCCACCGAACACGGCTAAAGCCATATCAAGCAACGTTTCGATTCTGAATGGTAGTGTTTCACCAGGGGGATGCTAAGAGTATTTACCACTCTGGAGCGTGCCGCAAAGTTTTTACTTTATATTATTTTATTTGAATTAAACATGAATTAACATATATTCATTGAATAACAAAAAAAGTAGCACCCTGGGATTTGAACCCGTGATCTCTGGATTCGTAGTCGAGCGTATTAACCACTCGACCACGGAGGCCGACAATAGAGATCTCAATAATATTATGACAATTTGTTATTTTTGTTTGTTTCCTTTTAAAAGAAAGACAAAGATTCCCGGGTTACGAATAACCTGACAATATTTGACAATCTACTGCCGTCATAATAAGCGAAAGATGTTGCTTGTGCAATGATGCAGGACTCTAGCAGAGAACCCGGGTGCGAATCTACTCGGCTTGGGGCTTCCCAACCTTACTTTACTCTTCTCCCTCCCTTCTCCTACTTCCTCCAGCCTCGTAACATTACCAAAATAAGGTTGTCATGCTGCGGGCAGTCAGAACTTTTGTGTTCACATTTGGAATATTGCAAAGACCAAAATGTCGAAATCGTAACCTAGTTATGTTTAGCAATCGTAGTCCGAAAATAATTTTCCTAAAAGTGTTCGGGAGATAAAGACAGAGTGTGAGCAAGAACCGTTCTAAGATAATCTTTCAGGAAGCGAAGAAGTCCATTAAAAAACAAATCAACATCTAGAATCTCGTTGTGTTCAGATAAAAGAGAGAGCAACTATTTGCAACTGCAGGCGAGATAAGAACAAAATGAAGTACAATTCCTCAACTTTGGTTTGTGGGGTTAATTAGGAGACCCAACCACGCGTACTCTCTAAATCTTCCATTCACACTGTTACCTGCAGTTGCATAAGGTTGTGCAACAAACACTTCTTGCTGACAGAAGAAGAGGTGGCTTGTAGTTTTACCTACTGCCGAATACCATCTTCCGTGGGTGCAGAGTGTGTTGGATAGGGCCTTGGATATGCAGAGAATAACATGATCTCAAATTAAATCTTCTGGACCTAAAACGAGTCTCTGTTTATCACTATTGACGGCCTCCGTGGTCGAGTGGTAAGACGCTCGACTACGAATCCAAAGGTCGCGGGTTCGAACCCGCAAAATATTGCGCAAATATTTTTTATTTAATTAATATGTATCGTAACACATTAAATTGATATAAAATAATAACTAAATATCGCCCTGGTGAAAGACCATCATTCAGAATCAAAACGTTGCTTGAAATGGCTTTAGCCGTGTAATAAAATAAAATCAAAATAAATATAAAAAATAAAAATCATAATTATAATTTTAAGCTAATAAGTGTGTCTATCTGATGAGACCTGCAAGGTAAGTATGTTCCCGTATATTTTTTTTATTTTAACTAGGAATTAATATGTAATAATAGAAAATAAGATCTGTACAGCGCCCTTGAGGTGACTTTTCACAAAAACGGCGCTATACAAATCGTCCAAATATTGCTATTATTATTTATTATTCTTGCAGATCTGAATAGTTAGGTACTTCTTAATCTTTATCTTTCCCATCTCCTTTCTTTCCTCACTACCTTCAGCCTAACAAAATACCCCAATTGGGAATGCCATAGTCTGACTGGATCTGGAGCATTATTCACTATAAAAAAAAAAATAATAATTATATCTGATCGACCCCTAGGAATAATGAGGTTCCATCTGGCAATGTCATGCGATAATGAACTCTATAGAAGGCTACTTTAGGGTTTATTATCGAATGGCTGTGCGTTGTCAGATGGAATCTTGTTATTCCAAGGAGTAGAAATGTTGTTCTATGTTATAATTTGGCGTAGTATCGTACAAGCAAGTTTGCACGGTTAAAGGCACCCAAAAATAAAGTTACATCCAAGAAAGTACCTACGGAGATTTATTTTTTTCTGTGCTCTCCGAGGAATTGTGGATTTTTTTTAAATGTCGGTATAGGTCATAGTAACGTAATTAGAGTTGACCCAAACAACACAAAATTGTGTGTATTGGTGCAAATGTACAGAATTCCAAAAGTGGTGTCCTTGCCAAACGTAACTGAGAAACAGCCTTTTGTCTTGCTTTCGCCTACCTAATGTTATAAGCGAGAAAGAAACAACAAGTGCAAATGATCTTCGATTTTGAATAATCGAACAAGTTTTACACCGTGTTCTTTTTATTATATTAAAACGGACATTTTTTAAATTTCAGTGGAAAATTCATTCATGAAGTCGAATCTCAAGTTTTAAAAATGATGTATGCAAGCAATACGTCTTTGTGAGTGCTGTGTTCGACTCAATATTAATTGCCTTTAACTACTATATAAAGGTATTAGCTAGGTGGTTAGCTATTTGAAACAATGTTTGAATTTCTAACGGTTTGTTTTTTAACATAATATTATCACTCCCTTGTCGTCAGATTTAAATGAATAATCAAAATAACTCCGGATGGCATGGGTTAAAAATATGCAATTTATAAATTCAACGTCATTTTTTCTAACAAATATGTGAAAAAATTATCACTTGGTCTAATTTAGTTCAGTTGATTTATTAGGAGGGCTAATCTAATTAATTCTATATCATTGCATTTAAGTACTAGATAAGGTACTTGGAGGTGTGTTGAGTGACCAGTCTAAGTAGGCATATACGCAGCAGAGCCGGCGCAAGTATTATTAACTGCAGTACTCGACTGCCTTAGCGCCCGTTCACACGCCCAGTATGAAAACATTTAAAAAAAAGAATTGTGCGGGTATCGAACGAATCGATGCAATCTTCCTACTTAAAGTCAAATGCGTAGATCCCTTACACCTTGTTCGATATGACTGAACAGGGGGCAGCATTGGCGAGCGCCTCTGAGCTCAGAGCCTCTCATATATAAAACAGCAACATAAATATTGCTGTTTTAAACGATGCAAAGCAGTAAAAACACACGGAAATATATAAAATTGTTCTTCCTCTGTTAACCTCTCTTTTTGGAGGTTGGCTACATCAGGGCAATCTTTATCCTTAAAGCCTGATTCACACCAACGTCCGGTTCCGCTCAGTGCCGATATTGTTCCGCAAGAAAACTTATTGATATGGTACTGAATATCAATCAAGGGTATATGTTAAGACAAATTTGTGTGGCAGTATATCCTTCTGCCCACCCTTGTGATATTTAACTACTTATTTAGTTAAATAATTATTTTTGAAGTGTAAAAATACTTACAACGGTCGTTTTTTTTTTTTAAACCATTTTTTTATCACTAAATGATTTTTTTAATAATTAATAAAAATATTATTTAGTGAACGCGAGCGAACCAGGCATCCAAAAATCTGCGATGTCAACCTTACGACAGCCAGATGACATTTTGCCCACGTTAGTCTAAATCTGTCACAGCCGCATTCCATCTTGGCACATAAACTTCAATTTAACAAGATCTGTACAGCGCCCTGTGTGATTTTTCACAAAAAACGGCGCTATAAAAATCATCCAAATATTGGTGTTAATCATTTATCCTTAAGGCTGCAACCTGGAATCACTCTACGCAACTGCCCTCTCACCAGTCACGTGCACAAATAGATCTTGACGTCATTATCAATTTGGTAATCATCTTTTCTTCCTTCCCGAGATATGAAATTGTTTAAGTATTTTTTCTATGGATAGCTTTCTATAACTAGTGCAATTTTGTAATTTTAATATTAGGAAAAGATGTCTCTTCATTGCGGAGATTTTCGAATAGGCATAATATGTATTTGAGACATGATTACAATACTTTTGTTTACTAGATTATATATATATATTCATATGACCTATTCTTGAGACATAAATCACGGACACGAGACAACTATATAAAACTAAAATTCTAATAACTAAACGCCTCCGTGATCGAGTGGTTAAGATGCTCGACTACGAATCCAGAGATCGCGTGCTCAAATCGTAGCGTGCGCACTTTTTAAAAATTCAATTAACATGTGTTATTTCACATTTAATTCATATACCCTCTTACTTATAAACGAGGTGTAAATGTTACGCGTGTTATAAGGCCGGAATAGCGATAAACTTGCTTTATAACCACGGCTTATCTGTTTAATTTAATGGCCTACGTCCGGTGTAACTAAATCAACGCTAAGTAGGCGCGTAAAAATCTAATAAGTAAGACGGATAAAGAATATTTGCGGCAGGTTTCAAAGTGGTAGATACTCTAAAGTATCGCCCTTGTGAAATACCACTATTCAGAATATAAAAGTTGCTTGAAATGGCTGTAGCCGTGTTTGATGACCAGATATGAACAGTCAAGTACTTTCCAACCTTTATCTTCCCCATATCCTACCCCCAACTACCTCTATCCTCACAACATACCTCAATTGGGGATGCCATAGTCCCACTGACTCGACGGTTGGGAGCAGTCGGGACTATTGTACAGTATTCACTATTTAAATAAATAATAATGTTTTTTTTTAAACTTAGGTGGCGTCAAACAATGCCAACTGAAATCCTAACATCACAGTGGCCGAGCATCAAAGCACCTCGAGCCGGCCCTGCTGCCAACCGAGTGGCGACTTCTGCGAAGACTCATCGCTCTCGTCAGCTGATGGGAGACGCGAGGAACATTCTTTTCTTGCAAAATCATCGAGAGATTTTAGATCACACGGCACAGGGTCGCCGGATTCAGGCGATGGCCGCGGCTCGGCGCGGGGATCCGAGATGGAGAGCCGAGCATTCAACCTTCCCGCAAGTGCATTTTATGGCCAGTCGAGTGTTGCAACCTCTACACTCTACAGCGTAATAATCTTTTATTCCCGATCGTCTTCATCTTGTGAAATGAAGATGTCTGCTTTGCTGTCGCGAGTTATGAGCGTTGCTATCTGGAAGACTGTCTCAGCAACTGGGTTGTCTCAGCTCACAGACCCGGTCTAACGAGGCATCTTTGCTTTTTTAAATATTTGTTTTATAGTGAATACCGCACAAGAGTCCCAACTGCTCCAGAACGTGTAGAGCCAGTGAGACTAGGGCATCCCCGATTGGGGTATGTTGTGAAGTTGATGGTAGTGGGTAGGGGAAGGATGTGGGAAGAGGAAGATTAGAAGATACCGGCCTATTTTGAACTGGTCACTAAACACGGCTAAAGCCATTTCAACGTTTCAATTCCGAACGGTGGTCTTTCACTAGGGCGATACTTAGAGTATCTACTTTATCTATTTACCCCACATGCCCAATTTTGCGGGAATCCAACCTACAACCTCTTGCTTAAAGTCAAATATGTGGACCATTACGCTATAGAGCCCATTAGGTCTTAGCGCCCCTCGTGTATGCATATTGTACTAACAGATCGGCAACAATGGGACATAGAAAAAGAAGAAGATCTGGAGCAGGCCTTTCCCTGAGTCAAATGGCGCCATTGGCGCATGTAAAACAGAAAATTGTTTCTCGCCGTCGGGTTGAAAACTTACGAGTTCAATTGCCGTCCATGAATAGTCTGTTTTTTTTTTTCATTTTATCATATATATCAGGGGTGGCCAAAGCGTCGACCGTATGTATAACTATTCCTAGTCGCCCGCCTATATGAAGCCGCGTACGCACTCTTTTTATAGTTGTGTAGAGAAATTATTAATGTCTGTTATTAAAACCAATGGATATTGAATAGAAATTAGTAATACTATGTCTATTTACAATTTAAAGTTATGTTTGGCTTTAAATTACTATTTTTATTATGATCACTTAACACATACGATGTTAGTAAACCGCCGCAAATAATTTTAAAGCAAGTCGCCCGTAGTGATCAAAAGTTTAGCCACCCCCGATATATATAAAGCACTGTGATTTGGTACTATCAGCGACTTGGCGATTCGCCGCCTGGAGCGGACTGCTTCAATTGCGCCTTCACAGGGCCGGCCCTGATCTGAAGGTAGATTGAGACAAAACTGTGTCGAAATATTGAAGATATTAATAAAAAAAAACCTTAAAAGGCTATCAAATATAAGTTCCTCCAGGCGCCATTTTATGCGCGCTCTGGTTGGAGCTGTCTACTCACCGTCAAGAATGCCGAACATTTTTACCGATTACAGAAAAATTATAAAAGAAAACTTCCCTAAAAGGCTTACATGAAATTAATGTTAATTCCCTTTACTGAAACACTTAGCTAGCCATTTTGATGTTCACTAACACAATAACTAATTATTTGCCTGGAGATCATATTTTAACTGGAACGAGAATGTTACAAAAAGCTTTTTTACCTACATTGTAGCCAGTCTTCTTTTCAAACGAAGGACGTATGGCAAAATCAGCAGAATATTTAATGCTGCGCCAAAACAATTTGTTCGGCTAATTATATTAAATGACATGTCGATATTATTTAAGTATTTCACAACTTATTTACTGCAGTGAACCCCAGTTATTGATAAAATTATTTAATACATCGATATAAAACATTCCTAGTTGGACGGTCGAAACCTTTTTTTTGTAACAATTGTGTTTTTAATAATGTAATAAAATAAAAATTGCTTTTCGAATAACTTTTTGCCGCAAAAAATGAAATACACATATCGTCGCTGGAAAGGCAAAAGGGCTTAAGCGCACTTTGGCCAAAAATGAGTTAAATATGCAGTTTCGATCAGTTTTCTTTTCTTCATTGAATGCTCTGACTTTCGTTTGATTCTGAATACTTTTGTGGTCCTTCAGCCATCTAAAATATATTTACCATTTAGGAGAAGGCTTGACTCAAGCGACACAAGTTTGCGACTTTTATCACTATTAGCTTTTTGTCGTTTCAGGTAACTCAGTGAGAGCGTTGAGTTACTTGAGTTAACTTTTTTTTTCAAAATCTAACCGGTGCCGAAGACTTATGAATTTTATTAAATGTGCTCTGGTGTAAACTTCCCGAAATGGCCCTTTTGCCTTTCTGGCGACGATATCACAAAGTCTGAGCATTTTATTTTGACCTAAAAACGTAATTACAACAATTAAACAATTTGAAAAAAATATTGGAAGATTATCGTAAACCCTTTCTCAGTATAGGATAAAACAAAGAAAATATATTACAGAAAAACACATTCGAAGTAAACACCGAAAAAATCATTTTTAATTATGTTCCCGACGAAGTATTGTAGTCTTATGAAAGTAATATATTATGTGCCTTTATGAGCTTTGACTATTAAATAAAATCATCTTTTCTAATATGTGCAATTAACCATAAATGAATTTATATGTTAGTACTTAAAAGCTGTGGCGGCTCGTGACTTTTTAGTGTGCTAGACTGCTACAGTACTGAGATTGAAAAATACGACGTTATTGATGTTGTTTTTTTCAACCTTAGCACTCAAGAACACTAAAAAGTCACGAGCCGCCACTGCTAAAAAGTGTGATCTTTCATGCTGATTAAAATTATCAAATTAAAAAATAATCTTTTCAAATCCCTATCTACCTAATAAAGTACTTACCTATAATGTATTTTAGCAGACAGTATTCTCTATTTGAAATGGTTGGATTAAAGCAACTAATGTTTTTTGTCGGCAAGTCAAGTTAAATTCGGTGATTTTACACCGGTAACTAGTGGTAATAATAATTGGTGTTTGCAATAAACCTTTTAGAAACGAAATAACCAAATAAAATACATTAATAAATGGCCTAGTTTTTGTCAGATTAATTCGTGCTTTTCGTTATGATGAAGTACCTACCCAGGTCCTAGTTTGAGTGAAGTCTATTTATCAGGTTGTATGTACGTACGCTAATTGAACAAAACTGTAAACTGTGGATTAAATTTGTTATACGTTAAAAATTAAACCCCTCTGAAGTTTGTTGATTACTGATTTCTTATAATCGTTGAAGTATAAATCGAAGAAAAAAAAGGTCAACTTTATATAGCGCCGTTGAGTGATTCAATCAATTCACTTCATATTGAAAAACGTTTTAAAAATCACTCTACATATTAAAAAACATTTATTTTGGAAGAAAACAAATTGTTCGATTTTGCCAATTTAACTTGAAAATTGTTCAAATCTTCACATTATATTTATTTTTTTAATTAAATATTTAAAAAAATGATTTTGATGAATTATCGGTAATCCTCTCTTCGAATTTATATGCTTTGAATTACATCTCAAAATTTCTACACTCGTCGACAAAATAATTTAATTTTTTAATTCATCCAGAGTGGTAGATTCTCTAAGTATCCTGGTGAAAGGCCACCATTCATAAATTGAAATGTTGCTTGAAATGGCTTAAGCCGTGTTTAGTGACCAGATCTGATTAGCCAGGTACTTTTCAACCTTCCTATACCCATCTCCTTCCACTCCCCACTACCTTCAACCTCACAACATACTTCGATTGGGGATGCTATAGTTCCACTGTCTTCAGGCGGTTGGGTACGGTATTCAAATTTTAAAAAGTTCACACTTGTATGTACGTACTCACAAAGGAAATTATTTAAAATTAATTTAATATATACGGTACAATGAGTACCATCAAACCGTTGTGTTACACAATAGATAAAACAAGCAAGAGTGTGGTTGATTTCCCTGATTTAAAAAAATTAAATAAAGAAAGACAAACATTCCCAGGTTACGAATAACCTGACAATATTGGATAACCTCCCACTACCATCATAATAAGCGGAAGATGTTGCTTGTGCAATGATGGCGGATTTATCTAGTTGAGAAATTAAACCCACGACGCCCGGGTGGGAATCCGACGCGTTTGTCCACTCAGTAACTAACTACCCGGTCATTACAGGTTTAATATTTATTGCAGACTGTCACCAATTATCTTGGTAAAGGCCGTACGGACAGATCAAAAAACATAGCGAATTGACTGATAAATACTCACATATGCACTGTTTATCAATTATTTAGCGAGACAGCACGAGTAATAGATTAGATCAAACATTTTCAAAAATCGATATTCTTTCTTGAAGAGATAATTATTTCGATTGTCCTGTCTGGGGCCTAGGAGTCGAAAGGTATGATGTAAGTTGGCGTCACCAGTTTTATTTTAACCAGGAACAGATCACACTGTTCGTTTTTCTATGAGGAAAAAAGATAATGCTTTATTGCGTAATACAGTACAAGCTCGGTAATCCGACGATCGTTAGTTAGACACGCCCAGCAATCGGACGTTTTATTACTGGCTGGGCCGAAGACAACGATGCGACGAATACTAATTAATACTTAACGCATTGCGTCAATTAAGGGAAGATAATAATAACACAATTTACGCATGCGCGATACAAACTTCAATTGAGAAACTCCTAAACAAAACGATATCGGTTTTTGTAAGATGTAAAAATGTAAAGAGCACAAAATGCATTCTACTTACAAAATTCAAATGATTCGATGCTGGTGGTAATGGGACTTTTCTTGGTATAGAATTATCGAGTTTGTACTGTATATTGGGCATTTTCAGATTTAGCAAAAGTGTTATAAAAATGTGACTTGTATTTTTAAGAAAAAAACTCATGTATTTTTTTGGAGAAGTTTATATCTAATTTCTCAGTTATAACGGAATATATATAGTAGCTTTTTTCGGACTACGAGACTTTCGAGGAAAGAGTTGTATGGCATAGTGGAAAAAGCTGAATTTACTTAAGATATATGCTTTTGATCATGTACAACAATCAAAAGTAATGTAATAAAAGATTTTTACTTATTAAAATGATAATATACTCGTAGTATAAAAAATACATTTTTTGGTATATTATTTCAAAGGAGTTAAAATAACTCATTCCGGGAAAAAAACTCATTCCGGGTCTGTTTTAAGTTACAACATTTATTGACCCACGTAGCATAACACTTTTGTATATTTACTCCTCAACTCGTTGTGAAATTGAGTTGTAATAAATGGTATTTCTGGTTCATTAGCAATATTATTTGAGAGCCCGGCGATAGAATTTTTAACTAGAACGAGAACATTTAAATTAAAATTATCTTCTTTTCGTGACGTTGTAAGAACGTTTTGAAACTGTGTGTCGTGGAATTCTACGTATTTATTTTAAACGACGATGAACCAAATAATAACAGTGGGATTAAAACAAAATTCAATCACATACTGAAAAATAAATTACAATCGATTAAGATAAAAATGACAAGTCAACTAGTTATTCAATATTATGTGGAATCAATGTTGTTTAATCCGGTCCCAAATTCCACAGATATCAGAGTTTAAATTTTAAATTCCGAAGGTATCACTCGAATGATGTCCGTAAGGTGAAACTGGTCTGGTCAACAAGTTTTTTAAAATTGCTGCCCACCACGTTAGTACAGCAGCTTAAATTGTACATGGGCATAACCTTAGAGTATATAGAGTGGTATCAATCCAAGGCAGTGTAGTCAGTTTTTGATGATTTTTACCTGACTCGGCGGACCTGGGCGTGGCTAAGACTAAGGCCAGGGTATTTATACATCCATTCAAATCAAATATCGACATAATGTTTTTGTTTATTCGTAAAACCACTTTTTCAAAGTATTAATATCAACAAAAATATAGCATTTAACCTAAAAAACCGTTTAGTTGTGTCAAGTTTAGTGGCATAATATAAAATGTGGGCGGTGTCCCGTGGTGACCCAGGAGCCCAAGATCATTGTGACAGTACGTAGAAGCGGAGTATTATATTTGTTGTCTCTTTCTCTCTCATGATGCACGACGTAAAAACCCGGAGAAAGTGATTTATCGCAAGTGTGTATAGGTTTGGGTAAAAATAATTAGCTCTCTCTCCATACATTGTTCCTCCAAGGGCATAACACAGGCCGTTACGTTTTGGTAGACTCGATGACCAATATAAGGGTTCATTAAAGAAACATTGCTCTCAGAGGGCGGAGGAATATTTGTATTAAGTATTGCCTTGGTGAAAAGTTTTTTTCTAGCAACTTATTTTAAATTGGTATGTCAATAGTTTAGTCAAAGTGTTGCTTCAAATTCTCTTGACATCTGCATAGAGTATCTAATAATTAACGATAATAGCTTCTCGATTATAGTTTGTACGATGACGATTGTTGAAGAGCCAGAGCTGGAATGCTGTCACCGTTGCACAAGAGGCTGAAGAGAGGCCGGATAGATCGAGATGAAGTCACCAGTTACAATTATCTTTTCGATTGACAGGAGATGCACTCACCGTAACGCATGAATGTGACTGGGGAATGCTGATGAACGCTTTCTGTAAATTAATATATCGGTGTGGCAACACGAAATAAAAACCGAAAGTGTTTTGGACCGTGATACAATTCGAGTTCCCTTCAATGTCATTGTCGGACTTTGACCTTAGACTTTTTATAAAATGAGATTAAAATATGGTTTGCATTAATCCTCTTCTATATATTCTCTTTGTATAAACCATTAGATGCATCTATATACGAGGCCTGTTCAAAAGAAAGGGTGAATTTTGAATTTTCGCAGGCTGTGTACATTCGATTATCGATTTTTTTGTTTTGTTATGTTGGTACACAAATGTTTATCATATGTTAGCATTATCAGCCATTTTGGCTTAGTGGTTTATTTTTGACGACTGTAAAGCTTAGTCACGTTTTTGTGTGCTCTTCGATTTTTTACTTTTGAAAAAATTGGATCAAAGAATATGTATTAAATTTTGCTTTAAAAATGGAATAAAGTGCTCCAACGCACTTAAAATGTTGACTGTGGCATTCGGCGACTCTGCTTTGTCTCAAAAAAGTGTTTATAAGTGGTACAAGCGCTTTACAGAAGGCCGAGAAGATGTTAATGACGATGAGCGTCCTGGAGTTGTGGAAAAACAAATCATGGATTTTATTCTTTGATCCATTTTTTCAAAAAGTAAAAAAATCGAAGAACACACAAAAACGTGACTAACCTTTCCAGTTGTCAAAAACAAAACACTAATCCAAAATGGCTGATAATTTTAACATATGATAAACATATGTGTACCAACATAACAACAACAAAAAAATCGATAATTGAATGTACACAGCCCGCGAAAATTCAAAATTCACCTTTTCTTTTGAACAGGCCATGTATATGTTCAAATTAAACATATTCAGTGGAGGTAAGTACTAAAAAAATGTTTCTTATAATTTTGTTATGCTTATATACCATAGACGTAAATTCTCTTTGAATCTGATATATCATATTATTACGTTTGTTGTTGAAATTTATGCATTAGGGGTGATTAAGACCCCTAATTTCTATCCTGCAATCTATGTGTTATGCGGTTCACAGTTTCTTTGATTAAAATAAATCTTTTATAAATTACACTCTGCCAACATTATAACACGTTACTCAAGCGACTAGAGTCTAGTCAACAACCAAGTCTCTTCGTTTCGTTTTTCCTAGTTAAGTACCTACACGTTTTTGATGGATCGTCGCCGGAAAGGCAAAGGGGTTGAAGCGCCATTATAGTAAGTTTACTCCAGAGCACTTAATTTATAAGTCTTCAGTACCTGGTTGGATTTTGAAAAGCTAACTCAGCTAACTCAATGCTCTCACTACGTACGTTACCTAAAGCGACAAAAAGCTGAAAAAGTCACAAAGTAACTTGTGTCGCTTGAGTCAAGCCTTCTCCCAAATGGTAAATATATTTTAGATAGCTGAAGCGCCACAAATTTCAGAATCAAACGAGAGTCAGAGCATTCGATGAAGAAATAAAACTGATCGAAACTGCATATTTAACTCATTTTTGGCCAAAGTATCGCTTAAGCCCTTTTGTCTCTCCAACATTTAAGAAAGGATGGAGGTTATGGTAATGTTTAAATATTCAGTATAATTGATGGATTTTTTTCAGGATGTGAAGAGTAATTAAATACGTTGAATCTTTTTTTAATATATTTTTTCTTTTTACATAATTTTGTGCGTGTTAAAACAAGTTTTTTTACATATACATAATAAACGCATGTAAGTATCTGGGTGTTGTGATCAACATACATGAACTCACCCGGGCATTATATTACAACTTCCTCCACTGTATTCTATTATAATTATAATCCTACTATGGACTGATTACATCTGGCGATGCCTTATCGAAACGTTTAATTCTCAGCTTCCCAAAGAAAAGGGTAGGTACATGATGAGCATTTGAATATTTGGAAATTTGCACATGCGTAATACATATTTGAGCCTTTTTGGGTCCTATAATTTGAAGTCTAGACTGATCGTCATACTTGTATCTAGTTTCAAAAAGTATTTCCAAGAAGCAACCGGTTCTTAACCAGCAAAAATGTGGGTGACTTGTGTAGTCCACAGATCGTATCCTTTCTAGAGCGAAATATGTAGGAAAAGATTCAGATAATCACAGATTAGTTTTTTGACTGCAGCCTCGGGACCTGCGCTCGGACAGTGTCCACCGAGTGAGGTCGCAGAGCTCGACGGTTGACGCCGGCGCGGGCGTCGCGACGTCGCGGCGTCCTCCCCCCCCCAGCTGTTATCACATATATGTGAACAGTACGCGAATAGAATGGCAATGCGGGAAGAGGCTCCACGCGCCGGGCGGCCCCCTGCCGCTGCACTATATAAGCCAGCCTCCGAGGCAAACGATTATCATTTGTTACCAGTGCGGTCTCGTGCCAAGTTCGATTAGTTTACAGTACCTACTCGCTTCGAGATGAAGTTATTCGTGGTAGGTACCCCATCATATATTTGAGTGGTGAATTTAGCAGGTTATCTTGCAAGTGACGTGACTCTTCATACCAGTATTTTTTAGATTTTTTTTTTATTTAACTTCGCGAATTAAAATTTAAGGGTGCATTTTGTTATATTATTCAAATCAGTCAAACATTTGGCGAATCTGCAGTTAAGATTGCAGAACCTAAATTTAATATTTTTTGTAAAATAACCTTAAATTTGAAATATAATGAAATTCAGGAAACTTCTTCAATATTGTGGTCAATCGGTTATTTCTTCAACTCTTTTTTTAAGCCATTATTCGAGTTGAAGTAAATGGGGTTTCCCCTTTCATGCGCTTTGAAATGATGCACCTCGTAACAAATGCATTTATTGTAATATATTTTTATTTTGTCTTTTTTGGTAGAGAACGTAAACTAGGTATAACGAATAAACGCTTTCTTCTTATTTCATTCGAATTCAGTAAACAAGATTCAGAAAAGTCGAATCACTTTATCGAAAAAGATTTAATTATTTGATATTTCCAATACTTACCGACAGCTTCGGTGCTAACAATTAGTATTTTTTTTTAAATGATCTATTCAATAATTTTAATGCAGTTACAAAAACGATGCTTCAAAACATTTTTTTCTATGTATATCTATTTTTGTAACTACCTAATATGTCAAATATTTTATTTGTGAGCGATATTCCTGATTTGCAAGGGGGTCAATTGCATTTTATTTACTTGTCTAATTGATAAGTCAATTTTATGTTTTGTTGAGAATGCTTTACTTTAATGTTATAATAGCATTATTGACTTAATTATATGATTCGACTGCTCTGAAACACGGGTAAAACAATCGCAAATTTGCTTTTCTGAAACTACCTCGGTAAAGCTTCTTGAATCAGTCATTTTTTAACATAGAGCTTTTTAAAATAACAAGATGTGCTTTACTATCTTTTGAGTAGGTGAATTAATCGACTTATATTTTCAAGGAAGTCGATACAAAGTATTGCCCCGGTAAAATACCACCATTCAAAATTAAAACTCACCACATTGTTACACTTTGGTAACATATTTTTAATCATTTTTTCACACTTTCAACGTTGGTATGTTAATACTTTCGTGTGTTTTTAATTTGAGGTAGTTACATTTTTTTGTAAAGAAATGAAAAAATAACTTTGTATAAGACCACGGATATTATTTTTATGACCGACCGGTTTCGCTTAACCTCATCATCAGGGTACAAAATTAAAATGGTTAGGCTAAGCGAAACCGGTTGGTCATACAAATTAAAAGAATATCCGCTGTCTTATACAAAATAATTTTTTTATTCCTTTAAATATGTCAAACCACAAAGTGATTCCTTTCTACAAATATACGATTTCTTCTCTGTAGCATTGGATTTGATTTATTTTTGAGGTTTTTTTAAGTAATAAACAAAAGAGTAAATATATTAGAAAATATATTATATTCATTTATAAAAAGCAACTGTTAAAGCTCACTTGATATTATTTTTGGGTTATGACCAAAACTTTTCAGAGGTGGGAAAAGCTTTATTTTAATCTTTACCTTATGATTATATGTATATTTTTATTTTTTTAAAGTAAGACAAACATTCCCGGGTTACGAATAACCTGACAATATTTGAAAAACTCCTACTGCCATCATAAAAAGCGGAAGATGTTGCTAGTGCAATGATGGAGGACTTAGCCAGCAGAGGAATTGAATGCACGACGCCCGGGTGGGAATCCGACGCGTTCTCCACTCAGCTACCGACCGGTCGTTGAAATATAAAATGTTAGTTTAGTGTTCTGAAACCAAATACAAAAAAATATTAAAATACTACTTGGAATGCGTATTTTCACGTAGATACGTTAACTAAAAACCGATCGTGGGACGCGATGAATGAAGAGCCACGATACTATCTAGAGTCTAGAGAGAGGTAGAACACACTTCTTGGTCGATATAGTACGAACAGGAATATAAGCGGTGGCAGGCAGTGGAGTGTTGAAACTGTCGGTTTCCCCGTCTTCTCCTCGGTCCGAGGTGATCTCACAACTCACCTCGTCCAGTGTCCACGTGTCGGGGTAGCGGCCGACCTCGTTTCTCCCGTCCAGATGCTCGTCCGACCACGGGCTAGAAAGTCGAGATTCACTCTCCGCCTTAATTTGAAACAATTCACTTTCCGAGTGGCGGCCAAAAAGGAAGAACCGATCGCTAGACGGCAGATGCCCGCACGCGTAAAAGTGAAATGGTGTCTCGACCGCACACTAATTAAACTCGGTCATTATCCGGACCAAACAACAAAAATAAGTCCTTATTTTATAACTGTGCGCAACTCGAAAAACCACTTTCGTTTTTTGAAAGTATCCGATTGCTCGACATCAACTTTCAAATGGATTATGACAAGATCGATTGATGGCACAGAAGGAATTTGTAATTATTAGGACATGGAAGTAAACTGGTTCGATGCGCATACATCATTTACTACTCTCTCGGTATGAAGCTTCCTCTACAGCAGGGGTAGGGAACTTCCGGTCAGCGGGACCGTGTAGAAATTAGAAATATTTCAGATGTCAACCGCCTCTAGTCCGACTCTCGAATGATATTACAAATATTAAAATACTCCTCGATAGCAAAAAGGTTCCCGACCCCTGCCCTACAATAACAACAGGTGGATCATACGAGCAAGACGGATAGACGCCACCCTCCGCTCGGTGAATCGTTTAGATGTAATCTCGTTCAATCGAACCACATAATAAATGAACCGATTCATTAATTTAACTGCCCACATTATTCATTTCCTCGCTCGTAAACCGTAACGCCGGTGGGAAGTAGTATTTTTAATTAATGTATTTTTTAAATGACGTCATAACGATGAGAAGTAAATTTTTTTTTTTTTAAATAATAAATCACGCAATAAGAAAGAAATGAAGCCTTTTATTAGAGACGTTTTTATTAAGCATAATGATCGCATGACGAATCACAATAATTATGGAAACTATTATTTTTATCTAATCGTTTATTGACTGTTAATTTATAATTCATTTTTGTTAGGAAAACGAAAAAACGCAAACGGATCATTTTAGCGGGATTATTAGTTTACAAAACGTTATACAAACGTTAGAAATTTCATTTCGAGCTATAATATAATCTTTTGAAGTTTTCATTGAAAAGTAGTAAATAAATTCAATCTTCAACATTTTAAATAAATATGTAGTTTTTAAAAATAAATATTCATGACAGCCAAAAAAAACCTTTGAAATTCGTCACCAGGAAAACCGCTCATTATTATTTATTTTCTCGTTATCAATTTAATATCGCAATGTCACTAGTGAAACACCAATAAAAAAACATACATGTTCTGCCAGTTGAAATTAACAACAAAAACCTCGTCCACAATAATGTGTTGAAAGATGCAGCTGGGAAGAAAATACAAACGAATTTGGCCCGAATACTTAATGGCATATTTAGGAAAGACTTTGATTTAATTTGCATCTTAAAAAATATTAATTGTATTATTGGTTCACCTTCTTTTTTGCAACTCATCCAATTCAACATTCCTTGCCGTAACTAAGAAACAATGGATTGCTGTTCCTCAATCATCACTCTACTAATTATGAGTATCATTCTCCACTGTCCAGAATTTCGAGACTTGTTAACTCAAGCCATGGTCTTGAAATTGTTGGTATCAGTCTTAATGATTTTTGACATTATTTACGACTCTACCAAAACCTTGCTCAGACTTTGACTTGTATGTTCTTTCAAATGTATATATTTTTCCTATTTTACTATTTGGTATGTGCTGTTATTTATCTGTTGATCTTTTTTCTCATTTCGTGTTATGTATTTTTTGTAATAAAAAACAATTAGTATATAAATAAATATCAATTCAATTGACAGAAAAAAGACTACGTGAATGGTACAGAAAACGATAATCATAATAATTATGACTTTTATGTCTTCAATTTGATTACTGCGCTGGAAACATAACATAAGAACTTTCTTAATGTTTCGCGGTCACGGAGTCCTTAGACTGCAAGTAAGTCGCTATTAGTTTTCCTTATTATTTTACAATTATCACCACGATGATAACGTAGAGATGCTCGACTTTCAGGAAACTCCCGGATAAATGTTTCACTTCTATTTTCACATTTCATGTCAGTGTGTCAAGCAATCATCACAATTTCATCTCAAGGTCAGAAAAGTAGGCACTTATTAAATGCGAATATAATATTATGTTGATAGAACTATAATCCTTTATAAATGCACGGTTGTAACGGGGTTTCTCATTTTCACTCGTGAATGCGTTGATGTCACCCATGAATTAATCGCTCAATATCGAAAACTGGTTAAAGCCTACGGAGAATGGAATAACCGGAAGGTATGAACGTAATAATATACCTTTACACATTTGATTACTCACTAAAATCTACATTGAATATACAGTTACCAAGTTTCGAATTGAATGCACATGCTTTCAGATCCGCTATCACTTTCGAAAAAGCTGTTTACACACTATTAAAATAATTTTACCAAATGACGATATGACTGCATACATGTTTTAGTATGCATTTTGTTCACAGTAAAAAGCGTTGAAATTAGATTCTTTTAATTTTGTAATCATTTTTATAATTAATCATTCAAGAAAGTAATGACGTTTTCAGAAGAAGAAAATATTGACGTTCTCACAAGATTAAAGTTGTAATATTTTATTCGGGCCATTTAATGAACATATAAGTTGACCCAATGACATACAAAAAATAAGTACCTTAATATTTGAAAAAAAAAATATTAGAAAATAACTCATTTTAATAGTACTTTATGAATATTTACATAATTAATATCAAAGTTCATAACATCTCAAATTACGGGAAAGTCGTTTAATGGCTACTTGATATCAGTTGAATAACAATGGTGGACCATCAAATCATAATTTCTAGTATAGATTATCAAAATTTAAAAAAAAAAGTTAAATGTTTGTTCGGAAATTCCCCAAAAAAGATTCCTCATTTTGGTCAACTCGATAAAACAAAACCGACTTCATTCAGTGAAAAATCATTAAAAAAACCTTTATTCAGTGTTTGGCTCGTAAATAATTCCAGGGTCGGTCCTGTGCAGGCGCAATCAAAGCAGTCCGCTCCAGGCGGTAAATTGCCAAGGCGATGATTTTTTAAAATATTATACGAAAAATAATTTACTCTGCAAATTCAACAGAACAAAACATTTACACTTTAAACATGTGATTGTTTGGATCTGTTAGTTTATTTTTAGTTATTTTTTGGAGGGGAAACCTGCCAAAAACGAGTGGTTAACAGTTATGCGTTTGTATTTAATACTCACGGGTCTACGTAAAAAAATAGCGATGATATAAATTACTCAACAATTACACAACACGCTATTTTACTAGACGTAGTAAAAAGGTTTATCGGAAATTAGAATGTTTTACGTTAGGTTTAGACTTTTAGAATTGGCACTTAAAAAATTAACCTGTGCCAGGCGTCGTTTGACTCAGAGCCGGGCCTGGATGATTCTGCCATTTCTTCGCACGAATTTTGGGTTTGACACGACTGCAGATGCACTACAATAGCATGCTTTACGCTTCGTGATGAATTCATTTCGAGTTAGTTGTTCTATCACAAAGGCAAAGCGTTTTTCCGCATTGCTTTTACTTTCATGCGCATGTCGCCGCCAACCCACTGAGGGCTGTCATTAGACATTACAGGCCTATATCGGAAGAGGCCAAGACACCGACTGTTGTTATGCAACGCGAGCCACGAGACAATGGACATCGAATAACACACATCGTGTAATGTTATGTGTACCGGCGCGATAACTCCCATCTCTTAATTATCCTCGTCGTCTCGCTTCGAGGAAGACGCATTTGTCATAATGTTGGCATTTCACAATAATTACATTTGAATTGTATTTATAACGCAAAATTTCATTTCGTTGAGGGGATTCCGATCGTAGATACAATCTCTTTTTTAATGAAGATGTAGAATATAGTTATGTGACCCAGTGATAGGAGTAACAAAGGCGATTGTTTTCAGTATTGACTTAAGACAATTTTCAAACTTGTGTGAAGTTAATTCGTGAAAGAACCAAAATTCCAAAGTAACACGAATGAAAGACATACTAGACGACCACTCCAATGTTGATATTAATGCATTAATGTTTAACGCTGTTAACCCTTCGATTATCGCAATGTAAATAGAGTAGTAATTTGTCGCAATGTATATGACAAATACATTAAGTTTGAGGCATATTATAGGAAACTTGAGTCGTGTGAAGCATTTTTTCAACAGATTTCAACACGAATATAAGTATTAAATAACAACACATCGGTATTCCGTATATTTTAATTATTTGAAAAGGGGGACAGTTGGTCTAGAATATTTCTCGTCGATTAAATTTAGGAACATAAACCCCCTTAGGTATATCTTACAAATACATGCGACAAGCGCAGGATTAATACTGTCAAAATATTAAATTATTACATTGGTGTCTTTTTGAATGTAGGTACTTTTTCGACTTGTTACTTTTAAAGACAGAAAGTTGTAAGTTGCATGGCCACCCAATTTTTCGATTGAGCTAACCATTTTATACATATTCTTACCAGATGCTCCTAGGATTTTTGAGAAAATTAGGGTTAGCGTCCACTAAAGATTTCACTTTCCCTGTGCAAAACGAAGGTTTTTAAAGTAGACTTTTGGTACGACATTAATTTTACAGTATTTTATTTGTACATTTCTGTTGCTGGCTATTCAATAAGTCATTGTTTTTCCTAGCTGCATTTGAATATGCGATGAGCAAAAAGACAACGTCACGAGTCGCTGAAAATACCCCGAAGAAAAAATAGAGCGACCGCAGTGTGTAATTTCCTTTCTAGCACCGTCAGGCATAATATTAGCTTGGCCGCGATTTTTCGCAAATGCATATAATTGTTCGTGACGTTCGCATTAAAGTATTCGCCCGGCGAAAGTGTAGGAAAAAGTGGCTACTTCCTAGAACAATGTTCGCAACCAGTGAATAATGTAATTGCCAAGTGCGGTGCTAATTGCACGTGCCGCCACTGCGGGTTGCGGATGCACTATCAGGTGCATTTGGGTAACCAAACACTTATACATCAAACTCAGACTCCACAAAGCGGCGATCTAGTGATTGATCCTCTTCCATTGAATTCAAATAAAACTAAATGCCTCAAGCTGAAAATAATTTATATTTATATTTTCGTAGAAAGCAATCACAGTTTAATTTTGTACCCCGATGATGTTTAAACTAAACGAAACCGGTTAAGCCATAAAAATTAAAATAAAATTCATTGTCATATTTATACAAAAGTTATATTTTCATTTCTTTAATTAATATTTTAATAATGTTAACATTTTCACAACACCATTTTATATGTTTTGGAGAAATATAAAAGTCTTCAAAGTTGACGTGATAGCTCAATGGTTATAGTAGATTCTCTGAAAGCGGAAGGCCACGAGTAAATATTCGTGTTGCTCCGATTACCTATTTTTTCTTTGTTTTTATTATTATGATTATTAACATAGAAACTGTGTTAAAAGTTACGCAAAACGTTAATCGTAGCTGTAGCTGAATACCCCGTCGAACAAAAAACCATATTGTAGTTTGAGGTCAGGTAAATAGTGAATTATGCTGAGATTTTCACGGACGCTTCGGCGCCATTCCATTTAGCATTTTCCAAACAGTTTCACGTATGCAGACATGCTTACGAAAACAAAGAAAATCAATTAGGTTGTTTGCACATAAGAAGCGTCTAATTCTAAAGGATTGCTCTGAATGCTAAAGAGCGTTTCGACAACCATTGCGCAATAACGGATTTGGGCAAGAATAGCATTGAAACAGTCATCCACGGCTACAGACGAACTGCTCACTTTTAGAATGTACATAAATACACATACATTTTATTTTTTCCAAGAAAATAATAGTAATCACAATTGATTCATATTTAAATTGATTACACTCATTATTTCGTGTTATTTTTTTGTCCTCTAAAAGCTTTCTAAAAAAGCTTAAAAGATTTCTAAATCCTATAAAATCGTTAAGATAATGTCGCGGGTTTCAATCACAGCCATCCCGCAAATACATTTTATTTAATTAATACGTGTTGTTACACATTTAATTAATACATAGTATATTTACAGCACGTTCAGACTGCTAGATACCCTAAGTGTCGCCCTGGTGAAAGACCTTGCTTGAAATGGCTTTAACCGTGTTTGGTGACCAGATCTGAATAGCCGGGTACTTCCCAACCTTCATATTCTCCATCTACTTCCCCTCCATACTACCTTCAACCTCGCAACATACCCCAATTGGGGATGTCATAGTCCCACTGGCTCCAGACGGTTTGGAGCAGTTGAGACTCTTGTGCGGTATTAACTATAAAGTTTCACACTCGCTGAATACTGTGCCAACCCTTTTCGTGGACTTATAACAAATATTTCGAATAGAAACATAGATTATCAGGTTGGTTACCCAGGTTTTTGTTTTCCCATTGAACTTAGGCCTATTTCACAATGAAAGCAGCCAGTTTACTAATGCATCCACAACTCACTAGCTATATTCAACATACATAATGATAATTTCACTTTCCACGAGTCTTTTATTATATAGCGTGTCCACGAAAAGACATTTCCCTAAGAGACATACGAAAAAATGACGAAGGGGAATTTGAAAGCCTTAGCATTGTTCGAAGACAAATGATTGCTCTCGCAATATGTTTTCAGTCATTCCCGTGAACTTCTTAAACATAATGAATGGAAACCAAAAAAACCGCCGTAGAAAATGAACAATGCCTTTAAATTGCACACTGCACGGTAGCTATAGAAAAAAACAGGTGTTTTGATGATACGTTTCATCGTGTTTTTACCTCCACTTTTCATCTTTAGACTTACATATTAAAATCGATTGTTTGTGTTATTATTTATAGTGCATTGAATTTCCAAACGTTATTCTTACGTAAAGCTGCACTAAATTTGTGTATCTTCCCATTGTATTGTGCAATGTAATGATTACAAACTCTTCTTCAAATATCAAGTACAATGTACATCGAGTCAATTTTTCGCAACCGTCAAAAGTCAAATTCTTTTGCAAACGATCAACTACACTCATTAAAAGGAAGATTTTAATGATCAAAGCGAGTGCTGACTTAATTGCCATGACTGAAATAGTAAATAATTGACTTAAATAAGATATACTACATACGAGTATTTCGTGCAGCTTTCCTCGAGAACATGGATTAAAGTTGGATACAAATGGGTGCAGTTGGGCACACTCGTACATTTTACACAAACTCAAAGGCTTCTCAAAGATTGTGAGTTTTACTAACAGGATATAAATAAATGTGTTCTAAGACGGTACTTGCTGTTAATCCTACCGAATTATCGAACACCTCGAGGCTTTTTATTGTATTATTATCGACTTGTCCAATGAGTTTTCACATTCCTACAAATCTCAAGCTCAACAGTTTGCGTGAATTGTCCAGCCACTGAGAGCTCCGCTGTATCTCTATTTGTGTTGCATGTGATTTATTTCATAAATAGTTTTAGCACTCAGTATCGCTCTGGTGAAAGACAATCATTGAGAATCGAAACGGTGTTTGATCTGAATAGCCAGAAACTTCCCAACCTTTGGGTTGCCTTAATCTCACTAGCTCCGGATAGTTAAAAGTTGAGACTATTGTGCGGTCACATTAACAAAATATGCGTCGTTTATGAAAAAGTGGGAGATATTGCAATGGATCTACCAGCGGTGTGTCTTTATTATGAATTCCTACTAATCCATTCTTTATTTGCAGGTGGTATTCGCGGCGTTGCTGGCGTCAGTGTGTGCGAGGCCCGAGCCCCCGGCAAACTTTGCCCCCCGGCCTAGGGGTGGCGGCTCCCCGTCCTCCCTGTACGGTCCCCCGTCTCCCGTGTATGGCCCCCCTAGCCAGGGCCCCATCATCCACAAACACGTGTACGTCCATGTGCCACCACCAGAGCCAGAATACAGTGCTCCAAGGTAAGAAAAACATATTTATTGAGCCTTAAATAAACTTACTAAGCATTCGACGGGTTCAATGGTAAAACCACTTTATAGTATTTTTTAATGAGATGTAATGTCGTTTTGTAGCTTCCAAGGAGTTCTATCACCACGTGCATTCGCTTTTGGGGTAGAACTACCTTAAAGCCGTATAAAAATGTGATAAAGTTTCGGTATGCTGAGGAAAAATCAAATTCCTCTAAGGATTCAGGGGACGTCCATGAAGGGAGCGACGATGAATATTTAGTTTACCCCCCATGGATGATGAGATTTCCGGGGTAGAATAAATTTACAGTAGTCCTTTTTCTTTAGCAAATTTTGAAAATAAATAAATATTGTACTTAAACAATATGTTTTTTACTGCACTTTCGTACTTTATGTTTTAGTTTAATAAGTTTTTTGATAAACCTTTTATACATTACACTACGTATGTCTCGACACAGAAATCTCCTAGTGAGACAGACAGAAACCAAACCCATGTATTTTTTTATATTTTAGCAAGAATGAATAAAAACATTAACATTTTGGAAAGCTTTCAAATTCATTTTTTTTAATGCCAAATTTTGTTTTGTAAAAGGGTTTTACCTCTGAACCCTTCATGTATGATCACAGGAGTATGTGTAACTATGTAAAACAATATATGTACTATGGGGCAATATTATAGCCACCGGGTGTGTAACGTTGTGAGAAGGGTTTCATTTCAAATTTTTTAAATATTGAAAAATTTTAACTATGATCAGTTGAAATAATTGTGTCCTAATGGTCAATTTTCTTATTCTTTAATTTTAAAAGAAAGAAAAAAACATTCCTGTGTTACGAATAACCTGACAATATTTGGAAAACTCCTACTGCCATCATAATAAGCGGAAGATGTTGCTTGTGCGATGATGGAGGACTAAGCTAGCAGAGTAATTGAACCCACGACGCCCGGATGGGAATCCGACGCGTTTGTCCACTCAGTTACTAACCGGTCAATTACGTCAACTGTTCAAACTTTTTCACTAAATCTAATTTTTTTAATGTTGAAGGATCCCCTTTCCCATACGTTTACTGTAGATGGACATTTTGCAATTACTTTCGAAGATTGGATGAAGTAGCTCGAATAATTGAAGCAATTGGCCCATTTAACGCCATTACTCAAACTGACCTCACAGCATTGTTTGTTGATTCCAAGGCACTTTTGCTATTTTTTCTGTGCGCACGATGCAATATTCTTTGTATCGGCAAAATCATTTAAATTCCTGGGCGGTGAAGCCTAATGAAGATGGCAATGTGGCGATTATGCACAATGTCACCTGTCAGTTGCATAACATCCACTTTCGCCCAGTCCTAATGAACTTAGCGTATTCACGACAGGAGCCGTGACAAATGGCGAGGCGACTTACCCAATCGAATGAACTGCGAGGTCGAAGAAGCCCACCGTCCGTAAATTATTCAACGCGTTACAAAAAATAAAACGTGAATGCACTTTGAGCACGTAACTGTGTCGTGAAGTAACGTAATGCGAAAGGAAATTAGTGCCACGTCGTTTGAGGGCGATGAAAGGCGATGTAGCTGCATCATTTTAGATGGGTCGACTTACGTAGATTGTTTGCGTAACTCTACCCGTCATTGAGGCAATCACAACTTTCCTTATCAGGCAGGTACCAGGCCTGAAATATCTAAGCCGCCATTAGAAGATAGGAATTTATGAAAATGAAGTAAATAAACACAGAATTTTTAAAAACATTCAGTACTTGTAACAAATGGTATTATAGACAGCCCTGATTTACTTAGCTTAATTACTTTCTATGTACCTAACAGATCCACTTGATCCAAAATTCTTTTTAAATGTAACAATAATATCAGGACTGAGTCATTTAAATACTCGCTTATACCTAGATTGCATGCAGTGAGTAATTCTATCGCTGAAATAGTAGATATATTCAACTGCACTGAATCTAGTTACAAGAAGGCTATAATAGCATACCTCTTTCTAAAATACTAGTGTTAATTTTCTATCAATTTCATCATGTTTTTGGGTGCATTGTTATTTTTTGTGTCATTGTTATTTTTTATGTCACTGTTATCTTATTTTATATCTATGTTATGTAAAAGCCCATGAGGGCGTATATAAATAAATAAATAAATAAATTTATAACGTTCGGTACGAGTCAAATGTGCTTCACGAAACCACAGTGAAATCAAAATATCGTCCCTGGAAAGGCAGAAAGGCTTAAGCGACACTTTGATAAAAAATGAGTTAAATATGCAGCTTTGATCAGCTCTTTTTTCTGCATCGCATGCCCTGACTCTCGTTTGATTCTGAAGATTTTCGTGGCCCTTCAGCCATTTAAAATATATTTACCATTTGGGAGAAGGCTCGACCCAAGAAACACAATGTTGGGACTTGTTTGGCTTTTTGTCGCTTCAGGTAACTCAGTGAGAGCATTGAGTTACCTGAGTTAACTTTTTTTTCTAAATCCAACCAGGTACCAAAGATTTATGAATTTTCTTATAAAATAACAAAAAAACTTAAAGTTCTTTGGTGTAAACGTCCCAAAATGGCGCTTCAGCCCTTTAGCCTTTCCGGCGAAGATATAACAATGGTGTCATTTAAATATGCCTATCGTGTTCCAAATTCTAATATTATTTCAGCAGTTTCGTTTTCATTGTCTATTGACTAAATGCCGTCAAATAAATGAGGAAAAACAACAAAATTATATTTCCTTAGCGTGCAGAGTAGAATATAAATTTAGAAGAATTTGTTTTCTTTTTGAGACGATGCAATTCGTAAAAATCCTTAAAACTAGAACGAAATCACGCACTTAAATTAAATTAAATTAATTAAATTACAAACAAATCAGCTGGTGACGATAAGGTTGAATTTGCGACTTGAATCCGGCCGCCTCTTTAGATTTATGCAAAAAAAAACATCACCAAAAAAATGATTTTTTTTAAGCTCAGCCAAAAATGTTAAATTTTCTCCGGTCAGAGCCTAAAAACCTTACTTTGCCACATTACACAATAAAAGAAATTTAAAGATTTGCTAAAACAGAGACCAAGATAATAAATTTTACTCGCAGTATTTATTTAAAGAATCTAAAATATTTCTAGGGGATAAAACCGAAAACACTTGATTTTGCTACGAATCGCTATAATTTTCTTCTATATGATAGGTGACAACTTCTTTCAGGATTACAAATAACTAGACGCCCATAATTTTATAATTTTCTGGCATCACAACATTAGTAATATTTACATATTAGTTACTCCTTAGCTAATACTGGTACACCATCTAGCTCAGTGTTTCCCAAACTTATTTGGCTCACCGCCCCCTTCTCAATAATATTTTTCTACAGCGCCCCCTCTATAAAAATCTTGCGTTTTTAGGAAAATGAAACAATATCTTGAAAGGTTCGCATTATTATAAAATACATAAATAAATAAACTTGCCGCCTTTTTTATGCATTTTGTAAACGTGTTTACAATTATTATTTCGCCTTCTAAATTTTACCTCAGAACAGGTCCCGAGTGATCTAGTTTTATTAACACCGCAGTAAAAGCACAAAAAACAATCAATCTGCATTTGAACGTGTTAAGTAATTGTATGTATATGATTTACTATGATTCTTGCGACAGTGCTGGACTAATTTTGAAAGATTAAAAAATATATTTCAGTAAACCAAATGTTTCATCCTTATTTCCCTCGTCGCCCCCTTGCGGCTTTCACTGCTCTCTTTTGCCCTCATGACCACCACCCCTCCTGAATCTCTTTAACGCCCCTCCAAGGGCCGATATCGCTTACTTTGAGAATCACTGATCCGGCTGCATGCGTGAACTATGATTTTACGTGACAGCTACGGCAAATGACTGCAAAGTTTATGGCTTGTTGAGAAATTGCGATGGACATTTTGAGATATCAAATCTGTTTGGTTCCGTGCCAAGTTTGCAATGGTTCCAATAATTTAACTGAGATAGAAATCAGTCAATTACCCTAAATATCTACTTACATGACTTGGAGGTCTGCATCAGACCGCATTTTACAATCAGGCAGATCTTAAAGATGGTTTCGAAATATCGTCGATATGATTAAGACGTAGTATTGCCTACGTAACAATCAGGGCTGGTTCCGTACATGCGCAATTGGAGCAGTCCGCTCCAGGCGGTGAGTTGCCAAGGCGCTGATAGTTCCTAATCAAAGTTCTTTATAAATATGATATAAAATGAAACAACCACACAATTCATGGACGGCAATTGAACCTGTAAGTTCCCGCCCCGACGGCGCAGAATCAAAACCCTCGCCTCTCGCCTTATACTTGATACGAGTTGTTACCAATATTTTGTTGGAACGCATATTTTAGGCGCCGTTTGACTCAGGGCCGGGCCTGGTAACAATGCATATAGCAATCAGATTAATGTCATCTTAGGAGGATGACCATTATATGTTTTCCTAGGAATCGTTAGGTGTTCCTGCTAGTAATGCAATTATTTTTATAATTTACATGGCTTGGCAGTGATGGTAATTGCAATGCTAAAGTAATCGCATTACAGGTATTTTATCGTATACAAACAATTTCCCCCTTACTACGACTTTACCACATGGTTCGGGATTGTAGGTTTGAAACTACCAACCCCGCATTCTAACTTTAAACATGTGTTGGTACCTAGTTTTATGTGCTATACCCACTTATCCCGTAACATTCTAAAGTGTGGAAGTATGCCACGTATTGTCATGTCATAAGGTATTAACTCATGTTTGTCCTTGATTTATTAGGAAGCCCATCTACGTCGCTCCCCCTCAGAAGCACTATAAGATAGTGTTCATCAAGGCCCCCACCCCCCCTGCGCCCGTCGCCCCCGTCATCCCACTGCAGCCCCAGGACGAGCAGAAGACCCTCATCTACGTGCTGGTCAAGAAACCAGAGGAGCAGCCCGAAATCATCATCCCAACACCAGCGCCAACACAACCCTCAAAACCAGAGGTCTACTTCATCAGATACAAGACCCAGGTACGGAATCAACTTACATAACAAACACCAAAATATATCTAGGAACCGTGATTTTGTAGGGTTTTTACAAACATATTTTTTCCCTACGTAAACTCCTGAACTTAAATTCAATAGTCCGTAAATGCATTTTTTTTTCACCCACATGAGGTAGCAAAGTAAGGCGCAATGCGCCGTCCTATTGGTATAAGGGACAAGAGTTAGAGTTAGAATCAGTAACTTTAAATGATTCATCACTTAATGATAAATAAGAATCTAGAAAATCAAAAAAAAAAAAAAACCGTGATTTTTTTTCAAAACCCGAAGAACTGTTGCCACGTAAAGATGCAATCGGCTTAGTGTGGGTGGGGAAAAATATGCCTTATTAATTAAATTATGATTCTACAATAATGGCAGCAGATAGTGCATAATTATATGAAATTCACTAAGCATTTTGAATCACAGCTTTAAAATCCTTATTGTGATCTTACACCACGTAACAACGAGTTTTCACAGAAATTAACTTCTTCTCTATCGCTGAAATAAATTCCAGAAGTATGGACACTTCAATTAAACTTGACACCAATAAAAAGATCATTAAATGACAAAACATTAAATACCTACCAATAATATATAAATTAATACCTACCTACATAAATTAATAGGTACCTACTTCGAAACTTTCTCAAGTCTTCAGCGCTGTCACATAAAAACGCATTGGCGCTAAGACAAAACTATTTAATGTGACACCTTCACGCGATTGCCGGCTATTAGGCAGGAATGAAAATACCATTACGCCTATTTCCCGCATAATACAGGCATCAAGCATTTAATAAATAATTAGCTAACACGTAGAAATCGAGATCGAAAGTAACATAAATATAATTTATTCCAATAGTATTCCATTGTGACGAAGTTGCAATAATACAATCAACAAGTTTAGTGGTATAGCAATTCTCTACTTACGTACGTGTCATTAAATGCATTCTTCACTCGAGTTGTCCTGATTATTTAACCACTTTACCACAAGTTATTATTTTTAAATGTCGTATGAGTAGATCAGATAAATGTCGTAAGGATTCACATTTCCGTTTAGCATTATTTAAGAACATTAGATCATTATTTATATGTTATATATTCTGTCGAAGTGTAATAATAATGTATTTGTGAATACGTAAATATCAATAATTGTTTGTTTCAACCGATTTTTTTTTCGAGATTTGTAAAGCCCTTAAGGTCCTTTCAGAAAAATGGTTCTGTTGAATTTATCTACGTATTTTGTAACATTTATGTGCACAAAAATTACAGTTATAAAGGGAAATAAATATCGTCGCCGAAAAGGCAAAAGGGCTGAAGCGCCTCTTTGGAAAGTTTACACCAGAACACTTTGAAGCTTTTTTTTTTGTTTTACAAAAAAACTCATAAGTCTTCAATACCTGGTTGGATTTAAAAAAATAAGAAGTCAATTCAGATAACTCAATGCTCTCACTAAATTACCTGAAGCGACAAGAAGCTAAAAAAGTCCTACTCTTGCGTCGCTTGAGTAGATTGAGTCAACCCTTCTCCCAAATGGTAAATATATTTGAATGGCTGAAGAGCCACACATGTCTACAGAAATCAAACGAGAGTCAGGGCATTCGACGCAAAAAAAACTGATCAAAACTGCATATTTAACTCATTTTTGACGCAAGTGTCGCTTAAGCTCTTTTGCCTTTCCAGCGACGATATGGTCCTATCACTGAAATCCCCTGTAACTTTTCCATGGAATGAGAGGAAAATGTAGCAGCGACGTACCTGTATTTGACTGGATTTGAATATTATAACGTCTGCCAGAGTGTTTCCATTTTAATAACGCATGGTGTTTATTATTTTCTAGAAGCAGGAGGGTGGTTACCCAGGGCCGGCTCACGCCCTGCCGGAGGAATATGGTCCTCCTCCAAGCGTCGACTTCGCATCCTCTGGATCAGGCGCCGAAGGACCTTACTAAATGAATTTCATCTCTGCACCTCACCAATAATTCATCACCACAAACAATCAAAATTCATCTATTTTTATAAATAAGTAAAACATACGAAGTTTTCGACGAGATTAAAATCGAAGTGGCACATTTTGAAATATGTAAGCATTATTTTCACGTGCTAAGTGTTGCCCGTCTTTTAATATTACTAACCAACAAAAATATCACAGAACATGGTAATATTGTTGAATATGTAGCCGAGCTAATCAAATTTATACGACCACCTTAATCGAATTTAATGACAGTAAAATAATAGTTTTTGAAAAGCACAAGCTTTGTGTGGAAATTGAGTTAAATCTCTTCGGACTATAATAACATTACGATTGTAATATCCGTGTAGCCGTATTATTATTTATTATTTTCATGTGTAAATATACATTTTAATTATATTTTTTTATGTGCATCAAATTGATGTGATCGACTTTTTTAAAATTTGTAATAAATATGCTTTAAAAAATATGTTTTTTTTTATTTGTAACCTATGCTTGATAAAAACAAAAAAAAAGCAAAATGTATAAATTTGTAAAAATACTAAGAATACCAACTTTTACGACTCTGGCAAAGTTTCTCGAGTATCGTAAATTCCGATTAATGGGCCAGCCAATTTGAATTTCCTCTAGTTTAATCTGTCAATTGAGAAATTGATCATATCTCCTGGTATATATTTTTCTTTACAATAAGATGCTTGTATTACTAACATAATATGATGTTAGTAATACAGTTTTCCATACAAGATTCCATGCAATAGAGTAAGGGTAAGATTCAAATCGGGCTCGCTCTGAAGAATAAAAAAAAAAATAACAGGCCCGGCCCTGAGCCAAACGGCGCAATAATTTTTTTGGCGTGCTTTGTCAATATCTAAATAAAAAAATCAACATTTTCGAAAAACAAAGTTTTTCTACGTCTAGTACTATATTCCTCGTGGTCCCATGCGGATTATTTACAAAAGCATAGCTTTTATACAAAATGTCATCACTGTTAACCACTCGTTTTTATTTACCCTCTGAAAATAACTAAATATTTATAAACTAACAGATTCAACAAATTACATGTTCAATGTGTAAATGTTTCGTATTGTTGAATTTGCAGAGTAATTTCATGTATTATAAAAAAAATTAACGCCTTGGCAATTTGCCACCTGGAGCAGACTGCTCCAATTGCGCCGGCACAGGACCGGCCCTGGTCAACGAAATGTGCATTTAACCTTTACATTCTAACTAACTAACTAACCATACCGCCATTTCTCCGCAGGGGTAGGCAGAGAGGACAGACCGCCATATAACTTTGTCTTGGCACACACTCCTTGCTTCATTCACATTCATACATCGTCTCATACATACTCTTCTGTTATTGTGAATCTCCACATGACCCGATTCAAGTATTTGGTTTACTTGATCGTGCCATGTCTTTCTCGGGCGTCCTCGACTTCTTCTTCCATTTACTTTCGCATCATATATTCTTTTCATATTCCTTTCTTCGTTCATTCGCTCTACATGCCCAAACCATCTAAGCGTCCCTTTCTTGATCCTATTCATTATGCTCACATCCTTGCATTCTTTCCGGATATCCACATTTTTAATACGGTCATACATGGTTTTACGCACATACGTCTCAGGGATCTCATTTCCACAGCACTTAGTCTACTTTCATCCTTCCTCTGCCAGCTCCATGCCTCACTGCTATACATCACGGTTGGCATAAGCACTCCATTGTGGACTGCTAGCTTCATTACATACTAATAATCAGTCTAAACAAAAAACAAAATACAGAAAATCATAATTATATTATGCAATGAAATAAAATACTAATAAGCGACAATAATAATTTAACCCTATTGACGTTTCAAAATTTTCTGCTCGGGAACTAATCAAACTTCATGTTTATCGCAGTCACTAAGTAAAAACAACCTAACTTATGCCTGGGACATATTATTAGTTTGTATTAGGGTGATGGCATTTTTCTACTCAGTATCTCAAGTATCAGTTAGTAATGTTTAGTAAATGAAAACCGTAGATCGAGCGGCCTGAAAACTTTGCCAAAGGATTATATACATCTATGGCAAAAGGTTGATTATTTTTTCTTCTGGGTAGGAAATTCCCATTTGACTTTCTTTTTTGGATAGGTACATGTTATTTTGTGTGGAGCTGTTGCGTCCTGTGTAACCAAAATATCCGACTATTTGTGACGCAAGTGAATATGTCACAATGCCGGCACCAAGTAAAGTAAATTATCCCGAGCAGTCGCGCGTTATCCCGCGGTGCGGCGTCTGTCAGTTTGCCCGTTCATAACTACGAAACGTCGCCAAATACTTTTCAAACCCTCCAGAGTAAATCAATTCAACAAAAAATCATTACAATAGCACAATTTCAACGATTCTTGATCGTTTACTATCTCATTTATTGATTGTCTCGAGTCGAAAGTGAAATATTTGAAAAAGTCAGTGAAAAGTAGTAGTCGACGACATCCTTCAATATGTCGATCAAGATATCAGTTCATGTGTCAGAAGAAGACAAACATACAAATGACGTTGTGGCTTTGGCGTATTACGCTGGAAAAATTTACAGCGGGGCAGATGACGGCAAAATAAAAGTAAGCATGATGTGTCAAATAAATATTGAATTAAATCCACCAAACATACCAAAGAATGCCGGATTTATTCTGAACTGGTAAAAACAGGACAATTCACCTTAGCATTGTGTTAGCACCGAACTGATCATCCATTGGAGACTTACTGCATTACTTTGTTTAATGGGTGGCTTCTGTATTCGGTTTAAACCTGATAATAATCTAATTCACATAGGTTAATCACAATAATATCAAGACAAAATGGAAGAACAGCATTATTTGATGAACTTGCTCAGTTGACAATTTCAAGTTTAGCAGTCTTTTTGGTACCTACTCTCTAATATTCAATGGAAGAATCCTTCTTAACGAGTACTCCATTACTAAGTTCTGCTTGGTGTAAGTGTGTCGGATCAGTTGACGTATCACAGCCAAACGAGCAGGAAATTAATTCACAATAATATTTATTGTTGGCATAAAAACGAGTCGATACTAAGGGTTTTCGTATTTATGACAAATGAAAGAGTTTTGGAGTTCTGAATCCCAAGTCAATTCAGATCAAAAGATGGATCCTCCTCTACGTGTCTGAGATCTGGTTTTGAGGCAGGGACTCCTCTATTAATAGAAGCAACTAATACTAAACTCTTTATAACAAGACATCAAAGGACGTCCTTCGTAAACTTGTGGTCAGAAATGTTGATTTAATCCAATGGTCAAAAATATGATATAATGATTCTTGTGGTAATTTCTAAGAAATAGAAAAGTGCTCTTGAAATTCAGAATGTTCGTCTTAATTTCTTCTACTAAATGGTCATACAAAACATGCCAATTACAGAGACATACGCATATTCTGTTTTAACGGTTCCTGTCAAGCCAGCTGCAAACTTAGTTTTTTAAATTACTTGAATAATACTAAAATATTTGTTGAAATGTTCAAATCAAATTGTTTATATTTAAACTTTTCAACAAATATTAATTTACCTAGTGAGGAATTACATTAAAAAATATTATGAAATATGGTATAGCAAAAAATTGTTAATTCTTATATTTTATTGTAAATGGTTATTTGTAAAAATATGAATAAATAGATTTAGAAAAATGATTAACTGTCTGATACAAAATCCTGTTGCGCTACTTAACGTAGATTCTTAGGATGGCTTAATTTAAGAAACAAAATAAGTCCCCTGCTTTTCATAGAAAATGCTACAATAATCCTGTCATGTCTTCATCAGCATGTGGGACCGTGAAAATTAATGATTTTTTCTAAGTGTATGTTTTATTACTACAAATTTTAGATCTGGGATGAAGATCTTAAGCTGATCAAAGAGATAGCCGCCCACCCTGTGAATGTGTTCAGCCTGGCAGTGGCTCCACCAACTGACGAGGGCAGTACAGCGACCCTGTACTCCTCGTCCAACGATGGAACTATCAAGGCCTGGTGCGCCGACACGGGGGAGTTCAAGAAAGACTTAATCAACTATGAGAATGAAGTGCAGGTCCTGTACGTTAATAAGAGAACATTGTATGCGGGAGATGATAAAGGAAGTGTAAGTATTACATTTATTTTAAAACAATTCTATGGAATACAGACCATAAACGGGCATACAATATTCATGGATGTTATTTTGCAAGAGAGTAGTAAATGTTTCGGACACTGTCTGCATAGCTTTCACGAGTAGTCCCGTCCATAGATTTATCACAGGTTAGCAGAGTGAACAAAGGCGTCAAGTTTCCACCCAGGCATCATGGTTTCAATCCTCTGCTAGCTAAGTCCTCCATCATCGCACAATAAACCTTTATAACGATGAATTAAAAGCAATTAAAATATTTTACCTGGGAATGTTTGTCTCTTTTAAAAAAAACTGAATATAGCTGCGTGGAGTTTGGACCATACTCATTCATTTAAATTTCAATATTAGTCATTTTTTTATATTTATATCCTACTGGAATCATATTACAGCTAGATGAATGTTTTTTAAATGTATTAATCGAAAGCACCAATAGGAATGAACTGTAACATGAATCACAATGATTAGATGCATATTAAAATCAAAGTTGTATGCTGATCATATTTTTTTCATTCCGTTTTATGAACTTTTTTCTGATGATGGTTTCTTCTCAATGACCAGAGAACTTAATTTCTTTCCTTTTGAAGCTATTATGTCGTGAAATATTTACACCATTTTTTTTTTGCCATATGTAAGTATTAAATTTAATATTATTTCCGTTTTCAGGTTGGTGTTTTTGTCAACGATAAACTTAAATTAATATTCAATCTATTAGAGGAAATCAAAGATCTGGTTGTCGATGAAAACCTGATGTACACAGTTAGAGATGTAGATCTTGTCATCACGGAATTCATGTCAGGTAATCGTATTATTGTTTAAATTAAATCAATTTTTAAGAAAAAATATGAACTAGTATATCAACACTCACAGTTTACATTGCATTAAAGCAGTTTACATTACTAAACAATGATATTAATTCTCGGAAAATTAGTAGCTTTGTGGTGGAACATTATTAAATGAATATTAACTCAATGCGGACTCAACTGCGTTGTTTTAAAGGCAGCATAAAAACTAACAAAAAATTATAATTATTCTTTTAAGACTGTTTTTTCTCCTTCATTATCCATGTTACCTTTGAAAATGAAACACATTTAAATATGTATTCTGGAAATTGGACTTATAGGTGGTGCCTACTTCAAATACTATATTATATTATACTGTATTTTTTTAATACTTTTTTATATTTTTAGAAGAGAGTACCCGATACATGACTCGACAGACCTTGGTGGGAAAATCACCAATCACGTTAGCTGGAGACAAGCTCTGCTTTGCTAGTCGATGCGGAAAGAATATTCTTTGCCACCATAATAATAAAGAAGATAAATTCAAGTTACTGTGTGAAGTTGAGGTAAGAACATGTTTGCATATTAAATTGAGTGATTCCTATTGGGTATTATTACTTACTTCGACTTCTTCTAACATTCACTTTCACATTGTATATTCTCCTGGCACTCTTTGGTCCGTTCATCCAATTGTTTTATAGCTATGACTAGATAATAATAAACTTTTACATCTGACTGTATTGCGTTGAGTAATATTTGTATGTAGCTACTGATATTTTTAATAATTATATGCAAATCCAACTGTTAGTGCAAATTTTCGTCAATAGCGTTGGACGTTGGCGGCATCTAGCTGTTCCAAGGCTAGATATATTTTGATATACGAGTAATACTATATTGTATCTCCGTTAATGATTTGATGTATTTTTCAGGCTCATAATATGATAATCAACTCTCTGGCTTCCCAAAAGCGGCCCGACGGCTCAGTGGTGCTGTTCAGCGGCGCATGGGACAAGGTGGTCAAGGTGTGGAGCATCGCCGAGAGCGGCAAGATAGAATTGATAGGCGGCGTGGAATTCGGGCAGTGCGTCAACAAGATATGTGTGGGGAAAGAGGGGCAAGCCTATATCGCTGGAAACGACGGGTCACTTTGTCGCATCGGCGTCTAATATTCAACCCTGCTCTTTGTTTCTACCTTGTGTATATTATGTAAAGACTGTTTAGTTTTTTTAACGCATTTCCCCAAATATGTTCGGCAAAATGAATTCGTCTTGCACTCACTATGTATTAGTACAAATTAACTTCCAAAAAATACTTTTTGGCTTCCATTGACTTCAAGATGACTTTATTATTACTATTTTTTCCATTCACAATTAATGATGTACCTAGTAACAACACTTAGTTTTTACTAACTTTTACTTTTATTGTTATATTTTTTTGTGCTCAATTTGAGTTTAAATAATAACCCTGATGTATGGCTTTGAAGCATATAACTTGATGAAAGTAAACTGAATACTGTAGGAATGAGATCCCTGAGGCGGCGTATGTGTGGTAAAACCATGTTTGATCGTGTTACAAATGTGGGGATCCGTAAAGAATGCATGGTTGAATAAAGTATACTAACAAGATTAAGAAAGGGACACTTAGATGGTTTGGACATGTGGAGCGGATGAATGAAGAAAAGAGTGCCAGGAATTATATGACGTGAAAGTGAATGGTAGAAGAAGTCGGGGACGTCACTAAGCATAACTTGTTTTGAAAAAGGAAGAATTCGGTACTCGCTTTGTGTACCGAACTCTATCCACCTGAACGCTAGACGAGTGTCCTACCCACCGGGCTATCAATTACCTAGTAGTTTTCCAGCATTTAAAAATTATTGCCTTTATCTATTGCAACATTTCAACAAGTATATTATATCAATGGCTTAAAGCCAAACTATTATATCTCCATGAACAATTATTTTAAGACAAAGAAGCAAAAAAATTGATTTGTTTGAATATGTGTGGAATATCTTCAGAACAGTGTGAGTTAGATGCATTTTTTTTTTTACATATTCTAGTTGGAGTTCGCCTAGTTCATAACCCATTTTTACCAAAAAGTGGAGATACAAAGTTTTGACTTTAGGCTATCATTATATATAAATAAAAATGCATTGAGGATCTATTTTAGATTTTTTCTTCATAAATAATAAAACTATTTTAAATCTTAAAGATCTTGCCATGCATATACGAGGCCTGTTCAAAAGAAAAAGTGAATTTTGAATTTTCGCAGGCTGTCTACATTCGATTATCGTTTTTTTTTTGTTATGTTGGTACACATATGTTTATCATATGTTAGCAATATCAGCCATTTTGGATTAGTGGTTTGTTTTCGACTACTGGAAAGGTTAGTCACGTTTTTGTGTGTTCTACGATTTTTTTACTTTTGAAAAAAATGGATCAAAGAATAAAATCCATTATTGGTTTTTCCACAACTCCAGGACGCTCATCGTCATTAACATCTTCTCAGCCTTCTGTAAAGCGCTTGTACCACTTATAAACACTTTTTTGAGACAAAGTAGACTCGCCGAATGCCACAGTCAACATTTTAAGTGCGTTAGAGCACTTTATTCCATTTTTAACGCAAAATTTAATACATATTCTTTGATCCATTTTTTTCAAAAGTAAAAAATCGAAGAACACAAAAAAACGTGACTAACCTTTCCAGTTGTCAAAAACAAACCACTAATCCAAAATGGCTGATAATGCTAACATATGATAAACATATGTGTACCAACATAACAAAAAAAAAATGATAATCGAATATACACAGCCCGCGAAAATTCAAAATTCACTTTTTCTTTTGAACAGGCCATGTAAAAGTTTAAGCGTATTATTAACTATATTTTAAATCAATGGTTGTTGATTTATAAAATATAAATAAATTTGTACAATATTAGTGCTATATTGTAATAAATATTATTTTTAAATGTATAAAATAATGAATGTGAAAAATCGTTTAACCCAACCCCTTATAGACAAGATTGCTGTGCAGCTGTGACAATTGTTCAAGGTAAGGATTCGTAACAATAAATCATTCAATTTGCGCAGTGTGAAAGTTAAGCTTGTTTTTATGAAATGGGTAAAATTGCCAGATTTTCTGTTAATCCTATTAAATGGCGTTCAGAAGAAAAAGTGGTCTTCAAATAATTATAAATTTATTTCTCATCGGTATGATTTTTATTTAATTATTTTAATGTTGTTTTTTTTTTAATGTTTTGTGTGACAAATTTCTAGTTAGAAAAATTGTTTTCAATCAACACATCTGAAACGATGAATCTCTTGTTTTTAAAATTTACATCAATAAATTGTTAAGTGTAAGTCAGGTGCTTTCTCAGAGCTTATAATAAAAGTAATGTCGAATTGTTGCTTGTAGGAAATCTTTCTATGGTTCTTAATATTTTATAAAGCCGTGCATTTAATATTTGGCTCCATAACTCCAGTTGCCTCTTTTTTAATATGTTAATATACCAAAATCAAGCTTAGGATTTTTTACTATTTGTTAAAAAAAATTACACCAAAGATATAATTAAAAACATTATTTCTTCTGAAAATTTAAACTGTACTTTTATTTAATGGTTCACACCTTCCTCCCTGTTGACATACCCTTAGCAAAGACAGTTTCCTATTTATTTTCACTTTTATTTTTATTTGAACAAAAAAAGCCTTGGTGAAAAAGGTACATACATCTCTATAAACTTATGATTATTTACATGTTACCAGTTACCATAGTAATAAAAAAGACCAAAATTTCTACATTTTACTGACAAACTTCAAACTGGACAGTTATTAATAGCTCATTTCTATTGGCAGGATGCCAGGCCTTTTTTTAAACGCTTACGCTCTCCAGAGCATTAAACTTATTAGCAGCAATAGCAACAGAACTGACTAGGTTCAACAATATGTTCATGCATACATATTTTATTTTATGATGTATTATTTTCATATAAATAGTTTTATTTAACTTCATTCTATGAATATACTTTCAATTTGTTTTGCTTAGAAACTAAATGAACTGATCATTTATTTTATGTTTTAACTTCACTGTCAATGTGTTGTTTATTTGATCACTATCATTTTTTTTTTCTTCTACTTGGGTTAAAAAAATTAAATATTATTAGCGAAAATTTCACTAGTTTTAAATACTGGATAATGTAAGACTTAATATATAAAAAAATAAATACATATTAAAAGTCACCAGCATATCCTCTACGGTCATTTAAATCGAACCGCGTGTTGACCGCTTCACTTTACACTTCCGGTTCAGGTAGCCACTAATGCAGCCGATTATTTTCTAGCAGAAGAAAGTCATTCAAAAAATCATAATTATTAACAAAAAGTTTCGCAATTGACCGACATACCGCTGCCGTCTAAGTATTTTGTCAAAGATGCACATACGGTTGGAAGCAGTTGGGACTATGGTCCGGTATTAACTATAAAAAAAAATCGCGAGTGTGTTGATCGTGATTTGTAAATGCGCCTTTATAATTTACAATCTGCTTTTGATAAGGTTGTTGATATCTGAAATTGGGCATCACTGCGGTTCCAGTTACCGGTGACTGGTGAGGAGCCGGCTATTTATTTAGTTGTTTATGGAACCGATATGGTTTCCGATTCCAGAAAGGTTCCAAGCTTAGAGTATACAAGAGGTAGCCCAAGCCAAAGCCAGTGAAGTCAGTTTTGGACTTGTTTTTGATGATTTTAACATGACTCGGCGCAAATGGGCGTGGCTAAGACTAAGGCTACGGTATTTATACATCCATTCATATCACATATCGACATAATGTTTTTGTGTATTCGTATAGCCACGTTTTCACAGTATTTTTATCAACAAAAATATAGCATCTAACCTAAAAAACCGTTTAGTTGTGTCAAGTTTAGTGGCAAAATAAAAAATGTGGGCGGAGTCCCGCCGTTAACCAGCGAAATTAACCAGCTTAAGATCATTACGACAGTATTTAGAAGCCGTCCAAGAAATTTGTTGTCTCTTTCTCTCTCATGGTGTACGATGTAAAAACTCGGAAAAAGTGATTTATTACAATTTCGGATGGGTTGGGTAAAACAAATTAGCTATCCTTCCATATATTGTTACTTCAAGGTTCCAAGAAGAGAATTCGTATGTTTTCAAAAAAGGGTTTATTCGGTTATTTCTTTATAGGAGGGGGGGGGGGATTGCTAGCGATATTTTGGGACCTAAAAGAACCGCAACCGAGTTCACCGTTTCGGTTACAAGGCACCTTTTATTCACATTTTGAGATTTTGACATTTTCATTTGCCAAAAAAGAAAATAATAATAATCGGTCCCTCTGATGCTAGCACTACACGATCGTCCAACCGTCAAACTTCGAACCCGGTTCGGAGTTGGACGGTTGGACGATCGTGTAGTGCTAGCATAATGCGAGTTAGGCTTAGAGTATACTAGAGGTAGCCCAAGCCAAGGCAGTGAAGTCAGTTTTGGACTTGTTTTTGATGATTTTAACATGACTCGGCGCACCTGGGCGGGGCTAAGACTAAGGCTACGGTATTTATACATCCATTCATATCACATATCGACATAATGTTTTTGTGTATTCGTATAGCCACTTTTTCAGAGTATTTTTATCAACGAAAATATAGCATCTAACCTAAAAAACCGTTTAGTTGTGTCAAGTTTAGTGGCATAATAAAAAATGTGGGCGGAGTCCCGCCGTTAACCAAGACCTTAAGATCACTGCGACAGTATATAGAAGCGGCCCAAGAAAATTGTTGTCTCTTTCTCTCTCATAATGTACGATGTAAAAATTCGGAAAAAGTGATTTATTACAATTTCAAATGGGTTGGGTAAAACAAATTAGTTATCCCTCCATTAGATTCTTACTCTGAGGAGTTAGGCGAACTCGTTCAAACTCCTTTGATGTGATGTTGTTTACCGCCACCAGAGCGATCCCGAACTCGAGCCAACGCGTACGCACTACCCCTCTACTAGCGATGGGAAAAGCTTCACAGATTTGTGAATGCTTCACGAATTGATACTTCTTCAAAATGAACCCTTCACGATGAACCCTTCAATTGAAGTTACATATTAATCACAGAATTCCCCGTCGGGGGGTTGCTAGCGATAAATGTACCAAATAATAGTCACGTTTTTTTCTCAATAGTTTTATTCGGGACAGCTCTCCCAACCACATAACCCACTCCTCCATTATTGTATAACAAAAATTATACCGTGTAGAAAAACTACTTCTTTCTTTCTTCTATGTGTGTATCAATGAATTGTCTATTACTAGTTTCTTGTCTATTGTTTCTCGATGACAGCTGCCCATATGTTTGAGTTGTTGTTGTTGGCGGTATAATGCCTTAAAAGGAATGATGTACAATAAGTATGCATAGCCTTACAGAGAATTTGCAAAAAGCAAATGTAGTAATTGCGAAATTTCCAGTTTCTGTAAGAGCGATGTGAACGTTTTTCAGGGCTTGAAGTACAATTTGAATATTTCTTACTGTACACAGTTTGACAGTTTGCTTAGCAATAGGGTGAATATTGCGCAAATGACGATTCATATTACAGGCATTGCCTCCCTTTATGGATATAACTTTAGAACAAAAGTTGCATTTGGCCTGGTAAACCCCAACTTCCTTAAAATAAGCCCATATTTCACTTTCTCGTTGAACGGCCATCCATAATTTTAAGTAGAGATTATATAGTCCTATAGACAAAACAAGCACAGAAATCATAAGAAACTGTCACGGGTACATGCGGTCGGATAACTAAAAAGATACTTCATTGCTTCATTCATTCTTCGAACTAAAATCGAAGGAAGAAGGGAATGAACAATTGAACTGTGGATGATGCAATATTTCAGTCTTTCGAACGAATGAAAAATTGAAGTTCGAAGTAGATGCCATAGATTGTTCAATCGGAAGTACCAACTTAACCAACTTCAATTGAAGTATTTGTTCAATGAAAAATGAATGAAGTTGGGACTGCTGTCAAAAGAAGTACTTCTTTGAAACAGTTCTTTCAAAACTGTCACAACGCTACCCTCTACACAATCGTCCAACTGTTGGAGTTGGACAATCGTGAAGTGCTAGCATGAGAAATAATATTGACGATTCCAGTGACCGCTTTGGAACCGGCTCCTTGTAATCGCGACAACAATATCGACCATCTCTAGTTTTTGACGTTTCACGAGCAAAAGTGTGTCTCAATGCTCTTAAGCTTTTTTCGATTTTCCATACTTCAAATTTTTTAGGTTTTCTTTCAAGTGTTCAGTGTTTTGATATCATATTATCCTCGTATTTCCTTGTTCTGGGAAGAGCCTAATCATTTTTTCTCTGACCAAACTACTTTAAACCGCCGTAAAAATGGTCGTCCGGCAGTATGAAGATGAACTCAAATACTTGGAGAAAATAAACGATCATAGCTGGCGGATCAAGAAGGGCTTTCAGCCGAATATGAACGTGGAGGGTATATTCTACGTGAATGCAACCCTGGAAAAGCTGATGCTAGAGGAACTCCGCAACTCGTGCAGGCCGGGGGCAGTCGGCGGGTTCCTGCCGGGTGTCAAGCAGATCGCCAATGTCGCGGCTTTGCCCGGCATCGTCGGAAAATCCGTTGGCTTACCCGATATACACTCTGGATATGGTTTTGCTATTGGTGAGCAATTACATTTAAACCCTCACCAACGTTACTGAGATCTTTGGGGAAATAAGAAAAACTTTATTACCTACGTGGGTGATGATCTTAATTTTCCGAAAACATGCCACCAAAACAAATTTATTATTGCATTTTATTTAATTTTAAATAAAAAATAATTTTGTTTTAAGCCACTTTATTTATACACATATAACAATTCGACCGGTTTCGGTTAGACTTAACCTTCATCAGGAACGTATAAGTATAAACTAAGATTTTTATTTAAATTAATTATTTAAATTATTATTAAATTAATTATTAAATTATTATTAAATTAATTATTAAATTATTTAAATTAAAAGATAATTATTTAAAATTATAATGTCAAGCTACAAAGTGTTTGCTGCCTTCGAGCATTTTATTTACTTCTCAGTCCGTCACAAAACATTTTTTCTTTGACTTATAAATATTATGATTATCAAAATGTTTGGATTTCAAAATATTTTAGATGAAAATAAAATCTTACAGTTACATCATTATTTGCACTATTTAATTTCAATACCCTCGCACATTTCCGGCCATATTTCACTATCTTGCATGTTTTATTTTTTTTAATTTTCCCTATTTCAAAGTATTATACGAGTATCATTTAAGTAAAAATTACACAATTTTCATGAATATGTAATAATTTATTATTTAATTTATTTGATTATATATATACAATTAATATTGTAATGGTGGTTTGATTGATTATTCCATTAATTGATTTATTTAACAAAAAATATTACAATATGTGAAATTTTATGTTATTTGTTCAGGTAATATGGCTGCCTTTGATATGGACGACCCCTTGTCTGTTGTATCTCCTGGTGGAGTTGGTTTCGACATCAACTGTGGAGTTCGACTGCTTCGTACCAACCTAATGGCTGAGGATGTCATTCCTTGCAAGGTAATTCAGTTCGTTTTCGGACTAATGCTATGTTTAATGACTCTCACACACGAGATGTGTATAATGGTGTGTTGGGCATTTGTTCAATTAGCAGTTACTTAAATAATAAAAACATTGCAGTACATCAACATTTTATGGCAGAATTGTTTGTTAATCGTCATGTACACCAATAGGTCATATCTAATTATTTATGTAAAGATGTTTTTTTAGTTGTTCATTTATTGTTTCATTGTCTTTCAGGAACAACTGGCGCAAAGTTTATTCGATCATATTCCCGTTGGGGTTGGCTCCAAAGGAATAATCCCGATGAACGCACGGGACCTGGAGGAGGCCCTGGAGATGGGGATGGACTGGTCCCTGCGCGAGGGCTACATCTGGGCCGAGGACAAGGAGCACTGCGAGGAGTACGGCAGGATGTTGAATGCCGATCCGTCCAAAGTCAGCGTTCGGGCCAAGAAACGAGGATTACCTCAGGTCTATTTTCTTTTTTTGTTGAAGATTGAATTGAAGTGATAAAACACTCTCTGGTGTGCCATCGACAAAATTACTATTTCCGTATATAGACCTTCACACTATTCGTTTTTCTATTGTCACAAACAGTGTTTAGGCATATGTGGCTACAAATCATCTGCCTCGTAGACGTTATCGCAGCGCCTTTACCTGACGGATGGATGTATTTATGGTATATTGAATGTTGTAATGCAGTGTAAAATCCTTAACAAAATTGTTTGTTCTAATATGGAAATTATTTATTACAAAAAATGTTATGGTGGTAAATATATTATTCGTGGCACGGAACTGGGAAGAAAGAGTTTAGCTACTGTGAATATTATTACTTTTTATTATTATTTTTTTTTATTTCACAGCTTGGAACACTGGGTGCCGGAAATCACTATGCCGAAATCCAGGTTGTCGACGAAATATACGATAAATACGCCGCCAGCAAGATGGGCATCGAAACCAAAGGTCAAGTCTGCGTCATGATTCATTCGGGAAGTCGAGGCTTCGGCCACCAAGTGGCCACGGACGCCCTGGTTCAGATGGAGAAGGCCATGAAGCGGGATAATATAGAAGTCAACGATAGGCAGTTGGCTTGCGCAAGAATCAATTCCCCTGAAGGTCAGGATTACTTGAAAGCCATGGCGGCTGCTGCCAACTTTGCATGGGTTAATCGAAGTTCCATGACCTTCCTGACGAGACAAGCGTTTGCCAAACAGTTCCAGACGACTCCCGACGATCTGGATATGCACGTCATCTACGACGTGTCCCATAACATTGCCAAAGTTGAGGAACACCTGGTGGATGGGAAATTAAAAACTCTCCTTGTTCATCGAAAGGTGAGAATATGAAAACTTTATTATTGACTAGCAGTTTTCAAACCAGTATTGAATGGCGGTGAAAACTATATTATTATACATAGACCCACGATTCTCAAAAAAAAATCCAAACTAATCATTATTTTGTTGCATTGCTAGGGTTCAACCCGCGCCTTTCCCCCACACCACCCCTTGATCCCGGTAGACTACCAGCTGACGGGGCAGCCGGTGCTCATCGGGGGCACCATGGGCACTTGCAGCTACGTGCTCACCGGCACCCACCAGGGCATGACGGAGACCTTCGGTTCCACCTGCCACGGAGCGGTAAGTTACTACTTATGCCATCATCTACTTCTACTTGTCTTATTCATTTACTACGTTTAAAATAAAGCCGTCTTTTACCATTTTATTTTGTTATGTTATATGTACATATAATAAATTAAAAAATGATTAAAATGTTTTTAGTTCTGGTGGTGAATTTATTTTTAATGCTTATGACTTCTCGTAAATATTGAAAAACTGTAACTTATTAACAGAAAATTATTGTACCTACCTCGGAACAGCGAGGTAGTTAATGTAAAGTAAACAAATTTATTTATAAGAAAGGCAAATGTATTTAAATATGTAGTTTTGTATTACGAATTATCCCATAACCGAATAAAACCTGAAAAAATATAAAAATCTGTCACTTTTCATAGTACACCGTATCCAACTTATAAACACATAAGAAGTATCTAGCGTCAAAAGACACAAAACTTTCGCTCATGGGTGATATTTTTTAACCTTTGTGAATGTACCTTTATTTTATATTACTTGACCTGGGTACAATTTGAACTTTCCCCTAATTGTGTTTAGGTTTTTGGTTTACAACACGAAGCATAATATGGTACATAGAAATCTTAATAATATGGTTTAAAAGTTGCACTCAAACGATCACACAAATATTATAACGATTAACATAACCACCACCAAACAATTTTTCTTAACAATGTACGCGCCAAATGGAAAAACGACGGAGATAATCAATAATAAGTAATAACTCTGCGGATTGTTATGTAGATATTATATTGTAGGACCAAAGTACCGAAGCTATAGGCTTGAAATAAAAATAAAAAGGTGCTTACTAACATCAATCTATCTCTCTTCGGAGTCATGAGTTATTTTTGTGGCATACTCCAAAAGTGGTGGAGTGTCACCCTACCTTTAGAATCCCTAATGCTGTGTTGACATTAGTTATCCAAGTAGAATTTTATTTGTGACTAACATTACTGGTCTTGATTGACATCTGCTATTCTATTTCTTATACTAAATTTCATTAACCTCTTTTTTACAGGGTCGTGCCTTATCTCGAGCCAAATCCCGGAGAAATCTAGATTACCAGGTTGTCTTAGATAAGTTGAACGCCCTCGGAATATCTATCAGAGTAGCGTCACCCAAACTGGTAATGGAAGAAGCACCAGAGTCCTACAAAGATGTGACGGATGTAGTGAACACGTGCCACGCTGCCGGGATCAGTAAGAAATGCATTAAACTGAAACCAATTGCTGTCATCAAAGGATAAGTGAACTCGATCACAGGTAACTGACTTAAATAATTGATCCCTGATAAGGTGAAACAAATCGTGGATTGGTAATTTACCCAAATAGACTTAAATGGAATAATTGATCCCTGCAATAGATCATGGATCCATTATTTACCTAGGTAGAAATGCATGATCTTGGTCTGACTATTCTCAAGTCAATATGGTTTTTCTGCACTGATTCAAATAAGATTGTAATCAGAAATTATTGTTATCTCTGTTCCTAATCATGTCGCCAACATTTTATTTATTCAGTTTTAAACACATCGATTATGTATCTAACCATATACTGACTGATTCTGTTTACAACAATAGCTACATATTATATTAATTTTACCATACTTGTCAATCTGTACAGAAGCATGTTTTGAATGGTTTTTTTCTTCTTAGTTTCATCATAAAATATCACGAAAAATTGGTATTATATGACTAGGCCTACATAATCTTAAATATGATTGTTTAAACAGGATATTTTATACAAAACTATGAAAATAAACTTCTTAATTTGCTTCCAAAATGTAACAGATTTGTTGATATACTCACTTATATGGGACACGTCAAAATAATAATTCTATCGAGCGCAAGTCGATCGACAAATTCAAATCGATAACATTTTTTTGGAGATATTAACACATTGTCGTCGGGACATGGCATTTGCCGTTTTTCGCAGACTGTCGGTAGACTGCGGGACACGGCATTTGCCGTTTTTCGCGGACTTTCAGTCGACTGCGGGACACGGCAAATGCCGTTTTTGTTGACTGCCGGTTTTTGGCGGGAAACGGCATTTCACGGGTTTGTTATCAACGTAAAATAAAACACCTTGAAAGGTAATTTGCTACCTGGGTGCTAGGCGTCAGTCTGTCGACGTTATTTGAGATGCCTTGTCCGGATTGGCTAGTGTGCAATGATTGTACTGTAATCCTTTGCAATACCAGTTTTTCGTAAGTACTTACCAATCATCCACTGCTTTTTACAAGTATTTTTATTATTTGTTTACTCAATTGTCATTTATATATAACAATATGATATGTATAATCATGTTATCTTTTACATGGAATTTTCAAATATTGAATATTGAATGCCATTTACTAAATTAATATCAGGTTTTTATATTCAGCTTTAAAATGTGGTGAAATTATGATGTAATCAAAGCAATTATAATTTATTTATGATGATCAAATGTCATATATGATTTCTTTGAAAATTTCAATCGAAAATATTATTTGGTTTATAAATTGTGTCAATTTTAAGAAAGTGATATATTTTTTGCGCTAATCGCAAAAAACGCCCGCTATAGGCTAGAGTCTATTTTTCGAGGCGCCCGACTACAATGTGTTGAGCAATTTTTTTTTTAGTGAAAGTAAAATAAAATGTGTTGTATAAAACTTTTAAACGTGTTCAAACACTATTTATGTATTGATTAAATAGTCATTCAACATCTTTGAAAGATTCGTAATTAATCAAATGATTCACATTTCAAAATGTGATAAATTCCATACATAAATATGTAATATCAGGGGGTTGGGATCACAAGGGTGAAACTTTCAAAAATATGGTCTTGAGAAAAATGATAAAACAGTTTTAAAAAATAAACTTATTATACTTTAGAAATAATATGTTCAAGTGAAAAAATACAGTTTAGTAGAGAGCATTTATATAATTGTACCAAAACCAGTAATTTTTGTTTTCAATAATACATTAGGTAATATGTTGCCATTATTTGTAAAAATATATATGTAACCGAAAACTAACAACGGGATTTTGATAAAAAACTAATATTTGTAAATGTACGACGGCCTCCATGGTCGAGTGGTAAGACGCTCGACTACGAATCCCAAGTTCGCGGGTTCAAACCCGGCGTGCGCCAATAACTTTTATTTAATTAATATGTGTCATAGCACATTTAATTCATATAAAAATAATAAAAAGTATATTTGCGGCACGTTCCAGAGTGGTAGATACTCCAAGTATCGCCCTGGTGAAAGATCACCATTCAGAATCGAAACGTTGCTTGAAATGGCTTTTGCCATGTTTGGTGACCAGATCTGAATAGCCAGGTACTTCCCAACCTTCCTCTTCCCAATCTCCTTCTCCTCCCCACTACCTTCAGCCTCACAACATTTTCTATTTGGGGATGCCATAGTCTCACTGGCTCTAGACGGTTGGGAGCAGTTGAGACTCTTGTGCGGTATTCATATAAAAAATATTTTAAAAATTAGGTTTGTTACGATTTTATACTCAACATCAATGCACTAAAAATACTTTCTATTGTATTTAAAAAAAAAATACTAAATTGATACCTAGTGTCGAATTAACAGCGATTCCATACAACAGTCTAATAACTCTAATTAATGCCGTTCTGTAATAACAGTAAAAACTCTTTGTATGTTTGTAATTTGTAATATAAAATTTATTTCTATATCGCCGTTTTCGTGAAAAAATCACCTCATGGCTGTTTATGTACTATGTATTATATTATGAACTTTATACCATTTACTTCTGAAAATATAAGAAACACTACTTCAGTAAACGGTTTTTTATTTTATTTTTCTAACACTGAATAGCTAATGGACCCAGCTTAGGAAAGAGCAACATAATTCTACGCAAGTTAGAATAGCACATATTGCCATATGATGCGTCAACTTCCAGACTTCAGCCAACTACATTTGCAGTTCAAGGAAAGTGTGTTTACCTTACGGTGCACTGCAATGTGTATTGTGTTAGAATTCATAAAATTTTAACATACATATTTATTCGGGTATTACATATTTAGGAAAACACCAAAGTAAAAAAAAGATGTGGTCTTTTATTCAATTTAAATAAAAATACTTTTGGTGTAGGATATTTTATAAATATTGGTTGTTGTGTTGGAGTTAAATATTGGCTCTTTGAAGATGGGAGGTTAGGTGCACAACTTATATGAAGAAGATTATCTTCATACAGACCGTGAATATTCTTTAAGAAACAGGAATATAGTAAATCTAATTATTGTGAGATCTGGCAAGTATTTAAGGATCTTGTGTGAAGTGTGGCCAGGTGGTAATCTGATGGTACAGCAAGGTGCCTGGACTCAGTATTGCAATAACCTGGCGATGGCCAATCAGTTTGTAATTTTCTTTTAGTTCTCCGGCTTCAACTCCGCATCTAAGCAATGCTTTGGCCGCGTCTATAGACTTTTGGGGTGGTAGTTTTTCTGAAAAATGAAAAAAAACCTTACAACTATCTTTATAATTTTTACAAATTAATGCCAATTGTGGAAAGAACATTTTAAAACTTTGTATCATATTTCGAAGCCATTTTATTTTTTGTGTAATTCCTTCAAGAAATTAGCATAGATGGCGATAATCTGTGTCAATATCATAAATTATGACCTTATTTAACAATATATTATTTAATAATTCTATATAAAATTTAACCCCACTATTTGAACAACTTTATTAAATGATCGTGTTTCACAGCTTTTCTTATCCAAATGAATTTCTGTGGATGTATCACATTTTTGATGTTTGGTTTTGTATACTGGATACATTTTTGAATACCGTTTTTTTGTACTGATGTTCTGTGAGATATTCAACACCCTTGTTGTAATTTATAAAACCAGTGTTGTATAAATTATCCATTTATTATTGAAAAAAAAAACTTTTGTAATAAAGCTTAGTGAAATGAAAAAATCTTTGTTGCCAAGGAATGTTCTAAAAAACATACAGTACTTACACATTTTGAAAAAAAAAATCTAAGTTTATGGAATTTAAATTCACCCTCTTTAAGAAAGATAAATAACTCAATATTTAGTAGTAATATTACTCCGTTATATAAAATTCTATTTTGTCTTATTTATATTTTTTTGTTGGATTGCCGTGAATATTTGAATCCTCTTTTTTTAAACTTACCTGAGAAATCTCCAATGAATGCGATTCCCAATCCTTTATCGTTCCACCCTTTGGTATGTGCCCCAACCTTATGCCAGCCCACTCCCTCATAAATATTACCATCGCTGCCAATCAGGAAACTGAAAAATAAACAAATTATAATATATGTATTGTAACAAAATTAGGGGTATTTATAATCACATATTGTCTGTCAAGGAAATGTAGACAAAAAAGAAGGGCGTTGTGATTGTTCAAATGGCAACACCGACGTGGTTTAAAAGAAAAATAATATAACTTTTAAAAGCCCATATGGTTCAAGTGCATATTTTTCACATAATACTTTTTGAAAGGAGATGATTCTACAAAATATTCTAAGGTAATTAATGTTAGATTTTTTTTTTTTAAATTTAAATTTTTTTGTATTTTTAAATGTACAAATATATAAAATTAAAGTGGTAATTTTTTATTAGATGTTAAATAAAAATAAATAAAGAACTATGTGGAAGAAACATGCACTTTTAGAAAATAAAAATCGAGTTATGCTGTTTCTCCTGTCCAATGTCAAACTGTTAGATTCATCACAATTAGTGAGGCATGGATCAATAGAATTGAGATCTCTAAGGCATATGTGTAGTTTGACTGTATAAATGAGGAGAGTCGGATAAAGTACAGCTTTGCTACCCTAGCCCAAATATATTCTTCTATCGATTTCCATATTCTAATTTGTAATTAATATTCGTTAAGTAACTTATAATGGACATTTAAAAATATACCTAATTTAGTCTGCTAAGATGAATGGAGTACCATTAAATAGTTTGTTTGTTGATAAACTTACTTATAACTTATGTCATGGTATTTATTGTTATTGATGTGGTAATGTTGGATATTGGTGACTCTCTCAGAGCAGGCCGTGAGGGTGTGACATTCGGGAGTCACCGTGTGTTCGATGATGACGTATTCAACAGGAATAATCATGTAATCCACTTCAGAGTTTGAACGCCCCCCCCACATTCTCTTCGTGATTACATTTGGACATTCTGCAAATAAATAAATTTATTTAGTCCAAACCTATCGAGTAGTATATAACTCATGAAAAATTAACATAATAATTTACTTGCAATACTGTTTATTACAAATGCATATAAATGAATTTAAAAACCTTAACTTTGATTTAGCATTTGGGTCTTCATAAATTGCAAATGTTTGAAACAAATATATTACGTGACTATTGTGTAAGAGTTCCAACTGCTCAGAGCCAGTGGGATTATGGCATCCCCAATTGGGATCGGGGAGGGGAAGGAGGTGGGAAAGTACCTAGCTTTTCAGATCAGATCATCAAATCTCCAACCTAAATATCTGTAAATGTTAAAAATGTGCTGTGATGACATCATTATTTTTGCATGGAAACAAAATTACATGCAAACGTCATAAACGCACTATGATCATATTTGTGTGGGAGATGATTTATATCCATGAAAAATAAAAACCATTTGCGTCCAATAGTGCAAAGCAAGTTTTTTTAAAGTTTGTATTTATTTTTCATTTGATTATTATATTTTTTTAATTAATGGTGTAATATCAAAGATGGTAAATTTCACCTAATTTTACAATACACAACCTCAATTTAATTTTTTTTTTTTTTACTATTGCAGCCGTATAAAAAACATATTTCACATTAGTAGAAAGAAATTAAAATATTCAATCAGTTGGAAAAGAACATAGAAATCTTGAGGAGACGAAAATGAAATGTTTTTTCCATATACGAGTATATGTTTACTTTATTTATCTTTGATAATAAACCCCTGTCATAACCTAGGTTCGTTTAAAATCTTAGCAAATAGTGGTTATTCAAACATAGTACTGTCCTATATTTAATTTATAATGTTAAGCCACAAGCCAAAAATAACTATTTAATACATATGTAGTTTGTACTAAATATTTGCAATTTGTTGTTTTGATCAAATGTCATTTGACATTTCGTCTGAAACTCTCTGATACCTTATCTAAAATATTTTAAAAGGTGAACCGATTGCTTGATCTCTATTTTCAGTACTTTATGCATTTCATATTTATAATTGTATTTAATTAGTGTAGCAGAAATTTCTCTTAGATTTTTCCTCTCAATTTGGTTTTTGGCTTTTTATTAATTCATAAAAGAAAACTGAAGCATTATCAATTGTTGACATTATGTGCATATGCATAATTGAGCCTTTTTAGCTTTAAAAAATTAAACATGCATATTTTGGACTTATTCCTATTTTTATCTTATATTTTAGGCATATATTTTGGAATTGTGGTGCATATTTTGTGTATATTTTGGTATTGTCAATTCAAAGTTTGGCATTTTTAGTGCACATACTCCAATGTCTAGTCATTACTAATAATTAAGTAAAATAAATCTCCAAAACGCTAAATTAAGAAGATTTTGCATATTTTTGATGTTTATTGTATATTTACTGTACTGAATTTTTAATAAACAATAATTCTACAGATTACAAAGTTTTATTGAATCAAAAGTAGAATTCTTCGGAATTCATTTAATCAGAGTAATTAGTGAAAAACCTTTTGGTGTGTGGAAGCAACAGATGATAAACATACAAGTTTGTATTATGTATGTTTATCACTTGTTTTTTTTTTTTACAAATAAACAATTCCAAAAAATATACTAAAAGTTTTTACTAATTATTCTAACTAAATGAACTAACAAATAAATTATAGTTCATCTATTAAATTTATACCAATGATAATTTGAACATGGATTAAAAAGTACATGATTTTGACGAGTAAAAACTAAAGATACACAAATTCCTACAAAATGCTAAAAAAAAATATAATAGCGATGATGCATTTGTGTGCTTCTTGCTTTTTAAGCATGTGAACTTACACGCTGTTGTGCCGAAACTTTGAAAAAAAAAAGTTAATGCAATTCATATTGATAGTCGTTGTGACATAAAATGAAAACCTAATAGTGTAACTTAATTTCCATACCTGCTTTGCAATAACTGGTTAGAAACAAAGAAAACAAAAGGAAGCACACTTGAAAATAACTAATTTCGCCCATCTTGCAGAAGCACTTTAATTCCACTGCAACAAATGAATTAATTTTCACAAATGATTCGGCCTTCTGTGCTGTCAGATGATTTATAACAGCACTTATCAAGTTCACTTGCTTTTTACGACTGCGGTCGGGGATAGGGGAAAACCTGTTTTGGCCGTGTGATTATTTGTTTTGCTTGCTCAGAGAAGAGTGAGGCATCCCTGTGTTGGTAATAATTCCAGCAACAAATTCTCAGAATAACAACAATAACTACACATAATATGATTAAATATCTAACTTTTAAAGTCTAATAGTAAAATACTTGGAAAATATTAGTCTTATTATGGGTGTCTAGTGGATTCATGTTTGAAAATATCTTCAAAAGTGCGAATAATTAATTAATAGTTACACGTAAAAATCCGTATTGTAAAAGCTTATATTTAATTTAATTTTAAAAAATCATCCTGAGAAGCATGTCTCGGTAAAAAAACAGCGGCTTTATGGTTTTCCTGTCATTTCTCCCCTATATTATGTGTAGAAGAAAATGTTCAAAGAGTTTTTTCATATTTATTATTTAGAAAACTTCTTAATTTACCATTGCATCGTTTCTCACACATCTTTGTCTTGGCATTCGGTCCTTGCTTCATCCACATTCATGTATCTTCTCACACATACTCTTTTGTTATTTTGACTCGACATGACCCGACTCAAGTATTTGATTCACTTGATTGTGCCATGTCTTCAACAGATTTTATTGTTTAGCAATATGCCAAAATAAAAAAAAATTATCTTGTAAAGCAAGTATTTTATTTATATAAAATTTTAACAATATTTGATTAAATATTGGCCCTCTAGCCATGGGAAGCTATTTTTTGTTTCTAATCACATGAAGTTAACATTGTTGAACATTTTTGGTATAACTTTTCGCCCGCTATGCTGAGGATATCCCTGTGTTATGGCGGACGATGTTTACATGTGTAGAAGAGAACCTCACATAGACCAAGGATGTTATTTGAGTAACTGGAATACATGTATAGTGCATCTAATGATTATGAAGTATTCAAGGATGTTGCGCAAAGTGTGGCCAGGTGGTGATCTGATTGTACAGCGAATTGCCTGGACTCTGTGTTGCAATAACCTGGCGATGGCCAACCAGTTTGTAGTTTGCTGTGAGTGCTCCATGTGCTACTCCGCATCTAAACAACGCTTGGGCCACGTCCATAGCCTTTTGGGGAGGGAGTTTTTCTAAAATAATAAAGTTATTACTTTTACTTATTAATCTTATCATTTTTACAAATTAACGCAAATGTTGGAAGAAATTTAAAAAAAAATGGGGTCAGATTATAAAGCCATCTTATTTTCTATGGAAATTATTTAATATATATGTTTTTTGTACTGATTTTCAGTACCCTAGAGGTGGTTATTTTTTCCAAACTTTTTTTATTTTTATTTAACAATGTTTTCAACGGAAGTTTAGTGTGGTATTACTGTCAACAGAGAAATATGCGTTACCTAGGAAGGTTGAAAATAAGGCATTTACGAAAAACCACAACAAAATATGTAGATGCTTAATTTTGAAAAAAAAGTGATACAAATCAATACGGGTTGAGATAGGATTAATCACATATTTTTTAAAGTTGCTGAATACTGTCAGGTACATAAACTTCTAATTTGTCTGATAAATATTTTTCAATGGTTCGTTGAATTGTCACAAAATTGTTACATGTTATTTTTTTTAAATCTACCTGAGAAGTCTCCAATAAAGGCTATCCCTAATCCTTTGGAGTTCCAACCACGAGAATGTGCCCCAGCTTTATGCCAACCAACCCCCTCATAGACATTGCCATCACTGCCAATCAGGAAACTGAAAATAAAGAAATCATTTCACGGTGTAACAAAATTGAGGATTTTATATTGAATCCCCTATTCTATTCAGTTTCTATCTAGAATCTAAAATAATATTTAATTAAATATTGGTTTACAATTTACTTAAGATAACATATATGTATGTTAGCTTAAATAATTAATAATAATTGATTAAAGTGGTTATAAACAAAATTTATCTGTTTTATTTATAAATAATTTTTAATGTCGGTTTCAAAATTTAAAGGCCGACACAGTGAGACTATACTATAAACAAAACTGTTGTATTCTCACTATAAAAATCAATTTGCATGAATTCTTCTAAGTCAATAAAAAAAATAATGTAAGTAGCTCATTATACTCTTACCAACAAAGGATATACATTTTACAGAGTATTTTTTTTATTTTGACTCCAGGGCATGAGGCGTCTTTTAATGATTTATTCTCTTACCAAGTAAAGGCAGAGTCCATATTTAAACTTAAATAGTTTGTTTGTTTATTATACTTACTTGTAAGCAATATCATGAAATTTTCTAATATTGATGTGATAATCCTGTATATTTTCAACTCTATCAGAGCAGGCTGTGACGGTGTGACATTCGGGTGTCACCGTATGTGCGATGATGACGTACTCATCAGAAGTTCTCAATGAATCGACGTTGGATGTAGAACGAGCCCCCCACATGTCTTTCTTGATAATATTTGGACATCCTTGGTGATCTGCAAACGCCATGAAAATTTTAAATAATATACCAAATAAAACAATAACTTTGTACTACACCACAAATTTTATAGTTATACCATAACCTACTGGTCTCGCTTATGCCTGACATAATAACAACTAAGTTGGTTAGTAATTTTTTACAACCATTCAACTTATTTTGAATTGCTGCCAAATAATATTTTCGGGTGGAGGGCGGCTGCGACGTTACGTTTCCCAACTTTTCTAGGCTGGTCCCGGTGACAGTTTTTGCTAGCAGCAAGTAAAGTGCGCAGGCGGAAGGAATGTTGTAATATCATCAGCCATGTACAAACCTTTTTGGAATCTTTTTTTAGTCAGACCTTTAGTTTTTCTGTGTCAGATTGCATTGCAAACATGAAATATTGTTTTTGGTGAGGAACCGGTTCCAGTTCTTTTCGTTTTCAGAAAATCGCTAGCAACCCCCCCCACCCCCTTTTTTTTTTAAATTTTCTTCGTGGAACTTTTCTGGCACCAGGAAACGGTTCCAAAAATAATAAATAACCGGTTCCTCGCCAACTGGAACCGCAGGTACATCCAATTTCTGATATCAACCATCCCTAGAAATCTGTTCTCTGAACTTACGCTGAGTGTTGCCAACACAATGAAAAAAATAATTGCTGCTTAACCCATAGTTAGTGGCATAATGAGGGTTTCCCTCACAAAAATCTGTAACTGCGTGGCATGCAATGAATGCATGATAGTGTCGCCTCCTGCTAACTTATACCTTTCTGCCATTCCTCCAGGATTAGAAGGAGGTAAGAAGCAACAAGTTTAGTACCTAGCTGACTGCTACAGAGTGTTTATTTGGTGCGCTAAGTCATTTTGAGAGAACATCTCACTGAACCACTAATAAACCTTAATACATTTTTTGGAATTGAATTTCGTTTTTTTTTTTTTAATTTTTATCTTTGGATCAAACATTTAAATCAACATTTTTTCAATGTTTCACTTTGAACTATAGATTTATCTATACATTTCAAGTTTTTTTTTTGCATGTTTCTTGAAGATATTCTGATTTTGCAATTTTTGAAAGGATGAAAATCGTGTCTACAAAATCTACATCGCGACAAGCGGTGAACCTGTCGAATTTTAAAACGCAATGGACACTATTACTACCTGGCTGGAAGAAGAGGAATATAATATATACAGGTATATAGCTTTGGAGGGAATTTAAGCTTGGACGATTCTAACAGGGACAGACCGAGTGAGCATTCGGATCACAGCACTGATACGGATAAATCGGAATTTTATGAAGATGCGACTGCTGAATCTTTACGTCTACAATGCAGAAATCTCTTTTTTCTTAGCATGGATAAACTTACTAAATGGAATATTTATAATAATAACAGGAACCAAGAGCGCACCAGATCTTCCCAGTGCGTAACTAACCGCGACGGATGTTTCCAAAGGAACTGACCATGGAGTTGCTATAACCACATTTTTAGACGAATGAGCATTAAAAATTTGCCATCGGACATTCGCTTGTGAATAAAAAAAATTGTTAGTGTCAGTGAACCTCCGAAGATAGAAGAAAAAAAATGAAGAACTCTGTTCGTTCTGGCCGCGAATAAAAAATAGGTCACAAAAATGGTGTACTTTGTGTTAGAAAGCACTGTGCAATAAACATGTCAGATATCTGTGATTACCTTGAAGTAACAATATATGGAGAGAGAGCTAATTCTTTTTACCCAACCCATATACATTTGGGATAAATCACTTTCTTCGGGTTTCTACGAAAAGAGATAACATAATTTCCCAAATTATCACACCGATTTAAAGTATTTTTAGAATGTTCTTCGTGTCCCGCGTCTCCGTTGATTCCGCCCACACGTTTTGATACGCGAAATAAATTAACATAAATCAACGGTTTATTAGGTTATATGCTATATTTTTGTTTGTAACAATACTGTGAAAAAGTAGTTTTACGAATAAATAAAAACATTATGTCGACATGTGCTACGAGTGGATGTGTAAATACCCTAGCCCTAGTCCTAGCCACGCCCAGGTCTAGCCGAGTCCGTCAAACCTCATAAAAACTGACTACAGCAGCGCTCTCTCTTGTGTACTGTAGCTCTGAGGTGATTACTATGTTAATAAAGTCTCATTCGTGAAGATTATGAATAAACTAAAAAAAGGTATTAAAATATTTTTACTAAGATTTTTTTATTGCATATAAAAATAATCTATTTTTTTAATAAAAAACATTAACCTTTTTTATTTGTTTTAAAAAATATTTTTTCTTCTAATTTTGGTTATGAATATTAATGATTATCACAAAAAAGGGTTTTGTTTGTCGTATTTAAAGAAAAAAACACATTTTAAGACAATTTTGAACACCAATGTGACATGTTAAAAAAGTGTGAGAGAAAAACTAACGGCACCAATTGTAATTGTTTGGGTTGCACTAACTAAGGGTTAAGTTTGTATGAAACCACGAAAATACATACAGAGATGAACCGATAGAAGTGTATTTTGGGAATGTTTTGCTCTTGTGGGATATACAATATACGTACAGTACTTGATGTAGAAAAAATATCAATGTTTTTGCAATTCATATTGACAGTCGTTGAAATTTAAAATGTTGACCTCTCGGAGTAATGATCTAGTTGACCTAATATTATACTTACAGTCAATTCGGGTAACTTTGCCCATTTGCCCATTCTCCTATTGGCTAAATAATGATTACAAGTTAAACATTTCGCATAGTTTTATGTTTGTAATCCCAAACGATAATAAGTGTGAGAAACGATGCTTGGAACTACCATCTACCATTTTAAAATATAACTAAATGCATTTTTGATTTTGAAAATGGAAAATTCTTCCAACTATCGGTGAGGTATTAGATTTTCCTCCAACTTTTTTTTAGTTTTCGGGGGGTTTCAATACAAAAATTTGATATGCTGTATTTTAAAACGATACTTTAAGATTTAGTAGATCAAATTTAATGCGTTATCTCAGGAGTTCAATTTGAACTTTATGATTTAAAATAAAAATAGTTTAGTACACGAAATCGCTACCAAATAAAGTCAATTTTTTTAAATATTTAGATTATCTTTTTGCGGTTGATGATAATTGAGTGTATTTGTTTTATAATTATTGTTTACAATGCCACGTAGGAGGTAAGCACCTGCACCCGGTACACGTCAGTATGAAAGTAAATCCAGGTACACACCGGAAATTAGACGGCTAAAATTACATGGTCAAAATAACATGGCGAAAATTACACGACGAAAATTACATGACGAAAAATTCCACGGTGAAAATATCACAGCCAAGATCACACTGCAAAAATTACACGGTAAAAATTACACGATAAAAATTACACGGATAATATTACTCGGTGAAAATTATACGGTTAAAATTACATGGCGATAATTACATGAAGAACAAATTACACGGTGAAAATACCACGGCAAAGATCAAAAGATAAAATCCAGGCGTGCTCAAATAAATTGTGTTTAACTCGTTTGCGTTCTCAACCTTTTTTCCAATCCTTCTTTTCCTCTTCTCCTTCCCCTCCCCAGTACCTTCAACCTCACATTTACAATACATGCAAACATTATACGGCGAAAATTACACGAAAAAAATACACGGATAAAACCACTCAGCGAAAATTACACGGCTAAAATTACATGGCGGAAATTACACGAAGAAAAAATTACACGGATTAAATACTTGGCGAAAATTACGCGGTGAAAATTACAAAACGAAGAATGTACGGATTTTTTTGCCAAAATTATACAGCGAAAAAAACACTGGAAATTTGGTCATCCTTTATTTTTCTTTCGTTCAGCACATACTTATAATTGTCAATGATATTGGATTACCTATTTTAATTAATTAATTGATTACCGTTATGTTCGATTCATAAATATGGTCGTCAAATAGCGACATTTAAAAATAATTTACTATTTTTCATTTCAATAAAAATATATTATTAATGAATTCTTGACTTTATTTAAATGGTCACATAATGATGGTGCATATTTTCAAGGTAACACACAATAGTTTTGATTAAATTATCTCTTACGTTAGGCCTATGAATACGAATATAAATTGTGTGGGTCAAAGTTACCCGATTTGAGATGGAAACTTTTGCCCACCCTATAAAACTGATATTGGAAAAAAAAAATATTTGTTGGATCAATAAGTAGGAATAAATAAAAAATAACCCATTTCAAAATATAAAACAAACTACCGAATTACGAAACTGTAGTCAAAGTTTCAAAATCATCAAAGTGGGGCAAAGTTACCCAAGTTGACTGCATTTTTTTTTATGTTAATTTACATACCTGCATTACAATTACTGATTAGGAACAAAGATAACAAAAGGAAGCACACTTGAAATGAACTAAATGCGCCCATCTTGAAAGAGAGAGCGCTTTAATTTCACTGTATCTACTGAACGAATCTTTACAAATGACTGTGCTGTTAGAGTATTTATAACATTACTTATCAAATTCACTGGCTTTTTATAACTGTACATAGGATGAGGGGAAAACCTGTTCTAGATATAAGATTACTTGTTTTGTTTACTCAGAGAAGATGAGTGATGCACCCTTGTACTGATAATGGTTTCAAACAAATTCTTAGAAAAATGCAATGACTATATGATTAAGTTTACTCTTTGTTTCTTTTAAATAGTTATCTAGCTCAGGCCCAGTCCTGAGTTAAGCTGCGCCTTGCGCATGTAAAATTTTCGGCACCTCTTGTCAAAACCTAAATTTAAACGCCAAAATTAAACAATATTTTATAATTGATTAATTATTGATTGGTAAAGCGCTGTATTCATATTTCATTAACATAAATTTGCGCCGATTGCCTTCTCATTTGCACTGCATAATTTCGTTTCCTTTCACACCTCGTATGAATGTTTCGTTCAAACAAAACGTAGGTACCAACTCGTATCAAGTATAAAACGAGAAGCCCTAATTTTCAAAATAAATTTAATTTTCAGGAAATTTTAGATTCGATCGCCGTCCGTCGATAGTATGGTTTTTTTTTATTTTACATATTAAATAAGCGTTGAGTGCGTAAAAAGGTACTGTGATACGTTATTATCGGCGCCTTAGCAATACGCCGCCTAGAGCAGACTGCTCCAATTGCGCCTGCATAGGACCGGCCCTAGTCTTAAATGCTCCCAACAGCTTGAGACAAGTGGGACCATGGCATCCCCAATAATTGGGATTCAATTAATAATTCCAATTATTGGAGTATGTTATGAGGATGAAAGTAGTGGAAGGGGGAATAAGATGGGGAAGAGGATAGTTGGGAGTACCTGGCTATTCAGATCTGGTCACCAAACACGGCTAAAGCCATTTCAATCAACATTTCAACTCTGAATGGTGGTCTTTCCTCAGGGCGATACCACTCTGGAACGTGTCGCAAATATACTATATATTATTTTATATTAATTAAATGTGAAATAACACATATTAAATAAAATTAAATTAATTTGCGCACCTCGGTATTTGAACCCGCGACCTCTAGATTCATAGCCGAGCGTCTTGACCACTTGACTACGGAGGCCTCGTAGGCTTGCTCTTTCTATGGATAAAATGCATACATATCTAACGGGTTATATGCGCAGGCAAAAAGAAGAACTAACGAACAAATAAAAAATATTGTAATGATGATTGAATTGAATTGTAAAAAAAAAACATTTGTAACAACATATTGGTAGGTAAATTGTTTTAGTTTTGAATTTAAGGTTTTTGTACAAATCGACTTATTAGCCTAGTGAATTACCACAATGCAAAATCGAAACGTTGCTTTAAAAGGCTTCAGCCGTGTTTGGTGACCAGATCTGAATAGCCGGGCGCTCCTCAACCTTCCCTCTCCTCTTTATCAATCTCTTCAACACACAACATACCACAATTGGAGTGCCATAGTCCCACTGGTTCCAGGCAGTTGGGATTCTAGTGCATAAAATCTGGACATAAAATAAAAAAAATAAAATAAAATAAAAACTGATACATGAGGAAGGTGCTAGATACTCGGAAATTATACCAGGAGCAAAGGTGTGCGAGAAGGTAGAAAACTTTGCAAGTCGCCACTTTAGATATTTTGAATACATAAAATCATTGAATTTAATGAATAGTTCGTTCGTTTGTTAGTTTCTCTTTTGACCGCATGCAAAGTTAAATATGTCAAGATGTATGCTGTACCTCAAAGTTTCCTGAAGATATGATATTCAAAAGCAACTTGCTAATGAGCAATAGACAATGTTTAATAAAAAAATAACCAAACAAAAACACCCAAACACTTTTCTGTGCTCCTGGTATTTTGTTCTTGTAATAATGTTGACTACGTAGACATTGAACATTATTATTTTTATTGACATTAGTCACTACGGAATTTAGTTCAAATTAAACCGCTAATTGCTCCGGATACTGGGAACTGAGAATCGCTCGAACTTGACTGAATGAATTCACAACAGAAAAATGTTGAAAGAAATATCCGACAAACAGAGCCGGCTCGTGACTTTTTAGTATGCCAAAGTGCTGAGATTGAAAAATACGACGTAATTGATGTTGTTGTAGCCAAAAATGTTTTTTAAATTTTTTAAATATATTTTTTTGTAAGAATTTTTTCAGGATTTTTCAGTTTTGGTGGTGCATTGCACGGTTTTGCAAAAAATCTTCATACAAAAAATTGAAATTTTGAAAAAAAAATAAATATTTTCGGCTACAACAACATCAATAACGTCTTTTTTTCAAACTTAGCACTCTAGCGTACTAAAAAGTCACGAGCCGGCTCTGCCGACATTTCGATGAGTCACCTTCTCGCACGCCTGTGCTCCTGGTATAATTTCCTAGTAGCTAGCACATTCCTCAATAAATTAGGCACTGCCTGCTTTTTCTTATTTCACTACCGCACGAGTTCTAACTGCCGGAGCCAGTGGAACTGAGGCTTCCCCAATTGGGGTATGTTCTGAGGCTGAAGGTATTGGGGAGGGGAAGGAGAAGGGGAAGAGGAAGGTTGGGAAGTACCTGGCTATTTAGATCTGGTCACTAAACACGGCAAAAGCCATTTCAAGCAACGTTTCGATTCTGAATGGTGGTCTTTCACCAGGCCCGGGCCGGAGTCAAACGACGCCTGACGCGGGTAAATTTTTTTAATAATAATAATAATAAATAACATTTGGATAATTTGTATAGCACCGTTTTTGTGAAAAATCAAATCAAGGGCGCTGTACAGATCTTAATTTCTAGTTAATATTAATTCCTAGTTTATGTTAATATTTATTTAAATTATGTACAGATAAAATATACAGGAACACACTTACCTGACAGGTCCTGTCAGATAGACACAATTCACTCTATTAACTTAAAATTACAATTATGATTTTTATTTTATTCATTTTAATTTATTTATTATTTTATATAAGACAAGAGGCGCGTTTTTTATTTTTTGTTTTTTTGGCATTGGGTCAGGAACCTACGGGTTTGATTGCCGTCCAAGAATGGTATTTAAAAAAAATAAAAAATTATCACATTTATAAAGCACTATAATGTACTATAAGCGCCTTGGCAATTTGCCGCCTGGAGCGAACTGCTCAAATTGCGCCTGCACAGGACCGGCCCTGATCTAGCTATCTAGGCTATCAAAATGTTTATGTTTAAATATAATGTTTTTATGCTTGCCTAGTGAATTTACTTTAGAAAAAATCTGCAAAAGTATAATTTATTAATCAATAGTACATAATGTTGTAATGACATATTTTATTTTATTGAAAACTTTACTTGCCAGTAATAACTTTTTTGAAATAATGTCGGAAACCTCCATAAATCTTTATTTTGAGATCAGTGATTAATCCATATTAATGATAAATGTTTTTTAATTTGCAAAAGAGCATTATTTTACTGTAAAATTTTACAACAAAAACTTATTTTCAAATCGGTTGGGGTAAAATTTGGACCAAACTCTTCAATAGTTCTTATAATATGTATTATACAATGTACACGAGTAAATATATGTAGAGAATGGTAGATATTCTCAGTATCACCCTGGTGAAAGACCACCTTCATAAACGAAATGTTGCTTGAAATGGCTGTTGCCATCTTTGATGATCAGAACTAAAAAGTCAATTATATCCCGACCCTCTTCTTCCCCACCTCCTTCTCTTTCACACTCCCTTCAGCCTCACAACATACCCAAATTGGGACGCCACAGTCTCACTGGCGTCTGACAGTTGGGATTCTTGTGCAGTATTGAAATAAAAAAGTAATATGTATCTAATATTAATTTCCATACCTGCATTACAATAACTGATTAGGAACAAGAAAAGTAAAAGAAAGCACCCTTGAATTAGACTAACAGCGCCCATCTTGAAAAAATGATTTAATTTCACTGCTTTACAGTTATTATTAACTGGCTCCGGACTTGATTTGGTTTGAATTTGTTTTGTTTGCTCAGAGTCAAGAAATCATGTATCCTTGTATTGATAATGATTTTAGATAAACTCCTACAATAACACGTAACTCTACGACCTATATCAAATGTTATAATATTTCAAATAAACGATTTTTTTAAACACGCGAGTATTGAGTGCAAAGAGGTTGGAAAATATTTGCGTGTCTTTAAATGTATTGATAAACTGTGTGCAAAATTAATTATTTTTTATGTATTCAATTATGGCATACTTAATCAGTTAATAGTCACATAAAGTTTTTTTATCAGAGGTCCTCAATCTGTGGGTCTTGAAAAGTATAAATTTTGAAATTGTTTAGAAGATAACAATATTTAATAATTTAAAATTGTTCATGGAGCCGAGGGGCCTATTTATTTAAGTTTTTCACCTAAATGCTTGTTTTGGAAAATGTATGATGTCCAATCATTAAAGCTAGCTTGGTTAGGAAATTTTGTTTATTCTATAATAATCGTATGTCTATCGCTGCCGGGCCATGACCCAAAATTCTTTAGAAATAGACCATTTCATCTAATTGAGACAGCATAGTGTTTATCTCTTTTATTGTCTTGTAAATATAGAGAAAGAAGACTATTTCACAGACAAAATGCAGAATGTCCCTGGGTGGTGTATATATAAAGCTTCTTATTTAGACACTAGATGGTACTGCTATCCGCTATTGCTGTTGAATTTATCATTATCATCTTATCATTTTCGAGAAAACCCAGCTGCCACTAGGTTTGAGAAATAATAATACCTGTCAACAGTCAACATAATTTATTTTGCTTAATTTAAATTTGTTCCTAAAAGTTGTTTTATGCTAGATTATACATACAAATTACACATTCAATATAATCTATATTTTGATGCGTTTATTACACACCAACAACTATCTCATGCTCAAAGAGCGAATATCGCATCTGTCCAAAAATGAATATGCATGTATTTTTCATTGCCAAAATGTACAAATCATGAGTACTTTAAAAGTAAGACATAGACAAATGTATAATATATAATATTGGAGTATTGATTTTGTGAAAAAATACTGCTTTGCGGTACTTTCAAAAGTATCACAAGAAATGCACAAATTCATAAAAATGTTTTTTGTTTTGGAATGTAACATATTTTACATATTATGTTTAGAAAGCTCTTGATTTTGCTCAATTTGCATTGGCAAATAATTGATTTGTAACACTCCCACACGTCATTAGTGTTTTATAGAAAGAGTGAGTATTATATGTTGCTTATTCGCCCTTTCTATAAAAATAATTATCATATTATTGCATATAGATTAACCTCTCGGCGAATGAGTTTTTGTGAAATAAACTGAAAATGGGGAAAAAGTTATTTTAAATTTAATTCTCTATGCAGTAACAGATGCATAGCAAAAATATGTTGAAAATGACATAAAAAAAAAATAAAAAATATATATATATATATATATATATATATATATATATATATTTACGTTACAAATATGTTATTATATATTTATTTATAGAATTTTAATTACATGTATTTAAAATGATGTATTTTTTATAAATCTAAAATCAATTGACCAAAGGGCGCGAACGAACCTTGCACCCACACTCGTTTGAATAACAAGGTTCGCATATACTTGCCAAGAGGTTAATACCTACATTTGAACATGTTTATTTATTTTAAAAAGGGTTGGGGAGACCTGTCACAATACATTGTTATTCATAGTTTTTCATTTGCTTGGAGGTGGTAACACAATAATTGAGCATGATACTTAACTACTTATCTATTACAAATAATATTTTCCAATTAAAGCTTATACATTCTAAATTGTATTTTAATCTGGACTAGCACTGGAATGTATTATTCTATTAATCGATACATCTTTATGATGCTTTTAACTGAGTTAAATTATAATAAAATAATGTTTATTTTAAATGAAACTATCCATAAAACATAATAATATAAATTACGTATGGAAGAATTAATGAATGGTGAATGAAAAAAATGATTGAGTTATTTTTCAATATTTGGCACCTTCATAACTCACATGATACATAATAGTTGTGCTTTTAAAAATATCGGGGTTCAAAAACAAATAAAAATTTACAATATGTAAAATTTTACATACGAGCCACATTTTAAAGTATGCAAGAAGATATAAAACTCATTTCAGAGACAAACTGCCTTAAATTTTACATAATCTTTACAGGTCAAGCTGTCAAAAATCATTAAACTATTTTAATCTGAATAATAATAAATATCTTCCAAATATCTGAATATCGTCCAAGTATTTTCGTTTTCATAAAATTACTATTGATTTGAGAAAAAATATCTCAAAATTTATCTTTATGCTATGAGAAAGATCTCATAAGTAATATACTTTTATGCTATGAGAAAAAAATCGTAATATTGCGGGCTGGGTACTTAATAGTTTTTCTAATTCTATTATCTCTTAGAATAATAAATTATGAAGTACTCAACTCGCGATTTATCTTCATGCTGTAAGAAAAATCTCATAATACATCTCTATGCTATGAGATATTTCTCATAATATATCTTTATGCTATGAAAAACATATCATAATATGTATGCCATGAGAAACATCTCATAATAATATAACTTTATTGCTATGAGAAATATCACATAATATTGCTATGGCAGTATTGACGCGTGTTTAAGTATTATTATTTGGTGTCTGATGGTTGTTGGGGAGAATGAGGGGGCGGAGGGTAGTGGGGGTTGGTGTGCTGGGAGTCGTGAGGCCCAACATGGGAGATAGCTCCCTGGTGGCGTCCCCTGACATCGATACGCTGTCGTCCAAATGTTCACAGTCGTGCCTCTTGCAAATCTTGCACTCAAATGCTGGTTTGATGGAGTTCTTGAATTTCTGTAACAGAAAAGTAACTTTGTTTCGATGGTTCTATTCAAAAAAACTGTTTACATCAATTGCGTAAGACAACTCATATTTTCAATGACAACTGGAAAATTAAAAACAAACAGTAAAAGAAGAATAGAAGAAAAATAATTGAAATATGTAATGGCTAGATTTTTGTCCACTCATTGATTAGATGATTAAAATGGATTGAATTCAACATTTTTATGACGATTTTATTCAGTGTATATGTATAACCCTGCAAAACAAATATTTTTACATTCTATGGGTAGGTATATGTTAAACTACATGGATGAAATCCTTTTCAAAAGTAATTTACGAAATTTCTTTATTATAGGTCTACTGATTTACTACCAATATTTTATGGAGTTAAGACCATGAATAGATTTTATTTTCTGAATTTTTTTTTGCATCCTCTCAGCGAAGAGCTGATGAAAATATGCTTAATTTCTAGCAGAATTAGAATACTAAATATTATCTACACGGGTATCCTCACCCATGAAAACACGTCCGTCATCCAAAACAACACATAACAATCCACCATTGTGATAGGAGCGGGGGTGCTTATTAGCACAGCACTTGCCGATTTATCAAGAAGACATCATTTAATGGCTTTTTACCTGCAACAAAGTGTCTCCTTCCGCCCGAGTGATGATGACGGCTGCGTATCCCGGGATGCAGATGAGGGAGATGGAGGCGTAGATCCAGCCCAGCGCCTCCGCCCAGCGAGGGTAGTGATAGTCCCCGTTGTGGTATGTGGGGGGCTCATAGTCTATCAAGCTGAACACCCAAACTGCCTGAAAAGTTCAATAATTCAATTAATTAGTTATGTTTTGAATTCATCTGCATACTGTATTTGCAAAGTTTAACGGATTATTTAAGAACTCTAAGCAATAAACCATTCTACTATATCAATTATTCTCTTAATTCGTTTGAAACTTCTGGCGTGAGCCACCACAGAAGCCAGCCCTGCTGAAGAAGGAAAAGAAAAAAAGTGCTGGCGCTGAGTGATTGACATTTATATAGCCAACATTATTCAGTATAATAAGTAGCGATGTAACTGCTCTGTACGAACTACTACATTTTGCGGCAGTTCACACTTTACACATTTCTCACTGTGCGAATGCTTCAATTGTAGTACTTCAAATTTACTCTTCTGACAAATTTCTGCACTTTTTTGTAGTGTGAAGTTCATGAAGCAATGTATGAACCGTGAACTGATTACACAAACGAACGATGTAGCAGCCATAACGAGTTCCTACACTTCACTCTACACTACTTACTACAGTGCGAATTGAGTGATTAAACTCTTAGTTCAATTGAAGCGTACACCGCAAAGGGTTCATTTGAAATAACTTGTAGTTCATGAAGCATCTACAAAACTTTGAATTTTTTCCCACTGCTAATATCAAGTAATAAAAACATTTGAGAATAGTATAATTTTAAAGTGGATAACACTACTTTTCGTACTGTTTTTCATACATAATTATATGCAGTCTGCAGCAACATTTCAAAGACTATTTTGATATACACTTCTTTAGCTTTATTCTTGGTGATTGCCTCATTTCTCAGTTATAATAATAATTAAACTGATACAAGATACTTGCTATGATATTTAAAATAATACTTTATCTTGGAAAATTCCGAGTTAACCAATGCATAGTAAACAACTGAAGTTAATATTATTTGACTTGAGTTACTAAAACAACAACATAATATTGGTTTTGCCGTAAACAAGTTCCGTTTCGTAAGGGTGATGACTCAGGTGTTATAGAGTTACTCACTAATAACAGCAGAGGTGCAGCCACGAGCCAACAGGTCCTGAAGTAGAGGGAGGGGGTTCGCCCGGTCATGTGTTTGACATCTCGTGATAGTCTCTTAACACCGTAGAACCAGGTGATGCCAATTATTTCAAAAAAGGCGAGGTACGTGATTGATATGGAAGCTGCGTAGTGATCGATTAGTTGGAAGTAATAAATTCCACCCTGAAAATGTTTAGAAGGTTTAAAAAAATGTGTTTGTTTTCTAAATACATCTATGATACATAATATGTATTAGATAAACGCGTGATAAAACAGAATTTTCTGCAATATTGACTTGTACAACTGAAATAGGGTATATTAACTTACAAACCTGTAAAATGATTTCTTAAGTCTACTCATATAGTGTAATATTTAGATCTATTTTTATAAATGGTTACATTTTTAAAGTGCTTTCCTATTATAAAAAAAGTGTTTAAATAAGATAACAAAATACTAATACCTAGTAAAAGTAACATAACATTGTACCATATTTTTTTTACATTGTTTTTTATAGTGAATACCGCACAAGAGTCCCAACTGCTCCTAACCTTCTAGAGCCAGTGCAACTATGGCATCCCCAATTAAGGTATGTTGTGAGGCTTAAGGTAGTGGGGAGGGGAAGGAGATGGGGAAGATGAAGGTTGGGAGTACCTGGCTATTCAGATCTGGTCACAAACGGCTAAAGCCATTTCAATCAAGCAACATTTCGATTCTGAATGGTGGTCTTTCACCAGATAGATACTTAGAGTATCTACCACTTAGTTCCACGATACCTTTTAAGCCTTACGCAAAGTTATTCAAAATGATAATAACAATTTTGAACAATAAGAACTTAAACTCGAACCCGAATTTTGAAGTATAGTGCTTTTAGAAGGGTACAAGTAAACAATAATAAAAAAATAAATTCTCTTACTTGTACTATATTCGGCAATCCGAACAAAAATGAAACGCTACATATAATTAGGACTAGCAGTTCGTGGTAAACAAGCCTCTTCTTAATCCACTTGGGGAATCCATCTTGGATGGAAGTCACAACGACTTCAACTATCGCAAACTAGAATAATAAAACATTCACATTACAAAACATTTTATTTTATAGAATGAATAAAAATATATACCAGTGACATCTAGTGGTAAAAACACGCAGTACATATTAACATATGTTTGTTTTTAATATGTTAATGAAGTTTATCATTTCAAACCAATTGTATACCAAATTAATTTGATGATTTTATTTACCTGGCTGTTCAGTCCCAGGCACAAAAGCATGAAGAAGAACAGTACGGCCCACAGCTGGGACGCGGGCATTTTAGCTATGGCTTGTGGGTATACCACAAATATTAGTCCAGGGCCTAAAAGAAAGGAAATAAAATAATACTGATTGAGAATGTAGAATTTATCATAATCTTATTCAACTTGTGTGGTGGGTCCAGAATTCTGCAAATCCACAAACTTTAACCAGAATTTAAGCCTGGTAATTACAATCTTTGAAACACTTAAAAATGATTACAATAGGTACATTTTTATTCATAACATAAATTATCACTGTTATTACGGAATCAATGTTTGTTAAATTATATTGAAATTGAAATAATGATGTTTTTTTTCATAGCTTCCAGAGAGGGAATTTGACAAAAAATCTTAAGTTTTATGGGAATATACTGCACAAGAGTCTCAACTGTCAGGAGCCAGTGGGACTATTATATCACCAATTAGTATGTTGTGAGGCTGAATGGAGTGAGAAGGGGAAGGATAAGGGGAAGAAGAAAATTGGGAAGTACCTGGCTATTTAGATCTGGTCACTAAACACGGCTATTGCTATTTTAAGTATCCTATCGATTCTAAATAGTAGGGCTTTTACCAGGGCGATACAGAATATCTATTACTCTGGAATATGTCACAAATATACTTTGTATTTTTTTTATTTGAAAAATATATGAGATAAAAAATTATTCGCTCACATTTATTGCTTAAACCCTCGAACTCTGGATTTGTAACCAAGGATCTTTACCGCTCGGCCGCAAAGGTTTTTGTAGGTAAGTAGTACCGGATAGAAGCCGAGTTGACAGATGCGTCAGATTCCCACCAAGGCGTCGTGGGTTCAATTCCTCTGTTTAACTAAGTCCTCGATCATTGTGCACAAGCAACATTTTCTGCTTATTATGATGGTGTAGGATTTTTTCAAATATTGTCAAGTTATTTGTAACCCGCGAATGTGTGTCTTTCTTTATAAAAGTAAAATATCTTTACAAACTTACCATCACTAATGACGTCCTCCACACTCAAATTCTGTTCTAGCGCAATATTTCCTATTGTCGCAAATGTAAATATCCCCACAAGTAAACTGGTGATGGCATTCACAAACGACACAGCCAATGTATCATGAAGAAAATTGTTGTGGAACTTGTTGTAACTAGCAAATGATATCATGGAACCAAACGCTATTCCGATGGAATTGAAGTTCTGAGCTACAGCATTGATCCAAACCTGAAAAATAAGTTCATTTTATAGGATTGCTCTCTAACAAAAGGATATTTAAATGAAACATGTTCATCGCCAACTAAAATTCGTACAAATTAATGCTATGTGAATGACAGATCAATTCAAACTGACGAACAGTGACAGGTTTCCCTGTGCCCTGTGGAACGAATCAAAAACCACATGGCTGCACAACGCGCGTGGAGCGTTGTGCGCATAGCGGTCTAATTTCTATGAACGTGTTAAGTCTGTTTACTTTAGCATCACCGAGGAGAGCCCAGTTTGGTTTGAAAAAGAACCGCAATCCCTTGTCGGCTCCCTCTAAAGTCAGCGATCGGCCCAGGAAGATGATGATCAAAAAGAAGGGAAGCGTTGCAGTGAAATAGCGGACTTTGGCTGACGACTTGATGCTCTTCCATATGGCAAAGTAGACCAGCATCCAGGCGCACACGAGGCAGGCCACCAGCTCCCAGCGAAGCTCTCCCGGATACTGTATTCCTTGGCTTACTTTCAGTACTTTATGTCTGAAAAGAAATATAATACATTATTACATACAATACATTATTACATATAATACATTATACAAACTATCAAAATATAGTTACTAAGCTATGTACAGATCATCTGTGGCCATTGACGAGATAAATCGATAAAAGCATGTAGTGAGCGTATCTGTGTGCTCAAAGTAAGATCAATTTTATCTTAATTTGGGTGAAATCCATCAAACATTTTCAAATATTGAAATTCTTTCTTGAACAAATAATCAGTTTTATTGACTTGTCTGGGGTCTAGGAGTTAAAAAAGTCTTATGTAAATGGGCGACATCTATTTTCTCTTACCTAACCCAACATAAATTCTCTCAACTTAAAGTTAACTCCATAGTAATGATTTCTTTATTTTGGAATGTGGGGAGGTTAGAGCAGTCCCACTTGTAGTATATATATATACTACAAGTGTAATACTTGTAATATATATATACCTTGTAGTATATTATATATACCTACATACAAATATGAATAAATAATTAAAATTATTTATATTAAAGAGACAATAAGATTTCAAGAAAAATAAGTAAAAATGTGTGAGAATAATAATAGAATATATTACAAACATGATAAACATACCTATCTTTCAAACACGAAATTTAAATATTTTATGAATGAGACATCCTGTTTTAAAGCAGAACCGTATTTACTTAAACCTGCTTTTACTTACGAGTATATAAGGCATACTGCACAAATATGTTAAGTGTACATAAATGTACATAAAAGAAAAAGGTAGCATATATTTCGACGTTTTGTAGTTGAAATGTAAAAATAAATTGCAAAAAATCATCTTTTTTACAAATAAATAAAGATTAATAAAAAAGTGTACATAATATCACATAGTTATCTAAACAGAAACTAGATTTAATTCTGTACAAAGCGTGTTTAGTAGTTACAAAACTTTAACACTTGGCCATCGGTTTTATCAGGTATTCAATTTTTCATTAAACTCACTCAAAGAATTCTTCGGAAGGTGTCCTGGACATCTCAGGCCGGGTGATGTTTTGCTCCAGCCTCTCGGGCATCCAGCAGTCGGGAGTGTTCCAGCGGTTGGAGCAGTCGGACCAGGGCATCTCCGACTTGAAGGAGGCGAAGAAGTAGTATATGGCGTAGGCTATGATCACGCAGTAGTACGTGGACATCAGGAAGGATATCACTACACTGGCAAGACCGGCACCTGCGAATTTCATATAAATTCAGAGCATTGTTTACAAAAATCATTTCTTTATAAATTAACGGACTAAAGTCCAATTACAAAAAAGACTTAAAACACGAAATGGAAAAAAGAGCAACAGAGAAGGAATAGCACATACATAATAATAAATGAAGCGATGACAAAAATAGGACAAAATAAACATAAGAGAGAACATTCAAGCCATGGTCTAGCCAAAGTTTTGGTAGAGTATGACAAAAATCATTTAGACTGCTACCAAAAATTTCGAGACCCTGGCTTGAGTTAACAAGTCTTGTTTTAGCGTTAATATATTTTTTTATGTAGAATAAAAGTCCCAACGTCTCGGAGACAGTGTGACTATGAACTAATTAGCAGAGGAATTGAACCCATGACGCCTGGCTCGGAACCTGACGCATTTGTCAAAATGACTACTAACCGGTCTAGATTGTTCATATCTAGTCATCAAACAAACCTAACGCCGGTTCAACCGATGTTCAGATTTAAAATTGTGCTCAACTATCGTATCTTTCACTCTGGTAAAAAGTACAAATATACCTATTCAAATTCTGTAATTCTGTGTTCTCATTAATCAATTTTTAAAAATGCCTATATTATATTTGAATCCACAACCTCTTGCCATTCCGCCATTCAGGTCGTAAAATGAATACTTGTATTAATTGAGGCGCTAAGTGCCAAAAACTAAAACTGCTTTTAGTAGAAACAAAATACTTATTTGTCAAATAAAATTATATGTAGCACACCTTTTGTAAAAATGTTTCTTGATAGTTTGCAGCAACTCGACAGTTTCCATTGTCTAAAAACTTAAATTATTTTCGCATTTCTTATAATTTTATTTTGACACTTAGCGCCTTAAATAATATGTAAGTATTAAAATATATTTAATATGTTACATAAAGGGTTCTCCCTTGAAGTAACAATATATGGAGGGATAGCTAATTTGTTTTACCCAACCCATCCGAAATTCTAATAAATCACTTTTTCCGAGTTTTTACATCGTACACCATGAGAGAGAAAGAGACAACAAATTTCTTGGAACGCTTCTATATACTGTCGTAATGATCTTAAGCTGGCTATTTTCGCTGGTTAACGGCGGGACTCCGCCCACATTTTTTATTTTGCCACTAAACTTGACACAACTAAACGGTTTTTTAGGTTAGATGCTATATTTTTGTTGATAAAAATACTGTGAAAAAGTGGCTATACGAATACACAAAAACATTATGTCGATATGTGATATGAATGGATGTATAAATACCGTAGCCTTAGTCTTAACCACGCCCATTTGCGCCGAGTCATGTTAAAATCATCAAAAACAAGTCCAAAACTGACTTCACTGCCTTGGCTTGGGCTACCTCTTGTATACTCTAAGGGTTCTCCTTATCGCAATACTTGAGACGGCAAAACAATAATTGTAAATTTTGGCTACATTCTTTAACGTGAAAATACTTCCAATTCTAATTCGACGTTTTATATAGATTAAACGTCTAATTGGAAAATAGAAATCGTGGTGGGTTATGAAAATTTCAAGAGATGGACTGGAGTGAATATTCCGCTTCTATTTTTTAGTCTACATAAGACTGTGATATGTTTAAAATTGTGAGCGATATTCGATCGGGGTTACGCGAGAGATTAACAAAAAAAAACAAAAATATCATTGAACAGTTGGAGCATAATCATTTCAATTAATACATAAAAGGGGTTATTATCACTTGACATACAAACACGTTGACTCACTAATCACAGGATTTCAAATGCAATAGACATACATAATCCACCATCTCATTTTCATATTTGTATTATCCATCGAATTAATTATTTAATTGATCTATTGTATTTATAAAATACAATTATTGCATAAACCACATGGAATGTGTGGGAATGCACATAGCCCTGTCCACATTCCGGAATAAATTATGCATTATTATTAAAATATGGGAGAGCAAAAATAGGTTCTATGGGAGAGTGCGATATTATTTTATAAATGCTGCTCTAGATGATGCCACCAAAAGGAGAAGATGTAAATTCTGTGTGCGAAAGGCAGAACGGAATGAGTAAAAAAACAAGTTTTGAGTTAAGTATTCAGAATTGTTCCTTAGATGCATATCTAGCAAGGAAAAATGAGATGAGTCAGAAAATAAAATAATATGCTATTATTTTTAAAAGCAACATTTAACAATTTTACTTAATTGTACTTGGAAAAGGCGAATAAACAGTGTTTCTCAACCATGTATGGGATTACCGTTTCACAATTAGGAACATATGGTATTTATTGCCACAATAGTATCTATGATATATCTACCTAAATGAATAGTTGATGGGAGTATTTAATAAACTCTGGAATTGTAAAGAAATAACATTATGGTACTCGATTTATTGAAATGATTTAAAAAATCAAAAATCAATTTTTGTTTACAATAATATAATATATTTTTTAGCATTTACCTAGATTCCTTAACTTCCTGGGCAGCAGAACAAAGACATAATATTAAATATCATAATATAATATAGTAGGATTACTGTAAGAAGTTAGCAACTCTACAAAAACTTGTTTTGTAGTAAAATCAATATTAATGTTTGATGTTCATTATAAAGTCAGGGGTTATAGAATTTTTTTTTTAAATCCGTTTAAGTTCACTTGTTCCTTGACTAGCTTGTTTTTGTACGTGCTTTTACAATATACTTTTGTCTAGTAATTATAAAAAAACGAAGTTACAAACTTATTCTAGCCATAGATTTCAATACACAAATATTAAAATCATCGATCCCTAACTCAAAATACTTAAAATGTGGAGTTACCAACTTTTGATAGTAACCCCACGATAATATAATATTTGTTGAATTTATTGGTGAAATCAAAAAAAAAATTAACATTGTAACCTCTCCCCCTTTCTCATAATCGAAAAATTTAACAGACAGAGGGCTCACAACAAAGCTCCCAGCGGTCGGATCATATTTGAATCTGTTCTATTATTATGTTACTCAGTTAAAAGTAAAGTAAGTTACCTTTAAATAGCGGGCAGATTTGCCCCAGGGCCCCGATGGGCCCCCGCCCGGTGAACTGCCCCACGGCCAGCTCCATGAACAGCATGGGGATCCCGCACACCACCAATATGATGAAGTAAGGAATCAGGAATACACCTAAAAATAAAATAAAATACATAACCGTTTTAAAACTTTGTTAAAACATATGTGTGTGTGTCGATAAAATTATTATAATGAGTGTTAAATTAGACATTTAAAATCGTAACAATTCGGCATAATTTTGAATTTTTTCACATTTTCCGCTTTGTGTAACGGTCTTTGATAACCACCGATTCTCGGCCCGTGCCAGCATTTGATCGAATTTGGATCGGTCGTCAAGCATAATGGCAGACTACCTTGTCTCAGCCTAGTTATTTGAACCCCGTCATATTTGCCGGTACCTGTTAACTGCCGAGTCTCGGCCCATCATCATTTGGATAAATTTTGATGATTGTCATACGTCATACTTGACGGCTGATCAAACAACCCAATTTAATAATTGACAAACGCTAACGGATCGAGAGTCGACGGCTAACGGTGACTGTTATTTGAAGCGGTAAATGTAAAAAAATGAAAATGGCGTAAATCGTTATTTGATGTCAATAAAATCAAAATGTAATGGGGGTTCAAAAATTCTAAACTGTGCTATTCTTTCGGATGATAGAAATAAACGATTATTTAAAAAAATAAAATGTTTTGAATGTCTTCTTTAATGAAACGTTTGATACATGAATTTGTAATTTCACGACAATGGACAGTGGTAGGTACTAGGTACCGTTGCATGCATAGTAATGTAACAAACTCATTTATGCTGGGATTCATTTAATTAAGTGTGAAATTACTTCAATATTGAACTTGTGTTTTGACACACGTTTAATAAACTGCCAACGTTATTAAGTATATTATTTGAAAAAGCATAATAAATTAAATGTAACAATCAATAATTACATCATAGAACATAAACATTCAGAGATGGACTGGCGAACATAAGGCAAGGTAAAATATTATTCATCTCATAATGATATAAACAAACTGTGGATTAAAAATAACTTATTTTGTTTGTTAGCTACTCTTTTATCTTTTAGTCGCTTTTGAATAAATATGTCAAGCTATTCTTTATTAGAATTTAATTTGAATAAAGTGTTTTTACGGAAATCCGCTTGATGACATCACTGATTAAAGCCTGATTCACACCAACGTCCGGTTCCGCTCAGTGCCGATATTGTTCCGCGAGAAAACTTATTGATATGGTATAAATATCAATCGAGGAGTATGTGCCAAGACAAATTTGTGTGGCAGTATATCCTTCTACCCACCCTTGCGATATTTAACTACTTATTTAGTTAAATAATTATTTTGAAGTGTAAAAATACTAACATCGCAGATTTTTTTATCAGAACCATTTTTTTATCACTAAATAATATTGTTATTAATTATTAAAAATATAATTTAGTGATAAAAAATGGTTTAAAAAAAAATCTGCATTGTAAGTATTTTTACACTTCAAAATAATTATTTAACTAAATAAGTAGTTAAATATCACAAGGGTGGGCAGAAGGATATACTGCCACACAAATTTGTCTTGGCACATACTCCTTGATTGATATTCATACCTTATCAATAAGTTTTCTTGCGGATCAATATCGGCACTGAGCGGAACCGGACGTTGGTGTGAATCAGGCTTAAACCTATAGCGATGCGTTTTCTGTTGTACCTCAGACCAACAAGTTATTTATTCTGTGTTTAGAGCTTGATTTCTGCTTCTTCATATTTATGCCCAACTGTCTGCCCTAGGTGGTCTCCGGTTGATTGATCGTGTGCCTAACTGATATCAGTTCAATAATATTCATTTATTATCATTATCATCTTTGTCAGGAATATTTGACTTATACACACAATGTGTAATATTATTTTTACAATGTCAAGACGGCGTTATCAGTCAAGTGTCAGCAGGGATAGAAAAGGGATTAAATACATCAAAATGATAAGCATTTATTCGCAACAGGCTATAATAATACCTACGAACACCGTGGCAGTCGTCACACGAAAGGAAAATAACTTAGAGTGATAACTGAATAACGTTGATATTGATTATTAATGTAAACCTGTAAAATGATTAATTACTATGTTACACACAGAAAATCTGATATCTGATGCTGCAAAAATATTATATAGCGTCATGAAATTTGCAAACTGTTTTTAGCTCCTAACGTGTTTCCGCCGTGTGCTATTGAGCTTTGATATATGCATTTAAATATTAAAAAATAAGTCAAGATTGAAGACGCTATATTGTACGTTCTCCATTAACAAACTATAAATAATTTATTTATTGAGTATGTATGCACGTCAGTACGATTGCAAAATTTTCAAATTTAGAACTGATGTTAAATGAAATTCTTACATGTCAAAAATAATCTTTTTAAATCCCTATCTACTTAATAAAGTACCTACCTATAATGTATTACAGAAAAAAGTATTCTATATTTGAAATGGGTGTATTAAAGCAACTTATATCGTTGCCGGAAAGGCAAAAGGGCTGAAGCGCCATTTTGGGAAGTTTACACCAGAGCACTTTAAAGTTTTTTTTGTTTTACAATAAAATTCACAAGTCTTCTGTACCTGGTTGGATTTCGAAAAAAAAAGTTAACTGAGGTAACTCAATTCTTTTCCTGAGTTACCTGAAGCGACAAAAAGCTAAAAAAGTTACGAACTTGTGTCGCTTGAGTCAAGCCTACTCCCAAATAGTAAATATATTTTAGATGGCTGGATGACCCAGAAAGTCTTCAGAATCAATGGATTTTACGCAATATCGGGGAAAGGCGAGCATTTTCTCGTTTATAGGAATAATGTCTTTGAAATGTGTGTAAGGTCATTGTTTGAAATATAAAAAAATGTAAAATTACTGATAATTACTTCTGTTTCTATTTTTTATAGCGCAGAAATTAAATGTTTCAATGATACTATCTATTATAAAACTTTCAAGGCATTTAAATAAAATTGTTTTTTTTTTCAAATATTTTATAGTGAATACCGCACAAGAGTCTCAACTGCTCCCAACAGTCTAGAGCCAGTAAGACTATGGCATCCCCAATATTGGGGTACGTTGTAAGGCTGAATATGGTAAGAGGAAGGCTGGTAAGTACCTGACTATTCAAATCTTGTCACCTAACACGACTAAAGCCATTTCAAGCAACGTTTCTATTCTGAATGGTGGTCTTTCACCAGGGCGATACTTATCTACAACTCTGGAACGTGCCGCAAATATACAACCATGAAGGAACAATATATGGAGATAGAGCTAATTCTTTTTACTATACCTATACAGATTGGGATAAATCACTTTCTCCGGGTTTTTATGTCGTACACCATGAGAAAGAAAGAGACAACAAAATTTCCCCGAATTATCACACCGCTTTAAAGTATTTTTAGAATGTTTTTCGTGTCCCGCGTCTCCGTTGACTCCGCCCACACGTTATGATAAGCAAAATAAATTGACATAACTCAAAGGCTTATCAGGTTACATGTTATATATATTTTTTATAACAATACCTTAAAAAAGGTGGTTATACGAATAAGAATGGATGTATAAATAACCTAGTCCTAGTACTAGCCACGCCCAGGTCTAGCTGAGTCCAGCAAACCTTGTAAAAACTGATTACAGCTCTCTCTCTTGTATATTATTGCTCTGAGTCTACAACATTTATATTTTTAATGAATTAAATGTGTTATGACACATTCCCATTGAACAAAATTTATTTGCGCACGTCGGGTTTAAACCCGCGACCTCTGGATTCATAGTCGAGCGTCTTACCACTCGACCACGGAGGCCGTCAGATTGAACTGAAAAAAAACCATGAATTGAAAAAAAAAACGACACGAAAGTTTTGACCATGTGAGTGTCGGAAGGGTTGCAAAACATGTTAGCAAGATTTGCATCAAAACTCTTTCAGGAACTCGCATCCTCGGGGGTGCAATCCTACAAGGTCCCCTCTACCGCTCTCCTTCCCCAACGGTGGACACCTACTGCCCAGTGGCGACTCGTGAGTTTTTAGTGTGCTAGAGTTCTAATATTGAAAAATACGACATTGTTAGTGTTGTTGTAGCCGAAAATGATTTATATTTTTTTTCAATTTTTTGTTTGGAAGATTTTCAGGATTTTTTAGTTTTGGTGGTGCACTGCACGGATTTCTGAAAAATTTTCATACAAAATGTTGAATTTCTAAAAAAAAAAAAAAAATTATTTCGGCTACAACAACAAAAGTGATGACGTTTTTTTTCAATCTTACCACTCTAGCACACTAAAAAGCCATGAGCCGCCACTGCATCCTGCCCCACCTTCGAGACTACGCATTTTTAAATTTTTTATTTCCTATATTCTTATTTATCATTAAGTGATGAATCATTTAAAGTTACTGACTCTAACTCTTGTTCCTTATACCAATAGAACGGCGCTATGCGCCTTACTTCGTTACCTCATGTGGGTAAATAAATGCATTTACGAGACTATCGAATTTAAATTCAGGAGTTTACGTAGGAAAAAAATATGTTTCTAAAAGCCCTACAAAAATGCATGAAATTACCGGATCATCAGAGGAACCTCTCCTTCTCGACACAGCACTATGGCATATATACATAAGTCTGTATGTGTTAAGTGGGGATCGGGAAGGTGTTCGGCTATGGCCTATGTTTAAGAATTCCACCGCATTCGCCATGGTAATAGGGAAAACCATAGAAAACCTTATACAGGTGGAAGCGGCCATATGTCCAACATGAAGACATTATGGCCTTCAGTGGAATCTCAACATAATCTGTCTCTCGACGAATCACCTTTAGATATGCAAATTTTAAAGAAATCCTGTACTGTATGACAAATTCAGAAAGTCCATTATTTTAATTTCGCTCCCATGCCAAAATCGGAAAAAAAAATTAAAATAATAATCATAATTTAAGTTAATAATTGTGTCTATCTGATGGGACCTGCCAGGTAAGTATGTTCCTGTATATTTTCTTATTTAAACTAGGAATTAATATGTAATGATAGAAAATAAGATCTGTACAGCGCCCTTGAGGTGATTTTTCACAAAAACGGCGCTATCCAAATCGTCCAAATATTATTATTATTATTATTCAGTGACGTCATATGTGACGCCCTGCATTGTGAGGTGTGGGTGTGAGACTGCGCATGTGCAGCGAGTTGAGTTACCTCCGCCGCTCTTGTAGCACAGGTAAGGGAAGCGCCACACGTTGCCCAGCCCCACGGAGTAGCCGACGCAGGCCAGCACGAACTGCATCTTGTTGGCCCAGTGCTGGCGGCGCGGCTTCAGGTTTCTGCCGTCGCCATCGTCCGAGCTGCCGTCGTAGCTGTCTCCGTCCAGGCTGCGCTCCTCTGGCGGTCTGGCGACAAAATAAAATACCTTTTCAAAAACAATGTTGAAGGAATAAAAAAATAGGTCTAGCAGTACTTGAGATGTAAAGGAACGAAGCGACACCTACAGTTATTCAAATAAAGAAATGAAAAGGTGAATTTTGAATTTTCGCGGGCTGTGTACATTCAATTGTCGATTTTTTTGTTGTTGTTATGTTGGTACACATATGTTTATCATATGTTAGCATTATCAGCCATTTTGGATTAGTGGTTTGTTTTTGACAACTGGAAAGGTTAGTCACGTTTTTGTGTGTTCTTCGATTTTTTACTTTTGAAAAAAATGGATCAAAGAATAAAATCCATGATTTGTTTTTCCACAACTCCAGGACGCTCATACATTAATGTTGTTTCAATATTTTAAACGTAAACGTGGTGGGCTATGCATTACAAAATCTTATTCCACCAACATTGTCGTACAATTTATTTTGCAATATAAATAAAGGCTAGTAAAGGTAAATCTTGTGGTTTTATCTTATCTCTCTACCCAACAACGAATTTCTTGATGGCAAATTTATTTATTTAAGGTTTTAAAATTAACAGCAAATTCTGTGTGCGAAAGGAAGAGCGTAATTAATAAATAAATGTAAAAAAAAAAACAAGTTATGAGTTAAATTTGCAGAATTGTTTCTTAGATACATAGAGATGTGGCAGAAAATAAAATAATGTGCTATTACTTTTAGAAAACGGACATGTGACATAAATATGACATAATTATATACATAAAACAAAAATCCTAAATTTTGTTTTGACTCTCCTGCTGCGTTTATTGACTCAGTCCTTTCTTCCTCGTGCACACAGAATTACCTAACAATCTAGGAAGTATTTATTTTGGATGAATAACGTCTACCTTAACTAAGGGTACAGATATTAACAATTACGTTTGCTTGCAAAAAAACAAAGGCTCGAAACAATGATACAAATTATCAGTGGCGGCTCGTGACTTTTTAATGTGCGAAAAAAAATGAAATTTTGAAAAAAAAACATTTTCGGCCACAAAAACATCAATAACGTCGTATTTCAAAGTCACGAGCCGCACTGCAAACGACATATTACATACAAAACCATAGTATATTATGTACTGATAGAATACGGCGGGTCTGAAGGTTGCTGCGATATCTCAGTCGACAGTCGATATCAACGATCGCCCGGTTCAAATCCCGGTTGTGGTCATAATATTATCGGATGTTTTGAATTTAATTATAAAATACTGTTTGAAAATTGAATACAATACATAGAATCGACGCAATTATCAACTCATCCATTACGAATTATATATAGATACGGAAAACCACATGGATATTGAGATTTAATTATAAATATAAAATGGCGTAACCACATTCTGTCAGCTTCGCAACTCTTAAAATAATGTATTATCCGTCGTGCATTATTATAAATTATAACCGTTGAAATATATATATATAATATATGGCTGAAGTAAAACAATTATTTTTATTGGATCTTTTGCTACATATATATGTCAACACGATGTAGTCTAGTAAAATTAAAACAATTTTTAATTTAGTTTATGACAAGTGAATTACTTTTTCAAAATAAAAAAAATCCAGGAATATGCATGCTAACTTTTGAAATGAAAAACTAATTTTGTATAAACCATTAAACTGTAATATTAATGGAGGGTTTTATTAGGAAATTAATAACCGAAACATTATTAACGAGATTTCATTTTGAATAATTGATTGAACAAAAAGGCTTCTGGTCGCAGTTTTGCCCGTTGAATGGATATTATATACCTCGTAATAGAATGGTGCTTCGGGCTGATCAGTTGCCATTGACTTTAAGTATCGGGACCAAAAAAATATACCAATTTCATTACGCCATAGCTTAATTATATAATTATCGCCAACCATTTTCGTTTATACCCAAGGATCATCAGGGCAGTATATTATCAATTCAGCCAATTTTAGTATTTTATTCAACAATATATGTGTGATGTCAAAACACGAAAGGCAAAAGGGCTTAGCGACAATTAATATACAGTTATAATCAGTTTTTTCTCTGCATCGAATGACTCCCGTTTGATTCTGAAGACTTTTGTGACCCTTCAGCCATCTAAAATATATTTACCATTTGGGAAAAGGTTTGACTCAAGTGACACAAGTTTGGGACTTTTTTTTAGCTTTTTGTCACTTCATGTAACTCAGTGAGAGCATTGAGTTGTACGAATTAACTTTTTTTTTCAAAATCCAACCAGCTACTGATTACTTATGAATTTTATTGTAAATCAAAAAAAAAACTTTAAAGTGCTCTGGTGTAAACTTCCCAAAATTGGTATTTAAAGTGCTCTGGTGTAAACTTCCCAAAATTGGTATTTAAAGTGCTCTGGTGTAAACTTCCCAAAATTGGTATTTAAAGTGCTCTGGTGTAAACTTCCCAAAATTGGTGTTTAAAGTGCTCTGGTGTAAACTTCCCAAAATTGGTATTTAAAGTGCTCTGGTGTAAACTTCTCAAAATTGGTATTCAGCTTTTTTGCCTTTCCGGCGAAGATATTTCTCTCATTTTTCAAAACTAATAAAACACTATTATCACTGCATAACATTGAAATGCTACCAAGTCGGTACCCACTTTGAGATTAGAATTCGGCCAATGTGACTTCCAGCCCGTCGCCTTACCTACCGGACTATTCGCCGCTTCTTGTTTACGAAATTATTATTGCATATTTATTTATCAGCAGGCCATTTTATTTTATTTTCTTTGAAAACACCCAAATAACCTGACTACGCGGTCGAACAAACGTTTGAAGCCCAGACCACCAGAATTTACAGAGAAAATTCAACCACAACGTTTCGGGATTGTTAAAAGTACATCACATAACATCGGAAAAACAGTTTTTTTTTCACATGGCTCACGTAAAATGATCTCCTTCAATTAAACTACTAATAAAATCTTTTCTTGAAAATGTATTAGAAAAATCAGCTCGGTTCAGCCAATTCGGAAAAAGGAGTGTCCGGAGAATGTATGCCGCGTAAGCGAATGGAAGAAGTCTGTGACATCCCAGAAAGACATGACTCCATCCAGTTATTCAAGAAATTGAGTCGATTCATGTCGATAGTCGGTACAACATAAAATATAAATGAGACGATTTTTGCCTGTGAATGAAACAAGTACTGTACGCCATGGACTGAGTTAAATCCTTAAAATAAAAATAAAAATTCAATTTTAGCACTCTCAAAGCAAACTCAAAAATCTCGAGCCTCCACTGATACAAGTAAACGACCCACACGGCTATTAACTAGCTACATAGCTAATTTATATTGATAAAAAAATATCTAACGAACCGTCATGCTGATTCACCGCATGGATAGGAAGAGAGTTGTAGATGCTCTCAGTATCACCCTGGCGAAAAACCACCACTCAGAATCGAAACGTTGCTTCAAATGGTTTTAGCCGTGTTTGGTGATCTAAATAACCAGCTACTTTTCCACCTTCTTCTTCCTCATTTTCAACCCCCACCATTACCTCTAGCCTCACAACATACCCCAATTGAGGTATGTCACCATCTTAGAGAAACAATGTATGGAGAGAGAGCTAATTATTTTTACCTAACCGATACAAACTTGCGATAAATCACTTTCTCCGGGTTTTTACGTCGTACACAATGAGAGAGAAAGAGACAACAAATATGATACTCCGCTTCTACGTACTGTCACAATGATCTTGGGCTCCTGGATCACCGCGGGACTCCGCCCACATTTTTTACTATGCCATTAAACTTGACACAACTAAACGGTTTTTTAGGTTAGATGCTATATTTTTGTTGATATCAATACTGTGAAAAAGTGGTTATACGAATAAACAAAAACATTATATAGATATGTTATATGAATGGATGTATAAATACCCTAGCCTTGGTCTTAGCCACGTCCAGGTCCGCCGAGTCAGGTAAAAATCATCAAAAACTGACTACACTGCCTTAGATTGATATCACTCAAGGTCTCTTTAGTCTCTGACTCTAAACGGTTTTACGCAGTGGGGACTCTCAGTCCATGACGTACAGTACATATTTCATTCACATGTAAACACCATCTTATGCATATTCTATGTTGTACCGAATACTGACATGACTCGAATCAATTACTTGAATATTTAAATAGAGTCATGTCTTCCTGGGATGTCACAGACTTCTTCCAATAACTCCTTTGATCTAAACACAGTCGATATAATATTATTAAAAATATATGTAAGGTACCTATTCTTAGTGAGAAGAACGGGCCATAAACGTCTATTTCTGTTAATCTCAAACCCGCTGAATTCCTGAAATATTTATGAGACAGGTGATGGAATAGTTTTGAAAGTGTAGAATAAATTACAAGTGGCTACAATAGCGCATGGTAATGCATACCTAGCAATAAATTCAGATTACAGTACTCGTGTAGTTAGTGTTCACTTGTTGCATGCGCATTGATAAGAGGAAAACAACAATTATTTGATTAAAATGCGAATATCAGCCCTAACTCGACTGGTGGTGGGCATTTTGCTGATTCCGCTGAAGGTAAGTCGTTTGCATATTGCTGGTCGCGATAGAAGTCAAGGCCAAAGGGAAGTGCTACATTATGAAGATTGAGATGCATCCGAATGTATTTGAGAAGCTCTGACGCTTCTCTCGACGTGATTTAAAACTATATAAACAGTATTATGGTAGGTATATTGATACCTACTGTAAAAGTTACTTGGCAGCACTTTGAGTTCATTATAGTTTTCGAAATATAAATAAACAGCAGAGGTGTGTCAGAGATTATGAGTGGTAGATGCTCCTAGTTACGCCTCTGTGAAAAATACCATTCAGACCGGTTAGTAGTTGAGTGGACAAACGCGTCGGATTCCCACCCGGGCGTCGTGAGTTCAATGCCTTTGCCAGCTAAGTCCTCTATTTTTGCACAAGCAACATCATCCGTTTATTATGATGATAGTATAAGTTTTCAAATATTGTCAGTTTCTTCGAAACTCGAGAATGTTCGCCTTTCTTTAAAATAAAATAAAAGAATCTAAACTTTGTTTGAAATGGCTATATCTGCGTTTAGTGACCAGATCTGAATAGCCAGATACTTGAAAACCTTCCTTTCTTCATCTCCATTCCCTCCCCACATTCTACACAATAGAACCAAGAAAACTTTTCAGACTCTCATTCCTTAAATTCATTAGAAGATTATCACCATTATCTGTTCTTCACTACGAAAAGTTAAAAATACCTCCGATATACTTTATCTTAAATTTGCCTTCATGCCCTAAAAATTAAAAAAAAAAAAAAAATAAATAAATAAATAAATAAAAAATAAATAAACAAAATAAAATAAAATAAAAATAAAAATTTAAGTTATTCTAAATTTTAGGTTATTATGATATGGTGATTGTGTCCTGCCAGAAGTGACCTGCCAGGTAAGTATGTTGCTGTTAACTAAGAATTAATATTAAGTAGAAATTAAGATGTGTACAGCGCCCTTGAGGTGATTTTTCACAAAAACGGCGCTATACAAATTATCCAAATATTATTATTATTATTACAGTATAACCAAATCGGGTATATCTACCATTGAAAAAATAAAGGAAAATCTTTGGGTAAAGTTGTGTTTAGAAGACTACTTTTCTAGATTATTTTTAAAATAATCAGTGAAAACCTTACCTTTAAAACGAGGTAAACTTGAATGACGCAACGATGAATTCTCTGTAATTCGCACGATTGACTAAATATCCGATGCAAGTACCTACCCGTTTATCAAATAGGATATGAGTATTTTTCACGACATTTTAAACCATAAAAAACTTTTTTAAATGGCACAGTACCTAAAGCACTCTTAAGGTAAGTGGGTAATATTCATTTCAGAAACACAGTGCGTTGTGCTGAAGAAAAATATGACGTCTATGTCATCCATACCACATTCCAGCGGGCATTTTGCGTGTTGAACGTTTGCAATAAATATAAAATGATAAACCAGTATTTTTTTACGTTTATAAGGGCGAATGCAGGACATACTATGAATGGAGGGCAGTATGCAGTAGACGCTAATTGGAAATTACAAAAGGAAGCTAGGCTGGTAGTCCACAACAGACTTCCGATACCAACCTAAATGAAAAAATAAATACAAAAATAGACAGAAATACGATCCCTCAGGCGTACGTGCAGTAACACCGTGTTTTACCATTTTTTGATATCCCAAAATGTTTGTTAAGAAGAAATGCTTTGATGGTTGGACACATATCAACGAAATACTAACATTTCTGGGTGACGAATAACCAGACAATATTTTAAAAATCCTCGTTATAAGCGGAAAATGTTGGTGGTACAATGGTGGAGGACTTAACTAGCAGAGGAATTGAACCCACGACACCTGGGTGGAAACCCGACACATTTGTAAACTCGGCTACTTACCGGTCTTACGTTTATGTATTATGTCTATTATGTTTCGCAAGTAGACCGAAGCATACGTCGGAGAAGTCCCAGGAAAAAATGGAACAATCGAGGGAAGCGAATGCTAGAGTTGGGTTATGAGTTATGTCAAATATCAGAATATGTCGGAGAAGATCTACGAATAAAAGTGTGTGTGACAGGACGGAGATGTGTGGCGTTTCATGCTCTCTGTCTACCCTTGGGAATAAATGGCGTGATGATTCATAATTTAGTTTTTCTTCAACCGTTATTGATCCTCTCTTGGAGGCCTCTCCAGGCTTTTGTCCATTTCCTTACCAAGGTGGTTTCTATAGAAACCTTCAATTAAATGAAAACTTCTTTCTGCCATTTTTCTACAATTATTGTTAAAACGCACAAAAATTCTACTTGTAGTAACACAAGAGTAAGTACTAACCTTATCCAACTAGATTATTTTATAATAGCACGTGTTACACGTTATAGCTACCAGCAGTGTGCATCGATTTGATTGATTCAATTTTTGATTGATTGCTTGATCAGATCGTGTATTTTTATACTTGAAAAAAATTTAAGAAAAAAATGGCTGGAGGTTATTCTTTCAAACCGTATGTGGTTTATAATAGATAACATTGTATTTTTTTTTTAAATAGGGAAGGTACTTGAAAATCGAAAGAAAACATGTCACTGCCAGCTACCTACGGGTTTTACAATAGTTAATACCAGGCTACACCCTAGTTTAGTCACCTGTTTTTTCAAAATCATTTTTATTACTGAACAATTGATAAAAATGGAGCAAACGATATGGAAAAATATATGTTTATTACAGTTATATTGATGGTTTAAGGCAGAGGTACCCAAACTTTTTTGTCCCGTAGACCACTTGCCGATTTTTTCTGTTTTGTATAGACCCCTTGCTTTCCTAACATTGATTTTTTTTAGCGTTGGGAAAAACTTCAAAGTTTTCTGAACGCTTCAGGAACTGCTAGTTCAAAATGAACCCTTCGCGGTGAACACTGCAATTGAAGTTGAACTCCCCAAAAAATAGTACTAGTCGGTAGAGATCTCAAATTGAAAAGTGCTAGCGAATCAACTAAAAATCCTCTCCCAAAAAAAGCACTAGTCGGTAGAGATTTGAAATCGAAAAGTACTAGCAAATCGACAAAATATCCTCCCCAAAAATTTAACAAACATTTTGGTGACGGCCTGCCTGAATGGAATCCACTCTCGTGGACCCCCATTTAAGTCGCATGCACCCCCAATTTTTTTTGTTAATTTACGTGGACCCCTTGCAGGTTGGAATCGACCCCTGGGGGTCGATATGGACCACTTTGGGAATGACTGGTTTAAGGCTTCAAAGGTCACGATGTATTTGAAGTTGCTGAAAATAGTTACGTTGATCTTGCACTTTCAGAAATAAAAAGCTGTGCAAATTTCAAAACATCAGAATTCATCGTTCGAGAGTTTTCGCTGACTAACACGTAGATTATTTGATTTATTAATGTAAATAATGAATTACCAATACATGTTTTTACGTGGATAATATTAAATCGAAAGAGCAACCTATTCAAAAGAATGTGTAGTGAAATTTTGTGAAACAATGTAATTTTTATGTGCGTACGTACAAGTGTGAAATTTTCAAAATTACAACTGATGTATGTGTTAAAATGATCAAATTGTAAAAATAATCTTTTTTTTCAGATCCACACAAGCGATAAAGTAACTATATATACGAGTATAATATATTTTACAAGACGATTATTTATATGCTATAGTTATAGAGTTATTGTGAAATCTCTATACTTTCGCTGGCAACATTAAAACATATATGATTACAAAAACTGCCTTTTAAAAATTCGCTGCACCAAAAACAAAAAGAATTATTATCAAGAAACCGACATTTTTTTACTCTTCTGTGATTTTTCACCGTTAACGACTATCTATAAAATAAGGTGGATTAACGCAATTAACATTTTTTGATTTTGTAAAAAACAAAATTTCTCATTTATTATCTTGGCAAGTCAAGTTACAACTTACAACCCGTGTTTTTCACGGGTAACAGCTAGTTTGTATTATAAATAAAACATCATTGAAATACTGCGGTGAACCAGAGGTTGGAATATATTTATGTTTTCACAAAACATAAAAAATATAATTTACTGTAAATAATTTCCTTTGTGAGTACGTACGAGTGTGAAATTTTCAACATTTGGAACTGATGTTAAATGAAATAATCAAATTTAAAAAATAATCTTTTCAAATCTCTACCTACCTAATACTAAGTATTAAGTACCTACCAGAGGAGTGCACTCCATACAAGCACATAAACTCTGCCTACCCTGCCGTATTTGCATAAAAATATGAATTATATTGGATTAAATAATATGAAATTATTGCAATAAATAAATTTACCCTTGCAAAAATACGCGCGAAGTTCAGCTAAACGCACCGCCGCGAGTGCCCTACCGACCGTCCTATTATAACGTGTCAAAAGCAGTAACTACGCATGACCAAACGCCGACAATGTCAGAGTAAATTATTATATATTCACTTGAACTAGACTACACAAAATATGTGTGCATGTATGCTGTGAGCTGTGTGCGCGTTCAAGTGCCTCGTTTGTGTTAGTATCTTTGTTAGTGTCTAGTGGTATAGCAGTGCTTTACAGAATAAATGCAATAACCATCAGTGACATCTGTTGGTACCTATCTTTATTATTAATTAATCCGTCGTTTTTCCTACTGCCTACCCTGATTAAAAACTCTGTGCACGCCACTCGTATGCAACCTATATTTTTTTTTAATCAGACATTGTTTTATATTTGAAATGTCAAATATTTTTTCTTGTCAAGTTACATCCGGTGGTTTTTCACGGATAACAACTAGTACCACATAAATAGTTAATGATTTCGCAGAACGTTAAATAGTTTATTTGTGGGTGGTCAAAAAATTCCAGATATGCCGAAATGAGTTTATCAAACTATACCGTCGAAGTAGACAGAAGATAACCTATGAGTAACAGTATCACGAATATTACCACAGAAATATACGACCAGGTCAATGTCGTTTGTTTAATTAAGGTGACATTATAAATTATACAGACATTATTATTATTACTATTACGATTACTTTTTAAAGAAAGACAATTTAACGCCCCCCGTGGTCGAGTGGTTAAGACGCCCGACTACGAATCCAGAGGGCGCGGGTTCAAATCCTGGCGTGCGCTAATTAATTTAATTTAATTTAAATGTGTCATTAGATCATTATAAAATAATCAATAGTATATTTGCTGCACCAGAGTGGAAGATACTTTCAGTATCGCCCTGCTGAAAGACCACCATTCAGAATCGAAGCGTTGCTTGAAATGGAAAGGCCAAAGAGCCGTGTTTGGTGACCACTTCTGAATAGCTAGGTACTTTTCTCAAGCTTCCCCTTCTCCATCAGCATCACAACATACCCAAAACGGGGAGGTCATAGCCTTTCACTGGCTCCAGACGGTTGGGAACAGTTGAGACTCTTGTGTGGTTTTCACAAAAATATTTTTAAAATCTAATATCATCACTTGAAAAAAAACTTCCAGATTATGGATACTGCAGCGAATGTTGAGTGAAATGCAGTACCCAAACAGCTGCATTGCTAACATGCAGCATGATTCAAACATGTTTTTGGACTTCTGGAAATAACACATTACATTTTTGAAATTACATGTTTCAAATATATAACAAAATACATGCATTTGTTGTCCCTTTTTCGCAAATAACAATCAGTAGGCTTTTCTTAGGGATATCGCTGTCGGAAGTGTATACATGTGCACCAATACACACAATCTTAAGTATGTGTTGTTCGCATCAACTCTAATTGTGCGACTTATACAATTAATATGGCAACATTTAAATTGCTCCTACTAGCATCACAATAAGCGGAAAATGTTACTTATATGCAATGATGAAGTCAAACAGATTAAATAATTTCCTTTGGAAGTACGCACATACGTAAGGTGTGAACTTTACATATTTGGAAATATATTTTGTAAATCCCTACCTACCTAATAAAGAACCTACCTTTAATTATTTTAGCAGACATTATTCTATATTTGAAAAGGAACTAACATTTTTTCTTGACAAAGTCAATATAATTATTAATACGAGTATTTATTTAATCCAATATTTTAGGAATTCTGTTCACGTTGACAACAGTTTGCAACTTTGTTATTTTAAGCTTTAAGGCTGATTCACACCAACGTCCGGTTCCGCTCAGTGCCGATATTGTTCCGCAAAAGGGCTTATTGATATGGTATGAATATCAAGCAAGAAGTATGTGCCAAGACAAAGTTGTATGGCAGTATATCCTTCTGCCCACCCTTGTGATATTTAACTACTTAGTTAGTTAAATAATTATTTTGAATTGTAAAAATACTAACATCGCAGATTTTTTTTTAACAAAAACCATTTTTTTATCACTAAATAATATTTTTATTAATTATTAAAAAAAAAATCTGCGTTGTTAGTATGTTTACACTTCAAAATAATTATTTAACTAAATAAGTAGTTAAATATCACAAGGGTGGGCAGAAGGATATACTGCCACACAAATTTGTCTTGGCATATACTCCTTGATTGATATTCATACCATATCAATAAGTTATCTTGCGGAACAATATCGGCACTGAGCGGAACCGGACGTTGGTGTGAATCAGCCTCTACACAGATTACTACGAATGAAGGAAATGATTAGTTAGATCGATCTGAGAAAATTAAAATATCCCTAATAATAGTTCATTAATCCGATAAAACGTAATAAAATTACCTTTGAGATATAAAATCCGGTGAATGTTAGAATTTCGTTTGAATAATTGACAAACTGTGTGATCACATGCGGAAATGATTTGATCGATGAAAACATCGGTATTTATTTAATGATAGGTAATGAATTAATCAGACAAGTGTGTCATTTCCCTTTTATAGATGACACAAATTTTGTCCAACCTTTGATAGTGGTTACATATTTTAGGTTGGACTATGCCACCCCCAATTATTTGAAGGGAGTGGGAAGGGAACGAGACGAGGAAGAGGAAGGTTAGGAAGTAAAAATCTATTGATAAGCTTTGACTAGAAAATTGAATGCAAAATTACTTTGATTTAATCATATTTTCATTAAAACCATTATATATTCGATCGTGGGTATCATGCAGAAGTGTATTATTTTCTGTATATTTTAAAACTTGCATATTCTCGAATATTTAAACATAAAACAATATTTAATGCTTTCTAATGTACGAATACATGAACGAATTAAGCTACTGAATAATAGTTATATTAAAAAAAAGTGTGATTCGACAACGTCAAAAAAAAAACAAAGGTCAGTATAAATGTCGATAGAAGCCGAATTCAATGAGAATTGTTTAAAATAAATATTAATATTTTGGAACATTCTAATTCGTGATGGAATTAAATTCAGATTTTTAAAAATTGTAGATGATAAATCGTTTGCATTCATCCAGGTTCTATTAAATTGCGGAAAATACAATAACCCTTTATCTACAGGTAGCCAACATTTTGATAGACGCAAAACCGACGTCACTCTCCGCTGACTCTCTGGCGACTGAGTCAAAAACGGCCTAAGGCAAAAAGCCGTGTTGATGAAACAAATGTTCGCCACAAGACGTATAGGAGGGGCATAGGGTTGAGTTTGCTGTAGCAGAACTAGAAGGGTGTTCATTTCATTTAAGTCTGATGAACATATTACTATAATCCATATAATAAAGAAGAAGCTATAATCTAAAAATGTTTTTTCCAATAATATATCGGGAATTAATTCATTTATCGCATAGAAAAATAAAATGTGGTAATCAGTTTATGGTTATTGCTGAAAATCGATTTGTAAATTTTGAAAATCGTTTTACGGTAATAATGAAAAGGGTCAGTTTTTATTAGTCTTAAATATAAATTACTTACATCCGGAGTGCATTCTCGAAAAATATTTGGTATTTTTGTTACAGATTCATCGGAATTAATTCAAATGTGAATTTCGGGCAAACCCCCTGTTTTTGGAGTGCCATGTCGCCCTAACTTGGGGGAGATTTACGCTTAGTTTTATTTGAAATGGTTAGGTGTTGATACTATACTAGGACCTAAGCAGTTGACTTATTTATTAAGTATATTAATTATTTATCGAATGCTCAGATTATTTTTACGCAGATATAAAATTAATATAAGTATAAGTATGACCGGTTGGTAGCTGAGTGGACAAACGCGTCGGATTCCCACCCGGGCGTCGTGCGTTCAATTCCTCTGCTGGCTAAGTCCTCCATCATTGTACAAGCAACATTTTCCGCTTCTTATGATGGCAGTAGGAGTTTTTAAAATATTGTCAGGTTATTATTCGTAACCCGGGAATGTTTGTCAAAATAGAATGCTATTTATATCATGTTATCCGATTTAATTTACAAGGAGTTCGGCAGATAAGTCATTGTTAACATTTTTTAATTGACTTATTATTACTTTATCTGATTCAATTAAAGAGAAGATCAAGCGATAAGGTTATTTCTATTTTTAGCATTTTACACTTGCAAGAAAGTTATTAAGATGAAATATGTGCCTGCCTAAAAAAAATAATCGTTTCGCGCTAACGTCAAAATTGTTATGTATTTTCTTAAGTGAAAAAGGTAAAGGTCTCTCAACTAGAGTTAAGGTAAGCACAGTACTCACACAGATGCATAGTTTACATAGAGAGTGTTTCGTTTAAAACTTACATATATTTTTTTAAAACAATCAATGATTATTTCTCACTTCAGAGATGTTTCAGAGATTATTTCTCACTTCAAAGATCTTCAGAGATTATTTCTCACTTCAAAGCGTGTTGAAGTCAGTTATATAAAACGTATTTTGACATGTAACCATAATTAAACACGTGGAATAAAATTTAACGACTTTTTTCATGTCTTGTTCAGTTACAGGATACTATTATATCGTAAAGTTACACTTAAACAATACTCAAATAAATGTATTAATAATTATGCGAATTCAAAATAACGAAAACTGGGATTATTTCACTCGCGATAACATACTCGATACAACAGCACCCGGTCCAAAATAATTAGGACAAGGACACGCTGTAAGCGCGCTTGCAGAATTAACGCAAGCCCTTAGAGTAACCTAGAGACCTAACTTTGCGAAATTTTGTCCGCACTTTTTGACCAAGCAATGACCAAAGGGTGTGGCCTAAACTCGGAGTAAAATCACTAACAGGGTTGTCACAAATTAAGTAAATTAGGTATTTTGTTGTGAGTAGGTAGTTGTAAATCATTAAAAAAGAATGAATGTTGTATATTTTTTGTTTATTCAAATATACATTAATCAATAAGATTATTAAAATCTTATTTATAGATAAAAATATAAACGAATTAAATTAGTACAGAACATTTTATAATACATATTATAAAATGAACTTCAGTCTCCATCAACAAAATAGTTAACAAACAAAAAGTAAAATAAAAAAAAAATGTACGGTGATAACAGATGTTAAATCATTTTCTTAACCTTGGAGTAAGAATATATGGAGAGAGATCAATTTTTTTTACCTATATAAATTTGCGATAAATCACTTTCTCTGCGTTTTTACGTCGTACACCATGAGAGAAAGAGACACAAAAATTTCACAAAACATGACACCGCTTTTAAGTATTGTAGGGATGTTTTCCGTCCCGCGTTATTTTGTAAGGAAATTTCGAATGCAGATAATAATAACAGTGAACTTTGTGATATTTCACGTCAAGTGCGCTTCATACTTAATTAATTAAGCTAATATAATTCTAACTAACAAGGAGAAAATAATATATAATATGTATACAAAATTAAAACTATCTAAATGCATGATCGTTATCATAAATCATCAGAGAACAGGTTCAGAAATGGGTACAATAGTGAATGTGCACATCAATAGATTTAAAAAAAACAATTAATTAGAAGCTAAGGGTATAAAAATCCAGATGAAACGTATGAATTCATTTTAACATATTTGTTAAATCAAAGAAAAAGAAATTAGATTGGAATTTGATGTTAGATCCGTAACGCCCGAGAATTCTGTAGTTGCACCAATCGTAGATACTCCAAAAAGGTAGTCTTAAAAAACATAATACTTTAACGTAATACGCGAATTTTGAAACTAGAAAAAAAAATCTCCGCATTACAACAATCAAATCGTCGACGTTTACGAAAAAATCACATCTTTAAATTATATAATACAGGACCTAGAAAAACGGGGCAATGTTCAAAGTGAAGGTATCCAAATATTATCGTCCATTAGTGGGCCCAACGGAGATGTTTTGTCGAAGTGATTACTTGGGAAATGGACTGAGCAGATTGTGCTATGGTATTTAGGAGTTCAATTTTGCCTTCTCGTAGCACGGATCCATTTTTCTCGCCTTTTTTTCATCCTTTGGAAATCTAAAAATAATTAAATATATAATAATATTCCAATTTTGGCATAGCCCTGAATTTAGGGAGGCAACCAAAATCTAAGAGATAAACACTATTCTGTCTTTATCTGTTTGCCAACAATTTTAGCGTTAGTATCATGAGAAAGAAAGAAGACCGGGATAGTCTCAGAAGCCGTACAAAGACGGAGTTCCCCTTTCTAATGGTTTTTTAATGTGACATCTCGTAAATATTTTTAAGTTAAACATATTGCGAATCCATTAAAAACTCATTTCAAACGGAAGTTTATTATATTGGAACGAATAGTCCAAAAGATTAATTACATATTGGTGTAAGTTACTAGTTGTTTTGTAGGTTAGGATGTTAAATATTTGAGATCAAACTAAAAAAGACGATTTTTATGGTACATACGTGTGAAAACTGTTTGTTTTTGGTCCTTTTGTACTTCGATTAAAGCAAACAAGCATAGAACATGTGGCCATGATGTTTTGCTAGATATTACACAAAAAATAACTCAAGTTTTTAACTATTTACGTACTTTTGACAGTCCGTTCGCCTGACAGTGCAAACGTGTCTGAAGTTTGTGCGGATTAAATAATGAAGACATTTCATTTAGCCCGCCCCAAATCGTGTATAGGTTTCAACAATTGTTTGTCTCTTTTTCTCATATGCTTATAGAACCGAGCATAAAGAGAGAGCTATATTTTGCGAGTTTGTCAACGATTTGTCACAAATTAGTATGGTCTCTTTATATTGTTACTCTGAGCGCAAGCCCTTGCTGTCCCTTTTACACTAGTGACAATAAGTAGGCGTAAACAAGACAAAAGGCTCATTCTTTGTGACGTATCGCGAGTACATCGCAACTGGAGCGTATAATGATACACAATACACACAACGCTGTGCGTGTATCGTTTGCCTCAACTCTAGTTGAGTTACCTATACCTGGTTTTGACCAACACTACTTTTAACGTTCTGATATGAATTAATGTGGTCAGGAAACCAAATAATCATCATAATGGCATTACAAAGTCCAGTGAAACCACTTGTCAAAAGGAGGGGTATTTTAAGGCGATGAAAAGACAGATTTTATGATGGGAAAGAGGATGGTTGGGAAGTACTTCGCTATTTAGATCTGGTCTTTAAACACAGCTAAAGCCATGTCAACAAAAGTTTCAATCCAAAATGGTAATACTTCGCCCAGAGTATCTACCATTCTGAAATGTTCCGAAATTATTCGTCTTCTTTGAATATAGGCCTCCCTCAATTTTTTCCAGGTTTTCCTATCCTGGGCGGCTCTCATCCATCCGCTGGGATTATGCCATCCTTAATTGGGGTATGTTGTGAGGTTGAAGGAAGTGAAGAGGAGAAGGACACGTTGAAGGTTGGGAAGTACCTAGCTGTTCAAATCAGTCAGCAAACACGGTGTAGCCATTTCAAACAACGTTTCAATTCCGAATGGTGGTCTTTCACCAGGGCGATACTGAGAATGTGCCACTCCAGACCAGACAGGATTTGAGCCCGCGTCCTCTGCATTCGTAGTCGTGGAACTTAAGCCTTTCGTCCACGGAGAATGTCGAGGATTGGATACTTAAATTTACGATAAATTAGTTAAGATGAGTTCAAATTCCATTAAATCCGTATTAAAGTGTTTTATCCACTTTAGAATGTAATCCGATCCGCATGACGAGTCGATTGGACGATTCAAAAATAATTATTTATAATTTATGTATCGCCAACCGCCATTCCCATGCCGTGGTCCAACCCACTCGTCTCAAATGATCCGAGAGCGATTTTCTACTTAGACCTCAGATGATATATGAAGATATGCCAGTTATTCAAATTGAAAAATTACATTAGCAGTCGTGCGAGCGATGCCATCGCTTCTGCGCAGAGTAAACAGTCGTCGTGAGAGGATTTGATGCCTTTCAATGTTTAATTATTTATTTACTGTTACATAGGTACCTTCGAATATTACATACGTATATTCAATTAAAGTTTATTTATTGTGTAGGTGTAGACAATCGATATAATCGACATTTAAAAACCAGTTAAACGTTATACATGATTGGTTTATGTAAGTTGCCTTAGAAATAGCATTAAAAAAACAATTTTTATTTTAATGCAATATTGCTGTCCTCTTAAATACCAATTTCTTTAATTTTTCACTCAGTAAAACTTTGTATTTATTATTTATTTTTGTTTTATAATGTTGCCCTTCCCAGAATGAGTTTTTTTAACTCCTTGGGATTAATATAACAAATGTATTTTGCATGTTAATATTTTAATAAATAAATAAATAAAATATTTTCGTAGAAAGAAATCGATCTGTGATTTGACATATTTTTAATGAAAATGAAATAATAACTTTGTATAAGACCACAGATTTTATTTTAATTTTAACTAAACAACAAAATACAAAGTGTGCGGTTATATAACCATACAGAGGGAGAACACAATATAAAATAAAATAAGAGAACAAACAAAAGAATACAAATTAAAATTAAAATTGTAACAGAGAGAAAGAGACAGACAATATGAAATGAAAGAGGCAAAATTCAACTGAGAAGGTGATTGAAGAATAATGATTTTTTTTTATGAGTTTACAGGAAATGTACATAATATCGGACTACTGTGCCTATATGGAGGGCATGCATCTGATAATTTCTAAACCTTCCCAATATGGCTGCAATACTGCCACTGTCTTTAGGCAGTTAAATTGGAATTCTAGTGATAAGAGGAATACGAATAATATCGTTGGATAAATAAAAAACGAAATATAATAATTTTCATTTCAATTAATACGAGTGTATACCGAAATCTTTAATGCAATGGTAAGTCCAATCGTGTCGAGATATAAATCTTTAGAAAAACGCTGCTTATTAAATAATCTCGTAAACCAAACGGAAAATTAGTTATGAGACTTCCATTTTAGACTCGGTATAACCAACATCATGTCGAGTGCATCGTCTAGCAAGCGTGAACCAAGATATTATTGGTACCTATGGATTAATTATTGTGCAGATTAATAATTCCATCGTTAACTCTGTTTTAACTGAGGGTTTGACAACAAAATAAAGTATTTTTTAAAGTGCGTTTGCAGATGGATACAAATCGATGTGAGAAATTTGAGAAAAATCTACATAATCTCTTTGCTTTCTAATTATAAATTAATTATAATTTTTTCACGGTATTTAAAAAAGTGCGTACTTTTTCCAAAGGACAAGCGAATAAATTAAACTTATAGTCAAGTAGGTACTTGAAATTTGTTGATTGTGATAATTTCAACTTCTAGACTACAAACAATGCAATCTGGATATATGTCCAATTTTAATAGCAATTTTTGTTTGTTTTAGGTTATAAAGATTTGTGGAACCCGTTGTTTTTGTGAATGCATTTGCATTGTGGCCATTTATTTTGCACAAAAAAACACCCTAGCTCAAAACCCAGTATGAACGTTAATTGAGGTTATTATTATTTATTTATATGCCTATCTATTTGTCTAACTGCTCCCAACCATCTAAAGCCAGTGATACTATGGCATCCCCGTTTGGGACATGTTGTGAGGCTGAGGTTAGTGGGAAGAGGAAGGTTGAGAAGTACCTAACTGTTCAGATCTGATTACCAAACAGGGATAAAGCCATTTCAAGCAACATTTCGATTCTGAATGGTGGTCTCTCACCAGGGCGATTCTTAGAGTATTTACCACTCTGGAACGTGCCGCAAATATACTGTATATTATTTTAAATAAAATAAATGTGCCATGAAACATATTAATTAAATTTATTTGCGCACGCCGAGTTTGAACCCGCGACCTCTGGATTCGTAGTCGAGCGTCTTACCACTCGACCACGGAGGCCGCCTGTTAGTTTTAATCATGACGATGTAATATCGCCCTTTGCTTAAAAAAAATTACTAGTCTCTTCTGGGTTTTATGTTTTTCGGCCATTAGGTAGGCACTTGTGTATATTTTTAAATTTACGGGTTTTAAACATTGTATTGTCATTTGATAAGATAGACAGCTGGCGTGACGCGTGATTGTGTAGAGCAGTGATTCCCAAAGTGGTCTATATCGACCCCCTAGGGTCGATTCCGACCTGCGAGGGGTCCACGTCAATGAAAAAAAAAATTGGGGGGTGCATGAAACGCAAATGGCGGTCCACGAGAGTGAATTTCATTTAGGCAGGCCGTCACCAAAATGTTGGCTTCCCGCAAATGTAATAATCCACCTCACAGATAGTACCTTAAGTAATACTCTCTTATAATAGACATTAATTTCCTAATTATTTTAATTAAAATATTTTTTTGTCGATTTGCTAGTACTTTTCGATTTCAAATCTCTACCGACTAGTGCTTTTTTTCGGAGAGGATTTTTTGTTGATTTGCCAACACTTTTCGATTTGCGATCTCTACCGACTAGTACTATTTTTTGGCGAGTTCGACTTCAATTAAAGTGTTCATCGCGAAGGGTTTATTTCAAAGAACTAGCAGTTCCCGAAGTGTTCACAAAACTTTGAAGTTTTTCCCAACGCTAAAAAAAAACAATATTAGGAAAGCAGGGGGTCTACACAAAACAGAAAAAATCGGCAAGTGGTCTACGGGACAAAAAAGTTTGGGAACCTCTGGTGTAGAGTGTAAATGGTTCGCCGAATTGACAAAAGCGCGGTATAACGCGTGTGTTCACTTGATGATTTGCCAAGATTGTTGACACTCCATTGTCCGAGGTCCGCCGCTCGGCCCGCGAGGTCTGCCGTCCGGCCCGCGCGGTCTACGCTATTCACAGCAGCCACTAAAAATAATTTTCGCGTAAAACGTGTCATGTTCCGCTAGGTTATGTTGTTTTCATATTTATTATCTAATCCAGACAGCGGCTAAACAATGGATGCTCTTTTGAATACAATATTGATTTCACGGCCTTTTCAGATCGTGTGGCTGTTCTACACTAGAAGGACGCTAGATTCGTCATCCGGCCTCAAATTTGAAAAGAATTCAATTATGAATAAATGTTTGAACATGTCGTCGCTGGAAAGGCAAAAAGGCTTAAGCGACGCTTTGATAAAAATGAGTTAAATAATATACGCAGTTTTTTTCGCATCGAATGCTCTGGCTCTCGTTTGATTCTGAAGACTTTTAAGACCCTTCAGTCATCTAAAATATATTTAAGACAGGAAAAAATAGCTTTGTATAAGACCACGGATCTTATTTTAATATTTATGACCAACTGGTTTCGCTTAGCCCAAGCCTCATCAGGGTACAAAATTAAACTAAACAAAAAATATAAAGTGTACGGTTATGTATACATACAGAGGGAGAATAAAATAAAATAACAGAACAATGAGTAAACAATATAACAACATTTAAAATATTACAAAAGAACAGAGAGAAAGAGACAGATAATATGAATTGAAAGAGACAAAACGTCAACTGAAAAGGTGATTAAAGAATAATAATAAATTTACAGAATTTTACAAGAAATAAAGCTAATATTGGACTACTGGACCAATTTACCTGATCAATAAGAATTTGACTATTGATTTTAATGGCTTTCTTTATAGTGCTTCTAAATTATTTAATCTGATGCCATGACTAATTTTGTGAAGAATATGAGCACCTAAAATACATATATATATATGCTTCATACATATATATTTAATATATATATATATGATATAATTTTATGTGAAGAATATGAGCACCTAAAAATACATAAATATATATATATACATTTGAAAAAATGGTTTGAATATAAAAGTTAACTGGGTGGGTTTTAATTCAATGGTCTCATCGAGTTACATGAGGCGACAAAAAGCTTATATATAAATATATATAAGATATATCACCATATATTCATATTATTTTATATATATTTATATATATTTATATATAAGCTTTTTGTCGCATTGAATTACCCAAGTTAACTTTTATATTCAAAACCCAACCAGGTACCTTAGATGAATTAAATAATGTAGATACGTTAGTGAGACAACGCTCCTAGTTGGACTAAACCAAGTCCACGAGACACACCTTCGAGACACGCTTCATAGAGCTATCTCTTCCGCACACACATGTTCTTCGAATGGCTATCCTTTTCATACGCGGGTGAAACGTAAAACAAGACGGCACCAGTGGTGCTACATTTTTCGTAAGATTTGTATGAATATGACGTGTCTTGTATTTTACGTCTATGCCAGGTACTGAAGATTTATGAATGTATTGTAAAACAAACAAAAAAACTTTAAATAACTCTGGTGTAAGCTTCCCAAAATAGCGCTTCAGTCCTTTTGCCTTTCCAGATACGATATATTAAACAGATGATAAATTTTTTTAAAAAAATAACGTTGGCTTGTCACATCTCGGAACATGATTTTGACATGAAGGCCGTGTGATGGTGATAAAAGTGACATTAATTTTTGTTTTAAACACTCTTTGCTATGATACACATCTTTGTACAGCTTATCAGTTTTATAACAATCGCATTAATCAATTTCGTAATTACCTATGTAGGTGGAGGCCGTATGGTACAGTCATAAGTTTTATGGTTTCGATCCTGCAATCCTGATAAATTAATACTTACGAGTACGTGATGAAAGTTAATTTTGTTAGTTCAGACGAAGAACTGTGTAATATTGATGATTTTGTGGCTTTGTATTACGCATACTCAAGAGGAATATTAATACAGAGTCATATTCTTCTAAAATTAAACTTATTTTTTTAAATTGTTAAGTCTCAAAGTGTGCAAATTTCTATGGTATTTTCAGTACACCTTTCTATAGATTTATAACCAATTTTCCCATACGTAGGAACTAATACTATTATCAATTGAGACAGTGCGGCATAGCTTTTACAAGCACTCAGGTCAAAGTCACATTTGGACTTTTCTATTGATCTACTCTTTTCGGCAGATAATTTACTCCAATATTGTGAAAAAAGTTATTGATTCATTTGAATTATTTAGCTAAAAAGACACCGTCAGTCTACAATCACTAATGTTAAAATTGTTCATGATTCCGTGTGCACTTGTGCTAATTGCTATTACGTAGGTACGCGTCTCGAATTTAGAGTTGACCCAAACAACACAAATTTAGCATTGCGTGTATTGGATGCATATAAATACACTTCCGGCAGTGATGCCATTGCCAAACGTCACTGAAAAACAATATTTTGCTTTGCTTACCCCTACTTATTTTATTATTATTAGCAAGAAATGGACAAGTGTATACGATCATCGATTTTCAATAGTTATTACAGCTATTTGAAAAGGTTTACAGTGCGTTCTTTTATTATATCAAATCAACTTTATTAAATTTCACTTGAATTTTATTTACTGAAGTCATATAAATAAGCTGTATGCAAGCAATGCATCTGTGTGGGTACTATTTTCGAATCAAAATTCGCTGTTGTACATATAGAAGTCACCGTTGGCAAGAACTCAATACAAAGTAAGTACTGACCCTAATTTCATCGTTGAGTTATCCAGGCACTGATTAAAACTTGAACTGTAAAGTGAGTCTAGACCGCCATACGGCAACACTGGCACTGGTGTCCATCACTCTGAATGTTCATCTGTCGAATGCTCATGTCAAACATTCATTTTATACTGTTCTCAATAGCAGTTTTCAAGTGCAAAGTGCGAAAGAAAAGTTTGACCCGTGTTCAGGGGCGGATTCACCGGTAATCGGATTTAACTTTTTTGCTTTCTTTCATGAATAGATGGATGTTGAATTCAAAAGGAATGTTCCAACTTATAAGTTTTATACTTTCGATAACTGCTGTCGTGAGTTAGAGTTAACCCACAACAATAGACACTTATGATTGTGTGTAATGGTGCATATTTACACACTTGCGATGGTGATTTATTTTAAAACATCTCTGAGAAACAGTAATTTGTTTTGGTTACGTATACTTATTGTTTTTACCGAAAAGGGGGCAACTTTCACTTTGCAACCCAATCAACTTTATGGTTATTTTCTTAACTAAGGATCAGCACTCAAAAATGAACATTTTTTAGGATTTTAATGCAAACAACACTACAAATGATTTTCCTGTTAATTTATATCCGGGTAGTTAGGAAAATATCTGAGGTTGCCAGTGAATAAAATTCTTAAGCTGTACCTATTCATTTTGATATTATATTAAATAAATACTGGAATTTTAGGTAAGACCGTTCGAAAATGTCTTCGCTGGTTTTCAAACTGCCCCTATTTCAGACATTTTAGTATGTATTTCATAGAATTAAACAAAAACAGCTTAAGAATTTTATTCACTGGAAATCTTAAACATTTTCCTAACTACCCGAATAGAATTTACACATAAATATTATTTTGTAGTATTGCTTAAATTAGATTCCTACAAAGTGACGTTAAGTACTATTTTAGAGTACCGAGGCTTCATACTGGGTGCTAACTTGGTTCGTAGAGCATGATGTCGTATTTTTGGCGATAAAAATACGAAATTTGTGGATCATTAGGCATAAGTTTGAAAGTTCGTGGAAATCCGTATTTTTGGGAATTAATCGAAAATTTAAGAAAAAAAAACACTTTTCCAAATAAAATCAGACGCGTGAAAAACATCGATACCTACGTCAAATGTCAAATATAAAACAAAGGAGGATCATGTTGTCAATTGCTGTTCGTTGGCCCGCGCTTCACATGCATGTAATACATCTAATATTTCCTGTTTTTTGTTATGTTTTATGTTATTTTCACAATATTACACCTTGGCCCCAGATGATTCTACCCGATGAGAGTTTATATTTTATGTGTCATAAGGTCATTTAAAAAAATGTTATTTAATTAAGGCTAAAGGTTATGTTTTAAGCAACAATTATGTCAAATCTTGTAGAGACCAACACACTTTACTTTGCAATCGGTGTCGTTATCATTTTGGATCTTTGTCGGATTTTTTTGGATCAATTGAAGATTACCTGAATTTTACAAAAATAATCATTTATTTTGTGTGAGTGTGAATTTGAACTTATGTTTTGTGAAATAATCATTATTTTAATAATATTTTCTACTGCCTACCTACCTAAAATGTGTTTTAGCTGACATTATTCTATATTTGAAATAAGTTGGTTGAAGTAACATTTTTTCATGGCTAGTCAAGTTACATTCCGAGATTTTTCACGGGTAACAACTAGTACTAATATAATTTATGAATTTAAAGATAATATTTAAATGAAATCATTATAAGCATAAATTTATCAATTGTGCATCAGTAAAAATACGAATGTTTAAAAAAAAAGCTGTTCTATTGGTAATTACTGACCGCGAATCTGACAACAAAACTGATGGTAACATATCTTTTGACTGAAATTAGTTAAGTCCAGGATTGTCAAAATCTTGAGTTTTAAGCTTCATGCATACGGTTTAATCCCATTTGTATCGTTAAAAAAAATCTTTAAAAGACAATCAACAAAACTCAAAGGAACCGATTGGAAAGAATTTTGACAGGTGAATAACAAGAAAAATCTTGACGTCTTTAATTTCCCTTTTAACCGCCTGCAAAGTTATTTGTGTCGTATAGGTATACGTAGGTAACTATGTTTGTTAGAATATAGGATTGAAATATACAATCTGTAGGTACAGATTTCACACAGTAGAAATCAACAATCGCCGATACACACAGTTAATCAAAACTAGCTCGTAATAGAGCAACGTTCATCGGAAAAGACGAGTTTAAACCAGAAATCAATCGAATCGAAATACATAATATTTCATACGACTAAGCAAGCACTTACACTCTTACGTGCTAGGTACACAGCACTTATCATTTAAAAATCAAGTTGTCAAACACGAAGAAATGTTTAAATTTAAATCAATCTACGAAAACAACAAAACTGAATCAATTACTTATTCCGGAATATTTTGGTTTGTGGGTGTTGAAAATGGAGTGTTGAAATTAATGAGCGATTTTCATAACACGCTTTATTTCTACTAAGCTGACAGTTTATGTGATAAGGAATCTATTTGATAACTTCTGACGACTGTTCTTTGTGATATATTTGTAAGTAAACTGCCAATCAAACTAATCAGATAAGTTTCCCAACAACTTAAAATGAAAAAATGTAGAAATTTTGCGTTGCTGACGGAATTGAACTCTTAGCCCCTCAACTAAAAGTCAAGGGCTTAGACCATGACACTACGGAAGACGCCTGATAGAATAAAAAAACTTTATTGAAACAATATCAATAATTTTCAACGAAATATGAAACATAAGACATAGAAAAAAAGGGTCGCTACCGAGACTTGAACTCGGAACCTCTACTCTATTCGGGAGTAACGACTCTGCTAAATTAAACCTTTTAAAGCATAAAGGTTTAATAAGTTTATTTATTTATTATTTTACTTGACCATTTTTTATTGTTTGGTTTAATTTATTGCCCATTCCACTCGGCATACGTCTATGTAGGGATAACTATTTACGATAGTAGTTCAATTCTAATTTAAACATTAAAAAAAACTGTTTTAGACAGGGGCGGGCAGAAAACGATATCTATGCACCCAAATCGCGCCTTCGAGGTGATTTTATTTCACGAAAAGGGCGCTATAAAAATCAGACAATTTTTATTACTTGCATCTATTTTCACTAACCCATAACTATTCGTGACGAGAGAATCAAACACTAGGTTTTCCAAGCAAATTATTTCTTTACAATACTTAATGATTCAGTTATATCACTTAATAGCTTATAACCTTAGAGTATGTAGAGTGGTATCTATCTAAGGCAGTGTAGTCAGTTTTTGATGATTTTTACCTGACTCGGCGGACCTGGGCATTGCTAAGACTAAGGCTAGAGTATTTATACATCCATTCATATCACATATCGACATAATTTTTTTGTTTATTCGTATAACCAATTTTTCACAGTATTGTTATTAACAAAAATATAGCATATAACCTAAAAAACCGTTTAGTTGTATCAAGTTTAGTGGCATAATAAAAAAATGGGGGCGCAGTCACGCGGTGACCCAGGAGCCCAAGATCATTGTGACAGTACATAGAAGCGGTGTATTATATTTGTTGACTCTTTCTCTCTCCATACATTGTTACTCCAAGTTTATAACAAATAAAGATATCACGAAAAACAAAAACCTTTACGAAAAATAAACTAAAAACGATTTTACTAATTTTGCGAAAAATAATTCAAGTCTTGTTACACGCAAAACTTATTTTTTTCTGTTTGTTTTTCTAATTTAAATTGTTTGAATTATCAATATTGTTTCAATAATTAAAGTAATTCAATTTTCACCTGACCTATCCCGATCCATCGTGAATTGTGATAAATTGCACATATTATTTCTGCGTCGGAGCACAATACTAAATACGCATTAAACCAGCAGTTTCATAAATACGACACATTAAAATTCTAACAAAATATGTCAACATTCTGTGTCACATTACAGGTCGTTTTCCTTCAGAGTTCTTTGGTAACGAAGTGATAAGTTTTACTAATAATGCTTTACGACGTTTTAAATCTATTTTGTTATACCAGCTGTTACGCGGTCACTAGCCGAGTCAAGTCGAGGTAAATGGTGTATTATAACAAGAGAAAATTTGACAATACGGATGGCTGACAGTTTTTTTTTTATCTCTAAACATCGAGAAGAATTCTTGCTGACAAGTGGTGCGAGAGTTTAGGTATAGTATGTTGGTACTTTGTGATAAAGATTGGGATTTACTAATTATCATTAATGAAGCAAATAAAGTTAGCGTTAATATGGCCTATATATCTGTATATACCTATACTCCAGTACGCAGACACTGGACCTGTGTAAATCTTGTGTTCTTTTGGTAAATACCTAGTTGTACTATGCGGTAAAAATTGCAAGAGTGACTAATTATCATTAATGAAGCAAATAAAGTTCGCGTTAATATGACCTATATATCTATATAAACCTATACTCCAGTATGCAGACACTGGACCTGAGTAAATTTTGTGTTCTTTTGGTAATTACCTAGTTGGTACTATGCGGTAAAAATTGCAAATTGAAAATGACTAATTATCATTAATGAAGCAAATAAAGTTCGCGTTAATACGACCTATATATCTATATGTACCTATACTCCAGTACCCAGACACTGGACCTGTGTAATTTTTATTTTTTTTTGTATTACCTAGTTGGTACTATGCGGTAAAAATTGCAAATGACTAATAATCATTAATGAAGCAAATAAAGTTAGCGTTAATATGACCTATATATCTATATATATACCTATACTTCAGTATGCAGAAAGTGGACCTGTGTAAATATTGTTTTCTTTTGGTAATTACCTAGTTGTACTATGCGGTAAAAATTGCAAATTGAAAATTACTAATTATCATTAGTGAAGCAAATAAAGTTCGCGCTAATATGACCTATATATCTATATGTACCTATACTCCAGTATCCAGACACTGGACCTGTGCATAATCTTGCATTATTTTGGTACTTACCTAGTTGGTACTCTGCGGTAAAGATTGCAAATGACTAATTATCATTAATGAATCAAACAAAGTTCGCGCTAATATGACCTATACATGTACCTATACTCCAGTATCCAGACACTGGACCTGTACATGATCTTGAATTCTTTTGGTACTTACCTAGTTGGTACTCCGCGGTAAAGATTGCAATTTACTAATTGTCATTAATGAAGCAAGTAAAGTTCGCATCAATGTACCGGCGATAAGACACGAGTAACGTTGCCAGTACTTTCCGATTATAAATATTATTTTTAAGACAGCGCGAATTTGAGGTACAAATAAGAGGCTTGTTACAAATTTGAATTGTCTTGAGTTGGTACATTGAACTCCCTCAGAATTATGTTAGGTTTGAATACTCAAAGTGCATTGTGTAAGCGATGAGTTCCAAGCTTTCAAAAATATAATGAATTAACGACAAAGCATGGATTTATAAGAAAGTTTCATAAAATATTACGTTTGCTACAAAGGCCTAGTAAAAAAATCAAAATATAGGAGAGGTGTATACGTACATCAATGTGGAAAAATATCAGAGATAGCACAATAGACCTGCTTATGATAGCTTTGCCGACAGTCTCCTTATCAATAATACAACAATGCAATAATATTATGACAGTTCAATATTATACTCGTATATTTTATGCATTCGTAAGGTATTTGGAGTAAATAATACAAACGAATATATTCATATGAATTAAACATGAGATAAATTGTCATGGAAAGGAGCACGATAGGATAGAAAATAATAAAATCTGGAATTTATAAATTGGATTGTAGTAACTGTTCTGCATTTCATATTGGTAAAACAACCGATAGTGTCAATATTAGAATCAAAGAACAGCTTAGATGTTTAAATAACCACGGTTTTTCAGAATTCGCCAATCATATTATTTAAAAATATCATACCTTAAAATAAAAGCACCGGTGCTCATATTCTTCATAAAAATGGTCGTGGCAACAGATTAAATAATTCAAAAGCACTAGAAATAAAGAAATCCATAAAAATTGATAGTAATATTGAATCAGTCAAATTTGTCCAGTAGTCCAATATTAGGTATATTTCCCGTAAACTCATAAAATTTCCCATTATTCATTAATCACCTTCTCAGATGACGTTGTCTCTTTCAATTCACAGTATCTGGCTCTTTCTCTCTGTTCCTTTGTTATACTTTAAATGTTATTCTTTTGTTTTCTCACTATTATTTTATCATTTTATTTTGTGTTCTCCCTCTGTATGTGTATATTTAAAACCGCCCACTTTGTCTTTTTTTGTTTAGTTCAGTTTTGTACCCTGATGATGCTTAGGCTAAGCGAAACCGGTCGGTCATAAAAATAAAAATTAAATTTGCGGTCTTATACAAAGTTATTATTTCATTTTCAGAGAATAATAAAATGAGAATGTTAAGCAGCAATCGGTAATTCACATTAAAATATATATATATATTATTAATGATTTCTTCCGTATCCAATTTAAAAAAAAAAAACATTTTCCTTGTTCACGTACCTTATGGTCTTATATAGGTAGCATAATAACGAGCGATTGGAAGAAAATGATTTTGTTAAGTGGATAATTGCAGACAGCTGCTAGCTTCTGACAGTTAAACAACCTTGACAAAACATCTTCACGTGTTCAGCACGAAAATCCCAGGCTTTTTGTTCTGACTTTCATTTTCCCACATGTACGAGCTCACAAAAATTGTATCTACAAATAAACGTTTAAGATAAACATTTAAAAGCTTAACAGGTGAGGTGTCCTAGACATACGAGATTTACGACAATCAGGCGGAGGCTCAGTGAAAAACAGCGAAAGTTTTTATCGTTATTTGTCGGGTTTTCGAACTCAAATAAAAAAATGCTCACAAGATATATTCGAAAAACGAGTGAAAAACGATATTCACTTGCTGAATTATGCGACATATTGTGTGATTTGGCAAAACCAGAGGTTTCCAAACGTCTGTGACTTTCAGTCATCTTAAAAATTAAAATATTTTAATGTATATATTTCTTTTAATCTTGCTACATAGCAATTCTTTGACTGGTTAGTAGTTTGGTGGAAAAACGCGACGGATTCCCACCCAGGCGTCATGGGTTCAATTCCTCTGCTAAGTTTTCCATCATTGTACAAGCAACATTTTCCACTTATTATGATGGTAGTAGGAGTTTTTCAAATATTGTCAGGTTATTCGTAACTCGGGAATGTTTGTATTTCTTAAAAAAAAAAACCCTTTTTACCCCGAACAAATTTATTCGGCGCTTTCTTACCCTCACTGCCCCCTGGATCTTTCCAGCGCCCCTCGGGAGAGGGATATCTCAGAGGATAAGGGGGGAACAATATCACCCACTTTTCAAATCATTGATCTAGATTCAAAGCTCAGACCTCACTATGTCTGATCTAGTCTCTTCCTATCACGATAACATACAGCCTGTGAACGAAGTCATTCTTTACCATCCCCATGCACAGCTCTAACAATTGCAATTTTACCGTGATTCAGGTTATAACTCCTGGTTTTAATGAACTGTGCCACCGCAACCCACTTTCTAGAATACATAATTGTCGTGATTCATATAAATTAATTAAGGACATTTTTTTAAAGTGGGTTGTTTGCAAATTTATCTTACGCGTCAGGAAACACCAATCAAAATTAATACGTTACATTTAATGGAATCATAAATCAAATACCAAATCACGTATGAAACTTTTCGATATCAATTACATGATTTATTATCAAAGCAGATACATTACAAAAACTATCTACCCATCGAAGTCGAAATTGATTTATGATGCCTTGTCAGATTGTATGTAGATTCAATAATAAGGTGTTGATTGGCTGGTTAACATTGTTTTACGTCTTGTGACCTATGGACAATGAACACTTCACGCGAGCCGCGATGCGCAGACATCTTCATCAATTGCCGAACACACAGCTTTACAGCTTTCCAACATAACAAAATATATCCCGACCCTAGAAATTACGTAATAAAATATTTAAGATCAAATATAAAATCTTAAGTAAAAGCACACAAACAGGTTCAATAAACATGCCTGGGTGGCGAATAACCTGACATTATTAGCATCCTCTGAATCCCTGTCATAACAAGTTGAAATTGTAATTTGTGCATTGGACTTGAAGTGGGGGACTTCATTTAAAGAGCACTAAACTCGCGACGCGCGACGTCTGGGTGCGAACCCGACACCGACGCTTTGGACCACTCCGTAACAAACCGGTATACTCACCTCCCAATTGTCTATGCGCTCAGTAGCTGCATGATATATTTTTGTACGCTTCCACAATTATTTTATGTTTTTTCAAATGTGAACTTTTTTGGATTGTGCGAGCGAACAGAGTTGAAAGTTTTATTTCTGTGAAATTAACACAACATCACACTTTGTAATGTCCACTTCTCGTTACAATTCATATCAGTAATTGAGGCAAAATACAATAAAATCGTAAAATTATCACACTCAAAACAAGTTAAACGCCACTGAGGTGACGTTTACCACAAAACGTCGTCATATTTTTTTTTCCATAAAAATAACATATACATTTATTTTCCCCCAAATCAATGTGGTTTTCACATTTGAAAAATGTTTTCCTTGCTCTCAGTCACTGTGCTCGGCAGTTGCTGTTCTGATGTTAATGAAGGCGACTATTGCCAGCTATTTGTGCAAATTAATATTGTCATCATTAAAAGCGTGCGCTGTTTTTGTTAAACTAAATTGTTTTTATAACACAAAGTAAATTGGCAAGCTTCTCGGGCTATTAAAAACCGGCACAAAAATAGGTACTTCATAATAATTTTCCGTACATTTTCCGTGCACAACCTAGTGACACTTTAGCACGAAACATTCAAATAGCGTGAAGAATTCTCTCGTAATCCTGAGAATGAATGAGGGGATCTCGAAACGTTCAATTTGAACATCCTGAAATATCATGACGACTCTGGCCGCCCATTAAATCAACCACAACATTTAAACATAAAATAAATAAATCCTATACTTTTATTAACATTTCTCAAAGTATATCACGCATAAGTTGTTTACTTTAAAGAAGATATCTTTCTAGTTGTCTGTATCCCTGTGAAATATGAAGAAAAATAATGAAATTTGAATATTTTTTATTTTACTTTATTTTCTTTGCAAAAAAGACAATGGAGATTTATCTGGCCACATTCCGGATCTGATGCCAAAATTTCTGTATTTAAAGTTAATATATTTAAAATAATTGGACAAATTTAGATGACAATTTCAAGAGTTATCATTATCAATAATATATAGTGTCACGGTAAGTTAACTTTGAAGACTTTAATTTAAACCCGTTATCCTGATTAATTCAATCCATCTCGTAACATATTTAAAATTGTTACTTTGATTCAATAGCCGAGCAGAATTAAAGTAAACGTTTATGACGAAAACACTCATTGTAAAAAGGATAAATAAATAAAATCAACAAACAAGACGCTTGTCGAAAATTACGAGTTTTGATTGGCTGCAAGCCAGCAGAACCTGACAAGGGCGTACAAAGAAAGGGGCACTGGCCACTCCAAAATACGTAAAGCTGTTGTTGTTTTGAACCTTCCCCTTACTGTGCTATATCATTCTTCGCGTTCCGGTGCTGTGTAATCATTACACAGGTAAAAATTGAATTTATACCCGATTTTCACAAAATATCTCCTATGTGCCCGATAAGTGCTAATTAATTTAAACACTACTTTTTCATCCAATGCGTTAATGTATGTATTATGGAGTAATACTTAAAATCTAAAGCCAGTATTTATGATGGTTATGCAATGTGTAGTCGTTACACATCATAGTTAAGGTAAGGTTAATTGTTCTGGTCTTGCTCTTTTGTAAAATCGTTCGTTCGTTTATTAAGATGCTGTAAAGTACCAATATATTAAATATAGTTCAGTATTTCCTTGACTTATGTTCAAAACTTTCAATACATTTGATTCTTGGATATTTTAATTTTTCATTATTTATATGCTGTTTACACATTTAAACTAAACCATTGACCTATTTAATTAGGCTATAAATTTATGTGGTTTTAACTATGTAAACAGAGCTGATACTGAATTTAAAGTTATAAAGCAATAGCGCCACTGAAAAGTTTTACTAAATAATAATTATTCAAATTGGAATTAATTTTAAAGCATTAATGCTCATTTCGTCGATGTAAGTTCAATACCGCGCAATAACCATTTGTCAGAATGTTCCGGAGGGATAGAAAACGTTTCCATTTCACGCGGTTTTGCTTGCTCCTTTGTATTTACTTTAACCGAGTGCACGCATTCGATTGGTCAATCTCTGAATTTAAATATGCCAATACTCGTATATGCGGCTTGTGTCGTTCAACTGAAAGCGCCAAAAAAATGTATTTTTGAACTTACACCGACGATTTATTATTAAATATTTATATAATATTAATAATCTAAAACACATATATGAAACAGAAAAAAGCCAGAAACTAAAAAGAACAATAGTCATGACCGAAACTCAAACTCGGAACCTCTACTCCGTCCAGGAGTATAACTCTGTCAATAAAGCCATCACTACCTCATAAGAAAGCGGCATTTTTAAACAATCTCATACTTCTATTGAATATTATTAATATTCGAATTTCTTCCGATAATAATTATTAGGTTATTAGATAAAGTATCACTAAATTGCATTTTATAAATTTATCGTTACATTTTTTTTAAAGTTCGTAAGAAGCAGATGCTTGAAAAAAAATGTAGAAATAACAAAATTCTCTAAAAGCCACTTTATTAAGTCAAAAAGAAAACAATTTGTCGCATCAATTTACATAATTCGCGACATAAAAAAAATGTAAATTAGGTAATTTTATAACATTTTTCAAGTGAGTGAGTAGGCACTTAATTCACAGAGAGAAGCATGATCACTCGTATCGCGCCGCCGACAAATTAATGATGTTATATCACGAAATACGGTTTTCCATAAATCACCATGAATTCCGAGTTAGCGAGTTGTGGGCACTCGTGGCCGTGAAGATAAGATTAGCTGTGTTTACGATTTAAATATAAATCGCTCGAGATGGGGGAATAATTTTCCTGGAAAGGTAAAAAAAAATGTTTGATGAAGATTTTATTATTTTTAGAAATTTATTTTAAGATTTTGTATTGTATTTAACCAACGCATATTTGTAAGTCTTAACTTATCAAATGTTATCTCCGAGTTGTAAGTTAGAATAAGTTGGTACCTACTTATTAAGATTTCTTTTGTATGTACTTTTTTAAAAATAATTTGTTTCATATTTTTTTTATGGTTACCTTTTTCTAACGTGTATTTAAAAAATAAATAAATTGGAATTAACTTTAAAGCATTAATGCTTATTTATTATTTAAATTATATTAATCATCTATAACACAAATGTAATGGTCATGACCATTGTTCTTTTTAGTTTCTGGCTTTTTTTCTGTTTCATATTTGTGTTTTAGATTTTTAATATTATTTAAGTGTTTTTTTTTGTTTCACTTAACTAGGTTAATAGAAAAATAAAACTATTTTTTTTCCTTGAAATTCTTACACGTGAATTATAAAAACGAGACAAATATGAATCATGACAAAATAATATTGTTAAATAATATTTTAACATCAGGAAAAATGCGGCTTTTTTCAACCGCAAAGGGGTTATTGACAAAATAATATTTTATTTATATAATCGGTAGGTCTGTATGTGGTTATAAAGGCGTGTGTGAATGTGAATAAAGCATCCTTGATGTGTTTCCAATGAGAAAAAAATGACCCAGTGAATTTTAGTAAGTTAATTTAATATCACAGGTTTATTTATTTCAATTAACCCGACTTGTGTCATTTTGACAGTATGCTCAGTAGTTAGCAGCACGTGATGACGAAGTGACGAGGTCTTTGCCTTATCACGCGAAACTTATCAACTGGTTATGGCTGCTAGTTGCTACTGTAATAATTTATGACCAACAGTTGATGTTCAAATCATGAGCTGAGAGGCAACAAAGAAGACAATATCTTTCAAAAGAAAAAAATAATAATCAAACTAATATTATATTTTTCGGGAATGAAAAAAAATGATGGAGAAACACATTGGAATTGTATGTACATCCAAATATTTAATGAAAAGTTAACAATACATGTAAATTGAACGAATATATATAGAACAGTCTTTATAATACCATCGATTACGGGGAATAAAATAATAGTAATTTAAATAACTTTTTTAAATCAGTAATTTATTTAAAATAAAGAAATGAAAAACAAGTTTTTATTTTTGTGATCTTCCACGGATATTATTTTAATTTTCATGACCGACCGGTTTCGCTTAGCCTAAGCTTCATCAGGGTACAAAATTAAACTAAACAAAACATATAAATTGTTCGGTTATACATACGTACAGAGGGAGAACAAAATATAAAATAAAATAACAGAACAATGAGAAAACAATAGAATAACATTTAAATTATAACAAAGAAACAGAGAGAAAGAAACCGATAATATGAATTGAAAGAGACAAAAACGTCAACTGAGAAGGTGATTAAAGAATAATGATAAATTTTATGGGTTTACAGGAAATATACCTAATATTGGACTACTGGACAAATTTACCTGATTATCAAGAGTATATCCGTCTTCTACAAAGTTATTTTTTAATTTCTTAAAATAAGTCAAATCAAAAAGTGATTGCTTTCTACGAAAAAAATAAATTATCAATTACAATTTCTAATGATTGTGTCTCACCTCTTAGAAACGATTTGATGCGGAACAATATTCAGGAACAACTTTTTATTCGCGAATTGAAATTTGTCTTCCGCGGTCTTAGACATTTTGCAAGGGTTATGTCGCTGTCTCTTTAAGAGTCCAAGCGAGATAAATCTAAGTAATGGACCATTTTCACCATTCTTTAACTATCTAAAGAAAATTCACTCCGAGCGGAGAACGCTTAGACACGACATTTCCACCAAAAGTCCCGGCTCTCTCACAACTGACCAATTTGCGGATATCTCGGTCTTCTTATAACGTTTTTGAATCAACAAATTAAGTTATTTACTCGTTCAATGATGGTCATTTCAGTCCCTGTACTGTATGCTATATTATGTTTAACCATGAGGCGCCTGCTTTGAAAAACAGTCGGTGGAAAATAAAAGGAACCATTAAAGGTTACGTACTCTTCGATATACTGTGTTTCAGGGTGGTATCGAAACTTTAGGAGGTGATTATCATTCACGATATTCTAAGAAAAAAAACCTAATTAAGTTCTTCAAACAGAGCTATTCTCCTTTTCATTTTTTTAAAGTTGTATTAATTAGTATTTTGTTTGAAAGTTGTCGAAAACTTGTATTGTGGTCGTAGCTTTACAATATATCAATAATTAATCACGTCGTCGCTAATATCTGGCGGGAGTAGGTGCCCGCCCAGGAACAAAAAATAGCTAATCAGTCGTTAGGTTACGGTCGGTAGAACAGATGTCGCATTTAGCGAGCCAGTAGAAGAAGATAACCGCCCGTAGTGGGCGGTAAAAGTTTTACCATAAAGGATCGGTTAAACTCATAGAGTTGGTAGAGTAGTATCTATCCAAGGCAGTGAAGTCAGTTTTTGATGATTTTAACCTGACTCGGCGCACCTGGGCGTAGCTAAGACTAAGGCTACGGTATTTATACATCCATTCATATCACATTTCGACAAAATGTTTTTGTTTATTCGTATAGCCACTTTTTCACAGTATTTTTACCAACAAAAATATAGCATATAACCTAAAAAACCGTTTTGTCATGTCAAGTTTCCGCCGTGAACAAGGAGCTTAAGATCATCCTTACAGTATATAGAAGTGATCTGTGAAATTTGTTGTCTCTTTCTCTCTCATGGTGTACGACGTAAAAACCCGGAGAAAGTGATTTATCGCAAGTTTGTGTAGATTGTGTAAAAATAATTAGCTCTCCCTCCATACATTGTTACTTCAAGGTTAAACTTTACAGCACGAACATATTTTTTTAAATTTGTAACTAATGAAAACAATTTTTTTAACATCTTTTCCTTAGATTTTCATGAATAATCAATCACCCCCTGGAGTCTCGCGGTACCACCCTGCAACACGGTGTATGAAGCAAGTTAGTGGATCCATTCATATGTATTGCATGGAGACCAGTTCGTAAAAGTTTTTTTGGATCGGTGTGAATTGATACGTAATGGATTCGCACACCGACTGACTGCTTGGTTTCAAGATCATTTACCTGCGCTAAGTGGATCCTAATGAGTTGTGAACATCTTTCGATCAATCACTCGGTTTAAAGCGCAAGTGCTGCTCAACTTTAATGTGTTTACTTGGAACCCAAAGAACCTTTGAATGGGTTGGAAATACATCGATTTGCTGAAATACAAACACATGTAACTGTGCAGCAGAGATTAGAGATACCAAGGATGGTAAATTATTTGCAAATCGACCAACGATTAATAAGTTATAACAACTTTGCTGTATAATTAAAAAAAACAAATTTTAAATAAAGACACCTTTCCTATTAATTGGAAAATTATCTTCTCGGTCTCGGCCAGAAGGAATACCAAGTCCAATATTCGAATTTGGCCGAATAACAAATAATGTCGTAACTGTTAGTTGCGTTAACTGAATAAGTTTGCTGTAGACACCTACTTCTAGCAAGGTTTTTGCAAGTAATATTCACGTGGTATGAAAATTACTGCACCAGATGCATGGAGTGTTGTTGAAAATTGTATTCACGTGATAAATCGTATTTTTCCCATATTTTCCAAACGGACCTTTCACGAATCTGTAGGAGATGACCGTCACATTAATAAAACCAATTATTTCCAAATAATACTTGAGACTTCTTTTACTTTTGGGTTCCTTGGTGATTGTTTTTTTCAAAGGCTTTCTTAAATAAATATTTATTTAAAAAAACGGAAACTTTTATTAATAAAATGAATTGATATACCCATTAGGTAGTGTTATTACCTCGGAGTAAGAATATCTATGGAGAGGGAGCTAATTTGCTTTACCCAACCTAAACAAATTTGCGATAAATTACTTTCTCCGGTTTTTACGTCGTATACCGTGAGAGAGAAAGAGACAACAAAATTTTGGCATAATTTCACACCGCTTCAAAGTATTGTAACCATGTTCTTTGACTCGTGCGTCTCACGGGACTCCGCCCACATGCTTTGATGTGCAATTAAACTGAACATAACTCAACGGTTTTTTAGGTAATATGGTATATTTATTTTTATGAGAATACTGTGAAAAAGTGGTTATACGAATAAACAAAAACATTGTGTCGAAATGTGCTATGAATAGATGTATAAATACCGTGACCCTAGTCTTAGCCACGCCCATGTTCAACAGAGTCAGTAAAACCTAGAAAAACTGACTACAGATCGATCTACAGCGTTACCTCTTGTATATTATTGCTCTGAGGTTATTAGTAATGGTATTTAACAATACTTTTTATTCTTATTGACGAGCCCCCTGGCGTCCAACTTTGAGCACAGTCTTCCGTCAATTTTTTTAGGACTGTGTTTTTGATCTTGGGCAGCTCACAATCATCTTAAATCTGCAGCCCGCCTCAGATTATCTCGTCTGTGGGCGACATCTGCTTCTATTTTGCAATCAAGGATCTGACAATATTGTGATAGCAATACGTGGAATACAATACATGTGGATGCATTTTTCGATATTTCATTCCACGCGAGTCCTAATCTTACTTTTAACAGGAATTATACGATAATTCTTGATTGCATTGAATGCTGCTTTCGTCAATTTATCTGAGCGATGGCTAAGTCGAAATGCAAAACGTACAATCGGCATCACCAACCCTGCTGATTGCAATCGCTCAGAGGGGAATTTGTCTTGTCCAATTTTTAGTGGATTTACCTTCGCCCTCTGTTACTCGTTGAGCTGTCAATAATATTACCCGATGAATTATAGAAATTGTGATCGTTAATTTAATGAATAAAAGTCAGAACAGTGGTTGATTGATAGGAAGTGCGTGTTACGTAGAGTAAACAGATCCTGGCATAAAAATAATGGCCGCCACTATCTCGCGAAAGTAAACACAAGCTGTTCATTTAAAAAATAACCGCGGTAGGTAGTTGCTTACTAGGTACCATTATTTACTCAACTCAATGTGAGCTCACCTCAAGGCGGAAAATGTTATTTTGACAGATAAACTGCCGCTGATAAGCACTCATAGATTTCAGACATCCAAAAGTATAAGTTTTCACTATCTATCTAGTTCAAGAATATGTGTGTACATGTACAATATATTATTCCGTGTGACAGCTCAAATGAAATTTGAAGAAACGTGATAAGGTGACGTTTGATTTAAACTGCTTTTGACAAGATTGATCAGGTGACGTGAATTTGGATAAAACATGATGTGCAAATAAGAGGTGAAATCATTCTTATAAAAATAAATGTATTTTTTTGTGTTATTATTATGATACTTGATGGCTTACTGTAAAAAATGGTAGCATTTATCTCGGTAAGTAAATAGTGGCAATCTGATAGGATTAAAGATTCTCATGATAAAATAATGTTTTTTTTTAGTATTTGAGACATATGACTCATAAGAGACAGTTTCATATGTCTCAAATGTTTCTACCTATTATGTTTAAAAAAAATCTTAATCGACACATTAGTCAAAAATGAGTTAAATATGCGGTTTTGATCAGTTCTTTTTTCTGCATCAAATAATGCTCTGACAAGGCGTCGCTGGAAAGGTAAAGTGGCTCAAGCGACACTTTGGTCAAGAATGAGTTTGATCAGTTTTTGTTTCTGCATCGAATGATTTGACTCTCGTTTGATTCTGAAGACTTTTGTGGCCCTTCAGCCATTTAAATGCCCCATTTGGGAGAAGACTTGACTCAAGCCACACATGTTTAAGACTTTTTTAGCTTTTTGTCGTTTCAGGTAACTCAGTGAGAGCATTGAGTTACCTGATTTATCTTTTTTTTTCAGAATCAACCAGGTACTGAAGATTTAATTTAAAACAAAAAAAAAACTTTAAAGTGCTCTGGTGTAAGCTTTCCAAAATGGCGCTTCAGCCCTTTTGCATTTCCGGCGACGATATATATAAATAGAACTGTAAAAATTTTAAACAGTGCCATTGAATATTTCTCCCTATTCCTATGCCAATTGTGGTTAGAGGGGCATTAATGAGGTGATAATCTTTTTTACCCGGTGAGGCATTATTCTATTTTTGAAATGAGTAGGTTAAATCAACTAATATTTTTTCTTAGTAAATGAAGTTTCATCCAGTGATTTTTTACGGAATATATTGTAATAACTAATTATTTCATAAACTGCAATTTATTCTGATTTTTACGTTGTGGTTATTATCATATTTACATTATTCACGGTTTAAAGCTAGGCTTTAGCGTTAAGACTTAAGTAGGTAGGTAGGGGGTTTCGTATCTCTGTCGGTCTGGCCGCGAGTCAGCATAGCGCCAGTGGCGTACTAAAAGGTTCCGGCGCGGGTTATGAAAATTGCGGATGAATTAATTGTCAAATGAATGAAGGTAATTCCTTTGCCGGAAGCCCCGGGGCCGTGACCAGGAGCTCAATTTACCCGTGTGACCAGTGACCAGTGGCTGCACTGCACTAAATGGTGCACTATTAGTAACTGCGGGTACGCGGTTCGGTCGATGAGGTACGCTTATTTGGACCGGTGCTAACTCATTGGGAGAATTAAGGTTGTAAAAATAAAGAAGATTATCACCGACAGCATGTCACTATGGTCTTATTGTTTCTGTGTACGAGGCCTGTTCAAAAGAAAAGGTGTATTTGGATTTTCGCGGGCTGTGTACATTCGACTATCGATTTTTTTTTGTTATGTTGGTACACATATGTTTATCATATGTTAGCATTATCAGCCATTTTGGATTAGTGGTTTGCTTTTGATAACTGGAAAGGTTAGTCACGTTTTTGTGTGTTCTTCGATTTTTTACTTTGGAAAAAAAAATGGATCAAAGAATATGTATTAAATTTTGCGTTAAAAACCACTTAAAACGTTGACTGTGGCATTCGGCGAGTCTACTTTGTCTCAAAAAAGTGTTTATAAGTGGTACAAGCGCTTTACAGAAGGCCGAGAAGATGTTAATGACGATGAGCGTCCTGGAGTTGTGGAAAAACAAATTATGGATTTTATTCTTTGATCCGTTTTTTTCAAAAGTAAAAAATCGAAGAACACACAAAAACGTGACTAACCTTTCCAGTTATCAAAAACAAACCACTACGCCAAAATGGCTGATAATGCTAACATATGATAAACATAGTGTACCAACATAACAAAAATAAAACGATAATCGAATGTACACAGCCCGCGTAAATTCAATATTCACCTTTTCTTTTGAACAGGCCTTGTATATGAATTTGGGGAGGTACACACGAGTCTTGGAAAGAGTCGTGAAACGTATCTCTTTACGTGATAAAACGATGAGTGGATAAGGAGTACGTCAAAGATGGCCGACATTATCATCACCTCGAGTGGGACAATGCTGGGCACGTGGCAAATGAATTGTTGGAATTACAATATCATCAAATGGGGTCCTCGGTTAGGAAAGAGAAGTAGACTCCTTAGACCTAGCACCCGCAGATCAGAGGAGTGACGATTTTTTTTGTTTTTTAGTGATTACGGCACAAAAGTCCCAACTGCTCCCAACCATTGAGACTTTGACATCTTCAATTAGGATATGTTGTGAGGTTGAAGGTAGTGTGGAGGGGAAGGAGATGAGTAAGGGAAAGGTTGGGAAGTACCTGGCTATTCAGATCTGATCACCAAACATGGCTAAAACCATTTCAAGCAACGTTTCGATTCTGAATGGTGGTCTTTCACGAGGGCGATACTTAGAGTATCTACAACTCTGAAACGTGCCGCAAATATATTTCATATGAATAAAATGTGATATGACACATATCGATTATTTTTTTTTTAAATTACGCACGCCGGGTGTGACCCGCGCGATTCGTAGTCGAGCGTCTTACCATTCGACCACGCAAGCCGTCGAAAAGTTCCGCCGGCTTCAAAAAGGTGAGAACTGCCAAGAATCAAGAAAACTGAAGACATTTGAGGCCTATTGCCAAAGCCAAATGCCAGAAATCTCGTTGAGAAGAAGAATAAGCGGCATCTACGCACAATAAAATCAGTGATGACTCGGCGTGGCTACGGCTAGGGTATTTATACATCCATTCATAGCACATGTCGACATAATGTTTTGTATATTTGTAAAACCACTTTTTCACAGTATTTTTATCAACAAAAATATAGGATATAACCTAAAAAACCGTTGAGTTGTGTCTTGTTATTTCGCATAACAAAACGTAGTGGGCGGGAGTCGCCGGAGCCGCGAGAGACGGAAAAAATGCTTACATACCAAAAAGTGGTGCGATATTATGTGACAACTTGTCTTGTCTCTTTCTCTATCATGGTATACGACGTAAAAACCCGGAGAAAGTGATTTATCGTAAATTTGTATAGGTTGTGTAAAAATATTTAGTTCTCTCTCCATATATATTTTTGCTCTGAGTATGTAACTACTTAACTAAATCATGGTTAAAGTTAAAACTCTTGCGTGGCTTTAATTAATGTCGAAATACAGAGTTGCGCAAATTTGGTGCAAAAACATTTACGGTAAACTCTGTGTCCGGCCGGAAACGTCGTAATTTCCTAAGTTTGCTTCGAAACAAATGAGTTTAAGCATTCCGATCGTGTTTGATGGCTAATTGGAACCGAGAACGAATGCGACCGTAATAATATGCAAAGGGAAGATGACCTTGTGCACTGCCACCGCAAAACCTCACCGCAATGTTATCTCTAACCGACTCGAGTGGAATTCAATGATCACATATAGGAAAATATAATCAAATAAAAACCTACATAACTATGTAGGTATGGTATTAGGTATTTGACATTTATTTATTTGTATTAACTTCACACGGAACAGGTTATTTTTTTAGTCATGTCACTGGGCACTGCACACCCCTATAGCACGATTTAAAAAAAAGTTATGCATACAAATAAATATTATTCTAAAGCACGACAGAAAACAGCTGCGCTCGGTGTGTAATTCCAACTTTGTCATTGAGCACGATCTTGCATTATTCTCTGTCCCTTTTTCGCAATGGAAGCTTTCACACAGACAGTAACTTGCATCGATACACAATACATTGATAACGTGCCAAATAATAAAAATTGACATGTAGGCCCCCAAAGTTACTAAGAGCCTTTGTAGTCTTAGAGGATGCTTCCATTCTTAATTCTTATATATGAATACCGCACAAGAATCCCAACTGTCCGGAGCCAGTAGGACTATGGCATCCCCAGTTTGGGATATGTGGTGAGGCTGAATGGAGTGAAGAGGGGTAGAAGAGAGTGAAGAAGGGATCTGGTCATCAAAACACGGCTAAAGCCATTATTTACAACGCTTTGATTTTTAATGGTTGTCTTTCATCAGGGCGATTATAAAAGATTATACCACTCTGAAACGTGCAGCAAACATACCATTTATTATTTTATATGAATTATAATAATAATAATAATAATAATTTTTTATTAAAATTTCTTACACATGACAAACTTTTTGAATTTAATGCATATAAGAAATATATTATTTTTTTTACAAAATAAATACAAACTATGGTACCATATAGATACACAAGAAAAAAAAATTAAAAAAAAAAAAAATTTCAGGCAGTGGTGATGATCAGGTCAATGAGGAGAAACTCTTTCAAGAATCAATAGGATTTCACTTCTGAATCTCTCCTCACTGACATGAAATAAGTCGATATCGGAAGAGATTTTGTTTAGGAGCAAAATACTTCTCCCCACCGGCAGAACCATTGGCAGGTTGGTCCTACAGGTAGGAAGATAGAATAATCTATGAAGACGCTGTCTTAGATAGTCATCAGGAACATAGAGACTTACGCGCTCCAAAATAGCAGGGTTTACAATATAGCCCCGCAGCAGTCTGAAGAAGTGAGTGACGGCATACCCCTCTCTCCTGAGCTGTAAGGAGTGAAGTCCGAGCGTGCCTAGGAGAAAGTTCGTTGGGTAGAGCCACGGGTAGTGGCCGTACAATATGTACAATATGGCCGTATAATATATGGTAAATAAAAATTATTTTCGTACGTCGGGATTTGTACCAGCCACCTCAGGATTCGTAGTCGTTCTTAACCGTTCGACCACGGTCGTCAAGGTTTGATTTTTAAAGGGTAGATTTGAAGAGAGCAAAGAGTGAAAATATTGTAGGGGAGACGAAAACATTTTATACTTTTTTTGTACAACCAATTTCAGACAGCGTACCTTCCCTGTGTCTCCATCATTAATTTTAAAAAAAACATTAAAATTAGAAAAATATATTTATTACCCTTTAAAGTGAAATAATAAAAAAAAGATTTAAAAGAAATAGCATAAATCTGGATTCACACCAACGTCCGGATCCGCTCAGTGATGATATTGTTCCGCATGAGAGCTTATTGATATGGTATGAATATCAATCAAGGAGTATGTGCCAAGACAAAGTTGTGTGTCAGTATATCTTTCTGCCCACCCTTGTGAAATTTAACTACTTAGTTAGTTAAATAATTATTTTGAAGTGTAAAAATACATCACAGATATTTTTTTTTTAAACCATTTTTTTATCACTAAATAATATTTTTAATAATTAATAATTAATCAAAATATTATTTAGTGATAAAAAAAATGGTTAAAAAAAAATCAGCGATGTAAGTATTTTTACACTTCAAAATAATTATTTAACTAACTAAGTAGTTAAATATCACAAGGGTGGGCAGAAGGATATACTGCCACACAACTTTGTCTTGGCACATACTCCTTGATTGATATTCATACCATATCAATAAGCTCTCATGCGGAACAGTATCGTCACTGAGCGGATCCGGATGTTGGTGTGAATCTACCATAATACTCATCACTCATCACGGACGAAAATGTCCCAATTTATTATCGGTTAAATTCGGAAAAAACTTGATCACGGAAAAGACTTATTCAAGTAAAATGTCAGAAAATGCATCAATTAAATTGAATTACTAGATTTATTACTTCGAAGTATATTCTTTTAAAGCTTGTCGTTACTATGAAACTATTAAATAATTAACTCGTAACTAAATAATACCACTAATTTTAATGTATCGACTTCTCATTTAAACGGTGACACAAGTTTCGTTCGCCGTAAACTAGTATAAGCCTATTTTATGGATGAACTTTAACGGGCTTCTTTTAAGATTAGCGAAAAAGATGTTCATAAAATTGGTAATACAGATATGACTAAATGGTTTGTAGTGTTTCAGTTGCCACAATTCTTTCGTAGAACGAGGAGTGTCCAGTCAGTGTCATTGTCGTACTCGCCAGTGGAAAAAGGCCCTTTTGCACAAACAGGATTTACCCTTGGAGTAAGAATATATATGAAGAGAAAGCTGACTATTTTTACCTAACCTATACAAATTTAAGATAAATCACTTTCTCCGGGTTTTTACGTCGTAAACCGCGAGAGAGAAAGATACAAGACAAGTTGTCAGATAATATCGCACCATTTTTCGGTATGTAAGCATGTTTCCCTTATCCCGCGTCTCCGGCGGCTCCGCTCACCACGTTTTGTTATGCGAAATAACTCAACGGTTTTTGAGATTTTATCCTATATTTTTGTTGACAACAATACTGTGAAATAGTGGTTATTTAAATAAACAAAACATTATATCGACATGTGCCATGAATGAATGTAAAAAGGCGTGTCCATGAAAACGGAAAACCCTAGCCACGCCCGAGTCAGGAAAAAATCAACACTTTTGACTACACTGTTTCGCAAAGCTATCCTTCCTGTATATTATTACTCTGAGGATTTAACTGAATTTTACTTTAAGTAAACCGTATTGCAAAAAAAAAACTGGTTAGTGAAAAAACGAATTAGGTTTTTACATAGATGTCGTTGGTTCAATTCCTCTGTTAGCTAAGTCCTCCATCATTGAACAAACAACATTTTTTGCTTCTTATGATGATAGTTTTAAAAATATTGTCAGGTTCGTAGCCTGAAGAATGTCTGTCTTTAAAAAAACTTCTCGGTTGTCAGGACAAAGTTCGATATTTATTTGATAGTTTTAAATATATATGTCTTAAAATTATATAGATATACCAGTTTATGTAGAGCAAGTAAATAATACATAGCACAAGTAGGAAAAAGGGTTCTTCTGAAACCTGTCAGCAGTTTAAATTATTATTGTATTGGCTTAAAACAAAGAATAATATGTAAATTATATCTCACTATGGCAAGCCAGTGCAATTAACGCAAACAAAACATGTCCGCAGAATGGAATCATCTACAATGAAATATTAATGAACCCATTTCATAAACGCTGTATTAAAATATTAAATAAGATAATCATTTGAATAATTTATGATAATTCATATACCAGAAACACATATTAATATTTTATTAACCTAACATAGAGTCAATTAATCAATATGTGTAGATATCAATATATTTCAATATGAATATAACGTGCGAGCTCTGGAGCAATTTTAAGAAGAGTAGCATGGAAAGGCTTCGGGTCCAGTACAACAACGCCTACCGCATGATGTTCAATCTTCCCAGGCACTGCAGTGCTTCCGATATGTTCACCGAGGGGCGAGTTCCAGGATTTGCAGCCCTTATGAGAACCAGGGTAGCAGGAATGCGGGAAAGGATTAACAACTCCAGAAATAACCTCATCATGGAATCCCGTCAGATACCGAACTCAAGCATAGAAGCGCATTGGAGTAAATTATTGGCCCCATCAATCTTAACGCTGCCAGGATGAACTCCCTCTTGATGGCGTTTTGCAGAAATGTGGCCTAATATACTCCATTAATATTTTCTTACTTATATTATTTAATTTATTTATTTTTATTTCCATTATTATTATTTTTGTATATTTTTATTTTATTATTTATTTATTTAGTTCTTATGAATTTCTGTTTATTTTTTATTTTGTTTCTATTATTATTACAATGTATTCATATCACTTATGGAAGGTATTGCATTGCACTACTCCTGCATACCTTCCGGAATAAAACTTTATTATTATTATTAGAACAAAAGCAATGCAAGTAATAATTGTGGATTTTTTAATATCTTTTGTTAGCGATTTTTTTTCCAGAAACAAGGATTTTCCCCACTAAACATATTATTTCTGACGTAAATAAATATTTACACATTTACTGCTGATTTTTTTAACAAAAAAAATAACATATATTTATTTTTAAAATATTTTATTATTCTTTTAAAGAAATACAAACATTCTAAGGTCACAATGAGCGAAAAAAGTTGTTTGTGCAATGATGGAAAACTTAGCTTGCAAGGGATTAAACACGCGACGCTGGGCGGAAACTTGACGCTTTTTCAACTAACTGATCGAATGTAAACTGTCGATTTAAAAAACAGTATCTTCATTTCTGGTAACATTTGTCGATATGCCTTGACTATCGGCAGAATGGTTCTACAGGCAGGAAGATGAAGTAATCGTACAGATATAATATTCCTACGCAAGTAATTAGTCCAAGGGCAACACAGGTACCTACATAATATTAACTCGAGTCTAAACTTAAATGCGCAATAATTCAATAAGCTACCGAACTACTTGGTAATGCAACTTGCGTTTTTTGAGTCAGTCCTTAAATTTGCATGAAAAAGACCTTGCATGATTAATAGTTAATAGAGCCACCCACGTAAATAAGTCGCTTGTTTATTCCGAAGGTAGATTAGCTCGGTGGCGGTGGATTGAATGCAAGTGGCCGGGTTCCTTGCGTAATTCGTGTCACGAGCATTAGCCAGGTTTACTTGCACTTCGCAACCCGCCTCCATCTGACAATTTCCATATCGATGTGCGAAAACGTAGGCACACGGCATACGTAGTTATCTGCTGAGCATTTTGCATGGCGACATCTTTTAATGTGGATTTCTTAGGTTAGTTATAAAAATTAGTATTTTTAAAGTGTTTTTTTTTTCAAAGAACAACAAAGTGATGTTTATTGACGTTTTAACAACCATATAATAAAAACAGTGAACTTATATAGCGCAGTTTTGTGATATTTCACCTCGAGTGCGCTTCATACTAATTTCATTATGCTTATAAGACTAAGTAACGAGGAGAAAATAATATTTAATATAAAAAATAGAGCCAACGTGGTCTAGAGTATGTCACGTTTTTTGCGGTCCAAGAAGTAAACTATCAAAATAAAATTAAACATACTTTTATGTTTTCATAGAAATCAATCACTTTGTGGCTTGACATTTTTAATGAAAATGAAATAATAACTTTGTGTGAGACCACATATTTAATTTTATTTTTTATGACCGACCGGTTTCGCTCAGCCTAAGCATCACCAGGGTACACATTTAAATTAATTTTGATAATCAGTTTAATTTTGTACCCTGATGATACTTAGGCTAAACGAAACCGATCGGTCATAAAAAAAACTTTGTCCTTAAAAAAGTTTTTATTTTATTTTTATCAAATAGATTTATGTAACTGCCATGGGGTTTAAATAGTTAAAGGTGAATGTATAACTACCATAAAAAGACGTGCGAAAAAATAGCAAAACCCAGTGAGGTTATTTTGAATTAAAAAACATTGGGAGTTAAAAAAACAGGCCGTTTTCATATAGTGACATCATGAGCATTCATTTTTTTTAAATTGTTCCATTTGCCATTTCGATTTGCATTTTTTTAAGCGAATTTAAATGGCACGCAAGAGGCTCATTCGCTAATAGCACCGTTTACCTTTAATGTTGGTATATGGAACATGACAAGTAGTGTATTGTCAACTGATGCTGTGCAAATATGTCACGGAGACGTCGGGGAAGATTGCCTCCGCCACGTGAGAGGCGAGACTAAACTAATACGTGCTGCCACATTCGCGTATTCAGTAAACATACGTAAGTTTTTTTGTAATCTGATTATTTAATTCAGGTAAACACATTTTAAACAGAGCCCATCTTTCTAAAGAATACTGTAATTTATCTCCTTGTTCTTATGTCTGTATGTGATATCAGAAAAGAATCCTAACCGCCAGGAGCGAGTCGGGCTATGGTAAGTGTAATATTGGGGGATTGATGCGAGAGGAAAGGAGTGGACAAATAATTGGTTTGGAGGTCTGGCCAGTCAGACCAATATACATTTACGCTCATAAATATAATTAAAACAAAATTTCTATTAATAGTGTTTGGAAATAAATATGTTGGCAAGGCCTTATTTAATTAGCTAATATTATTAATTGGTAACAAATTCTTCTGTTTTAATGAGGTTTTAATATAAAAATTGATTATAATATTACAAATTATTCAAGATTTTATCTCAAATCATCCTGTAAGTGTCTCCGCCTTTGACTGTCTCATCATATTAATAATAAAACATAACATATTCTTTAAAGCAAGAATGCCCCGGTTTATGTATTTACTGGTATAAACCAGTAAAAGTTTTATAAAAAAGCAGCTGCTTGACCTGGATTTTTTTTGTGAAATATATGATACATCGTCGCCGGAAAGGCAAAGGGTCTGAAGCGCCATTTTTCGAAGTTTACACCAGAACAGTTTTTTTGTTTGTTTTACGATATACAACTCATAAGTCTCCAGTACCTAGTTCAATTTCGAAAAAAAGTTAATTCAGGTAACTCAATGCCTTCACTGAGTTACCTAAAGCGACAATAAGCTAAAAAAAGTCTCTATACTTGTGTCGCTTGAGTCAAGCCTTATTGCAAATAGTGAATATATTTTAGATGACTGAAGGGCTAGAAAAGTCTTCGGAATCAAACGAGAGTCAGAGCATTCGACGCAGAAAAGACGACCGATCAAAACTGCATACTTAACTCATTTTTGACCAAAGTGTCGCATAAGTCCTTTTGCCTCTCCAGCGACGATATTTTGTTTTATATTTATGGGTATTCTGACGCATTCTAGAATGAATGCTAACAAAATCACATGATAATGCGCCTGCCTGAATTTTCTTAGAAACACAGTAAAGTAATCAGTGTTTTAGACCAGTTTCAGACGGATATTGTCAAATTATCAAGTAAACTGTGTTCCTAGAATTAGCCGTACGAAATGACAAGTTTTTTTACCGACAATACCTTAAAATCTTATAGCAAATTTACTAATGTTTTTATAAGTGCCCGACTTATGCTCCTCTCTCACGCAATCATTATAATTAACTAACAACCGAGGCAAGGACAAATATTTGAGAGAATGGATTTGAAAAACTACACAATTTATTTTATGTTACATAGTAAACCATGTTGTAATTAATCCAACCCACGTGAGAACATACCTTTTACAATATGTATTTTATATACAGTTTACAGTTAATTAAGAATAAGGGTAATAGAAACATGACAAAGTATTGATATTGTGGAATGGAAGGTTGGAATGATGACTGTAAATGGTTTATATTTATATTATAACAATTCGTGAACACCTTACTAGGAGAACCTGTGCTGAGGTATTCACGGGGTTTAGTTAAATTGTTAGGTTAGATATAGCTGCGTATTATTTATTTAATTATGTTAAATATGTAATATTATGAAAAAAGAAAATTCTGTTTATGAAGTAGTGTTTCTAATGATTTTATAATAAAACGAACCCTCGTTTCGGGAAGGATGTTATTAAATATACATTAAAAATAAAGGGTACATGAATCTAAGGGTAAAAATAAGGGTATATGAAGCTTGTAAGAATACAAACAAAAGTAGTTAACACAGAATGTAAGAGTACATAAATAACATGAAAAATATGAAGCTTCTTCTAACAACCATTGGACTTTAAACACGTAATTTGTTGGATCTGTTTACCCTTATGTTACTGAAGAAAATTACACCTTTTTAAAATTGATATGAAGGTTTCTTTTACAGCATTTCATTTTCGGAAGTTTGCTGGACCACTTTTATGATGTAATATATTTCGACTCAGTTCAATACTTGTGGTTTTTAATTTAATAGGTGATTAAAAATAGTATTAAGGATAAAAGTGGTATACTTTGAATACAACAGTACATCATATTTAACATTTAAATTTATATATAATGATTGATAAATACGGACAAACTTCAAAAAATCATATGAAACACATGAGGGTATCCGGGTACTCTTTCAGTCATCAGAAGTTGTAAATTTTACTTATTAATTTTTCGTTAACATACCACCCTCCACTTTTCCAACGGTTATGTTTAACTGTTCATTTTTACTTTTATGGAGAAGTCAGGAAGTTTCAGTCGTTTAGTCTTACTGGAACATAAAAAAAAAATTTAAAACCGAGGAGGGTACCCGGTTTTTGCTTTCAGTCACATAAAGGTTAATGCTTATTTTCAAAGGGAAACCTGCCAAAAACGAGTGGTTAACAGTGATGACGTTTTTTATTAAAGTTGTGTTTTTTTGTATATAGCACTCATGAGTCCAAGTGAAATACAGTGAAAATACCTATTATTACAATTACACAATAAACTATGTTATTAGAAGTAGAAAAAAAGTTTAAATTTAGGTTTTGACAAAGGGTGCCAAAAATTTAACCTGCGCCAGGCCCCGTTTGGCTCAGGGCCGGGCCTGACCTTGACCTTAATGTACGTAGACGTAAGTACGTTTATTTCATCCCAGGTGACTATTTTCAATCACGTTGTTTTAAGAAGGTGCTAACTACATTGAACATATTTACACTATCTATTGATATACCTCCATCCAGAATATTGGTATCGCACTTCCTTAAAAAACTGCCCCACGTCAAACTGGGATAATGGACATGTATTTGTTTGCATCTTTATTGTGTTTATGGATATAATATAATAGATAAACATGAATCCAGATTTAACATAAGTATAAATTATTATGATATCTAGTGATTAGAACTCTAAATAAAAATGTGCACTATGACAGTTGAGCTGATTCCAACAACATCAAAAAGTTCATCTAAAAAGACTCGTTTGTTTATTGTAGTAAATAATCATATTGTTATTTTGAAATTTTGCATTTAGCTAGGTTTTCTTTATCTCGAAACACATTTTGACGAATGGCAGTGTTGATGCGGTAGTGCGACGTGTAGTGGAGTGTGACTTCATCGTATTCATAACTGATGTAAATCTAATTTGACTTTGAAAATCAGAACGCTGTCGTTGCACATTACCCTTTGGTTGGCGTAGCACCATGATGTGAATTATAATAGTCTCTATGCACTTGTTTACAAAGCGACATCTATGAATATGTTTATACTAGTGATGTTAGAAATACGATTACGATATTTTGAGGACATCCGTGGTAGAGAGGTAATCTCCTTGGCTCAGGACCCAAATTTTGCATTTTTTATTATTTATTAAAATGATAATATAGTACGAATTTTTTTTTTGTTGTATATTATTTCCAAGGAGTAAAAAAAAACTTATTCCGGCAAGAACAAAAATTAAAAATTAAAAAGGAAAAACAGTTTTACAAAGATATACCAATTTTAAAAGGGGGTACAAAATAAAAGGAAAGCGAGTAAATACATTAAAGGGACATAAGAGGATAAGAGACGAGATTAATTATATAAACATCATAATGATGTATTACAACTCTTACTTTTGTTTTTTGTATTGTTATTTTGTATTTTTGGTTGTATTATTTTTAATTTTAATTATGGAATGTATTGCATTGCACTATACTTGCATACCTTCTGGAATAAAATTATTATTATTACAAATACAATAAGAAAAATATTCACACACACAAAGGTTTAACAGAAAGGACATATCACTGATTTGATTGTGTTTTATTTAATTATATACGACCAAGTGGACTTTTACATTTTACGGGTAAATTATTTGCTCATAAGAAAAGAAAAAATGAGTAGAAAATATTAGTACCAATTACGTACATTGAATTTGTTTAATTACATTATATTAATACTGATTAGACATACATGATGTTTTTATACTTTCATCAGTTACCTCTGCGTACTATAGAGATTAAATATTTTCAATTTGCACCTCACTCTGGAGTGGAAGATACTGTCAGTATCACCCTGGTAAAAGACAACCATTCTAAATTCAGTGGCTTATGAAGTTTAAATGAAAAGAATGCTGGTGTATCGTTTTTATTTATTTTTATAATGAATACGGCACAAGAGTCCCAACTGCTCCCAACCGTCTAGAGCCAGTGAGACTATGGCATCCCCAATTGGGGTATTTTGTGAGGTTGAAGGTAGTGAGGAAGGGAAGGAGACGGGGAAGAGGAAGGTTTTGAAAGTACCCGGCTGTTCAGATCTGATCACTAAACACGGCTAAAGCCATTTCAAGCAACGTTTCGATTCTGAATGGAGGTCTTTCACCAGGGCGATACTAATAGGGTGTCTACCAGTGGCGGCTCGTGAGTTTTAGTGGAGTGCTAAGATTGAAAAATACGACATTGTTAGTGTTGTTGTAGCCGAAAATGATTTTTATTTTTTATCAAGATTTTATTTTTTGTATGAAGATTTTCAGGATTTTTCAGTTTTGGTGGTGCACTGCACGGATTTCTGAAAAATCTTCATACAAAAAGTTGTAATTTCGAAAAAAAATAAAAAATGTTTTCGGCTATAACAACATCAATGACGACGTTTCTTTTCAATCTTACCACTTTAGCACACTAAAAAGTCACGAGCCGCCACTGGTGTCTACCACTCTGGAACGTGTCGCAAATATACTGTATATTATTTTATATGAATCAAATGTGTTATGACACATATTGATTAAATAAAATGTATTTGCGCACGCCGGGTTTGAACCCGCGACCTCTGAATTCGTAGTCGAGCGTCTTACTACTCGACCACGCAGGCCGTTATATCGTATGGGAAAGATGTTATATTGTATAAGAAAAGTATTAAGTGTGTAAAAATAATCAGTATGCTTTCAAATTTACTAACCAGGATAACGTAAGACAAAAAGCATATAGTGTAATTTATTTAAATTCTGAAAAAAAAATTGGCCGTAAGTAGTATTCATTTTAGGTTACGGAGCAAATTGAAAATTTGCTCCAATGAAAAATAAAAGTTTTATTATTATTTGTTCTGCAAAAGAAAGCGGTCCGTCTGAATTTTTTTGAGCAATCGCGATCGCAATCACCACAGAAAGATCATGCACCGCCAGCTTATTGTAGTTGCGTGTGAATTAGTGAATGTGTTGTCTTTATTTCCCCGATTGGTCCGTCGGATGCTCTCGTTTGGTGGTGATTTAAGACCGCCATAACCTTGGCCGCGGTCGTGTCGTGTCACCGGTCACATGTCGCGCGGAGCAGGTTCCCGTGTCACCGTGACAGCGGTCCGGTGACAAGTGACGCGACAATGAACTCGCGTCAGATAAATATGGTGCCAGTGTCGAGGTCCACCCGATGAGTCTAATCGTGACACTGACACTCGAGGTGTGTTGTATTAGCACAATAAGTAATAAGCAGCGACCATGCCTATGACCAAGTTTACTGATTAATTTTAATTGATATCGGATATCGCGATAACGCTGAGATAATGACAATAAACCTCAAATTTACGGTTTCGTGATAGATAATGTTTTATTCGAGAAGTTCGTGTTTTTTCCGGAAATAGCGAAAATTTTCGCAGTTTCAATGCGGATAAGTGCCCTTCCAAGAAAACATGTTGCTTTAATTTGTCAAAGTGATTGATTTGATCTTATTTAGCTTTGAAAAAAAAATAGATATAATTGTATTACTCTGGGAACACGTTGATTTTTATCTCTCGTTATATAAAACGAGCAGCTGCACCGATTTTCTTAAAAATTTCAACTAAACTTTTAGGTTTCTACAAAGAAATGTCTCACATTACTCTGGGAACCAGTTAAATTTTATCTCTCGTTATATAAAACGAGTGGCAGCACCGCTTTTCTTAAAAATTTCAACTAAACTTTTAGGTTTCTACAAAGAAATGTTTCACATTACTCTGGGAACACGTTGACTTTTATCTCTCGTTATATAAAACGAGTGGCAGCACCGCTTTTCTTAAAAATCAACTAAACTTTTAGGTTTCTACAAAGAAATGTCTCACATTACTCTAGGAACACGTTGACTTTTATCTCTCGTTATATAAAATTGCTTTTCTTAAAAATTTCAACTAAACTTTGAGCTTTCTACAAAGAAATGTCTCACATTACTCTGGGAACACGTTGACTTTTATCTCTCGTTATATAAAACGAGTGGCAGCACCGACTTTTCTTAAAAATCTCAACTAAACTTTTAGGTTTCTACAAAGAAATGTCTCACATTACTCTGGGAACACGTTGACATTTATCTCTTGTTATATAAAACGAGCAGCAGCACCGCTTTTCTTAAAAATTTCAGCTAAACTTTTAGGTTTCTACAAAGAAATGTCTCACAAAGTAACATTATACACTATTTATATAGAGGCTTGGCAATGTGCAATTGTGCCCACACCTGGAATATATTGCTCCTCCAAGGGGCAAACAGCATATCGTCGCTGGAAAGGCAAAATGGCTTATTTTTTTAATTTTTATAACTCCACACAGGAGGCCTTGAGGGAAATAATTTCCCTCAGGGCCTATGTCATCTTTAGGGATGCTGTGTGGAGGGTCTTTTTGAAGAAAGGAAGGAGTGAACTTGGGTCTTGAAGAGACCCATGTTGAAGGAGGGAGGAAACACAGAGACCGGCAAATCGTTCCATAGCCGAGCTGTTGAACATAAGTTCATAAGTAAACGAATCGTAAAAGCGACCGGTTCTCCTGTATTAAATGTCAACCGTGTACAAATATTAGGCGCGCGTTTGGCGAATTTCCCGACTATGCACCAGTGCCGAAAGGATCAATGACGCAAGTTCCTCGGAGCATCTTCTATTGAAATACCTGTAGAACAAGGACAGCATTCCCATCTGACGTCTGTGCTCCAAAATTTGCAATCCGTTTTTTTAGATGGGAGAATCTATCAAACGGACCGACGCTTTGGTAAAAAAATGAGTTAAATATGCAGTTTTGATGAGTTTTTTTTCTGTATCGAATGCTCTGACTTTCGTTTGATTCTGAAGACTTTTGTGCCCCTTCGGCCATCTAAAATAATATATTAACTGTTTGGGAGAAGGCTTGACTCAAGCGAAACAAGTTTGGGACTTTTTTAGCTTTTTGTCGCTTTAAGTAACTCAGTGAGAGCATTGAGTTAATTTTTTTTTCAAAAATCCAACCAGGTACTGAAGACTTATGAATTTTATTGTAAAACAAACAAAAAAACCTTAAAGTGCTCCTAAGCTAAACTTCCCAAAATGGCGCTTCAGCCCTTTTGCCTTTCCAGCGACGATATGTCAACGTCTATATGTTTTTCAATTTATTTAAAAACTTTTTCTTGACGTTAATATTGTGCAGATACTCGTATATCCAATTATTAACATTCTGAAACCATGAGACGATTTCTAATTTCACATATTTTTCAGAAATTTTTGAGTTCAGAAATTAAAATTATGACATATTTGATAAAAATTCCAACTTCGTAATGTTGTTCTTAGATCTTTGTCATTAAAAGACAACCATCTTGTGCAAGATATAAAAAAATTACACTATCAAAAAAAAACTAAATTACTAATTAGAAAAATTCTGGAGATCCAGGTATTCCGATGAACTATTCATAATTAGTGAGTTCGCAGGACACTAGCGCACTCCGGACGATCATTTTAAAAGTGGGTTAATTGCTCTGACCCTGGCCGCTTGCTAGAAAGGACATGTTCCTCTGGTAACTGGCAACGCCGGCAACCAATCCCGTCATGCTTTAGGAAAAATACGACGAAAACATTGAGGTGTATTATTACCAAAAACTCGTCGCTGGAAAGGCAAAAGGACTTAGCGATACTTTGGTCAAAAACGAGTTAAATATGCAGTTTTGATAATTTCTTTTTTCTGCATCGAATGCACTGACTTTCGTTTGATTCTGAAGACTTTTATGGCCCTTCAGCCATCTAAAATACATTTGGAATTTTGGAGAAGGCTTGACTCAAGCGACACAAGTTTGGGACTTTTATAAACTTTTTATTGATTCAGGTGAATCAGTGAGAGCATTGAGTTACCAGAGTTAACTTTTTTTTTCAAAATCTATTTAAATATTTCAAAATTGTAAAACAAACAAAATACTCTAAAGTGCTCTGGTATAAACTTTAAAAAAATGGCGCTTCAGACCTTTTGCCTTTCTGGCGACGATATCGTTTCATGAGATTTGAGACCCTTCGTTGCGTAACTGATGTTTTACGGCATAAAGCTTTCGTAGTTAACTTATTGAGTTTTAGGATTATTCTTACTCTATTTATCTCGGAAATTGATCAAATAAATTATCACTGATTTTCCAAAAAGATTTTTTCAGAATCAACTTTACACCAACATTTGTAGAATGTTTGAAATTTTCATGAATTTTGGACCCGTATAGCAAATAAAAATTGGAAAAAATAGCAAATAAATTGATCCCAAGTTGCACATAAGAAAAAAAAAGTTTAAATTAATATATTAAAATCACCAACTTGATTTTACAACGATGTAAAGTACATGCATCGTATTTCCAGTTGCCTGTTTTTGATACTCAATAAACCACTGTATTTATATATACCTATCAGCCACACTCCATCTACTGCTGGTTTAAGGCGTATTTCAACATATTTGCAATGACGGATTTTGACGAAACACACTATGTTTACCTTGTCGATTCGTGTGAAATTTGCACACATATCTTAAAACACCATTTAAAAAATATATATTTGGTTACTTTTAATTTAAATGTATTTTTTGTGAATTAATTTTAACAAATTTAGTCGGAGCTATAAAATGTCGATCGTTTCAATTATTGATATGGGACAATTTAACGAGTTCTAGTTTTTAGTATTCAACGTCACATGCTACACATAGCCAGGGGCAAAATTAACTGGCACTCTGAAAGCGCGCTGACAAACAGCCAACAATGTTAGGTGCATAAAACTTAAATTAATAATAAATTATCTATGTTACTTCAAAGAAATTCACGAAAAGGCTTTCATAGTACCTCTTGCGTAGCAATGATATTTTTTTTACCTGAGGCAACATTTGAAATAAATATAGATGGAATGAACAAAGTCGTCACCCTTAGTCAGGCTGAAAAAAATATTTGCCTGTTAACGGCAATGGGTTTAACAAAAGCCACAATATCGTCGCTGGAAAAGCAAAAGAGCTTAAGCGATACATTGATAAAAAAAATGAGTTAAATATGCAGTTTTGATCAGTTTTTTTTTCAGCATCGCATGCTCTGACTTTCGTTTGATTCTGAAGACTTTTGTGGCACTCCAGCCATCTTAAATATATTTACCGCTTAGGAGAAGGCTTAATTCAAGCGACACAAGTTTGGGACTTTTTTCAGATTTTTGTCGCTTCAGGTAACTCAAAGAGAGCATAGAGTTACCTGAAAAAATCTAACCGGGTACTGAAGACTTATGAATTTTACTGTAAAACAAAAAAAAAATTTAAAGTGCTCTGGTGTAAACATCTCAAAGTCGCGCTTCAGCCCTTTTGCCTTTCCGACGACAATATTTCATTTTTTAAATTCAGATAACTTGTCTACCTGACTTGAACACTGACATTTTGTGGGGTTTGTAAAATCCATTGCAACATTTTTTGTGAGAAGCATATTGGTCATTCAAAATCTAAAATATTCGGTGATAGATAAAAGATAGGTAAAAAAAACGCATCAATCCACTCAAAAATAATAGTTTTATGAAAATTTTAACATAACCTTCACACAATTGTGTCCTCAACGAATTATAAAGAACGCGGTTTATCGTGCTCTTCGCCATTATTTTATCTATTTTTGCATAGCAATGTAGGGGCCCCAGTTATTGGTAATTACGCGGGCAAGTAGAGCCCCAAATTGGTTGAATCCGCCCCTGTACGCACTGAAACAGTCGACATTGTGATATGATTATTTTTATGTCTCGATTTTAACGACACGCCTATGTCAAGCAATGCAAGGCTGAGCGAATTTAACCCTTATGTGACGGAAGAAAAATACACTATTTTAAATTTGATATGTGTGTTTCTTTTACAGTATATTATTTGCTGAAGTTTGCTGAACCACTTTTATGATGTAATATATTTCGACTCAGTTCAATATTTGGGAAAGTGGATAGGAATTTCACCCAGAACCATATTTTCATGCGGTTTTTAATTTAATAGGTGATTAAAAATAATAATAATAATATTTGGATAATTTGTATAGCGCAGTTTTTGTGAAAAATCACCTCAAGGGCGGTATTAAGGATATAGGTCATGTATTTTGAACACAACAGTACATCATATTTATCTTTAAAAATAAGATAAAATGATTCATAAATACGCACAAGCTTCAAATTCCATATAAAACACATGAGGGTACCCGGGTACTCTTTAATTCATTAGAAGTTGTAAATTATACTTATGCGTTTTCCGCTATCATACCACCCTCCACATATCCAACGGATATGTTCAATGGTTCATTTTTTCTATTGTGGAGAAGTCAGGAAGTTTCAGCCGGTTAGACTTACTGGAACATTAAAAAAAATCTACGTTGAGAACCGAAAAGGGTACCGCGGTACCCTTACAGTCACATAAAGGTTAAGTAATAACACGGCAAATTCAAAGTAACAAATTCGCCTCTTATTTTGGGTGATGCCCTCCGGCTGCTATGCAATGAGAGCAGAGCGCGCCGCTGCATACAGAGTGACCGGTGACCGCAGATCGCAGCCTCCTACGTCCCCATAAAAGAATTTTCAGCTCTGCTTTTATCGTTCGAGACCGTTACCATCCGAGAGCGAGTCTGGTTTGCTCATTGAATAATATCATTTCCCGTGTGAGCTGCTCTAGAAGGATTCGTTCGAATAATATTCAATCATCTTCCAGTTGGACGAGGAATCACCGGCTCCGGATGTCGCAATAAACGCTGTATCTTTCGATGTCGTTTTTTTCTCGAAACTTGCATTGTACGAGTACATCTTACTTTTTAATTAATTTTATTTTGGTTTTAAGTAATTTATTTTAAAGGGGAAACTTTAGTACCGATCAGATGCATACACAATTAACACACTTTATCTTTAGTAAAAGCAGGTTCTCTACACAGAAAGTGGTCTTTATCTTCCTCGAAGTTTTCTTTATTGAAGTTTTAGTGGCACTTTGCGAGGTGCAATAAAAAATGTATGAAATTCTTACGTGATACATTCAAAATCGCGCTGGTGAGATAACGATTGACAATTGAAATCTTGCCTGTAACGATATTTTAACTGTGTTTAAATGTTAGGTTCCAGTCTTCCTTTTTGTTCTTCTCTGTTCCTTTTAATTTCCCCGAGCTTTATATTATATTCCAAAATTAGGGTACCATAGTTTTACTAGTTCTAGACAGCGAGACTCTTGTGTGGTACACATAATTAAATTAAATATAAATTTTGTACAAGACCACAGATTTAATTTGATTTTGTATGACCGACCGGTTTCGCTTAGCCTAAGCATCATCAGGGTACAAAATTAAACTATCAAAATTACCCTAATGATGCTAAGGCTAAGCGAAACCGGTCGTTCATAAAAAAAAACCTGTGGTCTTATAGAAAATTATTATTTCATTTTCATTAAATATGTCCCACTAAGTGATTGCTTTCCACAAAAATATAAAATGAAAATTGAATCGTTATTATGACAAGGCAGACACAGTTTGCACCTGTACCTAATCAGTATTACTATTTGAAACCGGGTGATGGATAATCCGTCATTATCAATTACATCGCATTTCAAACGTCTTAATATATTTTTGTATCTTCATTATGATTTATTAATGCGATTCATGTGATGAATAGTGAAAGTGTACTCATTATTTTTGTAAATCGATCGTATATTGAAGCATTCACCTCGGGCAATATTATAGGCAGAGAAGTGACTCATATTCGCGAAATTATCACAAGTAAGTGTTACGGTCTTGAAGTAACAATATATGGAGGGATAGCTAATTTGTTTTACCCAACCCGTCCGAAATTGTAATAAATCACTTTTTTCGAGTTTTTACATCGTACACCATGAGAGAGAAAGAGACAACAAATTTCTTGGACCGCTTCTATATACTGTCGCAATGATCTTAAGCTGGCTATCTTCGCTGGTTAACGGCGGGACTCCGCCCACATTTTTTATTATGCCACTAAACTTGACACAACTAAACGGTTTTTTAGGTTAGATGCTATATTTTTGTTGATAAAAATACTGTAAAAAAGGGGCTATACGAATACACAAAAACATTATGTCGATATGTGATATGAATGGATGTATAAATACCGTAGCCTCAGTCTTAGCCACGCCCAGGTGCGCCGAGTAATGTTAAAATCATCAAAAACAAGTCCAAAACTGACTTCACTGCCTTGGCTTGGGCTACCTCTAGTATCCTCTAAGGTTACGGTAGATGATTTAATACAATGTGGACCACTGTTTGAAAAAAGTCTCATTCACAACACATTATCGTTCTTTATATGAATATGTTTATATAATGTGGACTGTATTGTGCAGTTTAGTAGGTAATGGTACAATAACCTCAAGGGTCCCCCCTTTGAAGATATCGTATATCTGAAGAACTTTTGTTATTAACATTATGTAGGTCATAGTAATGGATGTAATGTCAATGTCCCAACAGCTTTGGACTCTAGATGGTCCTTGCGTGGATGTTTCCATTCAACTCTATGGAAGATCCTTGAGTGGATGATTGGTCACATCACTGGGATTAAAGTAAGTAAGATTCTCTGAGATGATTCGATTCTTTCGGAACAAACACAAAATAAAACTCTAGCCATTATCATCCTAAACTCGATTTATCAACCTTTTCAGAAATCTGCGCTTTCTTGCAACAATTCCCAATTGCTAGAGCATCTTGATCGAAGGAATAAGTAATACTCTATTTTTTTTTTCTCTTAAAAAGAAAAAAACACCGTTCCCAGGTTGCGAATAACCTGACTATATTTTAAAAACTCCTACTGCCATCATAACAAGCGGAAGATGTTGCTTGTGCAATGATGGAGGACTTAGCTATCAGAGGAATTGAACTCGCGACGCCCGGGTGGGAATCCGACGCGTTTGTCCACTCATCTAATAACCGGTCTAAAAAAATATATCACTGTTGGTTACATTCAGAATGAATAACTCATTATTTAAATACTCTAAATAAAGGCGTGTATTTTTATTTATTTTGGATTGTCATTATCTCTGTTTGGAAAGAATATAATATTGTAATCAATTTACAACACCGAGCACACAAATTTAATTTCATTCCGTGCAAAACTATTTTTAAGCATTATCAACATGTTTATAAATTAAATTTATCAACAATAAAGTGGACGTAGTTGTGCAGAAAGAATCCAACCCATAATTGACCAAAATCAAGTTTTATATGTTTTCCTATGGACAAATACGAGATTTATATCTACTGAAAAGACCCAAGCTCCAAATGCAATAGATTTTTTCAAATTCATTTCTTTACCAGTGGCGGCTCGTGACTCTTTAGTGTGCTAGAGTGCTAAGATTGAAAAATAACGTCATCATTGATGTTGTTGTGGCCGAAAACATTTTTTATTTTTTTTATTCGAAATTTCAACTTTTTGTATGAAGATTTTTCAGAAATTCGTGCAGTGCACCACCAAAACTGAAAAATCCTGAAAATCTTCATACAAAAAATAAAATCTTGCAAAAAATAAAAATCATTTTCGGCTACAACAACACTAACAACGTCGTATTTTTTAATCTTAGCGCTCTAGCACACTAAAAACTCACGAGCCGCCACTGTTCTTTACTAACACAAATTGTAGATATTTAACTTAAATTGAAGTTTAAAAACATTAAAATGTAGGATCACATAGGAAATACAATTATTTTTTTTAATAAATATTTTATTTTTACGTGAATACCGCACAAGAGTCCCAACTGCTCCCAACTTTCTAGAGCCAGTGAGACTATGGCATCCCCAATTGGGGTATGTTGTGAGGCTGTAGGTAGTGGGGAGGGGAAGGAGATGAGAAAGTGGAAGGTTGGGAAGTACCTGGCAATTCAAATCTGGTCACCAAACACGGCTAAAGCCATTTCAAGCAACGTTTCAATCAGTAGCGGCTCGTGACTTTTTAGCGTGCTAGAGTGGTATGATTGAAAAAAAAACGACATTATTGATGTTGTTGTAGCCGAAAACAATATTTATTTTTTTCAAATTTTCAATTTTTTGTTTGAAGATTTTTCAGAAATTCGTGCAGTGCACCACCAAAACTGAAAAATCCTGAAAATCTTCATACAAAAAAAAAATTCTTGAAAAAAAATAAAAATCATTTTCGACTACAACAACACTAGTAGTGACGTATTTTTCAATCTTAGCACTCTAGCACACTACAAACTCACGAGCCGCCACTGGTTTCAATTCTGAATGGTGTTCTTTCACCAGGGCGATACTGAGAGTATCTACCACTCCAGAACGTGCCGCAAATATACAATATTATATTTTATATAAGTTAAATGTGTTATAACACATATTAATTAAACAAAATGTATTTGCGCACGCCGGGTTCTAACCCGCGACCTCTGGATTCGTAGTCGAGCGTCTAACCACTCGACCATGCAAGCCGTCAATGGATAGTTTATAAATGACCGAAAGATATAATTCTCATGAATACAAAAAACATTGATATTCACTTGATAAATGCCGTAATATGCTTTGTATCGTCATATTTTCAAACGCCTTTTTCTCAGTTTCATATTTTCGAGGTTGGATGCTTTCTGCATAACTACGTCCAAGTAGCGTTCCATATTAACGCTTCAAAACGCAAATGAACCACCAAACTATTGAACGCCGAGAGTGGTGTCGCGTCAAATCACCAAATTCCTCCACTATGGTGCGCCGGCGCTTTGGACCACTCGACCACTGATCGATTTGAATTTTAGTCAGTTAGTGTTAGGCAATACACAGAAACCGAGAGGATAAAGAAATATTTTAAATCCTACTGGAAGTAATGACAGTAAAATATGATATATGATGCAGGTATACCCTCAGAGCAATAATATACAAGAGAGAGAGCTGCTGTAGTCAGTTTTTATGAGGTTTGCCGGACTCGGCTAAGCCTGGGCATGGCTAGGACTAGGGTTAGAGTATTTATACATCCATTCATAGCACATGTCGACATAATGTTTTTGTTTATTCGTATAACCACTTTTTCACAGTATTATTATAAACAAAAATATAGCATGTAACCTAATAAACCGTTGGGTTATGTTCATTTATTTCGCGTATCGAAACGTGTGGGCGGAGCCAGCGGAAACGCGGGATACGAATAACATTCTAACAATACTTTTAAGCGGTGTGATAATTTCGGATGGGTTGGGTAAAAAAAATTAGCTATTCCTCCATCTTTCTTTTTCTCATGGTGTACGATGTTAACTTATTTCGCGTATCAAAACCCGGAGAAAGTACGATTCTAACAATACTTTAGCGGTGTGATAATTTGAAACTTTGTTCGCGGGTATCAATCCAAGGCAGTGTAGTCAGTTTTCGATGATTTTTACCTGATTCGGCGGACCTGGGCGTGGCTAAGACCTAGGCTAGGGTATTTGTACATCCATTCATATCAAATATCAACATAATGTTTTTGTTTATTCGTATAACCACTTTTTCACAGTATTGATATCAACAAAAATATGGCAATTAAACTAAAAAAAAACCGTTTAGTTGTGTCAAGTTTAGTGGCATAATAAAAAATGTGGGCGGAGTCCCGCGCTGACCCAGGAGCCCAAGATCATTGTGACAGTACGTAAAAGCGGAGTATTATATTTGTTGTCTCTTTCTCTCTCATGGTGTGCGACGTAAAAACCCGGAGAAAGTGATTTATCGCAAGTTTGTATCGGTTGGGTAAAAATAATTAGCTCTCTCTCCATACATTGTTTCTCCAAGGATTTATTCCAAATTTGTATGGGTTGGGTAAAAATAATTAGCTCTCTCTCCATATATTGTTACTTCAAGGGTATACCCATCGAGTTGGATAGCTAGTGGATAGTTATGATAACTTATGCAGTTGATGATAATGACTGCAATTATTAGATTTAAAATGTGAGGTCATATCTATTTGTTCTATTGGCTAGCTTGGAGCGGCAAACTGAACGATGCGGTGGCGAGGATTTGGTGGCCGGATATCAGCTTTGTTTCGGAGGGTCAGTAGAAGGCCATCGTTTAGCTGCATCCTGCATCAAGGAAGCTTTGATTGATGGAAACTTCTCGAACACATAGGTCACCAGCGTGTTGACTGCCAGCCGCAATAGTGTGTGTAAAAATATCAATGGACTGAACCTCGGAGTAACAATGTATGGAGAGAGAGCTAATTATTTTTACCCAACCTGTACAAACTTGCGATAAATCACTTTCTCCGGGTTTTTACGCCGTACACCATGAGAGAGAAAGAGACAGCAAAAATAACACACCGCTTTTATGTACTGTAAGGATGATTTTGGTCTCCCTCGTCTCCGGGGACTCCGCCCAGATGTTTTCATATGCGACTAAACTCGACACAACTAAACGGTTTTTTAGGTAATATGCTATATTTTTGTTGATAACAATACTGTGAAAAAGTTGTTATACGAAAAAACCAAAACATTATGTTGACATGTTCTATGAATGGATGGATAAATACCCTAGCCCTAGTCCTAGCCACGCCCAGGTCTGCCAAGTCCGGCAAAAATAATCAAAAACTGACTACACTGCCTTGGATAGGTACCACTCTATGTACTCTGAGGACTGAACTGTTCTACCGATTCAAATTTATCTATGTACACGTGACGTCCGTCAACCCTGATAAAAGATAATCGAACATGTTCCGAAACGTGGCAAAAGAGAAAAATCATGATCAAACCACCAAAAACCACATAAAATGTTTCCTTGGTTTTTTTTAATTTATTTTTATACTACACAATGGTCCTAACTCACCAGAGGCAGTGGGACTATGGCACCCTAATATGGGCAGTGTTTTGAGGCTGGACGAGGTGTGGGAGTAAAATAAATGGGGAAGAGGAAGGTTGGAAATTACTTAGCTACTCAAATCTGGTCACTAAATCCAGCTAAAGCCATTGCACGAGCTTTCACAAGCTTTCACCAGGGCGATACTGAAAACATCTGCCGCACATATACCTACTACAAATATATATTTTTGTTTCAGTAGTTCAATATTAGGTATATTTCCTGTAAACTTATTAGTTAATAACCTTCTCAGTTGACGTTTTGCCTCTTTCAATTTATATTATCTATCTCTTTCTCTCTGTTCCTTTGTGATAATTTAAAAGTTATTATTTTGTTTTCTCACTGTTCTCTTATTTTATTTTATATTGTGTTCTCCCTCTGTATGTATACATAACCGCACACTGTATATTTTTTTGTTTAATTTTGATTTTGTACCCTGATGATGCTTAGGCTAAGCGAAACCGGTCGGTAATAAAAATTAAAATAAAATCTGTGGCCTTATACAAAGTTATATTTTTCATTTCATTTTTTATTTGAAATAACATATAAATAAAATGAAATATTTGGGTTTCGAACCCGCGACCGGAACCGGATGCGGAGCCAAGGATCTTATCCGCTCGGTCACGAAGGTCATCAGAATGTATCCTATTGAAAATCAGGGTCTTTAAAGAAAGTTAGATGATACAATATAGGTCGCGCAATCAGACTTGACCCAAACGACACACACTTAAGATTGCGTGTATTGGTGCATATGTGTATACACGTTCAACAGTGATTCTCTTGCGAAACGTAAGCTGAAAATCGTTTTTTTGTCTTGCTTACGCTTGGTTATTGTTTTTCAGCGAAAAAGTGACAGCAGTTTCACACTTTGTTATTTTTATTGTATGTACTAAAAATTGACTTTTTTCAATTTCACTGGATTTTATTTTCTGAAGTCGGATAAACATGTTTGAAATATGCTGTATGCGAGCAATGCATCTGTGTGAGCGTACTGTGTTCTAGTCAATCTGGCCGCGATACCTATTCAAAAACCTGTTTTTTCCCACAGTTCTGCAAAACAAAGGTTTTTAAAATAAATAATCGTATCGCCTCTAAGTAATTACTGATTAATATGATCAAGGACGCCTTGGAATATATAATAAACAAGAAGTGAAGATTAAAATACCTCCATCCTTATCTACAATGAACAGCATGTCGAGATATCGTAAATGTTTTAATCAGTGTCCGCAGAGTACCTACTCAATGTTTTATTCAGAAAATTTGATAATAATTCCTCAGAGGATTATAATTATTATAATAATTTTCACATTACAGTTTAATTTTGTTTCTGTGTTTGTATTGAACACGTGTTTTAGCATGTAATACAAAGGCACTGTTTATCAGTCTGTTGGAGTTATGTAACAAACACCGCTACCTTTAATGCGAACAGCTGCTAGACACAAATTATGTTGACTCATTTCTCATTAGAGTCATTATTCTGTAAAAAAGTTGACTATTTTTTGCGAATACTGGAAAATTGTATTACGTAGCCAAATACATTGTACAGTATAAAATTTATATATTTATGTTGTGATGCTGAAGGGAATGGGTAAGGGAAGGAGGTGGGAAAGACGAAGGGATGTACCTGGCTATTCAGATCTGGTCAACAAACACGGCTATTGCCATTTTAAGCAACGTTTCGATTATGAGTGGTAATCTTTTACCAGGACGGCACTGAAAATATTTTCCACTGTGAAATATGCGGCCGAAGTAGGTACTTATATATGTGAAACTAGGCCCGATCTTGTGCATGCGCAATTGGAGCAGACTTGCTGAGGCGCCGTATTTTTCAAGCCATCTATCTATCTACCTGCTATACCCATTTTTTTCATAAACGACCCGTGCATCAGAAACATAGGTTACAACAAAACTTTCAGCGGCAGAACCATAACTACCATCATCTACCTACGTCTAGATACTCTTAAGAAATTCCAATTACATCTTTATTTTTGCCTGTGCGCGAATCGAATCCGCGACACCAATACAAATTCAAAGGCGTGGTCCACTACGCTATGGAGACCATGACAATGGCGGCGGCACAAGCGAGCGCTTCAGTACCTCTCGTACAATAGCTCTAATCGTGTAAAACATAGCAATGGTATTATTTATATTTTATTTAGATTTAAATTTGTCAAAATTTAAGCTTCTTCAGATGCTTGGCTGGTGAAGAGCCTCGTAAATTATACTATCCCCGGTTGGGCGACACTATGAAGCGGGTAGACAGAAGGAGAAAATACAAAAAATCTCAATAACTCGCTCCACATAAAGGCTGATTCACACCAACGTCCGGATCTGCTCAGTGCCGATATCGTTCCGCAAGAGAGCTTATTGATATTGTATGAATATCAATCAAGGAGTATGTGCCAAGACAAAGTTGTGTGGCGGTATATCCTTCTGCCCACCCTTGTGATATTTAACTACTTATTTAGTTAAATAATTATTTTTAAGTGTAAAAATACTTACAACGCAGATTTTTTTTTAAACCATTTTTTTATCACTAAATAATATTTTTTATTAATTATTAATTATCATAAATATTATTTAGTGATAAAAAAATGGTTTAAAAAAAAATCTGCGATGTTAGTATTTTTACAATTCAAAATAATTATTTAACTAAGTAGTTAAATATCACAAGGGTGGGCAGAAGGATATACTGCCACACAACTGTGTCTTGGCACATACTCCTTGATCAATATTCATACCATATCAATAAGCTCTCATGCGGAACAATATCGGCACTGAGCGGATCCGGACGTTGGTGTGAATCATCCTTAATGCTGTTTTGCAAACGAAAGTGTCGGAGCTACTTACGAATTGAAACAATGAATTTCGAGATAAATCATTCGCCCGACGACTTAATGAATGACTTGTAATTTTCTCCGTAAATAATTTTCCAGATTTTGATAAGATTCAGTTTTCGAAACATTTTCTTTCCATATTCATTTCCGTTTATTCAAAAGCATACGAGTATTAATCTAAATATATTTCTCAGTATTTTATTTTCTAAATGTATTATTTTTTATGTTATTTTATAAACTTTACCTACAACAGCTGTAAAGAAACTTTTGTAACGCTTACTTTTTTATTTATTTACTCTTCATAATATCTATTATTTACTATAGGCGGGCTTATTGCCAATTTCTACCAACCGACATGTATGTAAAAAGTAGATGTATAATATATGTTATCCCGATGAGTGTATATATAAGTTTACCATGTAATTTTCAAGTTATTCTGCAAATGTAAGGTTCTACAAACAATATCACACTTATGTATATAACGTATGAGTCGCATTATTTGTAAGAAAATGTAATTTGATACTGTAACGGTTAATTTTAGGTTTGGATGAGAAAACACAAAGTTTACAATATTTTTAATATGATAAGGGTTATATTGATGAATCTGCAGGATAAAAAAAACTCTTCAACAAATAGCTCTGGATGCATGAAATATGCACAGTTTGTCTGTAATTTATAAAAGAGCAGACATCAAGAGCAATAAAAGCAACACAATGTGTTTTTATTTATCGGAAAGAAATTTCAGTTTTAATTATAATAATTGTAGGTATTATCTATTATTGTTTCGCTGCAAAGTTTATCAAAGAGTCGAGTGTGTATTATTTATAATCTGTTGCGTAGGTACAATACGAAGAAATTTATATATTTCGGATTACTTATTTGAGTTATTATATTATTGATAACCTACCCTGATTATATGATTTGGATTTCATCTAATATTTTCAGATTGAGACATTTTGCTGATATAACTTTCGGTAGCAAGTCGTTTGATTACTAGATAAAAGAAAACCTTCAATTCTTTTCAAAAGAAGATGATGTTGGGGACAGAAACCAAGCAGAAACCCACCAGAAACCAACCAGTTGTGATCTAGTCTCGGAAAATAATATTGTTGTTTACTGTTGAATGCCGGTCTATATTATTGTATGTACGAGTACATTAATTGAATAGTTGTTAATAAAATTAGATTAAATTGCTATTTCGTTTTTTCTTTGAGCGTTGCCTTTTTTACGTTATTGTTTTTCAAGCAAGCGAATATTTTTCAAAAACGGTATCAGCAGTGCCGAATGCTAGTTGACAACAATGAACATACCGATAAAAAACACAATCGCAGAAAAATATGCGGTTTATGTTTTGATTTGATCGGTATTTCATAACATTACAAATATACGAAGTCGATAGTAATAAGTAATAGTAATAACTCACGTCGGAGGATTGACTAGGTTGAGCAGCTCGTTGGGGGAGGTGGGAACTCTTCGGATGACCATCCGGCGCCCGTCAGTAGAGCCCATCCCGATGGAGGCCAGCGATCTCATGGACAGCGCGTCGGGGAACTTGGAGTACTGGCTGCCGCAGTCAGAGAACACCGCCGAGCCGGTCCTGGTCAGCCCGGGCAGCTCCTCGGCGTGCTGCTGCTGCTTCAGGGAGCGCAGGCTGGGGTACTGCTTGGCCGGGTTCAGCTCCAGCCCCAGCCGGCTCCGGTTGGTGTTGAAGATCAGCGTGATGCCCTCCTCGTCCCCGATCTTCAGCTTGTCGGGGTCGTACATGTTCTCGCGGACGAAGGGTTTCCCGTTGCTAGTCGGACCGGTGTTCCCGTCGGAGTCTGCGTCCGCCAGCCGGACCGCCGGCGGGGGGGCCTGCAGCTTCCTGTTGTATATGTTGATGAGCTGCCGGCTGTCGTCTCCGGAGTCGCCATTCTTGGAGGGCGGGGACTTGAGGCCGTCCAGGGCCTTAGTCCGATTGTTGATGGCGCTGCGGTGGAGAGGGCTGATCCCCGTGGGGGGCCGCTCGTCCATGGGGTTAGAGCCTCCGCTCATGGCCTCATCTATCAGCGCTCGGCTATCAGGAGAACTCCCGATCAGAAACGCCAAACGCTACAGGAGTATCGCGCCGTGCGAAGCCAGGCACATGGGTAAACAGCGCTCTTTGTTTTTAAGTCATGTTCACGCGGAATCGAAACGCGGCGCGACGTGGGGTAATCGTTTGAAGCGTTCAATTGAGTCTTCCGAGGGTTTTACGGAAAGCGACGAGTTCGGTAAACGACATAATGAAACTAAACGTCAATTATCGCGGTGTACACACGCGGACCGCGACCCACCGGCAGTATCTACTCTGGCGCACTGAGCATGAGCACTGCCTACTGCCTACTGACTACTGACAGACTGACAGTGTTTGCCGCGCGGAGTCGAGCGGAGCGCGCTGATTGAGGCTGAGAGCGGCGGGCGACGCGCGCGGACCGCCCACCTCCGCACTCTCCGCGCTGTCTGATCCGCAATCCGCACGTTTACCGCACGCTGAAAGGCCACCTGTACTTTTGAACAATCTAAACAAAGGTAAATAATGTCAACTGACTACATCACACTCAATTAATATTCGCATTCGAGTGTTTACTAAATCAACAAGCTGTACTGTCGAACAATTGTTTTAATGGGGATTCCGTCAAAATAATGCAATTTTTTCGAGTAAAACGCTAACCGTTCGCTTCTCAACAACTAAACAAATACAAATTGCGGCCCCACGATTGTTTGCAAGTTCTTTTTTATTGCCAATAAATCGATAAATTAAATTATAATGGTGTTATCTTAAGGTCGTAAATATTTTTGAAATACAATATTTTCTTGGAATTAAAATTGTAATAATGAATTCCACTTAGAAATGTTAACAGGCTCACGATTCATTGATAACGTTCCCATTGAACTTTCTTACAACAATACTTAAGTTTTATGGGCCCTTCAGGTAGGTATTATATATTAAAGCGGGCAAAAAAAATTTACGACGCCTAAATATAGGCAACGCATATTACCTGGAATTTTATAAAAAGTAATTTTATACCAAGTATTTTTATACGATGGGCGTCGTTTGATGCCTCGATCCGCCGACTTTCGAGCGTCGACTGAACCAGAAACAGCCTAAGTTAAAAAGGCGGGAGGAAAAAAAAGAATGTTCGTCGCAAGGCGTATAGAAGTGGCATAGGGTCGAGTTTCCTGTAGCAGGTCAGGAAGCGTGTTCTGCTCCAATTAATTCTGATGAACATATTGATATAATCTCAAATGTTTGTGGCAGAATATTCAATAGCCTATTTTCTTAAAACACAACTCAACAGGTTGGCAGATACACAAAATCACTAGGTAAGGATATAATACAAAAGTATGAAGAGATATAAGGCCAAGTTCAAGGATCCTCTTTAACAAATTTTAATCTCAACAGAAAACATGTTTTTTTATTTATTTTATAGTTAAGAGTCTCAAATGCTCCAAACCGTCTAGAGCCACTATGGCATCCCCAATCGGGGTATGGTATGGGTATGAAGGTAGTGGGGAAGGGAAGGAGATGGGAAAGAGTAAGGTCGGGAAGTACCTGGCTATTCAGATCTGGTCACCAAACACGGCTAAAGCCATTTCAAGTAAGGTTTCGATTCTGAATGGTGGTCTTTCACCAGGGCGATACTTGAAGTATCCACCACTCCGGAACGTGCCGCAAATATACTATATATAATTTTATACTAATTAAACGTGTTATGACACATATTAATCAAATTAAATTTATTTGCATGTGTTCCCATGTACCTCAAACTGATTCAATTTATATGCCGGTAGCATTGTAAAGTGGTGCTTCTACTTGATTTTTGAATGCTGGGGTGCGACAAATACTCAACGTCCGTTTAACCTTTCTCTTGTCTTATCTTAAGTGATTCAAGGTTTGCTGGACCCCTACAAGGCTTCTGCAATCATCAAGATTAGCAGCTTCCGTAACTTACTTCCACTGCAGTTCAAGACTAACTAATTTACATAATTCAACCAGCTTAAACTCATACATAGTCAATGAACATAAGACCAACTCAGTGGTATTTTCGGCAGCTTATATAAGTGTGAACATTTACCTTAAAAATTGACTCTAGAGGTTAAGAAACCAAAATTAGAAACTTAGTGTTAGAAAAAACAGTACCTTTCAGGTTGTCAGCCCATCTCGTCAGTGGTTGCCTTCTGCCCCTCTTTTCAAAACCAAGAACACCATTCAATTCAATAATAATGAATACTCAAATACCTTTTTTCTCAATTCACCACAAATCCAGAGAGAGACAGAATAGATGTGACCTAAACCTTTTTTTATCTGTTCCATATTTCGTTTTGTGCATTTTTAGACAGTTGGTATCGCATAGGTCACAGGGCAGAGGTGCCCAAACAGTCGATCGCGAGAGGTTTTAAAGTCGATTGAGGTCATTATTTCTCATCTATCAGTTCAAGTGCACATTTTTAGGTTTCACCATACAATCGCTAAAGATGGAACCTTTAACCTGTTGGGTAATATCACATATTTAAAAAGTAGCAATTTTATTTTTTATATTGAAACTGCTTTTTGTGATTGTCTGCGTCGATTAAATCCTCCGCTATCGGCAAGCGAAGGCTTTTTTTTAACCTGGTATCACCTGCGGCTTGGTAATGGAAGTGGACAAACGCGTTGGATTCCCATTCGGGCATTGTGGGTTCAATTCCTATCCTAGCTAAGTCCTCCATCATTGCACAAGCAACATCTTCCGCATATTACGATGGCAGTAGGAGTTTATCAAATATCGTCTGGTTATTCATAACCCGGTAATGTTTGTCTTTTCTTTTTAGGAAAAAAATTAATTTGAAATAAAACAGTGGTTATTTTATAATTTGATTTTATTTTTATTACAAAGCAATAATATCACATAGGATTTAAACAGAGCAGATTACATTTTCCTAAATTTTGAAAAGAAAGATCAAGTGGTAATTTTTTTTAAAGAGAAAATCGAAAAAAGATTTTAGTAGGAGAAGTGGATTAAGTCTGCTGACAGTATTTTAATGAACACACAATTTGCTCGCCACTTATTGGGCAGAGGAAGTTGTCCCGTTGCAGTTAGTATAAAAGGAAATAAATTATTTTACAAAGTAGATACAATCAAAAAGCCAGTCTCATTACGAATGTACAAACATTGTGGTAAATTTTCAAACAGAGTTTTTCTGTAATTTTACAAAGTTTACCAACAATATTTGGAGAGATGACTGATTGATTGTTTGATGGCGAAGAGTCGAGTTTGTCACTCTCTGAGGACGGGGGTTAATAGTTTTAATTCAACTTTTCGGAAAATACTTTCTTGAAGTCAGTCCTCAGATATTGCCGCACCTGGTGCATTGGAAATAACTAATACGTCTAATATAAATATTACACAACTTCACTTTATACAGCATATTATATTATATTATAAAATACATAATGGATTATTTTGTAAATGGATAAACTATCAAAAACAATGTCTTCCGGAGGCTCACTACTTTAAAGCTAAGAACAAACACTTCAGGTGTAGAGTAAAAATAAAGGCAGTATATAAATGGACTCAGATTGTACAAGAACATGTCTGTCACGATGGCGAAGGAGGAAATCATAAAAGTCACTGTTAAAGAGTTAGCTAAGAAGCCCACCACCCAAGAGATTTTCCCTCGTCAATTTAACACGTTTAATCATCTGATTCTCGCACAAGGAGCCCCCGGAGGAGATGTTTGTCATAAGGACCAGCCCAGGGCGCCGCTACAACTCTGTCTACACCGCTGACTAAGCAGCCGGGCCCTGCTCTGGGCTCTCTTTATAAGCATTATAAACTAGAAATACATTTCGTCCTTGTTACATAATACATAACAATAAGAGCACCATTATTGCACACGAATATTGCTTTTAATTTTACATGTGCAATAGTAAGTAAATAAAAAAATTCGTTGTATAGAAATATCAGGCCGTCCGCCTCCGGGATTCATTCCGGGAGGCAGACGGGCCCGAGGCAGTAAGGGTATTTAATTTATTCTATACACGTCGTTGACTTTCGAAGGTAAACATCAGATAGGAATAAAAACGTCTTCTCATTAACATTAGTGGACGGATTAATCACATTAAGAGAGGCAGTGAGATGGAAATATTAAAACTAACATGGCGAGCGCTACTGCTCGCACTATTCACAATTCATAATATAACATTGTCTCATTATTTCTATAAATCACTAGAACACACTTGCAACACAACAGCGCGGGAGAGCGAATCGCTATCATAAGATCGCGAAAGATGTACGTTGCACCAGAGTAATTGCGCTGTTTTTGTGTTTGCGGCGTGTTTAATTATTAAATGTCTTATATTTTAGGTAGTTATTGATATTGTGGTTTTGTGGTTTGTGGGTCAGTGTTCAGGCCGAAGCGTGAGGTAGTCCTGGTGCGGCTGCACGAAGAGGGGGTTGGGGAACTCCGGGGGGTGGGGGAGGGGACCGGGCGCGGGGGCTGTGCGGCGCCAGCCCAGCAGCCAGCAGGACACGGCGGCTGCCACGGCCACCAGCGCCAGCAGGGCCGTCAGAGCCAAGGCCACCACCAGCCACACCAGCGACACGCAGATGTCCTCATTGCGCGAACTTGAAGGCGCTGCAAATGAAGAAATTCGTGGTTAAAGCAAGTCATGAAAAATCATAGCAGTCACCCATCACTGGCATCGTTTTTTAATCATCTGAATTTTTTAAATATAGTGTTATTATTCATCAATCAATTATATTTAAATAATATATTTTTTAAATATAATATATCTTAATAATATATTTATTAATAAAATATAATATATCTTATGTAAGTAAAAAGTAAAATTCTAGTTATCTGAAGCAAAACACTCCCAAACGCTACTGCTTTGTGTTAACAATAAACGTTATTCAATCTCTAATTAAATCATTTTGAAAAAACATAGTAAATACAATTTTAAAAAAACTATTGTGATACGCATTCCGCCGATAGCTCCGCTGCAACCTCTCTCACCTCCTCATAAACGTTGTATGTGTCAGAAAGAGAGGTTACAAGGAAGTTATCAGCGGGAGTTTTATAATGCTTTAAATGACATACCTTCTGTAGGATCTGAAATCCTGGCAGGGTCCCTCCTTTCGAAGGTGAGGATGGCGTTGGAGTGGATGGTGATCTCTTCCCTCAGCTGGCCATCCAGGGTCTCTGGCAGGGCCAGGTCTGTGGACGTCGGTATATCTTCAGCCGCACGGCGCCTTCTTCCAAACGCATCGTAACCGCGACAGTTAACCTGAAAAAAATTATGTTCATCACATTAGTACAGATATAGGATTGGATATTTTTCGTACGTTTTCATGGTCTCCTAAGAAATAACTCTTTATGTAATTATCGCATAAGAGTCGGCTGCCCAGTGCCAGTAGGAATATAGCAGCCTAGGGAATGTTGTGAGGCTAAGGAAGTGAGGATGGTAAGTATCTGGCTATTTAGGTCTAGTCACTAAACACAGCTAAAGCCATTTCAAGCAACTTTTCGATTCTAAATGGCAGTATTTCACCAGGGCGATATAGATACTTTCATTCTGGAATGAGCTGTAGATATTTAATTAAAATTATATGTAAAATAAAACACTATTTTATTTGCCCGTGCCGGGTTTCGAACTCGTAACCAGACCCTAAATTTACCGCTCTGCCGTGGAGGTCGTCAAAATAAATCTGTGGCTGTTCTTGTTACTGGATCTCTTGTGCAATGTACACAACAAAAGGGTATCGACTTACTGGTTGACATTTTCCAAAGCAGACCCTGATGTTACACTGGAATCTGATGTTGTCACTGCTGGGGAACTTGAAGGCATTAAAGCTGGCTAGGAGGGACTGCATGTCGCTGCTCCTCTCCCATTCCCCAAATATAGTCGGGTCCGTGGCGCAGCCGTTCTCATCCGTCACTATGTACTCGTTCTCTACGTTGTCTTCCATAGTCTTGGCCACACAGCTCCTGGCGAAACCTCCGTAGATGGCTGGAAAATAAAAGCATTGGTAAATTTTATAACACATCGGTAAAGAAAGAAGTATTGTACACAGTAACAAATATGTGTACATACATACAGAAGAGGATATGTACAACTACGGTAAACTTGTACACGGTTGACATTCAATACATGAGAACGGGTCGCTTTTACGACTCGTTCTTATGTTCAACAGCTCGGCTATGGAACGATTTGCCGGCCTCTGTGTTTCCTCCCTCCTTCAATATGGGCCTCTTCAAGACCTAAGTTCACTCCTTCCTTTCCTCAAAAAACCCTCCACACAGCATCCCCAAAGATGACATAGGCCCTGAGGGAAATTGTTTTCCTCAAGGCCTCCTGTGTGGAATTATTGTAAAAAAAAAAAAAACTTGCTCCTGTTGAATGTATGTCATTAAACCGTTTATATTGTACACCTGAATATATCTAAGATGCTGTTTCATTAAGTTATTGCATCGCCTTATTTATGGGCGCATTTTGTTACGAAGATATTCGGCAGCAGCGTGCAAAACCTTGTACAAATACATTTATTCAGAACAAACGAGTTGATCTCATTCAGTGTTCATGAGTTATGTATACTTTCAGATAACAACTAGTAAAAGTATTAACCAAAAAAACAAAATCATGCATTATAGTACAAAAAAAAAGAAATAATTAATATTTCCCCATCATAATTACAGTTAATTATAAGACAGTGCGTAAAATACTCACTTGAAGGTTGCACGTCCACCTGTAGCATTAGGTTATCACCAATCTCCGCAGAGTTGATCTCCTGTCCTGTTTGGGTGACGATCCTCATTGAGCAAGTGGGCGGGGGTCCGGTGTTGGCGATGGTGCCTGCGGTGGTAAGCATGGACACGTTGAAGCCGAGCGTCACGTTCTGCTCGCCGGTCTGGTACACGCACTTGATGTGGTAGGCTTGGGCCTTGTACGTTGTGAGCTTGGGGTGTTTCTGGATGACTAGCACGAAGCTGGCTTGACCCTGGAGAGAAGAATATTTTAGGTTAGGTAATGATCTTATGATGTGTTGATTTGCTTTCATTGGCACAACAAGATTTTGCCTTGAAATAGCTGCAATAGACACTTTTTTTTTTTTATAGTGAATACCGCACAAGAGTCCCAACTGCTCCCAACCGTCTACAGCCAAAGAGACTAAAGCATCCCCAATCGGGGTATGTTGTGAGGCTGAAGGTTGTGGGGAGGAGAAGGAGATGGGGAAGAGGAAGGTTAGGAAGTACCTGGCTATTCAGATCTGCTAAAGCCATTTCAATCAAGCAAAGTTTCGATTCTGAATGGTGGTCTTTCACCAAGGCGATACTATGAGTATCTACGATTCTGGAACATGCCGCAAATATACTTTATATTATTTTATATTAATTAAATGTGTTATGGCTCATATTAATTAAATAAAAGTTATTTGTGCACATCGGGTTTGAACCCGCAACCTTTTGATTCGTAGTCAAGCGTCTTACCACTCGACTATGGAGGCCGTCAAAGGCATGAATGTAAGAAATAACAATAGCTTTAAATTTATTAATGTAACAAAATTGAGGTAAGAACATAGATTTCTTTGATAGTAGATTATATTCACTAGTCTTTAATATTTTCTAATAGATTTCTTAGAAGATTATGTCATTTTTGACAAATGGATTATTAAAAGGAAAACTTTCAGAAAGGCTGAGATTGGTTGAAGTTATTGTGAAAAATATTTAATAAATGCAATTTGAGAATAATAAACAAGAGAGGCAGAGAATATGTGGATTATCATTTGAATCAAAAGAACCATGCTTTGTCAACATTATGATATTACCACAATTTGATAGGAATTGAATATATTACAAATAGTACCTAACTTGCAAAGGTTAACAGTTATATATATGTTGTAACATAATAATATTTAATGGGATGTGTGGGATTGCATTAACCTCCCCACATTTGGGATTAAAAATATTATTATTTTCTCAAAATATCCAGACAAACAATAAATATATGATGACATTGAAAACTTACATTGACATGGACAAGTCCGCACTCTCCAAAGTGAACCTTGAAGGTCTCCGTTCGGGCGGGGGAGTCTGGCGGCAGAGTCACGACCCTGCGACACCGTCCCTCTTTGCTGTGCCCCTTAACGTAAAGGACCCCGTTGAAGCCGCTCTCGGCGATGTGGATCTCCACACTCACGCCGTCGGCCAGGCAGCCCACTACCATGTCGGGCGGGGGGAAGTCCGTGCGGAATGGAGATGTGTGGTCTGAAATGGTAATTCATATATTCAATAAACAACCAAACCGTTTCTTTCCTTTTCTTGAGACAACATTTGAAATAGATAGAATCTACCCTGATCATGAGCACTGCTAGGTTACAGTGGGCTTAAAAACGAGAGCCAAGAACAACAAGGCTTAAATTTTCTAAAGTCAAACAATATAATACCGTTAACCATGAGAGTCTTAAATTTTGTAACTTACTGCAGAAGAGTTCTGGGTTTCCAGTGTATCCGGTGATGCACTGACAGATGGCTTGATGGTTGGTGGCGTTGCACAGAGCATTCACTCCACACCTCTTGATGTTGCAAGGGTCATCGCACATCTCAGTTTCCTTGTTACAGTATCTGTGGTCGGGGCAGTCGTTGTCCGTCACGCACTCGGGTTCTGCTTCTCTGACGCAATTGCCGTTGAAGTCCAAATGGTAGCCGTATTCTACGGGGCAGACGCAGACGCCTCTCTCGTCGATGATCATTCCATCGCCCAGGTCGCACACGCAGCGGCCTCTGTCGTCGATCTTGAGTCCCTTGTCTGCGGAGCATGGGGCACAGTCACCGTTTTCGTTCAGTGCTGATCCTGGTAGGCAGACACAGTTTCCTGATTCATCTCGTACGAATCCTTTGTCAACACGGCACAGGGACACTAGAAATAAATAAAAATAAAATATTGTAAAAACAATGGGATGAATTGCACAATTTGAAAGCAACAAGTAAATTATGAATACATACTCTTGTCACACTGTACTGCTGCGTTTCCTTGGAATCCAGGAATACATTCGCAGATCATAGTACGAACTGGCAGGGTATCGAGGACTTTGCAAAGAGCATTGACTCCGCAAGGTTTAGTTTCAGCGCAAGGGTCTACGCACTCTCCAGTAAAGCAAGCTGTTCCTGAAGGACAGTCATAGTCGCTCTTGCATCTAGGTTCTACATTCCTGCTGCAGCCAACTGCCATGTCACCATTGAAGCCAATTGGACACGAGCACTCTGCCTTGTAGTTGTATACCTTACATTCCATGGGCGAATCGCAAGGATTGCTGACTACGCAAGGATTCTCACACTTGTTGTTGATGCAAGCTCTGTTGGTGGGGCATTCGCTGTCGGATCTGCATCCGACAAGAACGCAGGCTACATTCGGGTTACCCATCAAGCCGGGCGGACATTCGCACACAGCACGGTGGTTGATGCCGTAGCACTTGGCTTCGTTTCCGCAAGACGTTCCATCCGGAGAGCAGACTGGTAGGCATTGTCTGTTAACGCATGCGTGTTGACCGGAACAGTCAGTGTCATGACGGCATCCTATTTGAATACATTCAATATCTGGGTTTCCTTCGTAGCCTTGTTTACAAGTGCAGACTGGTTTGTGGTTTTTAATTCTGCATTCAGCATTCGGACCGCAATTACACGGGTTTCTACAAATGCTATTGATACAAGCGGTGTTAGGTCCACAATCGTCATCAGTAATACATCCGCCAATGGTGGCAATTGGTATTGTTGGTTTGCACGTTCCGCTTCCGCTGCTAACGTAGCCGCTGGGACACACGCAGATCATAGTTCTTACTGGCAATGATGGGACTACTTCACAATCTGATGGTCTGGTGCAAGGTTCTAAAACGGTGCAAGGGTTTTGGCACTTGCTGTTGAGGCAGGCCATTCTGGCTGGACAATCTCCGTCTACGGTGCACTCAGGTCCTGGCAGGGCCCTGCATTCTATGTAAGGATTTCCAATTGTTCCTTCAGGGCACTTGCACATAGGGATATGGTTGTTCACGCGACATTCCGCACGGGTCGAGCATGGGTTGTCGTATATGCAGGGGCTGATACATTGGCTGTTGATGCATTGCCTATCAGATGGGCAGTCACTGTTACTCTGGCAGCCGACGACATAGCATCTGTCATGTGGATTTCCTCGGAAACCACTCAGACATCTGCACTCTGCCTTACTTCCAAAAGCGTAACACTCAGCGTTGGATCCGCAAGGATCGTTGACCAAGCACGGATTAACGCAATTTCCATTGATACAGGCTTTTCCGGAGTCACATTCAGAGTCAATTCTACATCCTACAGTGCGACAAGCAACATTAGGATTTCCTTCAAAACCATCTTCGCAAGAGCAAATTGGTCTGTGATTTTGAACGAAGCACGATGAATACAAGCCGCAATTGCAAGGGTTCTTACAAATACGGTTGATGCACGCTTCTTGAGAAGGACAGTCGTTATCTGAAGTGCAACCCGGAGGAACTGATGTCACCACGGCTCTGCACTCTCCAGCATTATCTGGTACCCAGCCTTCGGGACAAGTACAGACCATTGTGCGCACTGGAATGCTATCTAAGACATCGCACCTAGCACTCTTGGCACACGGAGTCAACTCGCGACGCGGATCAACACACACGTTTCTGATACAAGCCAGTTTACTGGGGCAGTCATAGTCCATCTTACATTCAGGTTCATCTGTGCTGAGGATTGGAGTACGTTCACAGAATGACATGGGGTTGCCGTTTGGAAGTTGATCGGGACATTTGCATCCCACCGCGTGGTTTTGGACAAAGCAAAGAGCATTCTGGGCGCATGGTACATCGTATGAGTTGACACATGGATTGACGCAACGGTGGTTCAAGCAAGCTCTATCATTTGGACAGTCGGTGTCAGAGCGGCATTCTTCTCTCGCATAGCGGTCATAAGCATTTCCACTGAATCCAGCGGGACATCTGCAGGCTGAGCGATGGTTTTTACCATAACATTCTGCTTGGATCGAGCATGGACTATCAACAAGGCATGGATTTACACATTCCCCATTGAAGCATTGCTTTGAATCTTCACATTCGTTATCAGACTGGCACCCAACTGCAATGAAAAAAAAACAAATATTAATATAAAAATCACTAATTAATATGTGTAGTTAAACAACTTAGAACATTAGTCAAAAAGTTTAACTTACTCTTTGTGCAACCAATTTGGGGATTTCCGTAGAATCCTTTTTTGCAGAAGCAAATAGGATAGTGGTTGTTGACTTGGCACTCGGAATTAGGTCCACAGTTACAAGGGCTGGTACACAACCTGTTGATGCAGTTGGCCGACAGGGCACAGTCTGCATTGGACGCGCACTGGGCGGTGTTGGCAATAGCTGGAATATAATGATTCAATTAGATTGAAGAATAGTTACACATAAACTGATGATGTTTATTAAGCTGGCTGTTGGTGAAAGGACTTACGTGGGATGCATTCAATCTTCGGGTCTCCGGTGTAGCCGGCTGGACACTTACACACTGGAGCATGTCCCTGCACATGGCAGAAAGCTCCTCGGGCGCACGGGTCTCCGACTATACAAGGGTTGATACACAGTTCGTTGATGCACATCCTGTCATATGAGCAGTCGTCATCGCTGTAGCAATCTGGTTGAGGCGCAATTACTGGTATTTTTGGCACTGTAATTGAAGTAAAAGCATATTAGACACATAAAGATCATAATTTAAAAAACCCATGATATTTTTGTTGATTATAAAACTTACTGTTGGTGCATTCTACATGTGGGTTTCCAACATAGCCTGGGGCGCAAGTACATAAGCCGCGATGTCCCCTAGGGGTACACTGGGCGTTCACTCCGCATATATCCACCTTGCAGGCTTCTATGCAGGAGCCACGGATGCACTTATCTGATTCTGGACAGTTAGAATCCGTTACACACTGCGATGTTACTTGGATGATTTGCTTGCATCTTCCATTCTGGTCAATCACTGTATCGACTGGACATTGGCAGATAACCGTCCTCAAAGGCAGGGTGTTGAGCACTCTGCACTCTTGGTCGGCAGTGCACACGTTAGCGATGGTGCAAGGGTTCTGGCAGCGGGAGTTGATGCAAGCATTCATGGACGGACAGTCAGCGTCTACTACGCATTCTGGTTTATCGGCTTCAACTGGTTGTCTGCTGCGGGAACATTCCACGTAAGGGTTTCCATTCATTCCCGGAGGACAGATGCACTTGGCCTGGTGTTCGCGGCCTAGACAAGTTGCGGAATCTGCACATGTATCGTCATCGCACACCGGACGACACACTCGGTTGAGACGGTCGCAAGCCTCGTGGTCGGCGCAATCTTCGTTGTACTGGCACTTGACAGATATACAAGAGATGAGTGGGTTGCCCTGGGTACCAGCTGGGCAGGTACATTGGGCGCGGTGAGATTGTATGGTGCACTCGGCTCCACGTCCACACTGAGCAGTGCCACCATTGCGGCAGGGATCCAAACAGTTTTCGTTTATACAAGCCTTGTCGAAGGGACATTCACTGTCAGATTTACATTCGGCTGGAAAAATAAAACATAGCAATTAGTACTGTAATATAAAGCAAGAAATATTATATTCCATTATAAATATTTGACAACAAAAACAATGTGTTACGTTTATAGCACTGGACTTGAGGGTTTCCTCCCCACCCGTCCAGGCAGTAGCAAGTAGGTCTATGTTGTGAGACTCTGCACTCTGCATTGGTTCCACAGGGAATGTTGGCCGCACAAGGGTCCTGACAACGCTGGTTGATACAAGCCTTGTCGGAACTACACTCCGAATCTGATTGGCATTCGGGTAGAGATTGAGGAACTGGAAAAAAGACCATGATCAATTAATTTGTTTATAATTTTATATAAAATGAAAACTAACTGTTTTAGATAACGTTAAATACAATGAATTAGACGTGAAAAATGCACAAACCTGGGTAACAGTTGCTGAATGGATTTCCCACCAGTCCGGTAGAGCAAGTGCATGAAGCCTTATGATTGGTAGGTTGACATTGAGCATTGGCTGCACAAGGATTTCCAATAACGCAAGGGTTGACACACTGCCTGTTGAGGCAAGTTTCAGTTTGCTGGCAGTCATTATCGCTCGAACATCCTGGCAAATCTTGCGGTGCTGAAAGTTCCAAATAAACAAATAAATACTCATTCTTGAAACATGATTTCAATAAACCTGAAAATCAATATGTATTAATGATTGTGTGTTGCTGTTTTATGAAACTTGTTTTTTATAACCATACATACTTACTCTTTTCAAATATCTTCGGTAAAAAATCTTGGATTGTTCGAGGACTTAACGAGGATAGGATTTCATGGGAATAAAGTAATCATTGTATTTACAACTTTACAAACATACCACGTGCGAACATCATCAGAAAAATGAACAACATTGTATATATACAACAGAAAAAGTTTGCAAGTATTTATACATATGGTGCTGAAGAGGTTCTTCCAGAAGAAATACCCGAGAAAACGGTTATTACTTGTTCAACATACCTAGAACTGATTTCATATGTTTCGCTGGAGTTCTACTGAATAGCTAACAAAAACAAATAATTGTGATGCTGGATTAATAGATTAAATTTAAATGTAGTTTTAGAAATGGGAACTGCAGGGCACTCTGTGTTGACACCCACAATAAATCCTCAATTAATGACAATGATTAAATACTTTCAGAAGTTTACCAATACACATATTAATATGATTAGAACAGGTTTTAAAGTCACGATTCAATCGCAAAGCATTGGCAAAACATCTACAGAATCAAATCCTATATATTTTTTGTACTTTCTTTATGAGATGGTAGACAGCCCGGTGGGCAGGATGCTTGACTAGCCATATTATAAATCTTAGAATTGATAGCTTTTTCCATTTTTAATAAAAAATGTCTCATAAACTAAAAGAGTCAATACTGGGTAACACAGAGATGCCTGTAGTCTTGTGTAACGTGTAAATGATTTATAAAAAAAGAAACTTAATTGTATCCTACCTAGCTTGCACTCCACGTCGGCATCGCCCACGTATCCCGGGGGACACAGGCAGGCCATAGTGCGGAGTGGAAGCGTGTCCACCACGGAGCATTCGGCGTACTTGCCGCACGGAGTGGTCTCCATGCACGGATTCTTACAGGCGCCACTGAAGCAGGCCAGCTTGCTGGAGCAGTCAGCGTCCATTCGGCATTCGGGCTCCGCTTCGATTATGACTGCAAAGATAAAAATTAATTATAACATAAGAAATTTTATGAATCTTCCATGTTAAGGGGGAATTCTGTGTAAATCAATGGCAGGGGCATGCAGTATAGAGACTGCATGCCTCAGAAAAAAGATAGAAAATAATTTTTCATAAATTTATGAAACATGCTAAAAGTGCTAATTTAGAAAGTGTACACTTTTCTCATAAATGTATAGGAAATGATTTTCCAGCTTAACTCCCTGGTCTCCTGAAGCACCAATTTAATTGCTTCCAAATAATTAAAGTATTATTTTTCTAGTGCCCATTTTATTTTTATTTTATTTTTTTCATTTTCTAGATTCTTATTTATCATTAAGTGATGAATCATTTAAAGTTACTGACTGGATGATTTCTGGTGCCCGCTCCTATCGGAGGTTGGCTATCATCAGGGCAATCTTCACCCTGCAGGCTGCAGCCCGTAACAACTCTGCAGAACTGCACTCGCAACAGTCAAATAGTTTACAAAGTCATGAAGTGCGGCGCCTTCCTCGGTTCTTTGTATTCCATCAATCTTCTCAATATGATAATCTCGTATTTATCATTTCTTATAAAATGACCTAGATGTGAAAATAGGCCCTAGCTAAAATTCAAGCGGTGCTTTTCTAGCTCGGTCCGTGTTTATTTTTAAATCTACTTACTGCGTTGGCAAGACAGCGATGGATCTCCCGTGTAACCGGGCGGGCATCTGCAGGAAGCACGATGGTTGAACACATTGCACTGCGCTGAGGGGGCGCAGTTGCACGGATCCTGGCACCTCTCATCCTTGCAGGCGAGACTTGATGGGCAGTCATCGTCCTGCACACACTGAGGCCGGGTGCACCTGAGTTGCGGGTCGCCGCGGAAAGAGTCGGGGCATAAGCAGCGCGCATGGTGGTTGCCGTCCGACACGCACTGGGCGTTGAGGCCGCACTGCGTGATGCGACACGGGTCCACGCACTCGCGGTTCACGCAAGCCTGGCTCGGGGAGCATTCGGAGTCGCTGCGGCAGCCAACTGGGAATGGGTAAACACTTAGATTAGGAAACAAGTACAACAAACAGCCTCAAAATATTTTGCTAGAATAAATTCAGAGAAAAGCATTTGTTAACGATGAATAAATAACATAAAAACATGTTAAAATCAATAATAATTAGACTGTTTTGGTTTGAAAAATTTCAATGTAATATTTATGTAATAAAAATGGTGACTTTCTTATAGCAATTAAAGTTGCAAGGTCGAAAAATGAAACTTGTCTTATTTTTTTTTGCAGTTAAATTAATATTTAAAAGCTCCATAGCTGCAATAGATGAATTGATCTACAAATGAAAAAGGAGGGTAAATATTATGATACCAGATCTCACCATTAAGAGCTTTTATAAAATGGATTATCTGCTGGATTTAACAATTTCAATAAATTGAATACTGGAATTAATTAAGGCTCTAAGTGCCAAAAAATTAACAACTTTTTTTTTTACAGAATTGTATTTTATGATGTAAATAAAATACGATTCTTTAAAAAAAAACAGTTTTTATTTTTTTGGTACTTAGAGCCTTAATTAATTCCAGTATTCAATTGTTGATTTTATATGTGATTTATACTTCATTGCAAAAGAAGCATTATTAAATTCAACAAATGACAAAAATAATGTGTAGACAAATATTCAATAGGCTCTGAAGGATTGAGAATCTATTTGGTACTCACTCTCATAGCAGACGGAGTTGGCATTTCCAGTGTAGCCATCATGGCAAGTGCACAGTGGCCTGTGCAGTTGGACGCGACACGCAGCGTTCTGGCCGCAGGTGGTGGCGGCGCACGGGCTGCGACATTGCTGGTTCATGCATGCCTTGTCGTTGGAGCAATCGCTGTCCTGGATGCACTCTGGCTTGGCCACTGGGAAACAAGGAAAATAATATATATTAAAATTACAAGTACTGGTATAATTTTTAAATTCATACTACAGTGAGATAGTTAAGAATGAAAAAGTTCAATATGGGCAAAATTCACTTTTACATCCTTCATAGTTATTATTACATAATAAGAAAGACAATAATAAGTTCTTCTTTGCTCAAATACAAGACGCTGGGTAGTACTTTCCATTTTCCAACAAAAAATAGTAAAAATTTTGTAAGTATCCAGAATCTAGCTTCGTTTTTCATAATGAATTTCCTTTATAAAGTTAAAATTTTTAACACTTTGTCAGCTGTTTAACATTCCACTGGAAATTACAGAGTGACATAGATTTGTATCAGTAATGCAAATGGACGGAACCGCAGCAGTGATAAGTGGAAAATTAATAAAAATTATAGTAAACATATCGTCGCCGGAAAAGCAAAAGGGCTGAAGGGTCATTTTGGAAAGTTTACACCAGAGCACTTTAAAGGTTTTTTTGTGTTTTACAATAAAATTCGTAAGTCTTCAGCACCTGGTTGGATCTTGAAAAAAAGTTATCTCAGTTTACTCAATGCTCTCACTGAGTTACCTGAAGCGACAAAAAAGCTAAAAAGTCCCAAACTTGTGTCCCTTGAGTCAAGCTTTCTCCCAAATGGTAAATATATTTTGGATGGCTGAAGGGTCACAAAAGTCTTCAGAATATAACAAGAGTCAGAGCATTCGATGGAGAAAAAAGACTGATCAAAACTGCATATTTGACCAAAGTGTCACTAAAACCCTTTTGCCTTTCCAGCGACAATGTGTAAAATATTACAAAAGGAGCACTCACCAGGTTCTTCCACAATAGGTTGGCAGTTGATCTGAGCAGATCCAGTGTATCCGGGTGAACAGAGGCACACAGCATTGTGGTTCACAACCTAAAAAATAAAAGAACCAAAATTAGTAAAAAGTCATGACTAAATATAAATACAATATAAATAAAAACGCAGTTTATTTTATCCAAAACAAACAAAATTCATAGGCAGTTGTCTCTTAATAAAGTCTTCTAAGATTGTTGGAGTGGGTGTAAACTGTGCCCTTTGAATGATTTTTTAAAAATTTATTTATCTTGGTAACATCTCCAACAATAGTTTTTGATATGCCTGTCTCACTGGAAGGAGTTCCCGTGACCCGTGTCAAGACAAGCGTCATAGACAATTAAAATTCACACTTTTAGGTAGGTTAAAATAACAAATAAATAAGTACCTGGCACAGGGCGTTCAGCCCGCAGGCTCCGCGGCATGGATCCCCGCACTTCTGCGAGAAGCAGGCCTTCTCACGGGGGCAGTCCTGGTTGATAACACACTCGGGATAAATGCACTGGGCTCTTTCACCCACGGCACGGCACTGACCATTCGGACCGCACGGTGACGGGTTGCACGGGTCGGAGATGGCCACTGGAATAATGAAATTGTAATGTTAATATTTTTTGATCATCAGAAGGAGACGGTTACTGTGTATAAAGATACATACGTAAAGTCAACATGTAAAAAAACTCTAGTCAGTAATTTCAACGTTAGTATATAAGTTAAATTAATGGCTTAGTTTTTTCTGCTGGTTTCCTGCCAAATCTCAGATGTCAACAGCTGTTGTTTTAATGAACACAAACTGGAAGAAACCCAACTTTAGTCAGCAGTTTCGTATTCGAGGGCTATGAGAGGAGATCTTGATAAAATACTGTCTCTAAACATAAACCTTCATTTAAAAAAATTAATTAATTGGGAGCCCATATTTTATTGATCATTCCTTATCCCCATAACCATAAAAAAAACTAGGAAGAACAATATAGTAAGCCTTGATGAAGGGAGAAAGAGAAGGGAGAGTTTTGACCAAAACTTAAAAGAAATCTATATATGTATTTTAATATTCTGTTCAACTCACCGACAACTTCTCTACACCCTGTGAAGGGATCTCCCACGAGTGGTGCGGGGCACGAGCAGATGGGGCTGTGGTTCAGTGTCTGGCACAGGGCTCTATAGCCGCATGTGCCCGGGCACGGGTCTATGCACTTGTTGTTGGAGCACGCCTTGTCCCTCGGGCAGTCGGCGCTGATGGTACATTCGGGTCGGCAGCCGCTTCCGGTGGGCGAACCCGAGTATCCAGGCAAACATTCGCACAGGGCATTCGGACCCGAGCGGCGGCAGATGGCGTTCGGGCCGCACGGGGATGGCAAGCAAGGGTCGGATGATTGGACGGGTTCCACTGGAAGGAAAAAATAATAAATTATTAATAAAGATATGAATGTGGATGGAATAATAAATTCATTTTGCAGTATGCATATAATGTAGAAGTTCAAATTTAAAAAATCCAAACAAATACGTTGGTGACAAAAGTGTGTTGTCATTAGTTATATTTTTTCATCACATCGACTGTGTTTAGTTAGGTGAAAGGCGCTCCACATTGTTTTGCAAGGAAATTTAGGCCCTAGTGATAACATAAGGGTCGTGCTGTTATGCTTGACACCTGATCAAAATTTGATCAAATACTGAAACGGGCCGAGAATCAGTGGTTAACGGGGGCGATTATTTAAAATGGTAACGATCAAATTTCATAGTAGTGCTAATCATCGATTTGCCACAATGTAAAATGGTCAGTAGAAATTTGTATGTAAATGAAAAAACTTATGTCATAATGTTTTTTTTGGCCCTTTCTCCGGGTTTGAAACCCATGACATCTATTGCCCGTGAATGCTATGCTAATGCTGAATGCTGCTTCACAACGGTATGAATTTATCGCTAATTTATTGCGTGTGGAATGTGTAGAGCAATAATTAAATAATTTAATTAAAATGTATAATATTTAATTGATATAAATAATTACCTTTCATCGGTACGATCAGGCACTGCGTGAAAGCATTACCGGTCGTGCCTGGTGGGCACGAGCAGACCGGCACATGGTTGGTGACAGAGCAACGGGCACCCACGCCGCACGTGCCGGGGCACGGGTCTCGGCAGTGGGCGGAGATGCAGGCCAGCGGTGCGGGGCAGTCGGCCGAGCTCAGGCACTCGGGACGGCAACCGGAGTAGGGGTTGCCCTGGTAGTCCGGAATGCATTCGCATACTGCCTGGCCGTTTTGTACCTGTAATACATTTTTAGTTGAGAAATATGTAGAAAAAGCTAGATAGCACTGAACGGATAATTCTTTGAAGTGTGATCTGTACCGATATAAGAGATATCGCCAATAAACACAAGACCTTTCGACTTCTAGGCTCCAGACAGGCCGATGATTTATAATATGATCAATTTCACCCAAAGTACAATAAAATTGACCTACTTTAGGCACACAACCACATCACACTTCCATTGGTTTATTTCTTCAATGCCTATATAGGAAAAACAATAAGATTTGTTGAAAGCAGGAGAGTTTGACTAACTAATATTAAAAAGTTAGTAAAATGAAATATTAATGAATTACCTGACATCTAGCGTTGGATCCACAGGGTGATGGGTAGCACGGGTCTTGAGGTTCAGCTGGACGAGGCTCGGGTTCTGTATTGAACAAACAATCGTTGAATACCAAATAAGAATAAAAGGGCCAGACAAAAACATATAAGTGCAAACAATTACTCATGCAATTCAAAAACTAATTCAAAGATAAAAGAAAAATGAGAGAAATTCACAATATATAACAGAAAAAAGAAGTTGAAAAAGGAAAAAAATAGTTTCATGCAATAAATACAAACAAATAAATAATATTACATTAAAAACACAAACATAAATTTTATTAGCACACGATTTGAATGAATTGATTATTTAACGCTCGACTTTCAAGGAGAATAACAATCGTATGAAGTTCATGCCTGAAATCATACGACGATTACTTTCCACTCTTCTTAACGGGACTCAGAATCAAATAGGAGAAACGAAAAGGGGGCTTACTGGGCTGGGGTGAACAATATCTAAATGGGTCACCGACGTAATCTGGAGGACAAACGCAATTGGGAATATGGCGGACTACGGTGCACTTGGCATTGGGGGCGCAGGAGCCAGGACAAGGGTCCAGGCACTTTTGGTTGATGCAAGCCTCTTGGCTGGGGCACTCCGTATTAATGATGCATTCGGGGCGACACGATGGCGGGGCTCCCACATAGCCAGGGAGGCAAGAGCAGGCGGGCGCGCGCCCGCTGGAGGTGCATTGCGAATTGGGGCCGCACGGAGAGGGGATACAGGGGTCTCGGACCTCTTCCGGAGGTGTTCTTGGGGGTGCTAGAAAATTGATAAAATATTAAAAATACACATTCAAAATTAACGCCTTTATTGATAACTCCATTTCTGGGAAACCCACAAATACAATGTTTTCATGTTTACATACAATAAAACAAACGTGTATAAGAAGGTTTTTCCCTGTACTGTGGTAAAGTATCTTACGGTTAGGGTAGCATCTAGAGAATGGATCTCCAGTGTATCCTGGTGGACAGTTGCAAATCGGGTTGTGGTTTACAACTCGGCATATAGCGTCCAAACCACAAGTACCGGGGCACGGATCTTGACATTTGAGGTTGGAGCAAGCTTTGTTACTGACGCAATCAGAGCTGACTACACATTCAGGCCTGCACGACGGCGGGGCTCCGATGTAGCCTAAGAGGCAAGAGCAAACAGCCTGGCTGTTAAATTCCCGACATTGGCTATTGGCCCCACACGGAGACGGTTGGCAAGGATGTACTTCTGGCGGAACTGAAAATCCAAAAGCAAATAGTAACATCACGCTGTACCAATCATATTTCATTTGGGACACATTAAAAAAGCAAACTTACTCGGCACAGACTTGCAATACACAAACGGATCTCCGGTCAACGGAGCGGGACACGAGCACGAGGGTTGGTGGTTGATCACACTACACTGAGCTCCCTGTCCACACACTCCTGGACACGGGTCTATGCACTTATTGCGTACACAAGCTTTGTTCTTAGGGCAGTCGTAATTCTGCACACACTCCGGCTGGCAGCCCACGTATGGATTACCGTGGTATTCTGATATGCAGGTACAGACACCGTTATTACAGTTAGCATTCGCTCCACACGGTGATGGATTGCATGGATCAGATTTCATAACTTCAACAGCTATAAATAGAAAAAAAACAGTTTTTAATTTTTTTTTATGTGAATACCGCACAAGAGTACCAACTCCTCTCCATCAATCTGATTTGGTCACCAAACACGGCTAAAGACATTTCAACACTTCGATTCAGAATGATGGTCTTTCACCAGGGTGATACTGAAAGTATCTTCCACTCTGGAAAGATACTGAGAGTATTTTCCACTAAGTTATATTTGAACACTATTTATGTAACAATTCTAATACTCACGTTCAGGTGGTTCAGGGTAACATTGGCTGAATGGATCTCCGGTGAAACGAGGGATACAAGTGCACATGGGCACGTGGTTGTTAACATTGCAGATGGCATTGATGCCACATGAGCCAGGGCATGGATCTCTGCATTTCTCATTTATGCACGCCCTGTTACTGCTACACTCCGCATTGATTGTACACTCTGGTTTACAGTTCGGTGGAGAACCAATGTAGTTGGGTAAACAAGAACACGACGGCCCACCATTAATATCTCTGCATTGGGAGTACGGCCCACAGGGGCTGGGATTACATGGGTTCTTGTACTCCAGCACTACAGGTTCCTTAGCTGGAGCTGCAAACAAGTGTGATATATATTAAAAACAAATAAAAAACATTGAAATGTTTTGGTTTTGAATCAAAGGAAAACAAATCTTACGTGGTATCGGATAGCATGATGAGAATGGATCTCCAGTATATCCCTGGAGACAAGAGCAGACGGGACTGTGGTAGTACACTTTGCAGTCTGTGTTCCTTCCACAAGGTTGTGGGCAAGGATCGGTACACTTCTGGGCAATACAAGCTTTGTCAGCAGAACATTCCGAGCTCACAGTGCACTCTGGCCTACAGAATGGTGGACTACCGATGAAGGTTGGCAAGCATGTGCAAACGGCTTGTTGATTAGAAATGCGGCATTGGCTGTTAGGGCCGCAAGGAGACGGATCGCACGGGTTAACCGCAGGAGGGGGCGGTGTCTGGGGTTGAATACTACAGAACTGGAAAGGATCGCCAATATATCCTGGTACACACGTGCATGAAGGCACATGGTTGATAACTCTGCAGATGGCATTTGATCCACAAGTTCCCGGGCACGGATCGCGACATTTGTTCTGGGTACAAGCCTTATTTGACGGACAGTCTGAATTCAATACACATTCAGGCCGGCAACTTTCGTATGGGTTTCCATAATAATCTGGAAGGCACGAGCACGATCCAGCACCATTTTGCTCACGGCAAATTGCGTTTGGTCCACAAGGATCAGGTAAGCATGGGTATATCAAATCTGCTGGTCTGGGAACTGTAACTAAGAAAAAAATAGTTATTAGAATTAACACATAAATTGGGAAAGAATATAATAAGAATTAGATCACAGGAAAAAATATGTTATTTACTTTCTTGTTGGAAGCATTGTCTGAATGGATCTCCTGAGTAGCCAGAAATACAGGCACAGTTGGGAGAGTGGCTGACAACTCGACATTCAGCATTTCTTCCACAGACTCCGGGGCAAGGGTCTTTACACTTGCTGTTGATGCATGCCAAGTCATTGGAACATTCACTATTGCTGACGCATTCTGGTTTACAGTTCGGGGGAGCTCCCACAAACGTTGGCAAGCAACTGCAGGACGGCGACTCTCCATTGACCTTACATTCAGAGTACGGACCGCAGGGCGAGGGGCGGCAGGGATCCGGACGAATCTCCGGCTCCATTTGAATTGGAATACACCTGATGAATGGATCACCAGTGTAGCCGCCGTTGCAAGAACATATCGGGTTGTGGTTCAATACTTGGCATCTCGCATTAAATCCACATGTACCGGGGCAAGGATCGATGCACTTTTGGTTAACGCATGCTTGACTCAAACGGCAATCGGTACTGGTCACACATTCGGGGCGACACGACGGAGGAGAGCCTATATATCCCACTACACAAGAACAAATTGCTTGGCTATTAAATTCACGGCAAATACTATTCGGTCCACAGGGGGACGGAAGGCACGGGTTGAGTACTGAAACTGGAGCTGAAATTTAACAAAAAGCAATGAATAAAATTGAGAAAAAGAAAAATATAAGTAATGCAAAAAAGATGAAAATAACTACTGGAAGTAATAGAGGATGCAAAATAGGAATATCTAACCTTGATAAGGTGAGCAATTGATAAAAGCATTTCCAGAGGTTCCTGGTGGACAAGAGCACATGGGTACATGATTGATAACATCACACAGGGCGTTTTGTCCGCATGCGTTGGTGCAAGGATCTCCACACTTGTTCCTCATACAAGCCTTGCTCCTCATGCAATCTTCATTGACCACACACTCTGGGCGACAGCCTGCGTAAGGGTCTCCGAAATACTCTGGTACACATGAGCAAGCTCCATTATCACACTTGGCATTAGCTCCACATGGGGATGGATTGCAAAGGTCTCTTTCGACAGGCGGTGTTGCTGTGGAAATAAAATGTCATTAATTAAGTTCTGAAATATTGAGAGAGAGTAATTGCTTAAATCCGTCGTGCAAAAAAACAAAATGTATCTTACCAGGAGGAGGTGTTAGATAACAACTGGAGAACGGATCTCCAGTGTAGCTTTCCAGGCAAACACAATTGGGCGTGTGGTTGATGACTGAACACCTTGTGTTCATTCCACACCAGCCGGGACACGGGTCGCGGCACTTGCTGGTTATGCAAGCCAATTGGCTGCTGCACTCCGCATTGATGGAACATTCCGGTCTACAGTTGGGAGGACTTCCGATGAATGTAGCCAAGCAGGAGCACGATGGAGATGTTCCGATGGCTTGACACATGGAGTTGGGTCCACACGGCGAAGGAATGCATGGATTTACATAAATAACATCTTTAGGAGCTACAAAAGAAAAAAGACTTTAGTAACAGTTATGAACAATTTCCTATTCTAAGCTAGCACTGTAATGATAATTCTTTCTTACGTTCAGGAATAGGAACACATCTAGAGAATGGATCCCCTGTATATCCTACATCGCAAGAGCAAATAGGGCTATGATTGATCACATGACACGAAGCTCCACTGCCGCATGTTCCAGGGCACGGATTGACGCACTTCTGGTTGTTACAGCTTTTGTCGGATGCACACTCAGAACTGACGACACATTCTGGTCGACATTGAGGCGGGCTGCCAACAAATGTTGGCAGGCAAGAGCAAGCTGCTTGGCCATTGTTTACTCTGCACAGTGAGTTGGGTCCGCATGGATTTGGATCACAGGGTGCTGGAGGAGTTTGTAGAGCTGTAAAGTACCAAAAGATTGAGCAGAAAATTATAAATGAAAGAAAACGACTTTAAGCCAAATTTGAACAACTTATTTCAGAAATACCAATAACTTACGTTTTTCAATTTGTCTATTGCAATATTGGAATGGATTACCAGTAAAGCCAACAGCGCAAGTACAAACTGGAATGTGACTGACCACTTGACAAAGGGCATTATCAGAACATGTTCCAGGGCAAGGATCTTTGCACTTATTGCTAATGCAAGCTCTGTTTGAAGGGCAATCTGTATTGAGAACACATTCGGGTTTGCAACCATCGTAAGGATTTCCAAAGTATTCTGGCAAGCATTCGCAAGAACCTGCCTTATTCCGTTCTCTGCATACGGCATTTGCTCCGCAAGGCGATGGATAGCATGGATCAGTTCGGTCCACAACAGGCTCATTTTGAATCACAACACACTGTACAAATGGGTTCCCGGTGAAACCACTGATGCAAGAGCAAGTTGGACTATGGTTGATGACATAGCACTGCGTATTCTGTCCGCAAGACCCTGGGCAAGGATCTCTACACTTCTGTCGTATACAAGCCAAGTTTCCAGAGCAGTCACCATTGGACACACATTCTGGTCGACAATTGGGAGGTGCTCCGATGAATGATGGTAAACAGGAGCAGGATGGTGAGTCTCCGTTGGCGATGCATTGACTGTTTGGCCCGCATGGGGTTGGATAACAAGGGTCTCTCGGTTCAATTTCTGGCTGCTTAGGTGCTAAAAAAATAGAACATTTTAATTAAGATGACGATAAATGTCCAAGACAATTATGCACATAAAAATATTTATTTTTAAATAGAACTTACGGATAACGTAGCATCTGGTAAATGGATCACCAGTGTATCCTGAGGGACACGAACATATTGGATTGTGATTCACAACATCGCATTTGGCGCTGAGCCCGCATGTTCCTGGGCAAGGATCCCTACATTTTTGATTACTACACGCTTCGTTCTGGGGACACTCTGAGCTAACCACACACTCGGGTCGGCAAGACGGTGGGCTACCAATGAATCCAGGCACGCAAGAGCATACGCCTTGTCCATTTATCTCCCTGCATTGACTGTTTGGTCCGCATGGGGATGGATTGCAGGGGTTCGTTACGACGGGAGCTGAATCATAAGGAGTAAAACAAAAAGACAGCGTTAGAACCGAATGAAAGGAAATTAAATGCAAAAGTATGTATAAGAAGTCACAATTACATACCTTGCACAGGTCGACATTCGACAAATGCATTTCCTGAAAGACCAGCCGGACAGCTGCACATCGGAATGTGATTGATCACATCGCAACGCGCATTCTGACCGCACGTGCCTGGACAGGGATCTGCGCACTTATTGCGCATGCAAGCTTTGTCTCTAGGGCAATCCGCGCTGACAACGCATTCTGGCCGGCATCCGAAGTATGGATCTCCCTGATATTCAGGTAAACATGTGCAAATGCCGTCTCTGCATTGAGCGTTAGAACCGCAGGGGGATGGATTGCAAGGGTCGGTTTCTATAGGCTCAGCAGCTAAAATAATGGGGAGACATTCTTACATATTGAACAACAAGTATGCATTTATTATATCTTGTGAATACAGTCAAACCCTGTTAAGAAGTTTTTCAAGGGACCAGCCGAAAAAAACTTCTTAAGCGGGAAAACATCTTAAGAGGGTTTTCAAATTTCTCAAAATTTTGGATTAAATTTGACATCTAAATCCAGGTTTTTATAACATTGCAATATGATGGATAAGTAGATAAAATAAATATATATGTCATTATGAGAAGACAAAAATTACTTTACTCTAGTAGAATTTAAAATAATAATATATAACTACTTGGTTTCGGGTGTTTTACAGCAACTAGGAAATATTTCATCAAAACAATTTGTTCAGAAACTTTTTGTTTGCTTATTTGAACTTAACTATGTATGTTCCAAAATACAAAAAAAAAACTAAACTATAAAGTTACTTATACCAAATAATAAAGAAAAACAGCTCAATCTTTTATCCCTGCAGAAAGAATAATACTAAGCGACTGCGAAACTCAAGGAAACCATTTGTTTATTTTCATTTTAATAATAATACCTGGGGGATGCACAGAATAAAACACAACAAAAAGGGTGGGAAAAGATGACAAAAATAAAATGTGTCATCCAAATGCCAAGTATTATTTAATGTAAGAGTCTAAGGTTTAGTCATTTTACAAAGTGTTACAAATTTACAAACAAGTCTAGTAAAAAATACGATCCCATATTCTCAGGCAGGCCGGGTAAGCGTCGTTGCATAAAAGGTAGTATCTACAAAAATCTTATGTTGCGAATAAACAATCAAAAAAAACTAAACAATTATACGATTTTACTTTTTAAACTCGTTTTAATCAAAGTCAAATTCAGTGTTTTCGCTGAAAAGTTGCGTAAATTAAATCGCAGACGTTTCCCCCAACGGCCGAAAGATTCACCAAGTAATGGTTTTAGAGAATACATTTACCGCGAAAATTTAAATTACGCGGCGGGGTTACCGTCATGGACGATCTGGACATGCAGATTTACGGAGTATTGATTCGAGTAATTATTCGATTACACGACGTTTTCTCGCGGAATTTGAAATTTCGCGGCATCGTTATCGCGCCGGACGGCCTCTCAGATGCAGATTTGAGAAGTTATTATTCGGTTATACGACATTTTCACTCGGAATTTGACATTTCGCGGCATCGTTATCGCGCCGGACGGCCTCTCGGATGCAGATTTGAGAAGTTATTATTCGGTAATACGACATTTTCTCACGGAATTTGATATTTCGCGGCATCGTTATCGCAACGGACGGTCTCTCAAATGCAGATTTGAGAAGTTATTATTCGGTTGTACGTCATTTTCACTCGGAATTTGACATTTCGCGGCATCGTTATCGCGCCGGACGGCCTCTCGGATGCAGATTTGAGAAGTTATTATTCGGTAATACGACATTTTCTTACGGAATTTGATATTTCGCGGCATCGTTATCGCAACGGACGGTCTCTCAAATGCAGATTTGAGAAGTTATTATTCGGTTGTACGTCATTTTCTGACGGAATTTGATATTTCGCGGCATCGTTATCGCAACGGACGGCCTCTCAAATGCAGATTTGAGAAGTTATTGTTCGGTTGTACGACATTTTCTGATGGAATTTGATATTTCGCGGCACAGTTATCGCAACGGACGGCCTCTCAAATGCAGATTTGAGAAGTTATTATTCGGTTATACGACATTTTCCCGCGGAATTTTAACTTTCACGGTATCATTATTGCCACGGACGGCCTCTCAGATGCAGTTTACGAAGTAATTATTCAAGATTATACGACATTTTCACGCGGAATTTGATATTTCGCGGCTGCCAATTTAATTATTAAAAATAAATTTTGTATTTGATTTGAGTAGATGCCACCTTTTTCTTTTAAACAGTTAGTGCACCTAACTACCTAGCGCCCGTATTGGCGGCAGTTAAGTAATAACTGTCTATCTTTGTCGCACTCATGGTGTCTTAGGTGATCTGAGTAGGTGTTCCGATTTTTAGAATTAGCATTTCAAACCTTTAGAATACGACACAGCCTAGTTATGCGATAATGAACTCTAGAGTACGTTACTTTAGAGCCCATTATCTCATAACATTACTGTAATAGTCTAGTATTCCCTGCATTTGGTTAATCCCAGCCGATGGGTAGTAACAATAGCTCAATTTTAGGGTTTTATTGGACCCATTATAACAGGCCGGGCGGCCGGCCGGCCGGCCGAAAGATCAAAGAATACCGGCAATAAATCTTAGAATTTGTCCTGTAAATCCTTTTAAGAGGGTAATAATTTTGTTGGGGAACATATTTTCGATCTTCTTATGCGGGAAATCTTCTTACACGGGAAACATATTAAACGGGAAAAAAATGCGTAATTTGTATGGGAATTTTTCGGGGATAATGAAACAGGCCTTCTTAGGCGGGAAAACATCTTAAACGGGAACTTCTTAAGCGGGTTTGACTGTATTATGTTTATCTAATGATAAATGCTTACGTGGGGGTGGTTTGGGATAACAGTTGGTGAATGGATCTCCTGTATATCCTTCGGGACAAGTGCACACAGGAGTGTGGTTTATGACTGCACATTGTGCACCAAGACCACAGGATCCTGGACATGGGTCTCGACACTTTTCGTTCATGCAAGCTTTGTTGCTGGCGCACTCAGGATTGATTGTGCATTCAGGTCGACAGTTGGGGGGACTTCCTAGATAATTGGGCAAGCACGAGCATGAAGGCGCCCCGCCAATATCTCTGCATTGAGAGTTCAGACCACAAGGTGATGGAACGCATGGGTCTCTGTAGGGTTCTTGTACGATCTGGGGTGGAGGAGCTGAAAATATAAAGTAGTGATAAGTAAACCTAATTTCCCTAAGCTGAAATATTTCATTGACTTTAAAATAAATTCTATTCAAACTCACGAGGAATTGGGTAGCATCTCGAGAACGGATCTCCTGTGTATCCCTGGTTGCAAGAACATATCGGGCTGTGATTGTTGACTTGACAGCGAGAGTTCTGTCCGCAGGGTCCGGGACATGGGTTTGTACACTTTTGGTTAAAGCAAGCCTTGTCTTGGGGACATTCCGAACTGACAACGCATTCGGGCCTACAGGCGGGCGGTGCACCGACGTAGGTTGGTAAACACGAACACACGCCCTGGCCGTTTACCTCTCTGCACTGACTGTTGGGACCGCAAGGCGAGGGGTTGCAAGGATTTACAAGTTCGGCAATAAGAGCTGGAATATAATACAAAATCTTATCGATCATCAAAACATTCAATGAAATCACGTTTTGAATGTATTTCAAAAACAATAAATATTCAACCAAAAAAAATTTATAAACTACGAAAAAATCTCTACCCAAAAATTATTGGGTGATAAGAATTAAATTGAGGGTCTAATGTACTACGCTTGTAAACAGTTTATCGACTTTGACATATTCAAATTAGTGCTAATAAAATAATAAGGTAATATTACCAACAGCAAAAAAATTAATGAAAAAGCAAAATATTATTTTTGGATTCTTACGTTCTCGATACGCATTGCAGAAACGGAACGGATCTCCAGTGTATCCAGTTCGGCACGTGCAAGATGGTAGATGATTTACAACTTGGCAATCCGCATTTTGACCGCATGTTCCAGGGCAAGGATCTTGACATTTGTTTCTTATACACGCTCTATTTGAGGGGCAATCAGAATTGAGCACGCACTCGGGTCTACATCCCTCGTAAGGATTTCCAAAGTATTCGGCTACACAGGAACAGGATCCTGCGCCGTTTTGCTCTCGGCATACTGCGTTAGATCCGCAAGGAGACGGAACACAAGGTGTTGGTCGTTCCTGCGGCACGGGATCAGCTGGTTGAGGGAAACACTGAGAGAATGGATCGCCTATGTATCCGATAATGCAGATGCACATCGGCGTGTGACTAACCACGCGACACTCAGCATTGGCTCCACACGATCCGGGACATGGGTCTTTGCACTTTTGATTGATGCATGCGAGATTACTGGCGCATTCGCTGTTACTGGCGCATTCTGGCCTACAGTTTGGCGGGGATCCGATGAATTCGGGAAGGCACGAGCAAGATGGGGAATCGCCGACTTCTCTGCATTGCGAGTTGGGACCGCAAGGAGACGGTTGGCAGGGGTTAACCAATACTGGGGGTGTTTCCGCTGAGGAAAATTAATACATTCACCGTTATAGATAAGAGTTTGGGGAGTGATTTACAAAAGTATTTCCATAACCTTGAAAATGTGGAAAATATCTTACGTATGGGCTGACATCTGACAAACGGATCGCCCTGGTATCTGGGTGGACAGGTGCAAATGGGATTGTGGTTTATAACTTCGCATCTAGCACCGATCCCACAAGTTCCTGGGCAAGGATCACTACATTTCTGATTACTGCATGCTTCGTTCTGGGGACATTCTGCACTAACCACACATTCGGGTCGACATGTAGGTGGACTTCCAATGAATCCAGGCACGCAAGAGCATACGCCTTGTCCATTTATCTCCCTGCATTGACTGTTTGGTCCGCAGGGGGATGGATTGCAGGGGTTTGTTATGACGGGAGCTGAATCATGAGGAGTAAAACAAAAGGGAAGCGTTAGAAATGTAAATACAAATTAATTTCATTACGTACGTATCACAAGTCACCATGCGACAACATACCTTGCACAGGTCTGCATTCGACAAATGCATTTCCTGAAAGGCCAGCCGGACAGCTGCACATCGGGATATGGTTGATCACATCGCAACGCGCATTCTGACCGCACGTGCCTGGACAGGGATCTGCGCACTTGTTGCGCATGCAAGCTTTGTCTCTAGAGCAATCCGCGCTGACAACGCATTCTGGCCGGCATCCGAAGTATGGATCTCCCTGGTATTCAGGTAAGCATGTGCAAGTGCCGTCTCTGCACTGAGCGTTGGGACCGCAAGGGGATGGATTGCAAGGGTCGGTTTCTATAGGCTCAGCAGCTAAAATAATATGAGATATTCTAACAACCCGAAAACATGAAGGCTTTACATTATGCCAAGTGGTTTATTACTTCATAAGTGAAATGCTTACGTGGAGGTGGTTTGGGATAACAGTTGGTGAATGGATCACCAGTATATCCGTCGGGACAAGTGCACACGGGAGTGTGATTTATCACGGCGCATTGAGCGCCCTGGCCGCACGAGCCCGGGCATGGGTCTCGGCACTTTTCATTCATGCAAGCTTTGTTGCTGGCGCACTCGGAATTAATTGTGCATTCGGGGCGGCAATTTGGAGGGCTTCCAATGTAGGTCGGTAGGCATGAACAAGAAGGTGCCCCACCAATATCACGGCACTGAGAGTTAAGGCCACAAGGTGACGGTAAACAAGGGTTACGATATTCTTCAATTACTGGCTCCGCTGCTGGAGGTACTGAGGGAGGGACAAACAATAAGTTTTAACCATTCATGTAATAAAATATGATTGAAACATATTATGCCCGTAATAAATCATGCATAAAAAAGGGTGGATTTAAAGATTATTTGTGATGAGAGAAGTATTTGAAGTCCATTAGAAAGTAAAAAAGTGCATTAAGATGCATCCCTTACTTGGGTAGCACGTTGTGAAGGGATTTCCAGTGAATCCGTCGCGGCAAGAACAAATAGGACTGTGGTTGATAACTTGACATGCCGCATTGGCTGCACATGAGCCAGGGCAGGGGTCGACACACTTCCTATTCACGCAAGCTAGGCTTAATGAACACTCGGAGCTGATGGTGCACTCGGGCCGGCACATTGGAGGTGAGCCGATGTACGTGGGCAAACACGAGCAGACGGCCTGCCCGTTTATTTGCCTGCACTGGCTGTTGGGGCCGCAAGGGGACGGGGCACATGGATCAGAAGGTTCAGGTTCTGCTCCTGCAATTCCATAAATGGAAGGAAAGGTATTGAGTTCACTTTTCGTTATCAATGTGAGAATATTAATCATTCAATTATATGAAATGAACGAAGTTTAAACATCAAAATAAACAATGATAATCTTACGTGGAGGTGGCTGTAGAGAACAGTATCTGAAGGGGTCTCCAGTATATCCGGAAGGACAAACACAGGATGGCAGATGATTAACAACTTGGCAGATGGCATTCACTGCGCATGTTCCGGGGCAAGGGTCAACGCATTTGCTTCGGACACAAGCTTTGTTCGATGGACAATCAGAGTTCAGAATACATTCTGGTCTGCAGCCTTCGTATGGGTTTCCAGTGTAGTCCGGCAGGCAAATACAAGAGCCTGCTCCATTCCTCTCTCTGCATTCGGCATTAGCACCACACGGAGAGGGGATACAAGGAGTAGGTTGCTCTTGCAATAGGGGTTCTTGGGAGGAATAACGAATATTATGATTATGATATTATTTAACCGAATCAAAACACTACAAATGAAAGACAAACATAATATTGTGCGAGAGTATAAGAATAAAATACCTTGAATGGGATCACATCTTGTGAATGGATCTCCCGTCAAAAACGTTGGACAGATACAATTTGGTGAATGACTCACAACTCGACATTCTGCATTGAATCCACAGGTTCCTGGACATGGGTCTTTGCACTTTTGATTAATGCATGCGAGATTACTGGCAAGGGTTAACCAACACTGGGGGTGTTTCCGCTGCGGAAAATTAATACATTCACCGTTATAAAAGAGGGCTTGTGAGAATGATTGAATATTAATTAAATAACTTTGAAATGTGCAAATGGTATCTTACGTATGGGCTGACATCTGACAAACGGATCGCCCTGGTATCTGGGTGGACAGGTGCATATGGGATTATGATTTATTACTTCACATCTAGCACCGATACCACAAGTTCCTGGGCAAGGATCTCTACATTTCTGATTGCTACACGCTTCGTTTTGGGGACACTCTGAGCTGACCACACACTCGGGTCGGCAAGACGGTGGGCTACCAATGAATCCAGGCACGCAAGAGCATACGCCTTGTCCATTTATCTCCCTGCATTGACTGTTTGGTCCGCAGGGGGATGGATTGCAGGGGTTTGTTACGACGGGAGCTGAATCAAAAGGGCACAAACAAATGTTTATAAATTAAAAATAATGAAATAAAAAAAATAGTAAAAAAAAATTGTAAAAAAAATGCATTTACACGTACCTTGCACAGGTCTACAATCAACAAATGCATTTCCCGCAAATCCAGCTGGACAGCTGCACATCGGGATATGGTTGATCACATCGCAACGCGCATTCTGACCACATGTGCCAGGGCAGGGATCTGCGCACTTGTTGCGCATGCAAGCTTTATCTCTAGGGCAATCCGCGCTGACAACGCATTCTGGCCGGCATCCGAAGTATGGATCTCCCTGGTATTCAGGTAAACATGTGCAAGTGCCGTCTCTGCACTGAGCGTTGGGACCGCAAGGGGATGGATTGCAAGGGTCGGTTTCTATAGGCTCAGCAGCTAAAATAATGTGAGACATTCTAACAATCCGAAAACATCAAGGCTTTACATTATGTGTAGTGGTATTATTACTTCATAAGTAAAATGCTTACGTGGAGGTGGTTTAGGATAGCAATTTGTGAATGGATCTCCTGTATATCCATCGGGACAAGTGCATACAGGAGTGTGGTTAATCACGGCGCATTGAGCGCCCTGGCCGCACGAGCCCGGGCATGGGTCTCGACACTTTTCGTTCATGCAAGCTTTGTTGCTGGCGCACTCCGGATTGATTGTACATTCGGGACGGCAATTCGGGGGACTTCCTAGATAGGTGGGCAAGCACGAGCACGAAGGCGCTCCGCCGATATCTCTACATTGAGAGTTCAAACCGCAAGGTGTTGGGACGCATGGGTCTCTGTAGGGTTCTTGTTGGGGTGGAGGTAAGGGAGCTGAAAATATGACAACGAGATTAGTAATCAATCGCGTTTCGACCGACTTCTGTAAGTGGCAGGAAAAAATAAAACCTATTTAAACTCACGCGGAATCGGGTAGCACCTCGAGAACGGATCTCCCGTGTATCCTTGGTTGCAAGAACATATCGGGCTGTGATTGTTGACTTGACAGCGGGAGTTCTGTCCGCAGGGTCCGGGACATGGGTTCGTACACTTTTGGTTAAAGCAAGCCTTGTCTTGGGGACATTCTGAGCTGACGACGCATTCCGGTCTGCAGGCGGGCGGTGCACCAACGTAGGTTGGTAAACATGAGCACACTGCCTGATTGTTGATTTCCCGGCACTGACTATTAGGGCCACATGGCGAGGGGTTGCACGGATTAATAGGTTCCGCTTTGACAGCTGTGACACAAAAATATAAATTAAATTCACGCAATAGTTGTAATGTCAAGCTGAATGACATTTATTCTAGGGTTTCATAGATCACATCAATCGGATTAAAAACTTGTTGGGTTCATTAACCCAAATATAGATCTGATTGTTCAAACGAGTGTCGTCTTATTTACAAATGGGTTTTAAATTTTATAATAAAGTAAAACCAGTCCCCTTTTGTCACATTCACTGGGCTTTTGCTCTGGATACACACATCAGTAGTCAGGCAGTCAACGTGTTGAAGAAGGAGCGTTCACGGTATAGAACCACCGCACAACACATTAGATAGAAATTCTTTGACTTTTTTTTTTATAAAAAGTTGGATGATCTACATAAAAATATTTGGAGTGCTATCATATTTCAAATCACCCATCAAATATTTGACTTCAGTGTATTTCGCAGTATAACATCTAAATAACAATAGCATCGAAAACTGACACATTCAAATGAAAACAGTTATCGTAAAAATCGACATATAAAATACGTTATTCAATATGCAACAAAATTAATTTCACGGAAAGACATTTAAAAACAGCTATTGGAAATAGTTTTTTCAGTATGTGCTCGTTCACATTGACTTGCTGACGAGATCAAGATCTAAGCGATCAGAAATGATCAAACCTAACATTGCTTTCCGAAATTTGACATTGAAAGCGTGGGTGCGGTGAAACACGCGAGTCTACTCGCGACGAACGCGCGATCGCGCGATCGCGCAAAAGCTAGCGGAGCATCGAGACTTCAAAATCCTTCAGACCGCCGCGACCCCACGCGCCCGCTAGTCTGTATGAATGAGAACTTGGTGTGGTATCATATCATTATCAAATATTTCAAAATTACACTACGCAGGCTGGTGCCTATCACGGCGAAAAAAGTGAAGAATCATATACAGGTAACGTCCTGTTTAAAAAAAGGTTGCCACCTTGGAAAGAGATACTAAGAAATAAAATCCACTTGCACCTACAATAAATCAATGGATTATTTTGAAGGGCACGATAGTATTTGATTTTTGGAGTGTTCTTAGAAAAATCGAACACAAACGAAGAACAATACAATAAGGGTTTAACAGGGTTCCCAAAACTAAAATAAATTTAAAAAACTGCGGAGGCCCATTGAAGACAGAACTTAAAACAATATTGATACCAAAATATTAACAAAATAATAATAACTAGCATTTTGCGATGTAGATCAAATCCAAGAGCTGGCAATAAAATTATTTGAATTCTATCTTTAAATATAAGTGAATTCTTCTCGGAATAGGCGAAAACATGTCTCACAAGCACAACTGAGAATCGTCGCCGGCGATCGGATAAAGTAATTAACACACGCCACTTCGAAAAATTACGGAAATAATATTGTGATTTATTGTTCGCTAACGAGACACTGTATTATCTATTAAAACGTTGCATGCGAAAAGCGCATTCATACAAAAGCAAAGAGAGGGCATTCTTACGTTCTTGGAAGACGTTGCAGAAACGGAATGGGTCTCCAGTGTATCCTGGTCTGCATGTGCAAGACGGCAGATGACTAACAACTTGGCAATCGGCATTCTGACCGCAAGTGCCGGGGCACGGATCTTGGCATTTGTTTCTTATACAAGCTCTGTTCGAGGGGCAGTCGGAATTCAGTACGCACTCGGGTCTACATCCCTCGTAGGGATTTCCAAAGTATTCGGGAAGGCATGAACAAGCTCCTGCGCCGTTTTGCTCTCGGCAAACTGCGTTAGATCCGCACGGAGACGGAACACAAGGTGTTGGTCGTTCCTGTGGCACGGGATCAGCTGGTTGAGGGAAACACTGAGAGAATGGATCGCCTATGTATCCGATAATGCAGATGCACATCGGCGTGTGACTGACCACGCGACACTCGGCATTGGCTCCACACGATCCGGGACATGGGTCTTTGCACTTTTGATTGATGCATGCGAGATTACTGGCGCATTCGCTGTTACTGGCGCATTCTGGCCTACAGTTTGGCGGGGATCCGATAAATTCGGGAAGGCACGAGCAAGATGGGGAGTCGCCGACTTCTCTGCATTGCGAGTTGGGACCGCACGGGGACGGTTGGCAAGGGTTAACCAATACTGGGGGTGTTTCCGCTGCGGAAAATTAATACATTCACCGTTATAGACGAGAGTATGGGAAATTGATTGACGAAAGTATTTCAATAACTTTGAAAAGTGTAAAATTTTCTTACGTATGGGCTGACATCTGACGAACGGATCGCCCTGGTATCTGGGTGGACAGGTGCATATGGGATTGTGGTTTATAACTTCGCATCTAGCACCGATACCACAAGTTCCTGGGCAAGGATCACTACATTTCTGATTGCTACACGCTTCGTTCTGAGGACACTCTGAGCTGACCACACACTCGGGTCGGCAAGACGGTGGGCTACCAATGAATCCAGGCACGCAAGAGCATACGCCTTGTCCATTTATCTCCCTGCATTGACTGTTTGGTCCGCAGGGGGATGGATTGCAGGGGTTTGTTACGACGGGAGCTGAATAATGAGGAGTAAAACAAGAGGGAAGCGTTAGAATCGAATGAACGAAATATAAATACAAATTAATTTCATTAAATACGTATCACAAGTCACCATGCGACAACATACCTTGCACGGGTCTGCATTCGACAAATGCATTTCCTGAAAGGCCAGCCGGACAGCTGCACATGGGAATGTGATTGATCACATCGCAACGCGCATTCTGACCGCAAGTGCCTGGACAGGGATCTGCGCACTTGTTGCGCATGCAAGCTTTGTCTCTAGGGCAATCCGCGCTGACAACGCATTCTGGACGGCATCCGAAATACGGATCTCCTTGGTATTCAAGTAGGCATGTGCAAGTGCCGTCTTTGCACTGAGCGTTGGGACCGCAGGGGGATGGGTTGCAAGGGTCGGTTTCTATAGGCTCAGCAGCTAAAATAATATGAGACATTCTAACCATCCGAAAACATGAAGGCTTTACATTATGTCAAGTAGTTTTATTACTTCACAAGTGAAATGCTTACGTGGTGGTGGTTTGGGATAACAGTTGGTGAATGGATCACCAGTATATCCGTCGGGACAAGTGCACACAGGAGTGTGGTTTATCACAGCGCATTGGGCGCCCTGGCCGCACGAGCCCGGGCATGGGTCTCGACACTTTTGATTCATGCACGCTCTATTGCTGGAACACTCGGGATTGATTGTGCATTCGGCACGACAGTTCGGGGGACTTCCTAGATAGGTGGGCATGCACGAGCACGAAGGCGCTCCGCCGATATCTCTACACTGTGAATTAAGACCACAAGGCGATGGAACACACGGGTCTCTGTAAGGTTCTTGCTGGACCTGGTTTGGAGGAGCTAAAAAGGAAGTCGAAGTAAATATAAATAATTGTGTTTAAATTTGTCTACTTAAACGACAAAAAATAATTATAACTCACGAGGTATAAGGAAGCATCTCGAAAACGGATCTCCCGTGTATCCCTGATTGCAAGAACATATCGGGCTGTGATTGTTGACTTGACAGCGGGAGTTCTGTCCGCAGGGCCCAGGACATGGGTTCGTACACTTTTGGTTAAAACAAGCCTTGTCTTGGGGACATTCCGAACTGACAACGCATTCGGGCCTGCAGGCGGGCGGTGCACCGACGTAGGTCGGTAAACACGAACACACACCCTGACCGTTTATCTCTCTGCATTGACTGTTGGGACCACATGGCGAGGGGTTGCATGGATTGAGGGGTTCCGCAATCACAGCTGGGAGATAAGAAAAGATTTTTGTAAAAGCTTTAATAGTCCGCACCAACGAAAGCTTAAATTCTCTAACACTAATAACATCGGATAGCATTACTTGAAAGTTCAGCCTACGATATTTTATTTAAGTCTCTTTATTCAAACGATTTTAAATCAAATGGGGTGAAAAATTAAAAAAATCCTACATGAGACTAATGCAGTATTCAAAGACATAATATTTGGAAAATATCTAATACTTCCCTTAATTACTCATTATGCAAAAGTACTACTAGGTACCCTTGAGGTGATTTTTCACAAAAACGGCGCTATACAAATTATCCAAATATTATTATTATTATTATCTATGCAACTAATCAATGTGTGACAAAAAAGATACGTATAGATATTTTTTTGCTTTAATATCACAATTGAGAAAACAATTTATAAAAAAAAAGATGATCTAATACGTTTTTTTGAGAAAGTAAGAAGATATCACTGAAAATGGGTTAAAAAAACCAAAGCTTTCTAAAGATACAAGAAATTACTACTTATACTATAAGGATTCTTACGTTCTTGATACACGTTACAGAAACGGAACGGGTCTCCGGTGTATCCCGGTCGGCACGTGCAAGACGGCAGATGATTTATAACTTGGCAGTCGGCGTTCTGACCGCAAGTTCCGGGACACGGATCTTGGCATTTGTTTCTCAGACAGGCTCTGTTCGAGGGGCAATCAGAATTAAGCACGCACTCGGGCCTACATCCCTCGTAAGGATTTCCAAAGTATTCGGCTACACAGGAACAGGATCCTGCGGCGTTTTGCTCTCGACATACTGCGTTAGATCCGCACGGAGACGGAACACAAGGTGTCGGTCGTTCCTGCGGCACGGGATCAGCTGGTTGAGGGAAACACTGAGAGAATGGATCGCCTATGTATCCGATAATGCAGATGCACATCGGCGTGTGACTGACCACGCGACACTCGGCATTGGCTCCACACGATCCGGGACATGGGTCTTTGCACTTTTGATTGATGCATGCGAGATTACTGGCGCATTCGCTGTTACTGGCGCATTCTGGCCTACAGTTTGGAGGTGATCCGATAAATTCGGGAAGGCACGAGCAAGATGGGGAGTCGCCGACTTCTCTGCATTGCGAGTTAGGACCACACGGGGATGGTTGGCAAGGGTTAACCAATACTGGGGGTGTTTCCGCTGCGGAAAATTAATACATTCACCGTTATAGACGAGAGCTTCGGAGATGGATTTACGAAAGTATTTAAATAACTTTGAAATGTGCAAATAGTTTCTTACGTATGGGCTGACATCTGACGAACGGATCGCCCTGGTATCTGGGTGGACAGGTGCATATGGGATTGTGGTTTATAACTTCGCATCTAGCACCGATACCACAAGTTCCTGGGCAAGGATCACTACATTTCTGATTGCTACACGCTTCGTTCTGAGGACACTCTGAGCTGACCACACACTCGGGTCGGCAAGATGGTGGGCTACCAATGAATCCAGGCACGCAAGAGCATACGCCTTGTCCATTTATCTCCCTGCATTGACTGTTTGGTCCGCAGGGGGATGGATTGCAGGGGTTTGTTACGACGGGAGCTGAATCATGAGGAGTAAAACAAGAGGAAAGCGTTAGAATCGAATGAACGAAATGTAAATACAGATTAATTTCATTAAGTACGTATCACAAGTCACGATGCGACAACATACCTTGCACAGGTCTGCATTCGACAAATGCATTTCCTGAAAGGCCAGCGGGACAGCTGCACATGGGAATGTGATTGATCACATCGCAACGCGCATTCTGACCGCAAGTGCCTGGACAGGGATCTGCGCACTTGTTGCGCATGCAAGCTTTGTCTCTAGGGCAATCCGCGCTGACAACGCATTCTGGACGGCATCCGAAGTATGGATCTCCCTGGTATTCAGGTAAACATGTGCAAGTGCCGTCTCTGCACTGAGCGTTGGGACCGCAAGGGGATGGATTGCAAGGGTCAGTTTCTATAGGCTCAGCAGCTAAAATAATATCAGACATTCTAATAACCCGAAAACGTGAAGGCTTTACATTATGGCAAGTGGTTTTACTACTTCATAAGTGAAATGCTTACGTGGAGGTGGTTTGGGATAGCAGTTGGTGAATGGATCACCAGTATATCCGTCGGGACAAGTGCACACAGGAGTGTGGTTTATCACGGCGCATTGGGCGCCCTGGCCGCACGAGCCCGGGCATGGGTCTCGACACTTTTGATTCATGCACGCTCTATTGCTGGAACACTCGGGATTGATTGTGCATTCAGCACGACAGTTCGGGGGACTTCCTAGATAGGTGGGCAAGCACGAGCACGAAGGCGCTCCGCCGATATCTCTACATTGAGAGTTCAAACCGCAAGGTGTTGGGACGCATGGGTCTCGGTAGGGTTCTTGCTGGGGTGGAGGTAAGGGAGCTGAAAATATGACGACGAGATTAGTAATCAATCGCGTTTCGACCGACTTCTGTAAGTGGCACCGAAAAGAACACCTATTCAAACTCACGCGGAATTGGGTAGCACCTCGAGAACGGATCTCCCGTGTATCCTTGGTTGCAAGAACATATCGGGCTGTGATTGTTGACTTGACAGCGGGAGTTCTGTCCGCAGGGTCCAGGACATGGGTTCGTACACTTTTGGTTAAAGCAAGCCTTGTCTTGGGGACATTCCGAACTGACAACGCATTCGGGCCTGCAGGCGGGCGGTGCCCCGACGTAGGTCGGTAAACACGAACACACGCCCTGGCCGTTAATCTCTCTGCACTGACTGTTGGGACCGCAAGGCGAGGGATTGCATGGATTTACCGGTTCCGCTACGACGGCTGAGAGACAGAAACATAAATTGTTGTAATTATAATTATTTTAATAATTATAAAATCATAAAACCTGTATTCTTACATTGGAAAAAGACGACACAATAATTGGACGCAGTTATGCAGAAAGCATCCAACCCCAAAAAGATGAAATCGAGATTCGGCGTTTGAAAATAACGTTAAAAAAGCATAAATATTAGAAATCGGCATTTCTCAAGTGACTATTAGTGGTTTTTTTTATGAGATTTATTTTAAATAGGTGATTTAAAATCTATCAAAGCATATAAAAAAATAAGGTTCTTCCTATGTTACCCTACATTTTAATGTTTTTAAACATAAATTTAAGTTAAATACTTACAACGTGCGTTGGTAAAAAATTGAATTACCAAAAATATTGCATTTGGAGCTTAAATATTGTCAGCAGATAGAAATGTCGCATTTTTCTGTAAGGGAACGTGTGAAACTCAATTATGGCAAATTGTTGGTTGAAAGCTTTCTGGATAACTACGTCCAATTAAAACTAATTCATCAATTTTCTGGTTCAGGCGTTAATTCGTCATAATGAAGTTCAAATAGACACAGTGTTTGTAAGCACTATTGACGCATGTCGATCGCAGATCGACTCATGTAATTTGCATAGGGCTAATATACGCTACAGCGCAAATTAACAATCGAGCAAAATAACCTGCTATTATAGCAGTTCAACGAGACTTTATTTTAATATAAATGATGATCTACTGTTTGCAAACATGAAATCGTCAAAACTATTAGCACGTTGCACGCGGTGAGCGCATTCGTGCAATAGAATAAAAGCTGGGGATTCTTACGTTCTTGATATACGTTGCATAAACGGAACGGATCTCCAGTGTATCCCGGTCGGCATGTGCAAGACGGCAGATGATTTATCACTTGGCAGTCGGCGTTCTGACCGCAAGTTCCGGGACACGGATCTTGACATTTGTTTCTAAGACAGGCTCTGTTCGAGGGGCAATCAGAATTGAGCACGCACTCGGGCCTACATCCCTCGTAGGGATTTCCAAAGTATTCGGCTACACAAGAACAGGATCCTGCGCCGTTTTGCTCTCGGCATACTGCGTTAGATCCGCACGGAGACGGAACACAAGGTGTTGGTCGTTCATGTGGCACGGGATCAGCTGGTTGAGGGAAACACTGAGAGAATGGATCGCCTATGAATCCGATAATGCAGATGCACATCGGCGTGTGACTGACCACGCGACACTCGGCATTGGCTCCACACGATCCGGGACATGGGTCTTTGCACTTTTGATTGATGCATGCGAGATTACTGGCGCATTCGCTGTTACTGGCGCATTCTGGCCTACAGTTTGGCGGGGATCCGATAAATTCGGGAAGGCACGAGCAAGATGGGGAGTCGCCGACTTCTCTGCATTGTGAGTTGGGACCGCACGGAGACGGTTGGCAAGGGTTAACCAATACTGGGGGTGTTTCCGCTGCGGGAAATCAATACATTCACCATTATAGACGAGAGCATGGGAAATTTATTGACGAAAGTATTTCAACAACTTTGAAAAGTGTAAAATTTTCTTACGTATGGGCTGACATCTGACGAACGGATCGCCCTGGTATCTGGGTGGACAGGTGCATATGGGATTGTGGTTTATAACTTCGCATCTAGCACCGATACCACAAGTTCCTGGGCAAGGATCACTACATTTCTGATTGCTACACGCTTCGTTCTGAGGACACTCTGAGCTGACCACACACTCGGGTCGGCAAGACGGTGGGCTACCAATGAATCCAGGCACGCACGAGCATACGCCTTGTCCATTTATCTCCCTGCATTGACTGTTTGGTCCGCAGGGGGATGGATTGCAGGGGTTCGTTACTACGGGAGCTGAATCATGAGGAGTAAAACAAGAGGGAAGCGTTAGAATCGAATGAACGGAATATAAATACGAATTAATTTCATTGAGTACGTATCACAAGTCACGATAGGACAACATACCTTGCACAGGTCTGCATTCGACAAATGCATTTCCTGAAAGGCCAGCGGGACAGTTGCACATGGGAATGTGATTGATCACATCGCAACGCGCATTCTGACCGCACGTGCCTGGACAGGGATCTGCGCACTTGTTGCGCATGCAAGCTTTGTCTCTAGGGCAATCCGCGCTGACAACGCATTCTGGCCGGCATCCGAAGTATGGATCTCCTTGATATTCAGGTAAACATGTGCAAGTGCCGTCTCTGCACTGAGCGTTGGGACCGCAAGGGGATGGATTGCAGGGGTCGGTTTCTATAGGCTCGGCAGCTAAAATAATAGGGGGACATTCTTACGTAACGAACAAACCAGGGACCTACCGATAATATTATTGCAACAAATATCTCATGAATATGAAGCATATTTAATGACAGGTGCTTACGTGGAGGTGGTTTGGGATAGCAGTTGGTGAATGGATCACCAGTATATCCGTCAGGACAAGTGCACACGGGAGTGTGGTTGATCACGGCGCATTGGGCGCCCTGGCCGCACGAGCCCGGGCATGGGTCTCGACACTTTTGATTCATGCACGCTCTATTGCTGGAACACTCGGGATTGATTGTGCATTCGGCACGACAGTTCGGGGGACTTCCTAGATAGGTGGGCAAGCACGAGCACGAAGGCGCTCCGCCGATATCTCTACATTGAGAGTTCAAACCGCAAGGCGTTGGGACGCATGGGTCTCTGTAGGGTTCTTGTTGGGGTGGAGGTAAAGGAGCTGAAAATATGACGACGAGATTAGTAATCAATCGCGTTTCGACCGACTTCTGTAAGTGGCACCGAAAAGAACACCTATTCAAACTCACGCGGAATCGGGTAGCACCTCGAGAACGGATCTCCCGTGTATCCTTGGTTGCAAGAACATATTGGGCTGTGATTGTTGACTTGACAGCGAGAGTTCTGTCCGCAGGGTCCGGGACATGGGTTCGTACACTTTTGGTTAAAGCAAGCCTTGTCTTGGGGACATTCCGAACTGACAACGCATTCGGGCCTGCAGGCGGGCGGTGCACCGACGTAGGTCGGTAAACACGAACACACGCCCTGGCCGTTTACCTCTCTGCACTGACTGTTGGGACCGCAAGGCGAGGGATTGCATGGATTTACCGGTTCCGCTACGACGGCTGAGAGATAGAAACATAAATTGTAGTAATTTCAATTATTTTAATAATTATAAAATCATCCAACCTGTATTCTTACTTTGGAAACATACGACACAATAATCAAAACCAATTTATCAATTTTATGGTTCAGGCGCAAATTTGACACAGTAAAGCTCAAATCGATACCGCATTTGTATGCACCGTTGACGCACATCGACCGCCGATCGACTCATGGAATTCGATTTATGCTCAATACACGCCTACAGCGGAAATTAACAATCAAGCAACTTCTAAGATTGTTTCCCATAATTTTAATTGCATCCACAATTATGTAATACTATACTTGCATATCCACTACATTTTCTTTTTAACCAGTCATTACAAACAGGACACTTTCCAGATAAATGGAAATACAGTTACCTCACCCCAATTTTTAAAAAAGGAGATAAAAATGAAGTGAGCAATTACAGACCGATTTGCTTTTTATCAACTATACCCAAATTATTTGAAAAACTTATTTTAAATAAAATCATTCACTGTATCAAACCCCTTATCTCACCTAAACAACATGGCTTTACTTCAGGAAAATCTACTCTGTCTAATCTTTTAATATATCAAAATTATATATCCGAGTCCATGTCCATGAAGCTACAAGTTGATTCTGTCTACACCGATTTCAGGAAAGCATTCGACAGAATTAATCATGACTTATTATTAAAAAAACTCAAGAAATTTGGCATAGCCGGGCCTTTGTTTATGTGGTTTAACAGTTATCTAAAAAATAGGAAATTAGCTGTTAAAATTGATAGCTTAACTTCTTATAAATTCATTGCTACCAGTGGTGTTCCTCAAGGGTCACATTTAGGACCAATTTTGTTTCTACTATTTGTAAACGACGTTTTATCTATTTTCAGCGATGTCGAAGTGTTAATGTTTGCCGATGATCTGAAAATTTACAAAACTATAAGAAATGTTCATGACTGTCACACATTGTTAAGTAATTTGTTTAAACTCTTTGTATGGTGTCTAAATAATGATTTGCAACTCAATATAAGTAAATGTCTAATTATGAGATTTTATAGAATAAAAAAACCACTTATTTATGACTATACCATAAACGATACCTCGCTAACAAATGTAACCGAGATAAATGATTTGGGAGTATACTTTGACCAAAAACTAAACTTTGATAATCATATTGAAATCGCATCGAATAAAGCTTTAAAAATGTTGGGTTTTATACTAAGAATGTGTAATCAATTTAAAAACATTCATACCTTTAAAAAATTGTACATGTCATTAGTTAGGAGTCAAATTGAATACAACTCAACAGTGTGGGCACCAAGTTATGCTATTCATTCCCTCACAATAGAAAGAGTTCAAAATAAATTCTTAAGATTTATTAACTTCAGAATGGGCTTATTAAGAGAATCTGTCAATTACGATTATCTTCTTTGTCATATTAATTTATTGAGATTGTCTGAACGGAGAATAATTACCGACTTGATTTGCTTGTACATAATTATAAATTCAATGATTGACAGCCCTGAACTATTAAACTTGATTTCATTTCATGTTCCTAGCAAGACGATTACAAGGCAGTACCTTCCGTATTATTGTAGCAATTCTACTTCAATCTCACAATTTAACACGCCTATGCGACGAATGTTGCATCTGGGAAACATATACTCCGATGTCGCTGATATATTTAACACGTCAATATCAAAATATAAGTTTAATTTAGTACAGTTGTTGTTATCTGGTAGAGCCAAACTAATAGTTGGACCTATTACTTAAAATTGTTTATTTCCTTTCTTTTACAATATTTTTGAATATGTTATTAGTTATTTTTGTATCTGCTATTCAATGTTCTTTTTATATTTTTCTATTTTACACAATTCTTGCACTAATGAGCTTACTGTTTTGAAAAAAAAATATTAAAATGTATGTAAAAGCCTAAAACGGGCGTAAATAAATACAGCCATGCTTATCTCAGAGTATTGAACTTTTTACAGAATATATTTATTGGGGCTTAACTATTAACTGTCATTTTTAATGAAATGTTCATATTTAAAAACTTTGCAAGCGATAAAAAACTATGTGAGCAGACTTTTTAATTTATTGATTTTTGTTTCACGATATACTTTGAGAATAGTATACTTATCCTTAGCGGAATCTCTTATAATATAAGGATTAACTACATGGGGACATTCAACAAAAACAATTTGTAATTAAGTTAAAAATGTACAACATTCAATAGTTGAATTACTCTTAAGCAAAGCTGTATATAAACAAAGACACGATGTATCTAAACCATTGTTGTACAATTCTGATAATGTATTGTCTGTTAGTGCTATATTATGGCTTAAAGTTGTGTGTCAGCATACATCACAATCGGATTATAACGAAATAGGGATACAAGCTCCCACCACAAGACTTACTGTAATCAAACCATCGGCTCTTGTTATTTCCAGATTTTAAAATAAATACGGTCAAAGGACGTTAGAAAACATTGTTTCTAAAATGTATAACATGTTACGAAATTCAATAAAAAATTACAATTTTTTACGAATCTTTTTTTCAATAATAATAATAAATGGATAAATTTTATGGCGCCGTTTTCATGGGAAAATCACCTCAAGGGCCCTTTTTTTGCGACGAACTTCATTGTATGTTCAGGATTTTTATTATTTTTCTTGTGATGTCATATATACACCTTAACTTATTTTTTAAAAACGGATTGTTAATTATAAAAGCTGTAGAAAAACTGCTATTGTAGCAGTTTGACAGGACTTTATTTTAATATATATGTACCTTTTAAAATAATATTTTTTTTAAAACACGATAACCTACTGTTTGCAAACATTAAGTCGTCTAAACTATAAGCACGTTGCACGCGGGGAGTGTATTTGTACGATAAAAAAGGTGGGGATTCTTACGTTCTTGATACACGTTGCAGAAACGGAACGGATCTCCAGTGTATCCCGGTCGGCACGTGCAAGACGGCAGATGATTTATCACTTGGCAGTCGGCGTTCTGACCGCAAGTTCCGGGACACGGATCTTGACATTTGTTTCTAAGACAGGCTCTGTTCGAGGGGCAATCAGAATTGAGCACGCACTCGGGCCTACATCCCTCGTAGGGATTTCCAAAGTATTCGGCTACACAAGAACAGGATCCTGCGCCGTTTTGCTCTCGGCATACTGCGTTAGATCCGCACGGAGACGGAACACAAGGTGTTGGTCGTTCATGTGGCACGGGATCAGCTGGTTGAGGGAAACACTGAGAGAATGGATCGCCTATGAATCCGATAATGCAGATGCACATCGGCGTGTGACTGACCACGCGACACTCGGCATTGGCTCCACACGATCCGGGACATGGGTCTTTGCACTTTTGATTGATGCATGCGAGATTACTGGCGCATTCGCTGTTACTGGCGCATTCTGGCCTACAGTTTGGCGGGGATCCGATAAATTCGGGAAGGCACGAGCAAGATGGGGAGTCGCCGACTTCTCTGCATTGTGAGTTGGGACCGCACGGAGACGGTTGGCAAGGGTTAACCAATACTGGGGGTGTTTCCGCTGCGGGAAATCAATACATTCACCATTATAGACGAGAGTATGGGAAATTGATTGACGAAAGTATTTCAACAACTTTGAAAAGTGTAAAATTTTCTTACGTATGGGCTGACATCTGACGAACGGATCGCCCTGGTATCTGGTGATTGCTACACGCTTCGTTCTGAGGACACTCTGAGCTGACCACACACTCGGGTCGGCAAGACGGTGGGCTACCAATGAATCCAGGCACGCACGAGCATACGCCTTGTCCATTTATCTCCCTGCATTGACTGTTTGGTCCGCAGGGGGATGGATTGCAGGGGTTCGTTACTACGGGAGCTGAATCATGAGGAGTAAAACAAGAGGGAAGCGTTAGAATCGAATGAACGGAATATAAATACGAATTAATTTCATTGAGTACGTATCACAAGTCACGATAGGACAACATACCTTGCACAGGTCTGCATTCGACAAATGCATTTCCTGAAAGGCCAGCGGGACAGTTGCACATGGGAATGTGATTGATCACATCGCAACGCGCATTCTGACCGCACGTGCCTGGACAGGGATCTGCGCACTTGTTGCGCATGCAAGCTTTGTCTCTAGGGCAATCCGCGCTGACAACGCATTCTGGCCGGCATCCGAAGTATGGATCTCCTTGATATTCAGGTAAACATGTGCAAGTGCCGTCTCTGCACTGAGCGTTGGGACCGCAAGGGGATGGATTGCAGGGGTCGGTTTCTATAGGCTCGGCAGCTAAAATAATAGGGGGACATTCTTACGTAACGAACAAACCAGGGACCTACCGATAATATTATTGCAACAAATATCTCATGAATATGAAGCATATTTAATGACAGGTGCTTACGTGGAGGTGGTTTGGGATAGCAGTTGGTGAATGGATCACCAGTATATCCGTCAGGACAAGTGCACACGGGAGTGTGGTTGATCACGGCGCATTGGGCGCCCTGGCCGCACGAGCCCGGGCATGGGTCTCGACACTTTTGATTCATGCACGCTCTATTGCTGGAACACTCGGGATTGATTGTGCATTCGGCACGACAGTTCGGGGGACTTCCTAGATAGGTGGGCAAGCACGAGCACGAAGGCGCTCCGCCGATATCTCTACATTGAGAGTTCAAACCGCAAGGCGTTGGGACGCATGGGTCTCTGTAGGGTTCTTGTTGGGGTGGAGGTAAAGGAGCTGAAAATATGACGACGAGATTAGTAATCAATCGCGTTTCGACCGACTTCTGTAAGTGGCACCGAAAAGAACACCTATTCAAACTCACGCGGAATCGGGTAGCACCTCGAGAACGGATCTCCCGTGTATCCTTGGTTGCAAGAACATATTGGGCTGTGATTGTTGACTTGACAGCGAGAGTTCTGTCCGCAGGGTCCGGGACATGGGTTCGTACACTTTTGGTTAAAGCAAGCCTTGTCTTGGGGACATTCCGAACTGACAACGCATTCGGGCCTGCAGGCGGGCGGTGCACCGACGTAGGTCGGTAAACACGAACACACGCCCTGGCCGTTTACCTCTCTGCACTGACTGTTGGGACCGCAAGGCGAGGGATTGCATGGATTTACCGGTTCCGCTACGACGGCTGAGAGAGAGAAACATACATTGTAGTAATTATAACTAGCAGATAAAAACCCGCCCGCGTTGGTTTTTGCTGCTAGGCCCTGCGGGTGATTTTTGGTTGGGCTGCGCCCAATTTATGTGTTGTTGACCATTTATAGGTTTTGCCTTTTTGTAGGACTAACAACTACCAATGCATGTCATAGCATTCTTACTTCTGATAGTATTCATATTTTAAAGTCTGTCGTACATGATTTGATTGATCGCCGCGTGGAGCGCTAACGTTTCCTTTTGATTTTTATAACAAAAAAATAGGTATGATAAATAGGTCGTTATTGCAGAGAACTATTTTCCTTGAAAGTTTTTATAATATTTTATTTGTTTAAGGAAACTAAAACAATGGACGTGAAATTAATTTGAAACGAAAATCAGTCAAGACATTTTAAACGTAAATAAAAAATAATATTAACCATCGAAGTCTGAGTCGTCTTAGTCATCTTCTTATATGTATGTACTGTATGGATTATTGATTATAATAATACTCGGCTTATTTATATAGCACATTTTTTGTGAAATACCACACCAAGAGCGCTTAACCTTAAATCTACAAAAGATTAAATATTCTGTAGCCAATTTCCATTTTTTGTTTTCATAAACATCAAATGCTGGCTTTTTAATCGCTGGTTTCTTACATCATTCAAATTGAGATTGTTAAACGGTTTAATTTTTTTTACATTCAAGTATTCAAATTTGACATATATTTCACTAAACGATTAGGAAGTCATTAGCACTTCACCTGATGGCAATTATCGAAGTAAGCAATATCTTTGATGATGAACTGGTATCCTTTTAACTTTGTACTGTTAAAAACATTTTGTTCAACTCATATTTGATCATTTCTTTCCGAAGTTAATAAATTTTAACAAACCTATTCCGCAACTATCGATGAGGTTATAGTGTCTCGAAGTTTAAGATTATTCTTTAGAATCCGATGCTAGAAAAATTATAAAATATTTGATACTCGAGCGTATGGTGTACTAAAGTACTACAGGCTATTAATATATTTTCAATTTTAAAATTTAATGTGATCAAGAACGAAAATTATTGGAAATGTTGTATCAATGATAACATACTTTAAAACACTATAAGGGTTTATTATTTTACAATATGTATATATATTATATTGAACGTGAATAAAATATGAATAAACGATAATACAACAAATTTTAAATCTAATCTCGAATATCATAATTGTTTAATTATTTTTTTTTAAATGTGTCGTTATTATGGTGAAGGTTTAATGTAAGGTAATAAACTGATTTTTTAAATTAAAAAATAAGCAATAGTTAAGAATTCATAACTTATTTTAAATGAAACGTAATTTCGCTTGCGAATTTGTAAAAAAAACGCCCTTTCTTCGACGCGGATGGCGAAAAAAACAACAACAAAAACCACCCACAAACAATGTAGTAATAAGAATTAAAACACACTGTCTAATAATAACACACGGTTTATTCTCTTTTTTTTTACTTCGATGCATTTCGTTTTTGACACTAATTTAAACTTTTTAGCATATACTCGTATATTCTTTCCGCTTTCTATAGATACATCTAGCAACAATTTTGTCTCTCCTTAAATACGTTTATTTTTCCTGTATTCATTTTAAGGCTTCTTTAAACCCATGTATTCGGTAGAAGAATCAGTAAGAACTGTCAGACTCAGTAGATGCCATTGTGTTTTAAGGTTAAAAATTACAGATGAAGAAGGAAAAATTCTTTCAAATAAAAGTGTTACAGGCATCAAGCTCCCGAGTTTTTTTTTGTATCCAGCCCCTCAATTGCAGCAAATTTTTTTACAAATACGGTTTTTTAGCGCATTTCATCAATTGTAATTTATAAACAAATTTATCAAGTAATTAATTGCGTATATACAAATGAAAATAACGAATGTAAAAAAAAAACATTCGAGTAACGATATCTGTGATAGCGAATGTTAACCAAACGTCTCTGGTTTAGTCTCGATACACGTCAGAAGGGACATAGTCAGTAAATCGTAAAGTAACGCAATGGGGATAGGTTTTTTTTTTTTACTTTTCTATGTATGAGTATTTTTTCCCGTGTGTAGCAGTTAGTGGTCTAGTCACAACACACACGTCAAAAAGAACATAGTGAGTAAATCATGAAGGACCATAAAATGTGGAAATTTAGAACTTTTGTAAGTATGAACAATTTTTTCAGTGTATCCCATTAGCAGAATACGGCGAGGAGGAACGTAATAGTAGTGTCCGATAATTAATTTAATAATTATAGAATATGTATCCCATTAGTAGAAGACGGCGAGACGGTAAACGTAATAATAGTGTCCGATCGATTATTTTAATAATTATAGAATATGTATCCCATTAGTAGAAGACTTCTTTTGAAAAAAGACGAAAAAATAAATTAAAACTCTTACAATTTTCTGGTTCAGGGGTACATTTTTTACAATGAAGCTCGAATCAATACCATATTTGTATGCACCATTAACGCACGTCGACCGCCAATCTACTCGCATTAGGCACGTTGCAGAAACGGAACGGGTCTCCGGTGTATCCGGGTCGGCACGTGCAAGACGGCAGATGATTTATCACTTGGCAGTCGGCGTTCTGACCGCAAGTTCCGGGACACGGGTCTTGGCATTTGTTTCTAAGACAGGCTCTGTTCGAGGGGCAATCGGAATTGAGCACGCACTCGGGCCTACATCCCTCGTAGGGATTTCCAAAGTATTCGGCTACACAGGAACAGGATCCTGCGCCGTTTTGCTCTCGGCATACTGCGTTAGATCCGCACGGAGATGGAACACAAGGTGTTGGTCGTTCCTGTGGCACGGGATCAGCTGGTTGAGGGAAACACTGAGAGAATGGATCGCCTATGAATCCGATAATGCAGATGCACATCGGCGTGTGACTGACCACGCGACACTCGGCATTGGCTCCACACGATCCGGGACATGGGTCTTTGCACTTTTGATTGATGCATGCGAGATTACTGGCGCATTCGCTGTTACTGGCGCATTCTGGCCTACAGTTTGGCGGGGATCCGATAAATTCGGGAAGGCACGAGCAAGATGGGGAGTCGCCGACTTCTCTGCATTGCGAGTTGGGACCGCAAGGAGACGGTTGGCAAGGGTTAACCAATACTGGGGGTGTTTCCGCTGCGGAAATTAATACATTCACCGTTATAGACGAAAGCATGGGAATTTAATTGACGAAAGTATTTCAATAAATTTGAAAGGTGTAAATAGTTTCTTACGTATGGGCTGACATCTGACAAACGGATCGCCCTGGTATCTGGGTGGACAGGTACATATGGGATTGTGGTTTATAACTTCGCATCTAGCACCGATACCACAAGTTCCTGGGCAAGGATCACTACATTTCTGATTGCTACACGCTTCGTTCTGAGGACACTCTGAGCTGACCACACACTCGGGTCGGCAAGACGGTGGGCTACCAATGAATCCAAGCACGCACGAGCATACGCCTTGTCCATTTATCTCCCTGCATTGACTGTTTGGTCCGCATGGGGATGGATTGCAGGGGTTCGTTACTACGGGAGCTGAATCATGAGGAGTAAAACAAAGGGAAGCATTAGAATCGAATGAACGGAATTTAAATACGAATTAATTTCATTGAGTACGTATCACAAGTCACGATAGGACAACATACCTTGCACAGGTCTGCATTCGACAAATGCATTTCCTGAAAGGCCAGCGGGACAGCTGCACATGGGAATGTGATTGATCACATCGCAACGCGCATTCTGACCGCACGTGCCTGGACAGGGATCTGCGCACTTGTTGCGCATGCAAGCTTTGTCTCTAGGGCAATCCGCGCTGACAACGCATTCTGGCCGGCATCCGAAGTATGGATCTCCCTGGTATTCAGGTAAACATGTGCAAGTGCCGTCTCTGCACTGAGCGTTGGGACCGCAAGGGGATGGATTGCAGGGGTCGGTTTCTATAGGCTCGGCAGCTAAAATAATAGGGGGACATTCTTACGTAACGAAAAAACCAGGGGCCTACCGATAATATAATTGCAACAAATATCTCATGAATATGAAGCATATCTAATGACAGGTGCTTACGTGGAGGTGGTTTGGGATAGCAGTTGGTGAATGGATCACCAGTATAACCGTCGGGACAAGTGCACACGGGAGTGTGATTTATCACGGCGCATTGGGCGCCCTGGCCGCACGAGCCCGGGCATGGGTCTCGACACTTTTGATTCATGCAAGCTCTATTGCTGGAACACTCGGGATTGATTGTGCATTCGGCACGACAGTTCGGGGGACTTCCTAGATAGGTGGGCAAGCACGAGCACGAAGGCGCTCCGCCGATATCTCTACAGTAGGGTTCTTGTTGGGGTGGAGGTAAGGGAGCTGAAAATATGACGATGAGATTAGTAATCAATCGCGTTTCGACCGACTTCTGTAAGTGGCACGGAAAAGAAAACCTATTCAAACTCACGCGGAATCGGGTAGCACCTCGAGAACGGATCTCCCGTGTATCCTTGGTTGCAAGAACATATCGGGCTGTGATTGTTTACTTGACAGCGGGAGTTCTGTCCGCAGGGTCCGGGACATGGGTTCGTACACTTTTGGTTAAAGCAAGCTTTGTCTTGGGGACATTCCGAACTGACAACGCATTCGGGCCTACAGGCGGGCGGTGCCCCGACGTAGGTCGGTAAACACGAACACACGCCCTGGCCGTTTACCTCTCTGCACTGACTGTTGGGACCGCAAGGCGAGGGGTTGCATGGATTTACCGGTTCCGCTACGACGGCTGAGAGACAGAAACATTAATTGTTGTAATAATTATTATTTAAATAATTTTAAAATTATTCAACCTTTAATCTTTTAATCCAACTTAAGAAAAAGACGACACAATAGTTAAAATTAATTAATCAATTTTATGGTTCAGGCGTTAATTCGTCACAATAAAGTTCAAATCGATATCGTATTTTTATGCACCATTGACGTACATCGACCACTAATTGACTCCTGAAATTCGCACTAGGCTCAGTATACGCCTATAACGGAAATTTACAATCAAACAAATCACGATGACCTGTTTGCAAACATTAATTAGTCAAAAATATTAGCACGGTGCACGCGGAGAGCGCAATAAACGTGCGATAAAATAAAAGCTGGGAATTCTTACGTTCTTGATACACGTTGCAAAAACGGAACGGGTCTCCGGTGTATCCCGGTCGGCACGTGCAAGACGGCAGATGATTTATCACTTGGCAGTCGGCGTTCTGACCGCAAGTTCCGGGACACGGATCTTGACATTTGTTTCTAAGACAGGCTCTGTTCGAGGGGCAATCGGAATTGAGCACGCACTCGGGCCTACATCCCTCGTAAGGATTTCCAAAGTATTCGGCTACACAAGAACAGGATCCTGCGCCGTTTTGCTCTCGGCATACTGCGTTAGATCCGCACGGAGAAGGAACACAAGGTGTTGGTCGTTCCTGTGGCACGGGATCAGCTGGTTGAGGGAAACACTGAGAGAATGGATCGCCTATGAATCCGATAATGCAGATGCACATCGGCGTGTGACTGACCACGCGACACTCGGCATTGGCTCCACACGATCCGGGACATGGGTCTTTGCACTTTTGATTGATGCATGCGAGATTACTGGCGCATTCGCTGTTACTGGCGCATTCTGGCCTACAGTTTGGCGGGGATCCGATAAATTCGGGAAGGCACGAGCAAGATGGGGAGTCGCTGACTTCTCTGCATTGCGAGTTGGGACCGCAAGGAGACGGTTGGCAAAGGTTAACCAATACTGGGGGTGTTTCCGCTGCGGAAATTAATACATTCACCGTTATAGACGAAAGCATGGGAATTTAATTGACGAAAGTATTTCAATAAATTTGAAAGGTGTAAATAGTTTCTTACGTATGGGCTGACATCTGACAAACGGATCGCCCTGGTATCTGGGTGGACAGGTGCATATGGGATTGTGGTTTATAACTTCGCATCTAGCACCGATACCACAAGTTCCTGGGCAAGGATCTCTACATTTCTGATTACTACATGCTTCGTTCTGGGGACACTCTGAGCTGACCACACACTCGGGTCGGCAAGATGGTGGGCTACCAATGAATCCAGTCACGCAAGAGCATACGCCTTGTCCATTTATCTCCCTGCATTGACTGTTTGGTCCGCAGGGGGATGGATTACAGGGGTTCGTAACGACGGGAGCTGAATAATGAGGAGTAAAACAAGAGGGAAGCGTTAGAATCGAATGGAAGGAATTTAAATACTAAATAATTTTATTGAGTACGTATCCGAAGTCACGATGCGACAACATACCTTGCACAGGTCTGCATTCAACAAATGCATTTCCTGCAAAACCAGCCGGACAGCTGCACATGGGAATGTGATTAGGATCTGCGCACTTGTTGCGCATGCAAGCTTTGTCTCTAGGGCAATCCGCGCTGACAACGCACTCTGGCCGGCATCCGAAGTATGGATCTCCCTGGTATTCAGGTAAACATGTGCAAGTGCCGTCTCTGCACTGAGCGTTGGGACCGCAAGGGGATGGATTGCAAGGGTCAGTTTCTATAGGCTCAGCAGCTAAAATAATATGAGACAATCTAACAACCCGAAAACATGAAGGCTTTACATTATGGCAAAAGGTTTTACTACTTCATAAGTGAAATGCTTACGTGGAGGTGGTTTGGGATAGCAGTTGGTGAATGGATCACCAGTATAACCGTCGGGACAAGTGCACACGGGAGTGTGATTTATCACGGCGCATTGGGCGCCCTGTCCGCAAGAGCCCGGGCATGGGTCACGACACTTTTGATTCATGCACGCTCTATTGCTGGAACACTCGGGATTGATTGTGCATTCGGCACGACAGTTCGGGGGACTTCCTAGATAGGTGGGCAAGCACGAGCACGAAGGCGCTCCGCCGATATCTCTACATTGAGAGTTCAAACCGCAAGATGTTGGGACGCATGGGTCTCTGTAGGGTTCTTGTTGGGGTGGAGGTAAGGGAGCTGAAAATATGACGGTGAGATTAATAATCAATCGCGTTTCGACCAACTTCTGTAAGTGGCACGGAAAAGAAAACCTATTCAAACTCACGCGGAATCGGGTAGCACCTCGAGAACGGATCTCCCGTGTATCCTTGGTTGCAAGAACATATCGGGCTGTGATTGTTTACTTGACAGCGGGAGTTCTGTCCGCAGGGTCCGGGACATGGGTTCGTACACTTTTGGTTAAAGCAAGCTTTGTCTTGGGGACATTCCGAACTGACAACGCATTCGGGCCTACAGGCGGGCGGTGCCCCGACGTAGGTCGGTAAACACGAACACACGCCCTGGCCGTTTATCTCTCTGCACTGACTGTTGGGTCCGCAAGGGGAGGGGTTGCATGGATTTACCGGTTCCGCTACGACGGCTGAGACAGAAACATAAATTGTAGTAATTATAATTATTTTAATAATTATAATATCATCCAGACTGTATTCTAACTTTGGAAAAAGACGACACGATAATTAAAACTCATTTATCAATCTCCTGGCTCAGGCGTTAATTCGTCACAATCAATGACGTCTCAAATCGATACCGTATTTGTATGCACCATTGACGCACGTCGACCGCCGATCTCAAGGTATTCGCATTAGGCTCGACACAGCCGAAATCAACAATTAAATTGCCTTAATAATACAAATAATCCTACCTACTTGTAAACAGTGTACACATCTTGATTTTGCTCCAGTTTAAAACATAAATAAACACACTAAATCTATTTCGGTGCGCATAAGCAATATTAATTTAGAAGTGCATATTCAGTTTTAATATAGCGATAGAATTTCTAAGTTATTTTAGTCTTACAATCAAAAACTCCGTCATAAAAGTCACTGTCAGTCAAACTTGGTTCTAGTGTATGTGTGTGTGTGTGTGTGTGTGTGCTTTACGTCGCCATTACATTCACGTATATTATCTCGAGGACGCGATCCGGGGCCGCAAATCATAGACTCCTGCGCTTTATCACTATGGCAAATAACATCATGCACTCCTCGAACACTACTATTATGGCTCCGACTAATAAATTTACTAAAGAGCGAATTGCGAAATTAACGCCTAAACTTTCGGAACTCTTAGGCAAGATTAGTGTCATTGGTGTGAAAGTGGGCTTCCTAGAAGGAGAGCTGCAGGCCCATACAAATATATCACAACAGAAATCGCCCCAGCCGCAGCCGCAGCCGCAGCCGCAGCCGCAGCCGCAGCCGCAGCCGCAGCCGCAGCCGCAGCCTCTGCCTAATACGAATTATGACCAACCGTGAATTCGTGAAATGTTAGCGGAAAAGGAGGAGAGAAAATTGCAAACAAAGAATATTATTATGTTCAATGTACCGGAGAGCTCAGCCACTACTTACTAAAGAAAGAGTAAGAACGTCCGATCAAGATTGAATTTTCTGACCAACATCAAGTTAAACTGGCTATTCAAAAAAATATTTCAGACTATCAAAATATCAGAATAAGAACAAAAAAAGACTTAACGTGGGTGCAACGTCAAGAAGTCTAAAATTTGTGAAAGGAGTTAGAAAACCAGAAAAATAAGGGCGAAAACAATTTAACTATAAAATACATAAATAACTCACCTAAAATAAAATAAAGTTCCAGCCATATAAACGCTAGAGTATGCTACCAGAATGTCAGGGGCATCAGGATGCAACTCAAGGAATTCAGAGTAGTGCCCCGGCGTTTTCACACGACGTCATCGTACTCACTAAAAGCTGGTTAACAACGTCAATCTTCTAAGCGGAACTTGGATTACAGAATCACCATATCTACTGAGGAGTCCGGAGTCTGAATACCAGCTCCAATACAACAGGGGTTGGACTTCTGATAGCGGCCCACAAACATAATTACTTCGAAAGTACTTTAAATTAAAAATAGTGACGTTGAACAAATATTGGTAATGTTAAGTGGTGATTTCAAGAAAACTATTATAGGAACTGTGTATATCCTTTCTAATTTCAATATATCAATTCACAATAAACACGGTGAATACGTTGAGTTATTAAAAAACACTCAAATCATAAAATCATTATTTGCGGTGATTATAACCTACCTAACTGTAATTTTAAAGTTTTTGACCATAATCTAATTCCACGCCAGTACCGCTTGGGAATAAGAAATCCTGGATTTGTAATTATTTTTCAAAATTTAACTCGTATATGTAATATTAATAATCGTGTACTTCATTTAGTTTTCTTGAATGAAAGAAATATAACTGAAAATAGATCGTTAGAGTCTATTCTTCCAATAGACAACCACCATTCCCCAATAACTATACTCATCCCGTGTACTAAAAAGAAAACAATATAAAACTTACAACTTCTGCGTATACCTTCAAAAATGCTAATTATCGTGATGTGAATGATCGTCTCCACAAATAAGACTGGTCATTTTTTTAAAGGTGATATTAATCAAAATGTTGAATCATTTTATTCTTTACTAGATGCACTTATATCGGATTTTATCTCACTAATTTATTTTAAAGAATCTAAGTATGCGAGATGGTTTCCTAAGGAATTAGTTCTGTTAATAGCTCGTAAAAAGTGTACATAAGAAATATAAAGAAGAAAGATCATAATCAAATTATATTAAATTTAAAAGGTTTAGAAAAGATTGCAAAATCTTATCAACATTATGCTACAATTATTTAATCAATAACGTTGAAACTTCTATGAATCCCAAGTTGAGTATTTTTGGAACTATGCTATATCAAAAAAAAACCTGGGTATACCAACCAATTTGAAAGCGGCAAAAAAGCTAATGATACTCAAAGTATTGTTGACCTTTTCGCAATTTTTTCGAAAAGTGTTAATGACTATAATACACCAGTTTTTACTAATAATAATAATAAATTGATAACTTTTATAGCGCCGTTTTCGTGGGAAAATCACCTCAAAGGCGCTTAATACTACATCAAATTTTACTACTGATCATAACCTAAATTTATTTCTTGTCCATATAGATTATAATGGTATCTTGACTGAGCTAAAGTTACTGGATCAAATCAAAAGTGGTGGACCTGATGAAATACCTCCTGCATTTTTGAATAATTGTGCCACCAATCTAGCATACCCTTTATATTTGCTTTTTAATCCGTCTTTACAAACAGGATGTTTGACTACTAAATGGAAATTCGGCTTTTTCATCCTTATTTTTCAATAGGTGATAAACACGAAGTGATTAATTACAGACCGGTATGTCTTTTATCGACAAATCCTAAAATTTAAAAAAAACTTTTTTTTAAATATTTTCTGATTAAGCCATATCATTACTCCTAAACAACATGGTTTTACTGACGGAAAAATCAACTCTCACTAAGTTGTTAACATATTAAAATTATATATCTAAATCATTGTCTGGTAAATATCAAGTAGATTCTATCTATACTGATTTCAATAAGGCGTTCGATAGAGTTAATCATGAGTTTTTGCTGAATAAACTGAATAAATTCGGAATATGTGGATCACTATACAATAAGTGGTTTATTTCTAATTTGATCAAAAAGTTCTGGCTGTTAAAATTGATGGCATAACATCATACGAATTTATAACTACGGGTGACGTTCCCCAAGGATCACATTAAGGGACAATCTTATTTTCGTTATTTGTCAATGATGTTCTATATAATTTCAATGATGTTCAAGACCTAATGTTCGCAGACGATCTGGTATTATTCGAGGCAGTGAGAAATGTTAATGATTGCCATAAATTGAAAAATAACTTGTCCAGACTTTTTAGATGGTGTCACGATAACAACTTACAACTAAACATAAGCAAATGTAAAATTATGAGGTTTTATCGGAAAATTAGTACAATAATGTTTGATTATTCCATTATAGTATTTCGTTAGTTTCAGCCTCGGAAATTTTAGACTTGGGCATATAACCATATGCCCTTAAGAAACTAAATTGTATCAAGCATATAGAAAACATTTCCAATGAGGCTTTGAAAATGTGATGCTTTATTTTAAGAGTATCTAGTGACTTTAATAATATTACTACAATCAAATGTCAATTGTAATTTATTTTTAAAATATTTATGTAAAAGCTGACGTAAATAAAAGATTAAAACTGGAAGTAAGTTGCACGCTAAGAGCACATTCGTGCGACAAAATAAAAGCTGGGGATTCTTACGTTCTTGATACACGTTACAGAAACGGAACGGGTCTCCGGTGTATCCGGGTCGGCATGTGCAAGACGGCAGATGATTTATCACTTGGCAGTCGGCGTTCTGACCGCAAGTTCCAGGACACGGATCTTGGCATTTGTTTCTAAGACATGCTCTGTTCGAGGGGCAATCAGAATTGAGCACGCATTCGGGCCTACATCCCTCGTAGGGATTTCCGAAGTATTCGGCTACACAAGAACAGGATCCTGCGCCGTTTTGCTCTCGGCATACTGCGTTAGATCCGCACGGAGATGGAACACAAGGTGTTGGTCGTTCCTGTGGCACGGGATCAGCTGGTTGAGGGAAACACTGAGAGAATGGATCGCCTATGAATCCGATAATGCAGATGCACATCGGCGTGTGACTGACCACGCGACACTGGGCATTGGCTCCACACGATCCGGGACATGGGTCTTTGCACTTTTGATTGATGCATGCGAGATTACTGGCGCATTCGCTGTTACTGGCGCATTCTGGCCTACAGTTTGGCGGGGATCCGATAAATTCGGGAAGGCACGAGCAAGATGGGGAGTCGCCGACTTCTCTGCATTGCGAGTTGGGACCGCACGGAGACGGTTGGCAAGGGTTAACCAATACTGGGGGTGTTTCCGCTGCGAAATATTAATACATTCACCGTTATAGACGAGAGCTCGGGAAATTGATTTACGAAAATATTTCAATAACTTTGAGATGTGTAAATAGTATCTTACGTATGGGCTGACATCTGACGAACGGATCGCCCTGGTATCTGGGTGGACAGGTGCATATGGGATTGTGGTTTATAACTTCGCATCTAGCACCGATACCACAAGTTCCTGGGCAAGGATCACTACATTTCTGATTGCTACACGCTTCGTTCTGGGGACACTCTGAGCTGACCACACACTCGGGTCGGCAAGACGGTGGACTACCGATGAATCCAAGCACGCAAGAGCATACGCCTTGTCCATTTATCTCCCTGCATTGACTGTTTGGTCCGCAGGGGGATGGATTGCAGGGGTTTGTTACGACGGGAGCTGAATCATGAGGAGTAAAACAAGAGGGAAGCGTTAGAATCGAATGACTGAAATGAAACACAAATTGATTTCGTTAAGTATGTATCCGAAGTCACGATGCGAGAACATACCTTGCACAGGTCTACATTCGACAAATGCATTTCCTGCAAAGCCAGCCGGACAGCTGCACATGGGAATGTGATTGATCACATCGCAACGCGCATTCTGACCGCACGTGCCTGGACAGGGATCTGCGCACTTGTTGCGCATGCAAGCTTTGTCTCTAGAGCAATCCGCGCTGACAACGCATTCTGGCCGGCATCCGAAGTATGGATCTCCCTGGTATTCAGGTAAGCATGTGCAAGTGCCGTCTCTGCACTGAGCGTTGGGACCGCAAGGGGATGGATTGCAAGGGTCGGTTTCTATAGGCTCGGCAGCTAAAATAATAGGGGGACATTCTTACGAAACGAACAAACCAAGGGCCTACCGATAATAAGATTGCAACAAATATCTCATGAATATGAAGCAAATCTAATGACAGGTGCTTACGTGGAGGTGGTTTGGGATAGCAGTTGGTAAATGGATCACCAGTATATCCGTCGGGACAAGTGCACACAGGAGTGTGATTTATCACGGCGCATTGGGCGCCCTGGCCGCACGAGCCCGGGCATGGGTCTCGACACTTTTGATTCATGCACGCTCTATTGCTGGAACACTCGGGATTGATTGTACATTCAGCACGACAGTTCGGGAGGACTTCCTAGATAGGTGGGCAAGCACGAGCACGAAGGCGCTCCGCCGATATCTCTACATTGAGAGTTCAAACCGCAAGGTGTTGGGACGCATGGGTCTCTGTAGGGTTCTTGTTGGGGTGGAGGTAAAGGAGCTGAAAATATGACGACGAGATTAGTAATCAATCGCGTTTCGACCGAATTCTGTAAGTGGCACGAAAAAGAAAACCTATTCAAACTCACGCGGAATCGGGTAGCACCTCGAGAACGGATCTCCCGTGTATCCCTGGTTGCAAGAACATATCGGGCTATGATTATTGACTTGACAGCGGGAGTTCTGTCCGCAGGGTCCGGGACATGGGTTCGTACACTTTTGGTTAAAGCAAGCTTTGTCTTGAGGACATTCCGAACTGACAACGCATTCGGGCCTGCAGGCGGGCGGTGCACCGACGTAGGTCGGTAAACACGAACACACGCCCTGGCCGTTAATCTCTCTGCACTGACTGTTGGGACCGCAAGGCGAGGGGTTGCATGGATTTACCGGTTCCGCTACCACGGCTAAGAGACAGAAACATAAATTGTTGTAATTATATTATTTGAATAATTTTGAAATCATCCAACCTGTAATCTTACTTTTGATAAAACGACACAATAGTTAAAACTAATTTATCAATTTTCTGGTTTAGGCGTTAATTCATCACAATAAAGTTCAAAGCGATACCGTATTTTTATGCACAATTGACGCTGGTCGACCGCCGATCTAATGGTATTCGCATTAGGCTCGATACACACTAGTACTGGGCGTTAAATATAATTCGAAAAAACGCCAACGCCGTTATCGTTGGCGATTGTTAACTGTTAAATATAACCGTTGAAAATAACGCCGACGTTAACTATTTTTTGGTAAACTACCAATATACTATATTTTCTAAATTACATATAAGTACACAAAGCGTCCTTGAGGTGATTTTCCCACGAAAACGGTGCTATAAAATGTATCCATTTATTATTATTATTAAGTTTAGACGTTGAATTATATGAGCTAATAATGCAAATGCAATTGTAAAAAAGTAAAATAATATATTGCTATTGTCTACTAAAACTTAATTTATTTGCTTACTGGGTATTTGCACTTTGGCCGTGAAACAAAACATAAACATTAGACAACTACACTATTAATCGTATTCTTCAATTTACAAAAACACATCGAATGCACGCGCGACGAGTAAAAACGCGCCAAACTAAACGAGTAGGAGATTGACATAAAACTAACTAGCAAAAATAACGAATAACGAGCCTATTGGTTTTAATAATAATAATCCCCTGTTGAAAAATAACAGCTCGATGAAAAGACATTGTCGTTAGAATATATCTAGCTGTTAGATATGTTTTACTTGTCATTATTTTCGTCGCTTGATTCTAGGCGCTACGTATCGGCCGTTTCGGATAGGAAAGTCCACAAATATGTTTAGTAAGAAGAAGTATAACCAAAAGATTATTCCAAACTACGTATAATATTGTGCACGACGCACACACTCTTAACACCTTTTTAAAGACTAAAATAAAAGGTACATGACAATGTGATGTGTCGTTATAATATATCTAGCGGTTAGATATATTTTACTTGTCATTATTTTAGTCGCTTGATTCTAGGCGCTACGTATCGGCCGTTTCGGATAGGAAAGTCTACAAAGATGTCTAGTAAGAAGAAGTATAACAAAAAGATTATTCCAAACTACGTATAATATTGTGGACGACGCACACACTCTTTACACCTTTTTAAAGACTAAAATAATAGGTACATGACAATACGAGGCGTCGTTATAATATATCTAGCTGTTAGATATTTTGGTGACATTCGGAGAATTATACATAACAGTTACATTTTAGGTGCCGTCGTTATTTTACCTAGCCATTATTTTATTCGCTTGACTCTTGGAGCTACGTATCGCGCGTTTCGGATAGGATATTCAACAAAAACGTTTAGTAAGAAAGTATAAAAAGATACACATAATGTCGCTTACGATGCATAAACTCTTACACCTTTTTTTGTTACTTGGCGCTAACGCTAATACAATAATAATAGCATCGAATAATATTCGTATGTAGGTACTAATATTTTTAATAATAATATCTAACTGTTGGCGCAAATTTTCGTCAATAGCGTTAGACGTTGGCGGCATCTAGCTGTTATTTCTAACAGCTAGATATATTTTGATACAGTACTAATACACACCTACACCAAAAATAAACAATGAAACAAATAACGATGACCTACTGTTTGCAAAGATTAAATCGTCAAAACTAATAGCACGGTGCACGCAGAAAACGCAATGAATGAGCGATAAAATAAAAGCTGGGGATTCTTACGTTCTCGATACATGTTGCAGAAACGGAACGGGTCTCCGGTGTATTCCGGTCGGCACGTGCAAGACGGCAGATGATTTATCACTTGGCAGTCAGCGTTCTGACCGCAAGTTCCGGGACACGGATCTTGGCATTTGTTTCTAAGACATGCTCTGTTCGAGGGGCAATCAGAATTGAGCACGCACTCGGGCCTGCATCCTTCGTAAGGATTTCCAAAGTATTCAGCTACACAGGAACAGGATCCTGCGCCGTTTTGCTCTCGACATACTGCGTTAGATCCGCATGGAGACGGAACACAAGGTGTTGGTCGTTCCTGTGGCACGGGATCAGCTGGTTGAGGGAAACACTGAGAGAATGGATCGCCAATGTATCCGATAATGCAGATGCACATCGGCGTGTGACTGACCACGCGACACTCGGTATTGGCTCCACACGATCCGGGACATGGGTCTTTGCACTTTTGATTGATGCATGCGAGATTACTGGCGCATTCGCTGTTACTGGCGCATTCTGGCCTACAGTTTGGCGGTGATCCGATGAATTCGGGAAGGCACGAGCAAGATGGGGAGTCGCCGACTTCTCTGCATTGTGAGTTGGGACCGCACGGAGACGGTTGGCAAGGGTTGACCAATACTGGGGGTGTTTCCGCTGCGAAATATTAATACATTCACCGTTATAGACGAGAGCTCGGAAAATTTATTTACGAAAGTATTTCAATAACTTTGAAATGTGTTAATAGTATCTTACGTATGAGCTGACATCTGACGAACGGATCGCCCTGGTATCTTGGTGGACAGGTGCATATGGGATTGTGGTTTATAACCTCGCATCTAGCACCGATGCCACAAGTTCCTGGGCAAGGATCACTACATTTCTGATTGCTACACGCTTCGTTCTGGGGACACTCTGAGCTGACCACACACTCGGGTCGGCAAGACGGTGGACTACCGATGAATCCAGGAACGCAAGAGCATACGCCTTGTCCATTTATCTCCCTGCATTGACTGTTTGGTCCGCAGGGGGATGGATTGCAGGGGTTTGTTACGACGGGAGCTGAATCATGAGGAGTAAAACAAGAGGGAAGCGTTAGAATCGAATGACTGAAATGAAACACAAATTGATTTCGTTAAGTATGTATCCGAAGTCACGATGCGAGAACATACCTTGCACAGGTCTACATTCGACAAATGCATTTCCTGCAAAGCCAGCCGGACAGCTGCACATGGGAATGTGATTGATCACATCGCAACGCGCATTCTGACCGCACGTGCCTGGACAGGGATCTGCGCACTTGTTGCGCATGCAAGCTTTGTCTCTAGAGCAATCCGCGCTGACAACGCATTCTGGCCGGCATCCGAAGTATGGATCTCCCTGGTATTCAGGTAAACATGTGCAAGTGCCGTCTCTGCACTGAGCGTTGGGACCGCAAGGGGATGGATTGCAAGGGTCGGTTTCTATAGGCTCGGCAGCTAAAATAATAGGGGGGGACATTCTTACGAAACGAACAAAACCAAGGGCCTACCGATAATAAGATTGCAACAAATATCTCATGAATATGAAGCAAATCTAATGACAGGTGCTTACGTGGAGGTGGTTTGGGATAGCAGTTGGTAAATGGATCACCAGTATATCCGTCGGGACAAGTGCACACAGGAGTGTGATTTATCACGGCGCATTGGGCGCTCCTGGCCGCACGAGCCCGGGCATGGGTCTCGACACTTTTGATTCATGCACGCTCTATTGCTGGAACACTCGGGATTGATTGTACATTCAGCACGACAGTTCGGGGGACTTCCTAGATAGGTGGGCAAGCACGAGCACGAAGGCGCTCCGCCGATATCTCTACATTGAGAGTTCAAACCGCAAGGTGTTGGGACACATGGGTCTCTGTAGGGTTCTTGTTGGGGTGGAGGTAAAGGAGCTGAAAATATGACGACAAGATTAGTAATCAATCGCGTTTCGACCGAATTCTGTAAGTGGCACGAAAAAGAAAACCTATTCAAACTCACGCGGAATCGGGTAGCACCTCGAGAACGGATCTCCCGTGTATCCCTGGTTGCAAGAACATATCGGGCTATGATTATTGACTTGACAGCGGGAGTTCTGTCCGCAGGGTCCGGGACATGGGTTCGTACACTTTTGGTTAAAGCAAGCTTTGTCTTGAGGACATTCCGAACTGACAACGCATTCGGGCCTGCAGGCGGGCGGTGCACCGACGTAGGTCGGTAAACACGAACACACGCCCTGGCCGTTAATCTCTCTGCACTGACTGTTGGGACCGCAAGGCGAGGGGTTGCATGGATTTACCGGTTCCGCTACCACGGCTGAGAGATGAAAAATAATTTGAAGTAATTATAATTGTAAAATCATCTTACCTGTATACGTACTTTGGAAAAAGACGACACAATACTCAAAACTAATTCATCAATTTTCTAGTCGTCAAATTTTTTTTTTTTTTAATCTAAAATTCATCTAATTCTTGGTTTATTATTTGGAAAAGGATAACGCAATTATTCTCAGATATTTTTTTTTATAGTTCTGATGTAAATTAGTCGATCTCAAATCATCAGGTGATAAATGTGTCGGCCGCCGATCAGTTTAAAGAATTTACTCTCGGATTGACGAATGACTAGTGTGAACATTTTACACGCAAATAATAATAGTCTACGTTTTTCTGTTTCCAAACATTAAATCGTTAGAAGATAAGAGCGTTGAACACAGAAACGAATCCGTACGACAAAATAAAAAAGTTGGGATTCTTACGTTCTTGATACACGTTGCAGAAACGGAACGGATCTCCGGTGTATCCGGATCGACATGTACAAGACGGCAGATGATTTATCACTTGGCAGTCGGCGTTTTGACCGCAAGTTCCGGGACACGGATCTTGGCATTTGTTTCTAAGACAGGCTCTGTTTGAGGGGCAATCGGAATTGAGCACGCACTCGGGCCTGCATCCTTCGTAAGGATTTCCGAAGTATTCGGCCACACAAGAACAGGATCCTGCGCCGTTTTGCTCTCGGCATACTGCGTTAGATCCGCACGGAGATGGAACACAAGGTGTTTCCTGTGGCACGGGATCAGCTGGTTGAAGGAAACACTGAGAGAATGGATCGCCAATGTATCCGATAATGCAGATGCACATCGGCGTATGACTGACCACGCGACACTCGGCATTGGCTCCACACGATCCGGGACATGGGTCTTTGCACTTTTGATTGATGCATGCGAGATTACTGGCGCATTCGCTGTTACTGGCGCATTCTGGCCTACAGTTTGGCGGGGATCCGATAAATTCGGGAAGGCACGAGCAAGATGGGGAGTCGCCGACTTCTCTGCATTGTGAGTTGGGACCGCACGGAGACGGTTGGCAAGGGTTAACCAGTACTGGGGGTGTTTCCGCTGCGAAATATTAATACATTTACCGTTATAGACGAGAGCTCGGAAAATTGATTTACGAAAGTATTTCAATAACTTTGAAATGTGTAAATTGTATCTTACGTATGGGCTGACATCTGACGAACGGATCGCCCTGGTATCTGGGTGGACAGGTGCATATGGGATTGTGGTTTATAACCTCGCATCTAGCACCGATGCCACAAGTTCCTGGGCAAGGATCACTACATTTCTGATTGCTACACGCTTCGTTCTGGGGACACTCTGAGCTGACCACACACTCGGGTCGGCAAGACGGTGGGCTACCAATGAATCCAGGAACGCAAGAGCAAACACCTTGTCCATTTATCTCCCTGCATTGACTGTTTGGTCCGCAGGGGGATGGATTGCAGGGGTTCGTTACGACGGGAGCTGAATCATGAGGAGTAAAAATAAGAGGGAATCATTATAATCGAATGACCGCAATTAAAGACAAATTGACTTCATTAAGTACTTATCACAAGTCACGATGCGACAACATACCTTGCACAGGTCTGCATTCGACAAATGCATTTCCTGCAAAGCCAGCCGGACAGCTGCACATCGGAATGTGATTAATCACATCGCAACGCGCATTCTGACCGCACGTGTCTGGACAGGGATCTGTGCACTTGTTGCGCATGCAAGCTTTGTCTCTAGGGCAATCCGCGCTGACAACGCACTCTGGCCGGCATCCGAAGTATGGATCTCCCTGGTATTCAGGTAAACATGTGCAAGTGCCGTCTCTGCACTGAGCGTTGGGACCGCAAGGGGATGGATTGCAAGGGTCGGTTTCTATAGGCTCGGCAGCTAAAATAATAGGGGGACATTCTTACGAAACGAACAAACCAAGGGCCTACCGATAATAAGATTGCAACAAATATTCAATGAATGTGAAGCAAATCTAATGACAGGTGCTTACGTGGAGGTGGTTTAGGATAGCAGTTGGTAAATGGATCACCAGTATATCCGTCGGGACAAGTGCACACGGGAGTGTGATTGATCACGGCGCATTGGGCGCCCTGGCCGCACGAGCCCGGGCATGGGTCACGACACTTTTGATTCATGCACGCTCTATTGCTGGAACACTCGGGATTGATTGTGCATTCGGCACGACAGTTCGGGGGACTTCCTAGATAGGTGGGCAAGCACGAGCACGAAGGCGCTCCGCCGATATCTCTACATTGAGAGTTCAAACCGCAAGGCGTTGGGACACATGGGTCTCTGTAGGGTTCTTGTTGGGGTGGAGGTAAAGGAGCTGAAAATATGACGACGAGATTAGTAAGCAATCGCGTTTCGACCGAATTCTGTAAGTGGCACGAAAAAGAAAACCTATTCAAACTCACGCGGAATCGGGTAGCACCTCGAGAACGGATCTCCCGTGTATCCTTGGTTGCAAGAACATATCGGGCTGTGATTATTTACTTGACAGCGGGAGTTCTGTCCGCAGGGTCCGGGACATGGGTTCGTACACTTTTGGTTAAAGCAAGCTTTGTCTTGAGGACATTCCGAACTGACAACGCATTCGGGCCTGCAGGCGGGCGGTGCACCGACGTAGGTTGGTAAACACGAACACACGCCCTGGCCGTTTACCTCTCTGCACTGACTGTTTGGACCGCAAGGGGAGGGGTTGCATGGATTTACCGGTTCCGCTACGACAGCTGAGATTAAGAAACATAAATTGTAGTCATTAAAATTATTTGAATAATCAGAAAATCATTCAACCTATATTCTTAATTTGGAAAAAGACGACACAACAATTAAAACTTATTTTTTAATTTTCTAGACGTCATTTACAATTATTTTAAAAATCATAAAATCATTCGATTTTTGGTTCTTAATTTGGAAAAAGAAAGCGGAATTATTTTCAGTGTTTTTTTATACCTCAGATGTGAATTAGTCGATATCAAATCGTCAGGTGATAAATGTGATGAGTGTCGGCCGCCGATCGGTTTAAATAATTTACTCTCGGATTGACGTGTGACTTGTTTAAACATTTTACACGTAAATAATGATAGTCTACGTTTTTCTTTTTCCAAACATAAAATCGTTAAAAGTTTAAGAGCGCTGAACACAGAAACGAATTCATATGACATAATAAAAAAGTTGGGATTCTTACGTTCTTGATACACGTTGCAGAAACGGAACGGATCTCCGGTGTATCCGGATCGACATGTACAAGACGGCAGATGATTTATCACTTGGCAGTCAGCGTTTTGACCGCAAGTTCCGGGACACGGATCTTGGCATTTGTTTCTAAGACAGGCTCTGTTCGAGGGGCAATCGGAATTGAGCACGCACTCGGGCCTGCATCCTTCGTAAGGATTTCCGAAGTATTCGGCCACACAAGAACAGGATCCTGCGCCGTTTTGCTCTCGGCATACTGCGTTAGATCCGCACGGAGATGGAACACAAGGTGTTGGTCGTTCCTGTGGCACGGGATCAGCTGGTTGAAGGAAACACTGAGAGAATGGATCGCCAATGTATCCGATAATGCAGATGCACATCGGCGTGTGACTGACCACGCGACACTCGGCATTGGCTCCACACGATCCGGGACATGGGTCTTTGCACTTTTGATTGATGCATGCGAGATTACTGGCGCATTCGCTGTTACTGGCGCATTCTGGCCTACAGTTTGGCGGTGATCCGATAAATTCGGGAAGGCACGAGCAAGATGGGGAGTCACCGACTTCTCTGCATTGCGAGTTGGGACCGCACGGAGACGGTTGGCAAGGGTTAACCAATACTGGGGGCGTTTCCGCTGCGGAAAATTAATACATTCACCGTTATAGACGAGAGCTCGGGAAAATTATTACGAAAGTATTTCAATTACTTGAAATGTGTTAATAATTTCTTACGTATGGGTTGACATCTGACGAACGGATCGCCCTGGTATCTGGGTGGACAAGTGCATATGGGATTGTGGTTTATAACTTCGCATCTGGCACCGATACCACAAGTTCCTGGGCAAGGATCTCTACATTTCTGATTGCTACACGCTTCGTTCTGGGGACACTCTGAGCTGACCACACACTCGGGTCGGCAAGACGGTGGGCTACCAATGAATCCAGGCACGCAAGAGCATACGCCTTGTCCATTTATCTCCCTGCATTGACTGTTTGGTCCGCAGGGGGATGGATTGCAGGGGTTCGTTACGACGGGAGCTGAATCATGAGGAGTAAAATAAGAGGGAAGCGTTAGAATCGAATGACTGAAATGAAACACAAATTGATTTCATTAAGTACGTATCACAAGTCACGATGCGACAACATACCTTGCACAGGTCTGCATTCGACAAATGCATTTCCTGCAAAGCCAGCCGGACAGCTGCACATGGAATGTGATTGATCACATCGCATCGCGCATTCTGACCGCACGTGCCTGGACAGGGATCTGCGCACTTGTTGCGCATGCAAGCTTTGTCTCTAGGGCAATCCGCGCTGACAACGCATTCTGGCCGGCATCCGAAGTATGGATCTCCCTGATATTCAGGTAAACATGTGCAAGTGCCATCTCTGCACTGAGCGTTGGGACCGCAAGGGGATGGATTGCAAGGGTCGGTTTCTATAGGCTCGGCAGCTAAAATAATAGGGGGACATTCTTACGTAACGAACAAACCAGGGACCTACCGATAATATTATTGCAACAAATATCTCATGAATATGAAGCATATTTAATGACAGGTGCTTACGTGGAGGTGGTTTGGGATAGCAGTTGGTGAATGGATCACCAGTATATCCGTCGGGACAAGTGCACACTGGAGTGTGGTTTATCACGGCGCATTGGGCACTCTGGCCGCACGAGCCCGGGCATGGGTCTCGACACTTTTGATTCATGCACGCTCTATTGCTGGAACACTCGGGATTGATTGTGCATTCGGCACGACAGTTCGGGGGACTTCCTAGATAGGTGGGCAAGCACGAGCACGAAGGCGCTCCGCCGATATCTCTACATTGAGAGTTCAAACCGCAAGGCGTTGGGACGCATGGGTCTCTGTAGGGTTCTTGTTGGGGTGGAGGTAAAGGAGCTGAAAATATGGCGACGAGATTAGTAATCAATCGTGTTTCGACCAACTTCTGTAAGTTGCACGAAAAAGAGAACCTATTCAAACTCACGCGGTATCGTGTAGCACCTCGAGAACGGATCTCCTGTGTATCCTTGGTTGCAAGAACATATCGGGCTGTGATTGTTGACTTGACAGCGGGAGTTCTGTCCGCAGGGTCCGGGACATGGGTTCGTACACTTTTGGTTAAAGCAAGCTTTGTCTTGAGGACATTCCGAACTGACAACGCATTCGGGCCTGCAGGCGGGCGGTGCACCGACGTAGGTTGGTAAACACGAACACACGCCCTGGCCGTTTACCTCTCTGCACTGACTGTTTGGACCGCAAGGGGAGGGGTTGCATGGATTTACCGGTTCCGCTACGATTACTGCTAAGAGATAATTATATTTTTATTATTAAGACCGTGTGTTTTACTACAACTTTTTAAAATCATTTTGTAATCTACATTTTTTGCAAACTTGTTATTTATGTTATATGTCCGATTATTCACGCATATTTATACATACTTTGTAAATGTTTTCATTTAAATGGTTACTACCTTACTATAATATTCATTCGTGTATCGTAATTCAGCGGAGCATGGACGCGAAATTCGTCAGTTACTATGAATATATTGAATACATAATACAAACATATACAGTTACACCAAATTCTTAATTTAAATATTAAACATTTGTGATAATTGACAATGTATCGAAAGTATTTTTAGTTCTTCAGACAGTCATCGAAAAATGCCAGTGAAATCATCTCACTTTTGGGTAGGTAGATAAGTCCTTGGAAACTTACCCTCTCTCAGTTGGCAGTATCTGTATGGATCTCCTTCATAGCCAACAACACAAGTGCATCTGGGTATGTGGTTTACGACAGAACAGTCGGCGTTGCTTCCGCAAGTTCCGGGACAAGGATCGATGCATTTGTTTTGCACACACGCTCGGGTGGAGGGGCATTCAGAGTTCATAATACACTCGGGCCGACAGTTTTCATAGGGATTCCCTCGGTACCCCGGCACACACGCGCAAGATCCTGCGCCATTCTGCTCTCGGCAGATAGCGTTAGCGCCGCAAGGGGTGGGGTCGCAGGGGTTGAGGATTTCCTGACGCGGTGGAGAAGGTGCTAGAAATTCCCGAAAGGTGATTCATTTTTCAACGAGACAAATTCATTCAAAATGATGAGTCAATGTCAAGCAAAAGCGTTTAAAACGTTGCACCGTAGTGGATAGCGGGATTCGTCGATTTTGTCAGTTTTCTTATAGTATCAAGGCGACCTTTTAAGCGATGTTCGGATTATTTCACGTTATTGCAGGTTTTTGTGAGTTGCCGGAGATGGGCTTGGGTTTGGTGGGGGGGGGGGGTTACCGTTGCCAGAAGAGCTGACTGCTCCAATATAAGGCAAACCGTCTAGCTACCAACAAAGCGCGGAATAGTTTTGGGTGGGTATATTTGGTTGGTATGTTTTATCATCGGCAGGGATTAATTGCTTGCTCTTCCCGAGACTGGTCCCTAGCCACGCCGCTATCCCCCAGGATGGGCATGATCATCCGTGAAGAAGTGCGAGGAGTGGCTAGGCAGAGCCCGGGAGGGAGGAGTTAGGAGTTAGTGGCTGAGTGAGCCCGAGGCGTTAGGGGTTATGCGGGGCGAGGCGGCGCGTGGCGGCCAGCGGCCAGCGGCCAGCCTCACCCCCGCTACTGCTCCTCTCTGCTTCGGCGGGAGACGGGGACTTACCTCTGTGTCTCCTCAGGAACACTACTAAAGCTTTACATGCGAGCACTAACTAACTACACACCATTACCAGAGGTCAGAATACTTTCAATTGTCAATTCCCCTTGTCCACTGGTGGGATTTGCAGCAGATTGCAGCGAACCTTTGAAGACTACGTAAGTTTGTTTGGATTCAAAATTGAAAGAAGAACAAAACGTTACCAAAAATTTATTTTGAAAGATGAAACATTTTCCCAGTCTTTATGATATTATACCATAAGTAAAAACTATATTTATGTTGTATTATTTATTATCTTTCAAACTAGTTTTTTGGTAAAGCTATGTCTTCCCATTTAAATACTTTTCTAACAAACTTATGAGGTCTTAGATTCATGATTTTATTGTGATGTAATAAATAATATTTTTTAATTCACTTAAAACTTGAATTTTCAATTGAAATATTCTGTTCACCGAGACCTTGAAGCGTGTTAAGAAACAAATAAAGGTGAATCAAGGCTTAGTTACTGCTACTAAAATATCACATTATTAAAAAATTAATTTCACAATATTTTACCAGTATTCAAAAAAAGGTTCAACAGTTAGCCTTGATTCAAGAAGAGGTAGAAGAAACAGTCAAGATTTTCAAATAAATGAACAAATATATCCACATGGTATTTAGTTAAGGCTTTAAAAAGTATTTTATTTCTACTACGAAAGGTCGTGTTTGATTTCGGTTGGCTTCAACCAAAAATAAAGCGGTATTTCCGAAATTACAGTTCCTTATTTTCAATATTGTTCCACCGTTACTGCTTTACCAAAACACTGATATTATTACAAAAACATACTAATTGAGCCTGTGATAAATGTAAATAAATGGATAAAATAAAACATTGCAATGTATTTAATTTACGTTATGAAATATTTTAAGTGATTTTATTTGCATTATAAAAGAATGATCAGGTTTAAAGTATAAAAAAATGTGAAGATATATTTGTTTCATTCAAATGATGAGAGAAATAAAATAAAAATCTAACATTTTGGCATTTCAATAGTACTGTACAAATATCTAGAACATTGGACAAAACAAGTAATAATACATGTAATCATCATAAATCGGTGCCTCACTAAAAATAATCGAAAATATCCCCATTAAATTGTGTAAAAACTAAAATTATAAAACCTAATAATATTCAGAACAAGAAGTAGGTAACATTCTCGTATTTGAATATGTAAATGAAAGTGAGAAGAAGAAAATAGAAAAGTCATCAGTCGTAGAAATAAAGATTTGAATCATGAAACCGGTTTCAAAATAAGAAGCTTTTTAATGTCAATTAGTTTAATGTAATATTCTATTTCAAATGCTTTTAAGAGAATTTTTTTGCTACTTTTCCCCGAATTCAAATGATATTAATAAGAACTCCTAAAATGCTAAACTCAACAATTGTAGAAATAAAAGGATGCCTTTCAATAATCCCTAGAAAACAAAATAACAATTTACAAAATTAAAACAAAAACACTACAAATAATGCCAAAAGTTAGCTTTACAGATGACTAAAAAGTAGGACAGCATTTTTGATCAGTTACTTTGCACACATTATTTAACTTTAAAAAATATTTATATTTCATTGACCATTATCTATCATCAAATATGATTGACTATCGCCTCGTTATTGTACTTGCAATATATGACTAGATTTATCAAAATCAACAATCTTCATTTTTAAACTACAACTTTAAAAAGCTATCAACTTTACAAAGCTGTCAACCTTTTGCAGTACCATTTAGTATTTTAATTTTTTTCAAAGGGCGTTTGTTTTAAAACAGTTCAAAATTAATTACATATTTAAAAATGCATCCTTCTTTTGAGCCAACTGTAGAAAATATCATACTTAAAAAAAGTATAAAAATCCTACCTTGGGCAATCATACAGCCGGAGAACGGGTCTCCTGCATATCCAATCTCGCAGGAGCAAACCGCATTGTGGTTTACGACGGAACACCTAGCGTTAGGGCCGCACGATCCCGGGCACGGGTCGCGACAACGGTTGCCGGTGCAGGCCAGACCCGGAGCGCACTCGGCGTTGATGGTGCACTCGGGTCGGCAGTTAGGCGGGCGGGACACGTAGTCGGGCAGGCACGAACACGCTGGACTATCTCCACGCACCACACACTGGGAGTTGGGACCACACGGCGATGGGACGCAAGGATCGCCCAGGTCTTTTTCGGGTGCTGCAACTGTTGAAAAAAGTCAAATGATAATTTATAACCAATGGGTAGAACAATCTGTTTCAAATTGTGTTTTGTGTAAATATAAAAAAAATAAGACTGGATAAATCAGATGCACAAATGGGAAACTGTTATGTGAGGAACGAGATCAGTTGAGATTAAATGTCAGATTGACATCAGCCGAGACAGGAATAGAACGTAACTGTATTTACTATCTCGCCCGTTTACTCGGCTGGTGTCAACCTGGCTTTACTGTAATAAATAATTGACAGCATTGAAAGAAAGTTTTTTTTTACAGAAGCTGAGGGACTGTTAAAAAGATATTGAGTCTCCGCAAAGTGTAATCACTCCTACTCTCCTGGGGTGAGTTTAATTGATTGAAAACAAACCTGGTACTGGGTAACATCTCAAGAACGGATCTCCCGTGAATCCCGAATCGCAGCTGCAGATGGGGTTGTGATTGATGACCTGGCAGCGAAAGTTCTGGCCACAAGTGCCCGGGCACGGGTCCTTGCAGTGCTGGGTGAGACAAGCCTGGGTCAGCGGGCACTGGGCAGAGATGGTGCACTCAGGTCGGCAGGAGGGCGGCGAGCCGATCATGCCAGACACGCAAGAGCATGCCGCCGTGTTGGATACGACGCGGCATTGGCTGTTGGGGCCGCACGGCGATGGATTACAAGGGTTCACTGGCACTTCTGTAAATAAATCCAGCACAAAATAAGTAAAAGGTGTGTCGGATTTTTTTCTCCCAACTGCCTGAAGCCAGTGGGACCAGTGGGACAGATCAGGCATCCTCAATTGGGGTATTTCGTGAGACTGAAGGGAGTGGGGAAGGGAAAGAGAGGGGAAGAGGAATGTTGAAAAGTACCTAACTATTTAGGTTTGGTCACCAAACACGACTAATGCCATTTTAAGCAACGTTTTGAGTCTGAATGGTGGTATTTCACCAGGGCAAAACTGAGAGATTGAGATTCACTTTGGCTTACATTATAATATACTTAATGGTAACTGGTATTCTAGACATTGTACATAAATAAATCGATTAAAATCTTGTATGGACAATAAAATACTTTCTGACAGTATTAAGTCATTTAGAAGAACTAGCTATTAAGTTCTAACTATATTATGTACTTCTTGAAAACTATTTTTTTTGTTTTTAAACTTCTTTTTACTTTAATCTTTGTGTAATTATGATTACCATGTTTTGTGTTTTTGCAATGTTTTGGTGTAAAAACTGTTTTTGCAAATATAAAATAAATAAATAAATAAAATAAATAAATTTATATAAAAGAATTGTAATATAATGTCCAACTTACCAATTGCTTGAATCTTCCTACAGAACACGAAGGGATCTCCGCTGCTTCCAGTGGGGCATGTGCACATTGGGATGTGATTGTACACATTGCAGACAGCTTCCTGTCCACATGTTCCGGGGCACGGGTCAACGCACTTGTTGTTGATACAGGCCTTGCTCGGAGAGCAATCTGTGTTCATGGTACACTCTGGTCTGCATGACGTATATGGATCTCCGAAGAATTGAGGCAGGCAGGTGCAGATACCATCCTGGCACTGCGCATTAGGACCACAAGGTGATGGATCGCAAGGATCAGACTTCGCCGGAGGTGGTTTTTCTGCAAGAAAATCAAAAAATAAAATACTGCCTCAGGATATCATAGGATACAAATTAAGGCGAAAAAAAAAACTGTAATCTTACCAATAATTGGAGAACATTGGTCAAATGGATTTCCGGAGTAACCGCTTGGGCAGAAACAGACGGGAATATGGTTTTGTACGCGGCATTCAGCGTTGAATCCACACGATCCCGGGCAAGGATCTCGGCACTTCTCAGTGATGCAAGCCTGTGATGCAGAGCAGTCGGTATTCACAATACACTCTGGTCGACAGTTTGGTGGAACGCCCACGTAGTTCTGAAGGCAGGAGCAAGATGGAGCTCCACCGATGTCCCTGCACTCAGAGTACAGACCACAAGGTGATGGGTTGCATGGGTCTCTTGGAGTTTCAGCAGGACGTGGCTTGATTTCTGAAAATATAAATTGCGAACATATGCATAAAACAAAAAAAACATTTTGGAATAAATGAAGGGCTTTTAAAAGAAGTGTTCAAATTACCTGGCTCAGGATAACATCTAGAGAATGGATCTCCAGTTTGACCTGGTGGGCAGCTGCATATGGGATTATGGTTGATAACTTCGCATCTAGCTCCTAATCCGCAGGTCCCACGGCAAGGATTTGCGCACTTGAACTTGTGGCAAGCTTGGTTTGACGGGCATTCTGCGTTGACAACACATTCTGGCCTGCAGTTGGGTGGCGAGCCTTGGTATTCTGGTAGGCAAGAGCACACTGCCAAGCCATTTATGTTTCTGCACTGGCTATTAGGTCCGCATGTGTAAGGGCCGCATGGATCCAAGACAGTTGCTTCTGTCATTATTACAGGCGGTTCGAATCTGCAAGAGGTGAATGGTTCACCCACATATCCTCTCAAGCATGTACAAGTTGGTAAATGGTTGGTAACGTAGCATTCTGCATTAGATCCGCAAACGCCAGGACATGGGTCTAGGCATTTGTTCCTGATACAAGCTTTGTCAGCTGGACAATCTGAGCTCAGAACACATTCTGGTCTGCATCCCTCGTAAGGGTTCCCTTGGTAGTCATCGATGCAAGAACATGCCCCGGCTCCATTCCTTTGGTTGCATACTGCATTGGGACCGCAAGGTGAAGGTTCGCAAGGATTTAAAATCTCAACTGCTTGCGGGACACATTGCACAAATGCATTTCCAGTGTAGCCAACAAGACATGTGCAAGATGCTGTGTGCGAGATAACATTGCATTCAGCATTGGTTCCACAGGATCCTGGACAAGGATCTTGACATTTGTTATTGATGCAAGCTTTGGTACTTGGGCAATCTGGGTTGATGGAGCACTCTGGCCTGCAGTTTGGTGGTTGACCAATATAGTTGGGCAGACAACTGCAAGATGGGCTGCTATTAATATCTCTGCAAACTGAATTAGGGCCGCAGGGTGATGGTTGGCACACTTCCTTTCTAGCCTCTTCAATTGGAATAACTTCCTTTTGAATGTCATAACAGCCTCGGAATGGATCACCTGTCTGGCCACTGGGGCAACTACATATCGGACTATGGTTGATAACTTCACATCTTGCTGAATAGCCGCAGGAGCCGACGCAAGGATCAATGCACTTTTGGTTAACGCAAGCTTTGTTTTGAGCGCACTCTGAGCTGACGACACATTCTGGTCGACAAGCTGGTGGCGTTCCTTGGAATCCTGTCAAGCATGAGCATGTTGCGTGATCATTGATGTTCCTACACTGGCTATTAGGGCCGCAGGGGGAGGGTGAGCAAGGGTCGGTCTTGGGTATTGGTCGCCTATCCATGGGGCGGCAGTGGGAGAATGGATCTCCAGTGTAGTCAAGTTGACACGAGCAAACGGGAATATGATTGATAACATCACATATGGCATTCTGGCCACAAGTTCCCGGGCATGGATCTCGACACTTGTTCCTTAGACAGGCTTTGTCTCGGCTGCACTCTTGACTCCCAATACATTCGGGTCTACATGATTCATAGGGATTTCCAATATATTCTGGTAAGCAGCTACATTCTGCGTTGAAGCATTCAGCATTAGGCCCGCAAGGAGATGGATTGCACGGATCACTTTTAACTGGAGCAGGTGTTGTTGCAGGAATTCGAGAGCACTGCACAAATGGATTTCCAGTGAAACCTTCATTGCAAGTGCATACAGAAACATGATTCAACACGTGGCAGTTAGCATCCACTCCACAGGAACCTGGGCACGGATCTTGGCATCTCTGGTTGATACAAGCCAACTGACTGGCACATTCCGAGCTGGTGAAGCATTCTGGTCGGCAGTTAGGAGGAGATCCTATGTAGTCGGGTAGGCAAGAACATGCTGGGCTTCCTGACACCAGTTGGCATTTAGAGTTGGGACCGCAAGGAGATGGCTCGCAAGATGGTGGCCTCTCAGTTATTGGTTCTGCTTTTTGAGGTGCTAGAAAAAAAATATTATTACATTTAGAACTTGTCAATACACAATTTATTTTATGAGTGATGTGTAGATATTATTTTATCAAATATGGGCCCTTTCTTTACCAGTGACGAGAGAACCCTTCAAATTCCTACCCACCACTTCATCATTCACTCTTACGTTTGCAGTGCAAGCATTACATTTTTATAAAAACTACACTTTGATGCATGAGATGTTCAACAAACACTACCATCAAATAAAGTATCAATAGATAAATACAAATAAAATGCTTACGTATGGGATAGCATTGTGTAAATGGATCTCCAGTGAGACCAGGAGGACAGGCACAGATGGGGTTGTGGTTTCGGACGTTGCACTGGGCACGCAGCCCGCAGGTGTTGGGGCAGGGGTCGTCGCATTTCTGATTGATGCACGCTTTGGACAGGTCGCACTCCGAATTGACCACGCACTCGGGCCGGCAGTTGGGCGGCATGCCCACGTAGTTCTGCAGGCACGAGCAGACGGCCTGGCCGTTGATCTGCCGGCACTGGCTGTTGGGGCCGCACGGTGATGGTTCGCACGGATTCTTCTGGATATCTGGAGGTGACGCTGCAATAAACAGATTGGCAAATATTCAACATTTATTCTGAAACGTGGTCTGAAGAAGTAAAGTAATATTTATGATTGCTTCATCAAATATTATTTTGATAACATGAAAAGAAAGGAAATTGTATTGTTACGCAGAGGTCTAGTAAAGAGTCTGTAAAGCTGTGCATGCCCCAAGAAAAGAAGAAAAAAGAATTTCAATAAATTTATTGACCTCCTTTCCTTGGGGCGTATATTATACTACTATATAATATGTCCCTAATGTATTGTGATTATCACAATTCTAGAGTGGTAGATACTCTCACTATGGCCCTGACAGACCAACATTTAGAATCTAAACTTTGCTTGAAATGGCTTTAATTGTGTTTGGTGATAAGATCTGAATAGCCAGGTACTTTCCCACCTCCATCTTCCTCATCTCCTTCTCCGCTTTAACCCTTTCAGCCTAACAACAAACCTCAATTGGGAATACCATAATCCAAGTTGAAACTCTTGTGCGTTATTCATTTAATTTTTTTCTCAAAATGGGTTGATGTTTTAATATATGTTTATGTTTTAAATGCATTGCGATGAAAACATAAAACCAGAGTAATTCAAAATCATCTTATTGATAATTTGTATTTAGTTTTATAGCAGAAATGAACAAACCTGTGACAGGAATCTGTCTGCACTGGAAGAACGGATCTCCAGAATAGCCGCGGGCGCACGTGCAGGTGGGCACGTGATTGGCGACGGTACACTCGGCGAACGTGCCGCACACCCCGGGGCAGGGGTCCACGCACTTACCGGCCGAGCAGGCCAGCATGGGCGCGCAGTCGGCGCTCGTCTCGCACTCGCGCCGGCAGCCGCGGATACGTTCGTATGGGTCACCCTCGAAGCCGGGCACGCAGCGACATGCAGCCGCGTTGCTCTGCTCACGGCACTCGGCATTGGGGCCACAAGGAGATGGGACGCACGGCGTGCTGGGTGGTGGTGGACGGACAGTACCTACGGAAAGTGAATTAGTTTTCTCATTAATAAATTCCAGATTTGTATGGTTACACATTATTTCTTAATATTCAATAATCATATTGATGCTTGAAAATATGCAGATTTGCTATAAGTAACTTCTTTAAGCAATTTTTGTATGCGGTTTTTTTTATGATATCTACATTCATCATTGTGATTTACTTCGATTTTTTTATTTCAGCATAGTTGTGTGGTTTTTTGCAATACACACAGTGTGAAAAAACGTGGTAAGTATAAAGTATGTAAGTAAGGACAACAAAAGAAACCAAAGTATTTATTTGCACCCCACATATAATGAGATACAAATAAGTGTATATATTTCAATGAAAGAATAGAGAAGAAAACAAAAATTACACACACAAAATTTTTCACTAAAACAGCCGTAAGAATGGAGAGATAATTAAGAAGCAGATTGTTTCAAATGACTCAATTTTTACTTACTCATTGGAATCAGGTTGCATTGTGACGCCGCATCTCCCGTGAAACCTTGCTGGCACGAGCACACTGCGTTATGGTTGACCGTGGTGCACACTGCGTTCTGTCCGCACGCTGCCGGGCAGGGGTCCTTGCACTGCTGGTTGAGGCAGGCCAGGTTGCCAGGGCACTCCGAATCGGAGGTGCACTCGGGCCGGCAGTTGGGCACTCGGCCCACGTAGTTGGCCAGGCAGGTGCAGGCAGCTTGGGTGCCTATGACTTTGCACTCTGAGTTGGGGCCGCATGGTGATGGTACGCAAGGGTTCCCGTTGTCTCTGGGCGGTAGTGGCACTGATAGATTGGAGGTAATGTGGTCAGTTCAAATAAAGTGAATAACATAAATATATTAAAAAATTCTTCAGGAGCGTGTTTTTTTGTACTGGAGGGCCATGATTGAATAAAATAGTATTATTTATAGGTATAACACCTTAGAAAATTTTGTTTTAATCATCAGGCAATTTCAAAGATTTTCAGTAAATTGGTTCAAAATATCTGAAAAGATTTTCAGTAAATTGGTTCAAAATATCTGAAAAGATTTGACATTATCTCAATTTTCATTCTGGCATGAAATTTGAACATTTGTCTTTGGTCTGAAATTTCTAAATTAGTAAAACTATTGCATATGTTTTTTCAGCGTCACTTTTATCATGAGTTATGGAGCTTTAAAATATTAATTTAACAGAAAAAAATAAGAAAAAATTTATGACATAACTGAACAAAAAACCTCAATGTTTGCTCCTGCCAGGAAACAAATTTTCAAATGGATTGCTTTACATAGGACTCATTCAATGTAGGTCATTAAATTTGTTTATTAACATTACGAATAGGTTAAATACTCACTTTCTTCCTTGACGCATCTGACAAACGGATCTCCGGTGAAGCCAGGCGAGCAGCTGCAGATGGGGTTGTGGTTGACGGCCTGGCAGCGGGCGTTGATGCCGCAGCTGCCTACGCAGGGATCTGCACACTTCTGGTTGACGCACGCCTTGTTCTGCGGGCACTCGGAGCTGACAATGCACTCGGGCCGGCAGGCGGGCGGGGCGCCCACGAAGCCGGGCTGGCACGTGCACACGCTGTGGCCATTCAGGGGCTTGCACAGACTGTTAGGGCCGCACGGTGACGGTTCGCACGAGTCTTCTGGCTCTCTCACAGCAACGACTGTATCAAAATGAAATGATGAGTTTATTAATTTGCTTTAACAGTGCAAATGAAATGTCGATGTCATCTCCACTTTTTTGGCAAAAATTAAAAATGAACTACATTCTACTAGAACCCAAATTTGTATGATCACACTTTTCTAAAGATATTTACATATTTCGACACGTTAAAACCAAATATTTCAGTTTAAATTACTTTGATTATCTCAAAATGATGGAGATACAAAATCTTGGCTTTAGCCATCTTTGTGATTTGATGATGTATTACTGTGTTTTGTCTTTTGAAACCACTATACTGTCAACCGGTTTCTTAAAAGGTGTTTATTTCTTCGTCAGGCAAAAATTGAAGTAAACCTAACTATGATTCAGCTGTTTCTATAAGTTTAATAAAAAAACCCTTCATTCGTCAGAACAAAAGGTTAAATAAGTCTGAAGAGATTTAAGCTGGTTTCAGAAGAAGGGTTCCTTTATTAGGACAACAAATTAACTAAACCTAACTAGAAAAGGTACTTCCAAAACCAGTCAACAGTTTAAATAAATGTAGTGGTTTTATATCCGTTTTAATTACCTGCTTCTTGAATAACACAACTTCTCAGGGCATTGCCGGTGTAACCGGGAAGGCAGTAGCAAGACGGGGCGTGGTTCACAACACGACACTCGGCATTCAAGCCACACGCGCCCGGGCAAGGGTCCCTACACTTGTTGTTGAAGCAAGCCTTCGAACGGTCGCAATCGGAGTTGGTGACGCACTCCGGCCTGCAGCCAGTGTACGGGTCGCCAAAGTACTCTGGCAAGCACGAACACGATCCTGCACCATTACGTTCTTTGCAGACAGCGTTAGCGCCGCATGGCGAAGGGTTGCACGGATTTCGGGGAGCTTCGGTTGTTGGAGGAACTGTAATACACGTTAATATCTCTATCACAAACCATTTCAAAAGGGGAAGAAGAAGCATAAAGACATTCAAAATATAAAAAGCAACAACATACGTGGTTCAACATATCTGCACTGCTTGAAAGGATCACCCGTATACCCAGGGTCACAAGTACAGAGAGGAATATGGTTTACTACAGTACAATGCGCATGCGATCCACAAGATCCTGGACAGGGGTCTAAACATTTCTCATTAAAGCATGCAAGGTTCCCAGGGCACTCTGGACTGATAGTACACTCGGGCCTACAGTTGGGCGAGCGCCCCACATAGTTGGGTAAGCAAGAGCAAGCTGGCGTGGAGCCCACTACGCGGCACTGCGAGTTGGGTCCGCAAGGCGATGGTACGCAAGGATCCCCACTGGGTATATCCATCATAGGCTCTGTTGGGAGTAAATATAGATAAATGAGTGATAGCCAAGTAGAAATGAATGAGAGAATAATAAGAAAAGCCGTGAATGTAAGCATGCTCACTTTTTTCCTGAATACATCTGAGGAACGGATCACCAGTAAAGCCAACCTGACAACTACAAATAGGATTATGGTTGACAACCTGACAACGAGCGTTAATGCCACAGGTTCCCGGACAAGGATCTAGGCACTTTTGGCCGATACAAGCCAGGTTCTGAGGGCAGTCTGCGCTGATTACGCACTCAGGCTTACACGATGGTGGGGAACCAATATACGTATCTAGGCAAGAACACACTGCATGCTCATTGACCACCCTGCATTGGCTGTAAGGTCCGCACGGAGACGGTACACATGGATTTATAGGCTCATCTTTGTAGACTACGAAATAAAATACATGCGATATAGAGATACATATACGAAATAAGAAAAAGAAGGTTGTATTTAAATAGTGCATAAGTGAAAATAAGAAAATAGCTTACTAGGTACAGGTCGACAAGAAAGTGTAGGATTTCCTTCATATCCCAATAAGCAAACACAACTTGGAGCGTGGTTGACTACTCTACACTCGGCATTCAAGCCACACGCTCCAGGACAGGGGTCTTTACACTTATTATTAATACATGCATGGTCTCTACTGCAATCTGAGTTGGTCACACATTCGGGCCTGCAGCCGGTGTAAGGGTCTCCGAAGTATTCCGGCAAACATGAGCAGGAGCCCGCCCCATTCCTTTCCTTGCAAAATGCATTTCCTCCACAAGGAGATGGATTACATGGGTTTTGTGGGGTTTCCACTGCTTGTACTACTGAAATGTCCATAAAGTATTTGTCACAAGAAACAGAAAACAGTATTACAATAGGTGCGTCATAAGTCCAAGAATTAGTAAGTAGTAGTAAGATTTGTCTATGTATATGTTAGTCTCGTTATATCGTAATGGTGGCGAAATAAATGTCTTACTTGGGATAGGTACACAACCGGAGAATGGATCTCCGGTATACTGATCGAAACATTGGCACACGGGGGAGTGTTTGACAACAATACATCTGGCATTGGAGCCACAAGACCCGGGACAAGGGTCTCGACACTTCTCTGCCTGGCAAGCCAGGTTGCTGGCGCATTCGTCATTACTTGTACATTCTGGTCTACAGTTGGGAGCCCTTCCTAAGTATTCAGGTTGGCACGAACAGGCCGGGTTATTTCCCACTACTCTGCACTGAGAGTTTGGACCACACGGAGAAGGTATACAAGGGTTTCCACTTGGGATCTCAGGCGCTTCTTTATAATGAAGAAAAATAAAATAAAATATAAGAAGATAGTAATATTAGAGTAGAAAGGTATTTTGTTTATATCACGTAGACTTACTCTGCTCTAGTGCGCATCTGACGAATGGATCGCCAGTGTAACTAGGATTACAACTACAGATAGGATTGTGGTTGACTACGTGACACCTTGCGTTAATTCCACAAGTGCCTGGACAAGGATCCTGACACTTCTGACCGATGCAAGCTTTGTCCTGCATGCAATCAGCGCTCACTATACATTCTGGCCGGCAAGATGGCGGACTACCGATATATTCTTCTTTACAAGAACAAACTGCATGTTCATTTACTACTCGGCAATTACTGTACGGACCACATGGAGAAGGTATGCAAGGATTTTTTCTCACAGGTTCTTCTTTAGCAACTGGTAAAATAAAAGAGTTACGATAAGTAAAAGTAAATATTGTGTTAATAATATTTGAGTCAGTAAAAGTAATGTCACATACTGGGTATAGCGTGGCATGACGAAAGAGGGTTTCCTGTGAACCCGGGCAGGCAGTAGCAAGAAGGAGCATGATTAGCAACAGAGCACTCGGCATTTAACCCGCAGACTCCCGGACAGGGATTCTTGCACTTATTCATTATGCAGGCCTTGTTCTTAGGGCAATCAGTATTCAATACACATTCGGGTCTACATTCTACATAAGGATCTCCGTAGAATAGAGGCATACATGTACACGACCCTGCACCATCACGTTCCTTACAAAGTGCATTTGTCCCGCAAGGGGAAGGATCACATGGAGTTTGGTATTCCACAGGTTGTTGAACTAGAAAGTATGGATGAATTTATATTTTGTAAACGAAGGAATAAGCTATGATATTATTTTGATGTTACTGAAATAAGTTCTTACTAGGAATGATTGAGCAGGCTGAAAACGGATCGCCTGTATAGCCCTGATCACAAGTACAAACCGGCACATGCTTGATTACGGTGCAAGATGCGTGAGAGCCACAAGATCCCGGACAGGGATCCATGCACTTCTCCCTGATGCAAGCTAAGTTTCCTGGGCACTCCGAGTTGCTAGTGCACTCGGGCCTGCAGTACGGGGGTCTTCCCAGATAGTTGGTGTTACAAGAACACACCGGGTGTTCTTCCACAATCCTACAGATCGCGAAGGGCCCGCAAGGGCTTGGGATACAAGGATCTCTACTCGGTTGTTCGATATGTTCTACAAGAGATATAGAAATATTTTTAATACCCATAACAAATATACGTGTAAGGTATTAGGAATATAACATCACGAAAGGGTTTCTTACTTTCTTCTTGGATACATCTATCGAATGGGTCGCCGGTATAGCCAGAGAGACAACTACAGATTGGATTATGATTGACTACAAGGCAACGGGCATTGATACCACACGTTCCTGGACAAGGGTCCTGGCACTTCTGCTGTACGCAAGACCTGTCTTGAGAGCAATCCGCGCTCACCACACACTCGGGGTGGCAAGACGGCGGGGAGCCGATGCACCATTCCAAACAAGAGCACACTGCGTGATCATTCACTACTCGACATTGACTATACGGACCACAAGGTGATTCTATACAAGGATTTATGACTTCGCCTTTGATAACTAAAAAATTGTAAATAAAGTAATAAATTAGAAATAATAATAATAATAAAGACAGGAGCAGAATAAAAGTAATTAAATAAGAATTGTATAAGAACATCACACAGTATAGATAGAGGCAAGAGTAGCTTACTAGCAGGAGGCTGATGACATGCGCGTAGAGGGTTTCCTATATACCCGGGCAAGCAAGAGCAAGAAGGTGCATGATTGTTTACAGCACACTCGGCGTTAATGCCGCACGTGCCCGGACACGGGTTCACGCACTTATTGTTCACGCAAGCTTTGTCCCGGGGGCAGTCATAGTTCATGATGCACTCGGGTCGGCAGCCCGTGTAAGGGTCTCCGAAATATTCATCCTGACACGTACAAGATCCCGCACCGTTGTGCTCCCTGCACACAGAGTTGGCTCCGCAGGGGCTAGGATTGCAAGGGTCTCGAGGTACATCCACAGCTGAAACGTTTTATCGCATGCTCTTAATCTGAACACAAATTGGAACGCCAGGGTACGTAATTGGTGCAAAGTTAAACCCGCTTCCGTTATAAGTCAAATTCTGACTGTCAAGCCCCTATTTGATTATTGTTTTCGTTATATTTTTTTTTAGATATTATTGTGTGAACTTTATATCATATTTTCCACTATGTGCTATTATTTAAATATTATTTCAAATAGTTGTTATTTATTATTATTGATTAGATTAACACTTTTTCTAGATTATTTAAATAAGGTATTAATTTTTTTGTGAATATTTTTTCAAAATGTTATTGTGATTAGTTTCATAAAACAAAACGTAACTCGTTATTCGGTGTATGTTATCGTAAAGCGTGTTATGTTAGGGGCGCTAAGACAAGTAATCTTACTATGCAAAATTAGGGAGCATCCTGAAAAGGGATCGCCTGTAAATCCTGACAAACAATAACAAACGGGGGAGTGGGCGAGTGCTCTGCACTGGGCACTGTACCACCAGGCGCCCGGGCATGGGTCCACGCACCTGCCCTTCATGCAGGCCTGGCTGGAGGGGCACTCTGCGTTGATCGCACATTCAGGGCGGCAGTTGGGGGGGTTGCCCAAGTGGAAGGGGAAGCAAGTGCAAGTGGGGTGGTTGCCTATCGCCCTACAGACCGCGTTAACCCCACAAACGGACGGGATGCACGGATTTGTTCTTTCTACAATTTCTTCTTCTAGAATAAACATTTTTACGTCAAACATTTGGCTAGCAGGACAGATAAGATGTATATTGATTTAATCAAAATAACCATCCTTACGTTGAATAATGTTACAGCGAACAAAAGGATTTCCGAAATGGTTTTGCTGACAGACGCAATTGGGATTGTGATTAATCACTTGACATATTGCGTTCACTCCGCAAACTCCGGGACAAGGGTCAGAACACTTTCCTTCTATGCAAGCTCTATTCTGGGCGCAGTCTGAGTTGATCATACACTCCATACGGCAGTTGGGGGGAGAACCCAGGTAGTTTATTTGGCAAGAACACACCGGGTGGTCGCTAACAACCTTACAACTACTATAGGGACCACACGGTGAAGGGAGGCAAGGATTCCGACCTATACTTAAAACGGCTGAAATGTTGATCATGTACTTATTAAAAATGAGCAAGTTGATGGAATATATGAAATGTATATGAAATATAACACATGCGATTAAATACTTCATTATACCTCAAAAACGTTACAACATGAGAATCAATCGACCTCATCAATGGGAAAAATAAATTGATTGATTGAATTGATTCAATTGATTGATTGATTGATTTAAAGATTGATTTAGATGTTGCAAGGTTTGTGACTAGATAAGGTGAAAGCTTACGAGTGATGGCTACACAGCTACATGAAACATGCGGGTCCCCAGCAGAGGGGGGCGGACAATAACATGCAGGGGAGTGATTGATGACCCGGCACAGGGCTTCATACCCACACATGCCCTCGCACGGGTCCTGGCAAACATTATTTCTACAAGCTTTGTCTTTGGGACAGTCCGCATTCATGACACACTCCGGTCTACAGCCAGTGGAATACGGGTGGCCATGGTAATTATGTACACATATACAAGACCCAACACCATTCCTTTCCGTACAGACAGTATTTATTCCACAAGGAGAGGGATTGCAAACATCCCTCAAACTTACAACAACAACTGGAACATTAACATAACATGCGGTCAGAAATTATCTTACATACCTTGCGACAATCTTGTATCTGCGGGATCGGTTGAACCTTACCTTGAATTGGATTGCAGCCGGAAAATGGATCTCCCTCGAACCTTTCCATACAGGAGCACATGGGTTGATGGTTTTGGACGTAGCACACAGCGTTGAAGCCACAGGAACCGGAGCACGGATCCTTGCACTTCCTATTCACGCACGCCAGATTAGACGGGCAATCTTGATGGATCAAGCACTTGGGCCTGCAGTTGGGGGGTGCCCCCAACATACCGCTGACACACGAACACACTGGACGCGACTCAACCACTCGACACTCAGCATTGGTTCCACAGGGGGATGGCAAACACGGATTCACTTGATCTATTGGATCTTTAGCTGTGGAGAGCATATTCATTAGATTAGCATTTATATTTATATAGGCATCAAATGGTATGAAAACAACAAATCAATCAAAAGAAATAAAATTGAGTCCATTTTGGGAGACGTTTCTTAAAAACTTTCATGGTATAGTGGTAAACTTCTTCGCTCTAGACTCTGTAGTCCGGAGTTTGAAACCCGACGATGGCAATTAAAAATGAGTTAAATTCATTAATTATATTTGCACCTCATCCCAGAGAGGAAAAAGGTACTCTGAGTATTGTGCTGGTGAGAGACCACCCTCAAATCATAATCCGGATCTGAATAGCCAAGTACTCTCCATCCGTCTTCTTTTCTTTCCTCTCCTCTACGTCCTTCATCTTCACAACTTTCCAGGGTAGTTCTCTTGTGTAATATTGCAACCATCTTTTTTATAATTTGAAGATCAAAGTTTTTATGTAGCAACAGGAAAATAAAAAAAAATACTAACCTTTTTCCAAGCACTGTTGGAGCGGATCGCCGGTCATTCCAGCTGAGCAGCTGCAGACCGGGTTGTGGTTGATGACTTGGCAGCGAGCGTTGAAACCACAGGTGCCAGGGCACGGGTCCTGGCAGTGCTGGTTAATGCAGGCCTTAAGTTGGCTACACTCGGAGCTGACCACACACTCAGGCCGGCAGGAGGGCGGGCTGCCCACGTAGCTGGGCTGGCATGTGCACACGGTCTGGCCGTTGCTCATGCGGCAGATGCTGTTGGGTCCGCACGGTGACGGCTCACAAGGATCGTCATGAGTTACTGAAAAAATTTTATTATTAACAATTCTATCGATAGAGCATTCGATAAATTTGAAAATGAAATAAACAACTTACCAGGGACAATAGGCGTTGGTCGACAGGCCTTGAATGCATCACCGGAATATCCAGAGAGACAAGTGCAAACGGGGATGTGGTTTACTACGCTGCATTCAGCATTGATTCCGCACAAGCCCTTGCATGGGTCTCTGCAATGCTTGGATAGGCAAGCGAGTTGACTAGAGCAATCTGAGTTGATTGTACATTCTGGTCGGCAGCCTCCTGCATAAGGATTTCCAATGTTTGGTGGAATGCAGTTACACCTGGCCAAACCATTCAGCTCGGAGCACTGGGCGTTCTCGCCACAAGGGGATGGATAGCATGGGTCTAGTATGGCAGGTGTTTTTGGTGGTATTTGGGAGCAACCAACAAAGGCATCTCCCTGGAAACCTGCGAGACAGCTGCAGAAAGGTGTATGATTCACGACATTGCATTTAGTGTTTTGGCCGCAGCTGCCGGGGCAGGGATCTTCACACTTCTCTTGAATACACGCCTTGTCCCTGGGACATTCTTGACTGATGACACATTCTGGTCTGCAGTACGGCGGTTGACCCAAATAATTGGCAACACACGAACACACTGGGTGTCCCAACTCAATCTGGCAGATAGAATTAGGACCGCATGGTGATGGTACGCAGGGGTTGAGGTTTTGATTTGTTTTTTCATTCTCAATCTCCTGTATGGCGGGAATATAGCAGTTGAGGAATGGATCTCCTTGATTTCCTGGAGGACAACTGCAAATGGGGTTGTGATTTACCACAACACACTGGGCTCCATGTCCGCAGCTTCCGGGACAAGGGTCTTGACACTTCTGGTTTATGCATGATTTAGTCTGTTCACATTCTGAGCTGACAATACATTCAGGCTGACATACAGGTGGCACTCCTTTGAATTCCGGCAAACAGGAACAAGTTGCGAATCCTCCGGATGATACGATGCATCTGCTGAAAGGTCCGCACGGAGAGGGGTCACAAGGATTCTTAACCATACCTTGAATTGGAGGAACAATAGGCTTGAATGGATGACAGGACACAAATGGATCCCCCGAGTATCCCGGAGGGCAAAAGCAGACTGGATGGTGGTTGACGGCCTCGCAATCTGCACTGATGCCGCATACTCCACTGCATGGATTGTCACATTTGTTGTTGATGCAAGCCTTTGACATAGCGCAATCACTGTTGAGAACGCACTCTGGACGGCAGCCCACCAGTGGATCTCCGTAGAAGTCTTTTTTGCAAATACAGGCGAGTACTCCATTCTGCTCTCTGCATTCAGTGTTTACTCCACAAGGGACACTGTCACATGATACTTGTTCATCCACTGGATCTAAAACATTTGAGTAAATTTAATAACACAAAAAATAACACTAATAATTTTTGATTAGTAATCAAAAAAAAATCTTACATGCTGTTGGTACAGAGCAATGCTCAAATGGATTTCCAACAAGACCATTTGGACAGCTGCAGATGGGGTTGTGATTGTATACATTGCAGTATGCGTTGACTCCGCAAGATCCTGGACAGGGGTCGGCACACTTCTCTCTAATACAGGCTTTGTCGAATGGACAGTCTGAGTTCAGTAGACATTCGGGATTGCAGTAAGGGCTCTGTGTATTTCCAGAACATTCGTCACAAATAGCAACTTGGTTTCCATATGGGTTACAGGATGCATCTGCGTTGCATGGCGATGGCAAGCACGGCCTGGAGTTGTTAGCAACGGGGCTTATAATTGGAGCTGAAAGTGGAATATTTAAATTAACATAGTCATAATCATAATCAAGTGTAACATATTATGTACACGAATATAAACTTACGCGATTCCATACACATGAAGAATGGATCTCCGAAGAAACCGTCCGGACAGAGACAAGATGCTGTGTGATCCTGAACTTGACATAATGCTTGGAGGCCGCAAATTGATCCATCGAAACAAGGGTTTTCACAATGTCTGTTGATGCAAGCCTTGTCCGATGGACAGTCAGAATTGATGGTACATTCGGGAATGCAACCTGTTTCGGGTCTGCCTGAGAAATCATGCAAACAGGAACATACTGGTCTTTCTGATGCCATTTGGCATATTGTGTTCAGACCACAAGGGGATGGCAAGCAAGGGTTTCTTTCTGTCGGAATGGGATAGCACCTTATGACTGGGTTTCCTGTAAAGTCATGTATACATGAACACACTGGGTGATGTTTCTCAACTCGGCATAAGGCATTGGTTCCGCATGAGCCAGGGCAAGGGTCTCGGCAACGATAGCCGATACAAGCTCTGTCCAGGCTACATTCATCGTCAACCCGGCATTCGTAACTCTGGCAACCTTCAGGTCCAACTGGATTTCCGGTAGTTCCTTCCAAACATGCGCATAAAGGTAGACCATTCTGGTCAACTTTGCATACTGCATTCGGTCCACAAGGATTGGGATAGCATGGATTAGTTGGCTGCAGCTGGCAGCTGGAGTACGGATCACCGATATATCCTGGTTGGCAGAAACATTTTTCCCTGTTTTCAGTGACGTAACAATCTGAGTTTCTTCCACATGGTCCAGGTTGGCACAAAACGTCAGCTTTGACTGGTTCAACACAATTTTTGTAAGGATTTCCGATAGTTGGTTCCCTGCAGAAGCAGACGGGATTCCTACTTGGATCGCAGCTGGCTCCGGCACCGCAAGGGTTGGGTTCACATGGATTCCTTGGTTCCACACAGCCTCGAATGGTGTTAGGGCTTTCCAAATATCCTGATAGGCAAGTGCACTTGGCAAAGCCATTGCCAAGCAATGAGCACTGTGTATTTGGCCCGCAAGGTGATGGATCGCACGGGTTGTTAGGCAAGGCGCAACTTTTTTGAGGAGGATTTCCTTCGTACTCTGGTAAACAGAAGCAGGAAACTTGTCCATTCACATTACGGCATCCAGAATTGGGTCCACATGGATTTGGAACACATTCGTCTCCTTCAGGAACTAGAAAAGTAAAAAATATTCTATGGTTCCATTTTTATAAAACAAAGATGTTAATTATTATCAAGTAGATAGAAATAAACTTACTGCAATTTTTGAAAGGATTTCCAGTTAAACCTTTAGGGCAGAAGCATATTGGATTACCATCGTCGATTTCACACATTGCGTTCAATCCACAAGGGTTAGGAATACATGGGTTCTCTGGTCTTCTGCATCCCACCGATGGGTTTCCGGTGTATCCTTGCAGGCACTTGCAGTAGGGTAGATGGTTGAGGACATCACAGACAGCATTGAGGCCGCATTGACATGGTGAAGCACACCTTCCATTGATGCAGGCTTCAGACGTGTGGCATTCACTATCCGATCGACATCCGGTAACTGTTCAAAATAAACCCAAGGTTTACAATATCTTCATAAGTTAGTAAATAGTAAAGTGATTACTATTATTAATATTTTGTGTAAAAATCTCACCTTGAGAGCATTCAATATATGGATTTCCAATGAAACCAGCAAAGCATTTGCATTCAATTCCATGGTTTGCTGGTAGACATTCTGCATTCTCTCCACAAGAATCTTCCTGGCAGGGATTAATGCAGACACGGTTCAACCTGTCACAAAGCAGCTCTGGGGGACAATCCTCATTGTACTGGCAGATTGGATGGTAATTGATCACTGTTGGAAAGAAGTTGATTTATATGTGGAACTTATTTTTCAGTGACAAAGAATATGCTATGCCAAAGAGCTTTAAGAAATGAAACTTACCAGGAACGCATCCGACATATCCGTTGCCCTGGTAGCCCTCAGCGCAGCTGCAATCTGACCCGTGGTTGGTGTTTATACAAACGGCATTGTGCACGCATGGATTGTGTATATCGCATGGCCTTTGGCATGCATGATTGATGCAAGCCTCGGTTAGCTGACATTCTTCATTGGTATTGCAACTCACTATACAAAATTCAAAAACCATAATTGTATATACAGTATAATATTTACACTTGAAATAAAATAAAATAAGATGTCGATACTCATTCAACAAAGTAGAAATCATTTTACACGTATGTACAGTACATAAATGCCTGTTGTGGTGATAAAATCATAGTTAGGTGCCTTGAGTTATGTGTGTGAATCATTATTATTGTTGATTATAATAAATTAGAGTGATTTTTGAAATATTAGAGATTAGAAAGAGAGGGGTCTTACACTTCTTGGTAGGGGCACATTTAATAGCGGGGTTTCCATCTAATCCTTTGGGACAAGTGCAAAGGGGGCGGTGCATCTTGACCTGGCACTTGGCGCCCTGACCGCACACCGCGAAGTGACAGGGGAAGGTACAGAGGCCCATGTAACAAGCCTCCGTTTCTATGCAGTCAGAATCTGACACGCACGGCTCCGGTTTCTTAGCACTCCCGGGGGGGTCTATGTTACAAGATTTATGATGTTATTTTTGTTACATGTTAATCGAAGCATAAAACAACACACAGTAGAAGGCGGCCATCTGGAATCCTGTTATGAATTATTTTGGTAATTGTCAAAATACCAAATATATTAATTATGTTTAATAGTATCACAGTTTATTTTGTACAAATACATCACTGTACACATATGTACTTCAGGGAAATGGGGAGAGTGGTGGGAGTTTTTGTTGCTGCATCTTACATCTAGTTTTATAGCAAGCACATTCTTATGTACAGGCAACTTGTGAATTAAAGTTAGCTAAATTAACATTAGGTATTTGGTAAAACCTCGTCAACTGAATGTGTTTTTAAATAATTAGAATATCGTTGGAATAGAACCATTTTCCTCAAATTTAGAGTGGTAGTGTTTCATTCCGGTTTCGAATTGACGAGGTTTTACTGTTTATATATACATTTGCATTTAAAATTATATTTTCATTAGATAAATTAATAATTATTAATAATTGTTATACCTCGTCTGCATTCCTTGCTGGCATTCCCGACAAGTCCGAAAGGACACTTGCATATCAATGTGTGATTAGACACTGAACAAATGGAATTGCTAGCGCACGGGCTCGTCTGATTCAAACAAGGGTTCTCACAAACCCCTGAAGAGCAGGCCTCAGATGCCGGGCAGTCCACGTCTTCCACACATTGCTTGTTAGTCGGTGAATTAGTAATTTCAGTGTTTGGGTTTTGGCTTGTGTATGAGTGTGTTTCTGTCGAAGGGTTCATTTCAACTTCTGTCATTATCGTTGAAAGAATTGTAATATTAGGGGGGATAGTCAATCCATAGACGCTAGTTGTTACTTTATCTATGTGCACAGTCGAAGAAGGTATTTTATTTTTTGGTGTAGTAATTTTTGACTTCGACGTTGTTGCATCTTCAAAATTTCTCTCTGTAGTCAAGATGAGTTCTGTAATTCGCGGTGTAGTTAAAGGTGTTTTTGAACTCTCATTTCTTGTTGGCATATCGCCTATTGTATATTTAGGTTTGGCTGTGGTATCGCTTGGTTTTTTGGTAGTAACGCTTGGTGGTTTTTCTGAATCTGTTGCAGTAAATGATTCACTACTACTGGTGGTTTCATAAGATTGATACGTAGAAGTAATTTCTGTTTCTGTTACTATAGTAGCTGGTTTGGGTAAACCTTCATTTGTTTCAGTCTGGTTGATAATTTTGCCTGGTTTATTAAGAATTGTTGTAGATTCATATGGTTGCTCTGTTGGAGTTATTTTTTCATCTGTCGTTTGCAATGGGGTATTGGTATAACTAGTTGTGATATCATCTGGAATACTATTCCGTATATCTATTCCACCTGTCGTTGTTAAGTCAGAATAATCTTGCTGTGTTGTGCCTTCCCTATTTAGTTGAGTATAGAAAATATTCACTTCAGTAGGCTCTTTAGCATCAGAAGCTGTGAACGACGGGACTGTATTAGATGAGAATGTGGATTTCAATGTAGTTAAACCCAATCTATCATCATCAGTAGTTTGTATAAATTCAGTAGTTGATGTTTTAAGAACAGTATTTTTCGTGCTTTCAGTTGTGGTTTGTGAAGCAACTGATGGTATTTTTGTTTGTTTTGTGCTTGAATCTTTCATAGTGGTTGTGATACTAATATTTGGATTCATTGTGGTTCCATATTCATCCGTACTATTAAGTATAGGAGTTGTACTGTCATATGACATGCTGGTATCAATTTGGGTGTTTTCAGATTGATACTGTGTGGTTTTTCTAATCGAAGACGTTGAAGTATCAAATGGTTTTGATCCGGTCAATGACTGGTTGTCTTTTGTAGTTTTAATCAAAGTTGTTTGAGGAGTTGTGAAATTCATTTTTGTTTCATGGTCAAGGGCATGTTGTCCATCCATCGAAAAGTCATCTGGTTGAAATGTTGACGTAGTTTCTGAAGTGGTTTGAGCAGAGACTGGTTCTGTAGTACGAGTGAAATTTTCACCATTTCCAGTTTTCGAATTCTTTGTTGTTGTCCCGTATGTACTTTCGGTATTCACAAATTTATCAACTGTAGATATTGTAAATAAGTTTGTATCAATTGATGTTGTAGTTTCCTGTAGTTCTGATTCAAAATCTGTGGTATTTAAATGTTTTTCCAAACCTTCAACCCTAATTACTTTAGGTGTTGTATGTTTAACATCGGTGTCGAAATCTTCCTCGGTCATTCCATAGTCTGACGGAGATGTTTTATTTTTTGTAATTTTGACTGGGGTAGTAAACACACTTGATGTTGTTGTAAACACAGGTAATTCAGAGTGATAACTCGTCGAAGAATATTTATCTGTAACATCCGTAGTAGTTATAGGTGTTGTCAAATTAATGTTTTGTTTTGTTGAAAAACCAGAAGTAGGTGGCAGTTTCGTTGTGGTTTTAGGTGTATTATTTGTAGCAGATGGGGTATTAGATTTACCCAATTCTTCATCAATTCCTAAAACCCCATAATTGAATTCATCCTCTGTTGTAGTTAAATCTGTGTGAGTGAGTGAGTGTTCAGTGCTTCCGGTAACTCCTTCTGCTGGCAAAGTAGTTTTGGGAGACGTTGATACTCTTCCTTTCAAAGTAGTTTGGTAGGGGGTTGGAGTATAATCATGATGAGTTGTATGAATGGAAGAGGTGGAACTAGAGGATGAATTAATTCCCTCTGATGTAGCATATTTACTACTGGTATCCAGACTAGATTCGGTTGGAAGAATTGTACGAGTTCCTTTTTCGTATAGAGGTGTACTGAAAATAGTTTCACTTTCTTCAGACGAGACACTATTTGTTTTATCTTCCAAAACATCACCCTTTGGAGTAGTTGTACGAGTTCCCTTGTAGGAAGAAGTTGTACTATACGTGGTTTTTTTGTCCGAGGGAACGTTCTTAGTACTTCCACCAAAAACAGTATCTTTTGTAGGAGTATAACGAGTTCTTTTATCGTAAGGTGTTGTACTGAAAGTTGTATCTATTTCTTCCGAGGGAACATGCTTAGTGCTCCCCCCTAAACCAGTTTCCTGGGGAGGAGTTGTACGAGTTCCCTTGTCATAAGGAGTTGTACTGTAAGTTGTATCTATTCCCTCTGAAGAAACATACTTGGTACTTCCACCAAAAATAGTGTCCTTTGTAGAAGTTGTACGAGTTCCATGGTCGTAAGGAGTTGTACTGTAAGTTGTTTCAATTCCTTCCGAGGGAACGTTTTTAGTACTTCCACCTAAAACAGTGTCCTTTGTAGGAGTTGTACGAGTCCCATGGTCGTATGGCGTTGTACTGTAAGTTGTTTCAACTCCTTCCGAAAGAATATACTTAGTGCTGCCCCCTAGGCTGGTGTCCTTTGTAGGAGCTGTATGAGTTCCATGGTTGTAAGGAGTTGTACTGTAAGTTGTTTCAATTCCTTCAGTGGGAACATACTTAGTGCTCCCCCCTAAGCTGGTGTCCTTTGTAGGAGCTGTGCGAATTCCATGGTCGTAAGGAGTTGTACTGTAAGTTGTTTCAATTCCTTCTGAGGAAACATACTTAGTGCTCCCCCCTAAGCTGGTGTCCTTTGTAGGAGCTGTGCGAGTTCCATGGTCGTAAGGAGTTGTACTGTAAGTTGTGTCAATTCCTTCCGAGGGAACGTTTTTAGTACTTCCCCCAATAACGGTGTCCTTTGTAGGAGTTGTACGAGTTTCATGGTCGTAAGGAGTTGTACTGTAAGTTGTTTCAATTCCTTCAGAGGAACCATACTTAGTGCTCCCCCTAAGCTGCTGGTGTCCTTTAGGTTGTAAGGGAACGTTTTTAGTACTTCCACCAAAACGGTGTCCTTTGTCCTTTGTACGAGGAGTTGTTGTACTGTAAGTTGTCCATGGTTGTAAGGAGTTGTACTGTAAGTTGTTTCAATTCCTTCCGTGGGAACATACTTAGTGCTCCCCCCTAAGCTGGTGTCCTTTGTAGGAACTGTACGAGTTCCATGGTCATAAGGAGTTGTACTGTAAGTTGTTTCAATTCCTTCCGAGAAAATGTTTTCAGTACTTCCACCAAAAACTGTGTCCTTTGTAGGAGTTGTACGAGTTCCATGGTCGTAAGGAGTTGTACTGTAAGTTGTTTCAATTCCTTCCGTGGGAACATACTTAGTGCTCCCTCCTAAGCTGGTGTCCTTTGTAGGAGCTGTACGAGTTCCATGGTCGTAAGGAGTTGTACTGTAAGTTGTTTCAATTCCTTCCGAGGGAACGTTTTCAGTACTTCCACCAAAAACAGTGTCCTTTGTAGGAGTTGTACGAGTTTCATGGTCGTAAGGAGCTGTACTGTAAGTTGTTTCAATTCCTTCCGTGGAAACATACTTAGTGCTCCCCCCTAAGCTGGTGTCCTTTGTAGGAGCTGTGCGAGTTCCATGGTCGTAAGGAGTTGTACTGTAAGTTGTTTCAATTCCTTCCGAGGGAACGTTTTTAGTACTTCCACCTAAAACAGTGTCCTTTGTAGGAATTGTACGAGTTCCATGGTCGTATGGTGTTGTACTGTAAGTTGTTTCAACTCCTTCCGAAAGAATATACTTAGTGCTCCCCCTTAAGCTGGTGTCCTTTGTAGGAGTTGTACGAGTTCCATGCTCGTAAGGAGTTGTACTGTAAGTTGTTTCAATTCCTTCCGTGGGAACATACATAGTACTCCCCCCTAAGCTGGTGTCCTTTGTAGGAGTTGTGCGAGTTCCATGGTCGTATGGTGTTGTACTGTAAGTTGTTTCAATTCCTTCAGAGGGAACATACTTAGTGCTCCCTCCTAAGCTGGTATCTTTTGGAGGAGTTGTACGAGGTCCATGGTTGTAAGGAGTTGTACTGTAAGTTGTTTCAATTCCTTCCGAGGGAACGTATTTAATGCTCCCTCCTAAGCTGCTTTCCTTTGTAGGAGCTGTACGAGTTCCATGGTCGTAAGGAGTTGTACTGTAAGTTGTTTCAATTCCTTCCGAGGGAACGTTTTTAGTACTTCCACCAAAAACGGTGTCCTTTGTAGGAGTTGTACGAGTTCCATGGTCGTAAGGAGTTGTACTGTAAGTTGTTTCAATTCCTTCCGTGGGAACATACTTAGTACTCCCCCCTAAGCTGGTGTCCTTTGTAGGAGCTGTACGAGTTCCATGGTCGTATGGTGTTGTGCTGTAAGTTGTTTCAATTCCTTCCGAGGGAACATACTTAGTGCTCCCTCCTAAGCTGGTGTCCTTTGTAGGAGCTGTACTAGTTCCATGGTAATAAGAAGTTGTACTGTAAGTTGTTTCAATTCCTTCCGAGGGATCGTTTTCAGTACTTCTATCCAAAACAGAGTCTTTTGTAGGAGTTGTACGAGTTCCATGGTCGTAAGGAGTTGTGCTGTAAGTTGTTTCCATTCCTTCCGAGGGAACGTTTTTAGTACTTCCACCTAAAACAGTGTCCTTTGTAGGAGTTGTACGAGTTCCATGGTCGTATGGTGTTGTACTGTAAGTTTGTACTGTTTCTATTCCATCGTAGGCATTATTTTTAGTACTTTGTTCTGAAAGGGTTGTTTGAATACCTTTGGATGGAACATTCGTAGAGCTGACTGGTCTAGGTTCTTTTGAAGGAGTTGTATGAATTCCGGTATCATATGGAATTGAAGTAAAATAAGGAATCTTGCTTGTTATTTCTATTTTGTCAGTTGGTACGTAATCAGTATCTTGTTTCGGAGTAGATGTAGAATAGAATGTTGTTTTATGTGTAACGGTTGTGGATTTACTTTCAGTAAAACTTGTTGCTGTTGTATTATCTCTGAATTGGGATTTTGGTTTTTCAGTAGTAAATTCTGATTTGGAGTCGACCTTACGAATTGTTGAAACTTCAGGTGGTATTATTTCGGTAGTTTTAGCCTCCTTGATAGTTTGATCAAATTGTGAAAATGGATGGGTGGTTGACTCATTGCTTTGATCTTCAGCACCTACTTGAGTCGTTACTTTAAATGTTGATTGGGAATCGACTTCAGTTATAACATCACCATTTGATGGCGTTGTTTTATCATCATTCCTGGAAAAGTTGTTTGTTTGACTGGGAGGATTAGTAAACATATTACTGGGTGTAATATAATAAACTTTTTCTGTAGTTTTACTTGTAGCATCTTGAGTATTCATTTTATCCGTTGTTGTTTCGAACTTTGGTTGATTTGTTGTATTTCTGACATTCGTTATACCGGTTATATCGATGTCAATAGAATTTGTAGTGAAGAACGGATATTCACTGGTAATTTTTTCAGTTACAGAATGTATGTTTGTAGTCTCATTAGTAAAAAAAAATCCAGGAGTATTATACTTTAATGTTGTTACATCAGTCGATCCAGAAGCATAAGTTGTTGATAATGTTGTAAATTTTGAATCTGAAAACTTTGTTGTTTTATCATTGCCAGTTGTAGATGTAACAATATCTTTAACTGGTACATAATTAGTATACTTAACACTATCAGTTATAGGAATGGATGCAGTTGTCGATTCATATTCAGATGGTGTAACACCGACTAATTTGTGCGTCGAATAATCAGAATCAACTGTCAATTTTGTTGATGAATACGGAGTGGTGACTTGATCGTTGCCATTTGTTGAATATGTTATTATATCTTTACCATTTATGGTAAAACGAGTAACTGGACTTTCTGAACTGATGGAAGAAGAATGAGCACCAATATTATCTGTAAACAACTCGTCGTTTGGTTGAGTTGGATATGTAGTATAATGCATTTTCAAAGGTGTTGATGATTGATCAAAACCATCCTCTGGCACTGTCGTGTCATTAATTTGAACATATTTTGTTGATGCCAGACTATCAGGTACGGTTGAATGTTTTAAAGAACTGGCAGTTGTTGGAGCATCGGTATTGATTGGAATACTTCCACCAGTTTCAGAATTTTCATCATCTTCAGCGGTATTTATGAATTGACTATCAGTTGTAGCAGAGACTAAGTTTTTAGTTATGTCATCATCAATATCAACAAAAGGGTTTGTTTTTACTGTAGACGAAGGTAAATTTGTAGATCCACCACCAGTTGGAGTGCTTGTCGAGTAAGTTGATTCAGAACCAGATGATTTACCAGTAGTGGAAGTTTTGTCACTAGCTGCTGCATTATAAACATTAGTCGTTGTCTTTGAATCATCATTCGTATAATCATCTTCCAACTCACCGCTGTCAACACGACCAGGTGATGTTTCTTTTGCACCTGTTTTTGGCGTAGTGAGATCATTTTCGTGGTCAATATCATGTTCAGTTAATAAACTCGGCTCACTAGATGAAGTTGCAGGTTTATTCTCTTGACCAATACCATGTTCAGTAAACAAAGTTGGTTCGGTGGATGAAGATGTGGGTATAGGTCTGGTAGGAGCAGTCTTGTGATCCCCTTTAGTTTGCTCAGTAGTAATAAATGATTGACCAGATATTGTACTGGAAGTAGTAATGCCAGTGCTTTCCTTTACTGTAGTTGAAGCTTTACCAGTTGAGCCATATTTGGATGTAGTAGTGATTTCAGTAACCAAGCTTTCGCCACTTTTAGTTGATGTTTTGTTAGAAGAATTGTCAAAAGGTAAGGTTGAGCTTTCGATAACTTCATTAGTACGTTGCGATTGCTCACTTGTTGAAATGGTTTCATTCAATGTGGCAGGATAATGTGTGAACGCAGAACTGTCCTTGTACTGTTCTGTAGACGTTCCCGTTACTTCAGTGGTAAAGTCTTCCGCTGACTCTGGTGTTCTGGCATCTCCAATAGTCTTGTTAATCGCGTTAGAACTAATCGTTGTTTGTGTATAGTTGTGTGTAGTGTGTTGTGTAATAGTGTTCGTTGAACTCTGGTTAGGTTCAATCTTTTCAGTAGTGCTAGCTGTTAATGTTGTTTGGTTGCTTTGCAGATCTGTTAGAAGTGTCAAAGAAGAATAACAAAATGGTAGTTAATTCATCCTATTAATTGTCAGCGTTGTCTTAATCTACAAAACATACACAGCGTTAGTTGTTGTTATCGAGTAGTAAGAGTTAAAAGTTAGAATGCGGTTTCAACGGTAAGCCAAGGCCAAAGCATGCGGGGTTAGTAGCTGTACAAGGTTTTATGAGCGGTAAATGACTAATAACATAACAGGCATTTACCTACACATGCGATGCATTCTAAATAATTCATAGCAAGTACTGAAAGTATGTAAAGTTTCTACCGTCTACTAAGTACTACATGACTTGCAATGGTTTGCAGTCGGTGCAATTCCATTTCACTCAAATTGCTTTACAGGTGAAAGAAAGTGTATAGAAACAAAAGTCAAATACAAATATAGTGTTTCTAATATACAGGTGGGAGAGCGGGAGAAGGCACAGTTGTACATGAAGTAATATTTGTACAATGTGTTGGATGACAAGTGATATTCCGTCACGCTGGAGGATCAGTCAGGACCAGTATGCTGGTGGTTGGCTGACTGCAAGCAGTTGGCTCTAGTCAGGAGTCAGGAACCCTAGGTTAACCGGGCTAACGGGAGCTAACTGGCGGCTCAGGTCACTGCATTGGCGCCAACTCAACTTTTGTTATTTCATACACTTGTTTTGATATATATATTAGTTAGATATTTCATGAAGGTAAACAAACAGCAACACACTTAAAGTTATTTAATTCTAATAAAACTTGGATATAAATCAAGTTTGTCAAAAAATATTTGATAGGAACTGAAAATTGTGGAAAAGCTTTGCTTTATCACTTTTTCAAATATGATTTCAGAAGCAGAAAATAACATTCATTATCTGATCTTAATATTGCGGTAAAAAAATAAAACATATTTTTAAGTTTAAAAAAATCACAGCCTAATTTTTTTAAATAAACCACAATACTTCTTGAAATGATAGTATAGTTATTAGAGTATTTATTAAATTTGTTTCATTGAGCATTTTTCAAATTATTGCCAACATAATACATTTTCCATCACACATTATGACAAAAAACATCACATATTACCAAAAAAATTTAAACTTTTAAGATGAATTCTTTCCGGTATATTATTTCGGCATGAACTTGCAAGGTTAACATGACAGTTGTAAATTATTACATTCAATATATTAAGGGACATACCTTGCATGCAGGCTCCGGAGAATGGATCGCAGGGAATTCCCGGAGGACAGTGTTCACAGCCGTCAGACACTACAGTTTGTTGAACTGCAAAATAGACGGTTGAATCAGATGACAGAATCGATAAGGGTAATTTTATTCTATTTTACTTAGTGTTAAAACAAGAAGGTAATTGTTGAAAATATTATATAAAATAAATATTTTTATATATAGAAGTACATAACATTTACGAGTATATAGTTGAAGGAAGAATTGTAGTTAGGTAATAATAAATCTGTACAAAGCAAAAGGATGAGGGTTAAAAATTATCAATTTCACAGAAGGCTAATATTAGTATTCTGGTTCATATATACAAATGTGAATATTTTAAAGATTTTCGAAGACTAAACGCGATTTCGAAAAAGTGGACTCCCATTCTTTGTTTTTTAGGTAATGAAAGATTCATAACGCATAAATTATATAGTTTAATAATAAATTATATTGAATATAACTAAATGTTATTGACATTTTATATTATTATTTTAGTAAGTTGAATACGTGTTGGGTTATTTGTAAAATTTTGTAGAAAGAGGTTTTGTTTTATAGACTTATAATCGGACAATAAGAAAAATGAATGTTAGATTATTTGTAAGATGTAGTTAAAGTATATTATTAAAGTAAATACGTTGGTTGGGTTGCGTTGTTAATTTGTAAGATTTTATGACTTGAAAACGTACTTGGAATACAGTGGCATCCGTCGCACTGGAAGTTTGGCCGGCAATCTGTGGCAGATTGACACTGGCAAACTGAAAGGAGGAATTTTCCGTATGTAGCTTACAACAATGAAAACATTTCATGTGTTATTAAAAAAAATACTGATTGGTTAAAATTTACTTAAAGTAAAAAAAATAAAAGAAGAAAAACAATATTCAGAGATGAAAAGAATTCAGAAGTAGAATACAAGATGAAGCAACAGCAAGCTTCGATAGTCTCGAGCTATCTGCCTATCACGTGTTTGCATGTATGTATATTGAGTTTTGTTACCGCAAGTGTAGAAAGTGAGAAATGAGGTGGCCACCTTCTTAGACTTCAGAATAAATGACTGCCTCCAAATCCTATGTATTCGAACTTTGACACAATTTTACAAGATAAATTATTCACATTAGATTACCAAATACTCTTTGATTATCTGGACTAAAAAACATCAGCTCCACCTCAAACATAAAACGTGTTGTAGCTCCTATGTGATGCATTAAATATAAAGCATTTCAGCAGTGGTTAGGTTTTTTCTTCTGTTGATGTTCTTTACCTTTGATGCATACAGGCTGGTGGTCTCGTACTTGGCAGTCCTGCTGTGAGGCGCAAGGGCTGGCCACCGCGCATGGGTTCTGGCAGCGTCCCGCTATGCACGCTTGCTGCAAGCCGCACTGATTGTGTTGTGAACACCCTATTTCTGTGACGTAAAAGAACAGTTGAATTACACAATCCAGTCGGAAACAGATTTCAAAAATAGAACAAGACAGATTTCACTTTTGGAGATTGCTTGAAAATTCAAATTTAGAAATAGATAAAAGATTGAATCGATTGTATAAAAATATTTGCTCAAGGAAGTTAAGTAATGTATAGAACCAATTCTGCACAAAATGCATGGATAGGGACCTTTTGAAAACAGTAAAAGGAGTTAAGATTAAGGTTGATGCCCTCTTCAAGAAACCATTGGCTATATGTATGATATGTATTAGTAACTTTTTATCATGATCGACTTCAAACCAAAGGCATTTAAAAAACATACTAATTTTTATTTAGACAATTGAGTAATAATAGTAATAAATAAAATATTATCAGCATAAATAATAAAACATAGTAATTAAGTACACAAATTAATAAATTCAACGAATGCAATAATTTGCTACATTAGTTGACAAGTCTACCGTATTGCATACATACCTCTAGGAATGACTACAAAAAAATACATATTAAATTATTTCAATAGTTAGTGCTACTGTACACAAGCATTATATTTCACATATACATACAACTCTGTCACCACTCTAAGTATGATATATAAATGTAGGAAATAAGCGTTCAATAATAAATATAAGAACAAAAATGATTGCTACTATATATGGTCCGTAGAGTTAAAGGAACATCGTGCAAATAATCTTCTCATTGGGAAGATGTTCTGCAATAAATAATACAATAATAAATTTATATAATCTCCAGTTCATTATGGTTTTCTTAATTTGCATTCATAAAAAAAAACATTGCGAGCGAAATTTTAAATCTATTGAATTTTAAAATACAATTTTCTCAATGGCATTTATTACTCAACTACAAAATGGTTGGGGTATTCATCCAATAAAACTTAAATCATGCGGAAAATACGAAAGCGCTATCAGATAACATATTTAAAGAATAGTTAACGTATTGATCTGATACATGCGACTGCAAACAGTAGCGGCTGCAGTGATGCGCAACTCCAAGTCAGTTGTAGGATTTATATCAAATATAAAAAAATAATTGCATAAGGTAACAACTCTAGGGACACGTTTACCTGAATAGCTTTGGCAATCGCTCATGTTCTCTTTATTATTTGCAATACACAAACACACGGGTACATGATTCAGGACTTTGCAAAGCATTCCCTTCGCGCAGTAGAGCAACAGGTTGCAGGGGTTCATGCAAACATTATGTTTACAGACCTCGCTCGGAGAACACTGAGTAGAATCAAAGCATGGAGTGTATTCATCCACTTTGCTCTTTTTCTCAAGATGGGAGCCATTCGAAGCTTCCTTTTCCATTATTGTTATCGAGTTATTGGATATCTTTGCTGTAGTACCATTGAAAAATACATATTGAGGAAGCGAATTGACTTTAGTTTGGACCGACTGCGAGACGTGAAGGTTCTCGTCAGACGAGGATATCCTCTGACAGTGCACGTGCGGGTCACCGGTAAAGTGGAGTGGACAAGTACATGTGGGCCGGTGTGTTTGCGTTGTGCATATAGCAGAAGTGGCACAAGTTGAAGTGGTGCAAGGATTGGTGCAAGTGCTTGCAATGCAGGCCTCCTCCTCCCCACACTGAGTGTCCGCTGAGCAAGAACTCAGCGGTGCTGCGAATATAACACACTTTACCATTAATATGTACTTCTCAGACCATCAGACAGTATTCATCAACATTATTTACATGGAAATCATCTACCACCATTAGTGTGTAACTACATCAGAGTAAGGAGTCAATTGCGTTATTTACAAGCACAGATGAAATGTGAAGAAAGAGAGAGAGAGAGTCGAAGAGGAAGTGGGGCAGATATCTGAAATTCAATGCGGTTCCATTTGAAGACATTATGCGTAGTTCTACGAGACATTATAATAACCTGGAATGTGAAGATAATTAAATCATTAGACTTAACCAGCAATTGAAAAAGAAGGTATAGTTCTAATTACGGTAGGATACAAATATCGCACAAGCCACCAAATACGGATATCCATGTAGTAATTTTACCTTTGAGACATCCATATTTCGCATCGGGTAAAAACCCTGAGGGGCAGAATTTGCAGATGGGCTTATGTTCTTCTACGTAACATGGAGCATCCGCAGAACAGCTTGCGTTCACACAAGGGTCCACGCACTTGAAACTGCGGCATGCCTGATTCACCGGGCATCCGCCGTCTCTCAAGCAAATAGATACAGACGGGTGGCAGTCTTCTACACAGATGCATATGCGCTTATGGTCTAATACTTCGCAGACCTTGCCTTGAGGACATGGGGTCGCACTGGGCGCGTCGCAAGGGTTCCGGCACACATTCTTTACGCAAGCCATGTTGGTGGCACATTGCTCATCTCTTACGCATTCTGCGTTGTCTGGGGCACACGCCAGCTCACCCAGGTCGTTCAGCACGAAGCCGGACTTGCACACACACACGGGGCGATGGTTGCGCACTTGGCACTTCTTGTTGCCTTTGCATGTGGCGACGAGGCGCTCACAGGGATCGCGGCACTGAGCTGAGGGTGTGTGGCACTCGAGGTGTGCGGGGCATTGGGTTTGCGAGCGGCAAGACAGGGCCGGGCCAGCAGGCCGAGGCTGGGTGGCGAGACACTGAGGGTCAGGCAGACATCTCTCGGCGGGAGAGCCGGTGTAGCATTGGGGACACGAGCAGCGGGCGCGATGGAGCGCAGCGCGGCAGATGGCTCCCTCGCCGCACGCGCCGCGCAGCTTGCATGGATCCAGGCACTCCAGGTTAATGCAAGCCTTTTCTCTCGTACAGTCAAAGTCGCTTCCGCATTCGATATCTAGCGGCGTACAGGGAGCGAGGGAAGGACAGGAAAAAAAAAAAAGCGTACTTAAGAACTGTGAAAGGAAACTTTCTCACGAAATATTGCATGCTTTTCGCGTTTGTCGATAGCCCGACCATAGCTTGCGAAGAGAATGAAGGCATTCGCAAAAATGTACAAGCAGAGATATTTACATGAAGCCTGTTTTGCCATCCATAGGTTGATAGAGATACTGTCTTATATTTCAAGCATGAACAGGTGAGAATGCTTCCTGCACAGTCTTAACCTGGCTTATCATTCAATATGATTATACAGTCAACAATGTGGCAAATACATCATTTTATAAAATGTAACATTATTTTCACGGGAAACCTATAGACTTGAAATATTGTTTTTAAGACAGAAATGTTGATAAGGCAGATTAGACTTCCATTCCATTACGAATGAGATAGATATTTAAATACATGATTCTGTGAACTTCTATAACCTCATCCGTCATTTGCCTGTATATTATGTAACTTATAAATTAATAATATCATATTAAACTAAGTATACGCACCACTATACAATAAATATGTTACTCTATTGGCCCGTGTTATTTTTCACAAATGTAAATAATGTACAAATTATTACATAATAGTTCATCGTGCAGAATATACACGTGTACGTCGAATCACCATTATATAAAACTTACGGGAATGGCACTCCACATCTGGTCTGCCTTTAGTGCCTGGTGGGCAACGGCATACAAACTCAGCTCCTCCTTCTCTTAGGCATTCGCCGTTCTTTCCACAACCTGTGGTTCGACAATCTACCGGAGTACGATCTATGGAACCTAATAAAACATTAAATAAATCACTGGATTAGCTCGGGCACGAAGGACAGTATGCAGTAACACTTCACCAAACTCTATTGGCCAATACTTACATTCGATGTACGGATCACCCGAAGGATAGTTATCGGGGCAGTGGCATTCTGCCTCCTGTAGACTTGTGATGCGACAGGCGGCATTGACACCGCACTGTTTATCTTTGCACAAGTTAATCAACTTGGCGTCGCACAGACATCCTTTGTGGGGATCTCCAATACAGTTTGGTGCGCAACTACATTCGTAGTTGCCATCTGAGAAGTCTCTGCAGCGAGCATTATCTCCGCATGGATTCTTCAAGCAAGCGGCATCTCCGCCTTGCTTGCATTCCACTGCCGCATTTCCAAAGTATCCGGGCACGCACAAGCATTGCGCATGCCTATCTACTACTCGGCACTGTGCATTTCTTCCACAAGCTCCTGCTTCTAGACAAGGGTTCTTGCAAGTTCTGGATGGACTGCAATATTTGTCTGGCGCGCAGTCTGTATCTTCGAGACATTCGTATGGTTGGCAAGACTTGAGCGGTTCTCCACTATAACCGTCTGGGCATAGACATACCGCTTGGTGTTGAGAAACTCGGCACAAAGCATTCTGACCGCACGTTGATAAGCTCGGGTCACAAGGATTAGTGCATTGGGTCTTCAAGCAAGATTTATCATTTGAGCAATCTGAATCCGATATACACCCAGAAGTGCAAACACCTCTGGAACAGATTTGTCCCTTCAGGCACTTGTTGTTTGTGGAGCATAATGTTTTGCATATTCCATCGCTACACTTTTCACCGCAAGAACAGTGAGAATCATCACCACACACTGCCTTACAGTATCCAGCTTGATCACACTGGCAATTATTGTTGCACGGTACTGGTGGTTTGCTGCATTCGGTCAATGGATTTCCTAGGAAGAGAGGTGGACAACTGCACTGAACACCGTGGTTGATCACTTTACATTGCGAACACTTTCCGCATTGGTTTTCTATTGTGCAAGGATCTGTACATTTTCCATCAATACAGGCTTCAAAGTTGTCGCAGTAAGTGTCGGTGCGGCATCCAGTTTTGCAAATTCTGTTTTCACAAATCTGTCCCGAGGCACAAGCTTGGTCACTATTACAGACTCCTCTACAGATGCCGCGGACACATTTCTCATCAGAGAGACAATTTTGGTCGTTTCGACAAGACGTTTGACACAAAGCTCCGTAGCATGAAAGTCCAGAGGGACAATCCTTATTATTACTGCAAGTGACGGATTGTTGTTTGCATGCTGATAGAGGGTCTCCCACAAGAGGCGGGGGGCAAGAGCATTTTTTATTGTGATTGACAACAGAACAAAAGGCATTCCTTCCGCAAGCAGTTGGCGTGGCGCAGATATCAATGCACTGACTATTGACACAAGCTTTGTTACTAGGACAGCCACTATCGGAGTGGCAACCAATTTGACAAACCAAATTCTGGCAAACCTCCCCGGATGGACAGTCGGACTGTTTACGACACACTGGTTTACATGTTCCCGAAGGTTTATCGCAACGTTCATTGACCAGGCATCCCGTATCAGATGAGCAGACTGGTCGGCACTGTCCTTGGATACAGCTCCATCCATTATCGCAAGCTCGGTTCTCTTGGCAAGGACCAGCCGGAGTTCTCACGCAGCCAACCTTAGCAGTAGGGTTAGGAACCATTCCTTCGGTACACGAGCAAGCAGCACGTTGGTTGGTAACAGAACACAAGGCGTTTGGTCCACAAGGGTTTCCGTGCACACAAGGGTTTGTACATTTATTATCTCTACAAGACTCACTTGCACTACAATCGTCATCAGAATGGCAGCCGAAAAGACATGTGTTTTGCAGACAAATATGGCCCAAGAAACAATCATTATCCACTCTGCATGTCACTAAAAATGTAAATAAAACATTCATAAAATTTGATCTTCAAAAGAAAAAAAAATCTAGCACAAAAGTATTTCAATGATGTTTAGACTTACATATACAATTTCCTTTCAAGCATTTTTCATTCAGTGCACACTCATTGTCATTTTGACATGTGGGCAGGCACATACTAGTGCGGCATGTGTTGCCGGCTGAGCATTCTGAGCTATGTTCACAAGAGACAGGAACTGAAAAAAAATACAAAAAATAAGCATCGATTTCTCAAATTTTGCCTTCCCAGATCACATTGAGATTACAAATAGAAAAAATTGTTAAAATAAAAAAAATTATAATGGAACTTACTCCTGACACATTCGACTTCTTGGTTGCCAGTGAAACCGACAGGACAACTGCACTGTACCACGTGGTTATTGCAAGCACAATCGGCATTCAGGCCACAAGAAGAATGCTGATCACAGGGGTTCAGACATTGTCCCTGGTTGCATTTCTCTGATAATCCACATTCTTCGTCCATCAAACACGATGCTGAAAGAAAATGACAAAGTATTATTATCAGTACCAGATCACCACATCACAGTACACAAATAGAAGCATATATACGAATAATATTGTGTTGTACTTACATCTACAAATGTCTCCGTAGCAATAAGTATTGGCGGGACAATCGGTGGTAGTGTGACAAGGAGTGGGCTTTGGACTGCATCCAACATTAATATTATTAGGGTCTCCAATGTAGCCTACTCGGCAAACACAACCAGCGGTGTGATTCGAACTGACGCAGTTGGCATTTCGTCCGCAAATTATGTTCTCACATACATCTGGAAATAAAAACACAAATATTTAGATATAATTGAAATTTGAGACCAAATAAAAATATATCACGTATTAGATTGTATGAAATGTAAATTATATTTTAAAGTTTACCTCTGCATTTGGGTTCTCCATTATCCAACGTGCATTCAGCTGCATTAGGACAGTCGGCATGCTTTTGGCACTCAACGGGGGCCCTGCAACCTTCCTTGTAAGCATCACCCACTGTATCTCGAGCACACATGCACTTGTACGAGCCGCGAGAGTTCTGACATACTGCTCCTGGCCCACATGGCTCTTCGGCGCAAAAGTCCAGAAGCTTGCAGCCAGCTAGTGGATCTCCAGTGAAACCGGGCTGGCAATGACAGATCTGTCTATGATTCTCAGCTGAACACAAAGAGTTTCTTCCACAGGGGTTCTTCACGAGACAAGCTATTTTACACATGTGATTATCGCAGTACTTATCGTGAGAGCATTGCTCGTCGGTGTTACATTCGACCTTCTGACATCCGACTTTAGCGTCTCCAAAGTAATCCTTTTTACAGACACACACTGCTTGGTGGTTGGTGGCGCTGCATTCTGCATTACGACCACATGATGACGATTCGTCGCAAGCCTTTTCACATTTGGCTTGACCCAGGTTGTTGACCAGGCATTTTTGTGTATCTAAGCAGTCGTTATCTGATTGGCACTGCAATTCCCTGGTGCAGATACTGTTGAGACAGAACTGGAAATCGGGGCAGCTGGAGTTGCCGTGGCATGTAGGTTGACAAATTCCTTGAATGCACAGTTGATTTCCGATACATTCTCTGGTATTTGTGCAGGATGCTATAAAAAAAAATATTAAAAATTAGAATGTATTTAAAATGGCTTTCAAATATGCTGTTTTGTTCCGAACAAAATATTATAGTTATTTCATCACGTTTTAAAGATTTAAAAAACTTACATGAACACAATCCATTGGAACAGAGTGCACCAGCTGGGCACTGGTTATCAGCAGAGCAGTATTGAAGTGAAATACATCCAAGAAGGGGATCTCCTGTGGAGCCAGGTTGACAGGAACATACTGCTTCATGGTTTTCCACATCACAGTCGGCTTTCTCTCCACACACATCCACATCTTTCAGAGAGCAAGGATTGACACACTTATTGTTGACACATCCCAGTTGGGACAAGCAATCGGAATTCTCGACACATTCCAATTGCCGACATTCCACCTTGGCATCCCCTCGGGTACGAGAGGGACATTGGCACACAGCGTTGTGGCCTTGTGGGATACATTGCGCATTCTTTCCACAAGCTTTTGTAATTTCACAGGGATTCTTACATCTGTTACCATCACACTTGGCAGAATCAGGGCAGTCCATATCGATGAAACAATCTCCTGGTTTTCTACATCCGGTTGTGAGAGGATCTCCAACTGTTCCTTTGGCGCACTGACAGCTGTAACTGCCTTCGGTGTTCCTGCAGACTGCCGTTACATGGCACGGACTGGAAGCGCATTCGTTCACATCAACGCACCGATTCTCAATAAGGGCGTACCCAGATTCACATAAACACGTAGCACGATGTTCTTGCGTTTGACACAAACCTCTGCCGCAAGCCATCCTCTCGCAAGGTTCTGCGCACTTATTGGTAAGCTCATTGCAATAGTTGTTAAGGGAGCAATCATCATCGTTGATACATTCCACTTTGAAACAGCCCACAGTAAGATCATAAGCATCTCCAAGATGTCCGGGAATGCAGGTGCATAAAGGTTTGTGGTAGTCCACACTGCAAACAGCATTCTTGGCACATTTTGCCTTCCCACATGGATCACTGCATTTCTTATTAAGGCATGATAAATTTTCAGCGCAATCATTATCTGTTTTACATTGATCTGGGGACAAGCAACCTTGGACGAATGGCTCTCCCACGGTACCTTCTTGGCAAGCACATTGGAATGAACCCAGAGTGTTTATACAGATAGCAGTTGGATGACAAGGCTTTTCTAAGCATTCATTTACATCTTGGCATCCATTGTTGACACTTTGGAAGCCATTGGCGCATCTGCACTGCGAGCCGACACAAATCTGATCTGGCTGACAATCTGAATCAGCTCCACAACCCGCAATACATATTCCATCTTGACATATTTCTCCGGGAAGGCAATTGCTGTTTCCATAGCATACTTTGAGGCACACGTTGTTAGAGCACCTCTCTCCGATAGCGCAGACACCATTATCAGAACAAGGCAAGTTACATCTGTTGGCAATACACATATGACCCTTTGGACACTGGGCAGTACTTGAACAAGAATCTGGGACCCTCACGCAGCCCTGCTCCGGAATAGGGTTTCCTTCAAAACCAGCTGGGCATTTGCAAACAGTGCCATGGTTAACACAGTCGCAGATTGCATTGGGGCCACACACGGCGGCATTGTTACATGGGTTTTGACATTTGCTACTGATGCAGGCTTCATTAGACAAACAATTCTTATTACTGCGGCAACCTATTAGGCAGACTCCATTGACACAGGCTTGATCGTCACTACATTGAGAATGACTGGCACACGATGTTGTGCATACACTTTGGAGACACCTCTCCCCCGTTGAACAATCACTGTTACCTCTGCAGACAGAATGGCACTGTCCACTGTAGCAAATATCTCCGGCACACTCTCCATCACTTTTGCAAGATGAAGCTATTCTGACACAACCTTGACTATTATCGACCAATCTAAATTTGTTGGGACAGGAGCAAACTGGTTTACGGTTTTCAACAGTGCAAATAGTATTTCCAGCACAAGCACCTACACAGGGATTTACGCAGCGACCTGCTTTGCACACAGATTGGCTCGGGCACTCCGAATCTCCCCTGGGACAATCACCCTCAGGACGGCAGCCCTCGGTGAAGGGGTCTCCCACTTGATTGGTGGGACATTTGCAAAGGTGGCCGGATGCTACGGCCTGACAGATGGCAGATGGATGGCAGGGGTTTGGACTGCAGGACTCTGTAACGCTGCATTCTACTTCTGCAACCGGGTTTGGTCTTGTACCCGGTGGACATTGACAAACAGCTCGATGATCTTCAGCAATACAAACGGCATTTTCTCCGCAAGAGTCTTCATCGCAAACATTGTAGCATGTGTGAGTCAATCGGTTGCATAGTTGTGTGGGAGGGCAATCTATATTGTACACACATGGAACTGATTTACAGCCGTCTTTAGCATCATTTGGATCTCCGGCATATGGCCCAGGAGGACACTGGCATCTTGCTACATGATTATTGGTCACACAGATAGCTTGAGGACCACAAACAACTGAAGAGCATGCAGGTTGACAGCTCAAGACGCCATTGTTAGCCTTGCAGAGCTCTGCTTCAGGGCACTGGGCATCTGTTGAGCACTGGTTTTTGGATACTGGTACACAACCATTTCTATCCTCTGGATTCCCTGTGAAATCTGGGAAACATTGGCATTTTCCCTGGTGGTTTGATGTTGTACATTGGGAGTTTTCAGGGCAGGTATATCCCAGACACACTGGGGTGCATTTCAACACACCCAAGGGGTCGGGTTGGCAAGCGGATGATTGTGGGCAGTCATTATTAGTAATACAATCTGGAGTGGATGGTTTGTCACAGATCGATGACACTGGATTCCAAACAAATCCTGTTTGGCATTCGCAAATGGGATGACCCGCTGCATCTACATGGCAGGCTTCATTTTGACTGCATACAACAGTATGACATACAGTCAGACACGATTTGAAACCATCTTCGAGAGCTATGCACGCCAATCCTTTAGGACAGTCATTATCTTTGTTACAAGCCCCTTTAGGCTGTTGTTTGGGCTTTTCTTCTGGTTGACAACCTGATATTAAATCAGTGGGGTTTCCCACGTAGTTGTCGGCACAGATACACAATGATCGATGATTGCTACCGATGCAGAGAGCATTAGGTCCGCACTGAATTTTACTGCAGGCATCTACACATTTACGGAATCCTTTACCGAGCTGGAAACAAATCTCAGCATCATTACAGTCTCCATCATAGTAGCATTGTCCTTGGATATTGCAACCTTTAGTGAGATCTTTGGCATTTCCAGTGTAGCCGGGTGGGCACAAACATTTGCCAGCATCGCACATCGCTCTGGGACCGCACTTGACATTTTCACAGAGGTTCTTGCAGTGTCCTCTTTGACAATTAAATCCGGAAGGACAAGGAACATCTTTACTGCAAACGCAGGTGGAGGGATCATCACACTGAGCCTTTTGAGTTGCCAAGCATATTACAAATGGGTTTCCTGAAAAGCCATTCCTGCACTGACAGTCGTAACTTCCAAGAGTGTTGATACAAGCAGCATTCTGTCCACAGGCATTTCCACTGCACTCGTTAATATCTTGGCATTGGACGTATGGGTTTCCGATGAATCCCGAGGGACATGAACATTCTATGTTGTTAGGTCCATTATGACACTGAGCTCCTTTTCCACAAGAAGTAGGTGTGCACTTCATCACTTTGTTAGCGACACAGCCTTCATAAGGATTTCCAGTAGTGCCAGTGCTGCAGACACATTGGTTTGAGTGTCCGTACTGGCAATGGGCGTTGTTTCCACAAGATGGGCTACATTCGGGCCCGGCAATTGCTGAAAAAAAGAATAAAATAGTTAAATTCCATTCAGAAATCTTTTCATCACTGGTATTTATTTTGTTTAATTTAAAATACTTACGAGGCATGCAGAGCAAGTCAGGGTTTCCAATGAAAAATGTATCACAGACACATTTGTTAGTGTTAACATTGCATGTAGCTCCAATGCCACAGATGACACCTTCACAGCGTTCCTTACATCTTCCTCCGATGCAGACTTTGGGTGTTTTGCAGGGCATTGCGATGGAGCAGACGTCTGGTTCGCACGAGCCTCCAGGGAATGGATTGCCAGAGAAGCCATTGAGACACTTGCAGGTCGGTCCTTCATTGGTCACGATGCAGGTTGCATCTTCAGCACAGACGTATAAATCACACACTAGAAAAAGATAAATTAATAGTAAATTAGTTATAGTATAAATTTATATGCACTATTTATTCCTCTACATATTTCAATGGTAGCAGTAGTGTAGTGTTCTAGACATTTGAGGGATGCAAATATTCTGACAAATTGAAATAATTCTGAAAACCCATTGAAAAACTCTTGACTGTACACTGTAATTTAAGAAGGATTTGATGTTCGAAGTTGAAAATTCAACTTACTTGATACACATTCGCCATTCGGTGCTTCCGTGAATCCTACAGCACAACGACACCAGGCGGCATGTTTCTCAGGCTCGCAGTACGCATGTGGGCCACACAACAGGCTGCCGCAGGGGCTGACGCAGGTACCGTTCTTGCAGGCCAGCGTGTTAGCGCAGTCGCGGTTGGACTGGCACTCACTCTTGGTGGAGCCGGGGTAAGACAGAATGCCTGGAAAATATTAAATTTAATGAGTTCAAATAATAAAATCATCTTGTTGGATAGAAATATTGAATGTAAACATTCTGACACTCAATGTGAAATAAAGTAGTGTATTTTAATGCTTAATCAGAAAAGAGATGGACTTAAACTTACATCCAGATTTGTATGGATCTCCTGTCATTCCATTTGGACAGATGCACTGATAGCCACCTTTTTGGTTGATACACCTGGCACCGTACGCACATGGAGCTTCGGAGCACTCATCATGATCTACGCACCCGAGAAGCGGGTCTCCTTCAAACCCTGAAGCACACACGCACTTGGGGGGATCACTGGGGGTACACTTGGCATTGATGCCGCAAGGAAACCTCTCACAGGGACTCTTACATCTCTGTCCGTCGGAGATGTCGAGGAAGAAGGGAGGAGGACAAACGCACTCGCCCGGTTGAACGCACTTTTCGTTGGACGTGCAATCACCGTCGCTGGCGCACTTCTTCTGGGCCGGGGCGCACAGACCGTTGTAAGCGTCTCCGCTATAGCCCGAGGGGCAGTGGCACTCGAAGTTGCCGGGCTTGTTAAGGCACTCAGCGCCATAGCCGCACACTTGTTGACCGGATGTGCACTCGTTGATATCTGAAAATAAAGCAAAAATGTATGTTAGTGACAGAAACAGTAATAGGAAAAGAAACTATTGTAATGAATTTGTAATTTTACAGTAAAAAATAAAAAGGATTATTTGTCTTACCTTGACATGAACCATCTGTAAGAGAATGGTAGCCTTTAGGACAAGCGCAATAGTTGACTCCACCGGATATCTGAATACATTCTGCTCCAGGGGGACACTTCTCTCCCTTTGAACATCCGGACAAGACACAATTTCCATCAACGATTTTATACGGAGGTTGGCACTGGCATTCTATGCTATTACACTCCTCACAGAAGGAGTATGGGTTTCCATTGAAACCTGGAGGGCATTTGCATTCATAGCTTCCAGGTAAATTTTTGCAGACAGAATTGATTCCGCAGGCAGGTTTATCTTTCATTTCCATGCACTCGTTAACATCTCTGCATTTACTGGTATCTTGGTTCCGAATGTACCCTTGTAAGCAGATGCATACATTGTTTCCATTATCATTAATGCATTGTTCTCCAGCTGGACAAGGAGAGTTGACATCGCAGGTGAGAATAAGTTCAGATTTAGCGCAACCCTCTCTGTAGGGGTCTCCCTTGATTCCACCGGGGCATTCGCAGGAATAGCTTCCTGGCAAGTTGTTGCAGATGGCTCCGGGCGGACAGGGGTTGGCTGCACACTCGTCTAGGTCAGTGCAGCCTCCGGTGACGGCGGGCACTCCTGTGAAGCCGGTGCTGCACAGGCAGTGGGCTTCCATGTTTATAAGCATGCAGTGGGAGTTGGGTCCACAGTGTATACTTTCACAGGGATCTGTAAAACAATCAAATATTATTGTGTATTCAAGCAATAAGGAGAAATAATGCTGTAAATAAAATAAGAGAGAAATAATGCTGTTGACAGTGAATACAACTTACGTCTGCAATCATTTCCGATATTAGGTTCAGGGCACAAGCATCTGTTATACTGATCACATATGGCATTTCCGGGACAGTCTCCGTTCTTCTTGCAGGTGACTATTCCTACGCATTTGACTGTTGGATCAGGGTCAGCGAGGAAGCCTTCTGGGCAGCGGCAGGCATAGGAGCCAGGAGAGTTGTCACACTCCGCTCCCATTCCGCAGATACCAGGCTTGGTGCATTCATTGATGTCAATACAGCTTTTGAATGGGTCCCCTGAAAATCCTGCAGGACATTGGCAAGAGAATTTCCCAGGTGCGTTCATGCAAATGGCGTTTGGTCCACATCTTCCAGAAGGTCCATGTACTACATCGCACTCATCAATGTCAATACATCCTGCGGCAATATCGCTAGGATTGAAGGTCCAGCCATCTTCGCATATGCAATAAGCTTCTTGACCATCGGGTTTGCAGAAAGCGTGTTGTCCACACTTCACATCGTCGCAAGGAGCCTTGCAGGCGATTCGTGGTGGAGCACCCACAAACCCTGACAGACATTCGCAGTGAAACCCTCCTGGGCTGTTTGCGCAGAGGGCGTTATCTCCACATGGTTGGGATTTTTCTGAGCATTCATCGATATCGATACAAACTGATCCCTTTGGTAAGAATCCATCTTTGCAGAAGCACTGGTTTTCTATGCACTCTGCATTATTTGTGCAATCAAAGTTCGATTTGCATAAGATATTAACATCAACCTAAAATAAATATCTCGTTAGGGACACCACACGGCAAAAAACAAAAACTTCATTAATCATAATCCATTGAGAATACTAACTTGTTCGCAGGCAACTTGTGGATCGGGTTTTCCCGCATATCCCTGGGGACAAATGCAATTATATCCAGGGACTGCGTTCTCGCACACTGCGCGCAACCCACAGGGCTTCTCTAGAGCCACGCACTCGTTTATATCCACGCAGCCCTTGAACGGGTCACCGGTGTAATCTTCTTTACAGCCGCAGGAGAAACTTCCCATTGTATCAGTGCAGAAAGCATTAGCACCGCAAGGATTGTCGGCGCATTCATTAACATCTGAAATATTTACATTAAATACCGTATACCACCATCTTCAATGCACCGCATTGTGCAAGGAAGTTGTTAATAAAACACGATTTATTATTATCATGAACGCTATTAAAATTAAATTATGTTTAATAAAATGAAATGAATTAATAATTTGTTAAATCATGAACATATAAAAGTTACATTAAATGTATTAAAAAAAATTAATGATAGAAAATTATTTTTAAGATATAAGTATGATAAATATATTCAATAGATATTAAAAATGAACACACTTTCGCAGAACTGGTGTCCTTGTCCCTTGAACCCATGGGGACAGATGCACTTGAAGGATCCGGGAACATTGATGCACTTTGCATTGATCCCGCAGGAGTTGGACCTGCCGCACTCGTTGATATCCACACACTCCTGGTCTCCGGCCATGGAGTAGCCCTCGGGACATTGGCAGGAGAAGCTTCCCTCGCTGTTGACACACTCTGCTATTCCCTTACATGGGCTTCTTAATGTCGAGTCGCATTCGTTAATATCTAGCAAATTATTACTGCATTATGTATTATGTTAAGCAAAAAACCAAGCGGGTGCAAATTGTGATCGGGTTATGGGGATGGAATATTACCAGAATGGGGGCGGGGGCATTAATGTAATCGGGGCAGGTTACCTAACCTAATCCTCCAACCGCACGGCCATCAAACTCCGCGATCAATACCACAACAACCGAAACGCTGACTCGGATGCCATCCGGGCCGTGCGCTTTAAGGGCAGTGCCGTTGGAGAAACCAAACAGCAAATCACTCTCAAACGACAAACAAACAACAAAACTCACTTCAAAACCAATTAAGCAAACTCATGTTATGGTTAGCTCATCGTCCGATCAAATTAAGCTGTTTACCTGACAGGTTTGTTTAATTTTGGGTGAATTCTTACCGACACAGCTGACAAGAGGATCGCCCTGGTAACCGGGAGGGCAGGAACAGCGGAAGGTGCCTAGGCGATTGTCGCATAAGGCGTCTCTGCCGCAGGTGTTCCTCAGAAGGCACTCGTTGGTGTCCTCGCAGCCGACGGTGTAGGGCTCTCCATCGAATCCCGGGGGGCACTCGCACTGCTTGCCGCCCGCCAGGTTGGTGCAAATGGCTCCCGGACCGCAACCGATGCCTGTCTCGCACTCGTTGATGTCCACACACTGCGTTTTATCAAAATTAAACATCGTTGTACAATTTCATAATACGATCGACAAACTTTGTAAAATAAATTACTTCGATTACAACTTTTAACGGGGTATTCTGTCGGAATTTTGTGAAATCAATACTGAAAATTTGTTTGGTAATAATGTTATACTAAAAAAATGTAAATAAAACTAATAAACTCGAAATTTTTCTAATCAGAAATGTAAAAAAAACTAATTGTTTATTTTGTGAAACGTCAAATTTTTGTTTGATGTTCGAAACTAAACGAACTAAACAAACGCATGCGCAATGAAGTCCGTAAATGCGGGAAATTTAAACATATGAATAACGGGAAAATTGTTTTATTAACGAATTCGTAATCGATGCAGGGAATATTTACACCAATTTACCACTAAATAACACTGATTCTAAAATACTTACGCCATCGTAGGGGTTTCCAGAAAATCCATCAAAACAGTTACATGTATAATTTCCTGGCACATTTGTGCAGACGGCATTTTTTCCGCATGTATCTGGATGGATACATTCGTTTATATCTGAAAAGAATGACAATATTAATCCGTGTATTCACCGAAATTATTATATTTTATATTCTACAGTGATGGAGCTTTTATTTTTATTAACATTTTTAGATGCCACTGTCGTGGGAACACATCTGTAGAAATGTATTTCCCATGAAATTACCGTAACATTGTTGAGTTCTACGGTTCCGTAAATCTGTAGGTACTAACTAATGATGTACCTATTAGTAAAAATTAAATTAATCTGAAATGATAGATAGCTTGAGATTAATTAATTACCTCGACATTCTTCTTCGCCGTCTCCTTCATAACCTTGATTACATTTACAAATGAAGTGAGCTGGAAGGTTGCAACACTCGGCGTTTTTTACACATCTGGACTTGATTCCTGGATCCTCGCATTCGTTTATATCTGAAAAATAACAATACGTCATTCACAAGAATGGTATCAGTTCAATTGTATGTAGGTAGTTACTGGTAAATTTACAATGAAGAAAATAGGGCCGGTTGAGGCATTTAAAAATCTATAGATCTCAATTGTATAAAGCCGTGTTCTCATACTTTCATCTGGTGGGAACGGCTCTTTGCCATTAGTCTTTTTCTTCTTTCAATCAGCGAGATAGGAACTAGGTACTTATCCACCGTTTTTTTTATGGTTAGGTGAGCGGCAGGTACCACTCAATGGAAGATATTTTAATAGTCTTTTAATAGTTTTGGGGCTTACCTTCGCATTTGAATCCATCTCCGATATATCCAGGAAAGCAAGAACATTGATAGCTGCCTACTGTGTTCGTGCAATGCGCAAAGACGTCACAAGGTCTAGATTTACACTCGTTTACGTCTGAAAATAGATAATACATTATAGTTATGCAATCAAATGCATTCATATTTTAAGGGAATACACAGCGGTTTAAAATAAAACAGTTCTACATAATAATATGTAGGTGTGAAAGCTGATAAATTGAATATATCTTTGTTGTTTCCCGTTTTCCTTGGGATGAAAACATCGTTTCAACCCACACAGTAAATAGTGATGGTTTAGTATTAATGGAGGCTTACCGGTTTCTTGGCAGTTACATCCACCGAAACCGTCGTTGCAATGACAAACTCCATTCAGACAGACACCGTTGGTGCATTCGGTTCCGTCTTCTTTGGTACAGTCATCTGGAAGCAAAAACAATCACACAAATGTTATAAAAACCTCGAGTCTAATAATATAAGCTAAATTATATTAGTGGAAGATGGGAAAGGTGAAAGACCGCCATTCACAATATGTTCTAATATCGGGATGCCGGAGTCTAACTGGCATCGAACAGTCGGGTATTTTTGTTGTGTTCCCATGAAAAAGACAACCTTTGAAAAGTACATCATTTTTCTGGTGAGTGAAAATCGTTCAAACAAATTTGGATTTCTCGTAAATACGTCGAGAATATCTGTACTTGCGTTGGTTCTAAGTTATCGGTTATTAGTAGACATCGGATTATATGAACTAAAAATGCCAAAAGCATACAAATATGCATTAAAAATGCTAAAATATGTACTATCAATTCCAAAATATATTCCAATTTTAAAATATGCAATAAAAACAGGAAAAGGTCAAAAATATGCATATTTAATTAAGAAATATAAATATTAAAATTGGAACTAACTTTAAAGCATAAATGCTTATTTATTATTCAATATTTAAATAATATAACAATCTAAAACACAAATATGGAACAGAAACTAAAAAGAACAATATCTTGGTCATGTCCATTGTTCTTTGTAGTTTCTGGCTTTTTTCTATTTCATATTTGTGTTTTAGATTATTAATATCATTTAAATATTTTAAAAAAATATAAAAATTGTTTTTAATTTCAATGAAGGAGGGGGTGCAAAAGGTACCTAGGCGTTTTGGTATACAACTGAAATCTATCTTTTTCGAATAACGCTTTTTAAATTTCGTGGAGAGGGGTTGCATGCAAAACGACCGCAATGTTTTAAAGATCACATATTTAGCACAATCTAAAAAAATAAAACAGCTGAATTATGCATTAATGGCGAAATAAGGCTTTGCCTGATGCATATGCAAATTAATAATATAATCCGATGTCGGGATGTTGCTGTTATTAGGTATCACTCGGTGGCTTTAGAGCAAAGTTCTACACGCGGCGAGATTTGCACTCAACGAGTGGAGAAGGAGAAAACCTTTCACATTTTATTCAACAGGTATATTGCAGCAACTAACGTCCCGCTAGTTTTAGCTACTTATTAAAAACAGTAATAAAAAATTAATATTACGACTCAAATAATAATTGATTGACATATTTTACGAACTTCGTGACAGAGTGTAAGAGCTTCCGCTTTGGGCCGCATATGATATATGTAAAAACTTACATGATTTTTAAGAGCTATTAACTAAAATTGAAAGAAGAGTGGAAATATTGTCAAAATTGTCCCGGCGACAAACTTCTATCCAGAATTGGATCGTAGTATCGAGATCAGGTACTTTCAAACCTTCCCCTTATTCTTCTCTTTTCTTTCCAACATTTCCTTCAATCCCACTACATTCAAAAACGTGTGGTTTCAAGTTCCACTTGTTTCAAATAATGGCGGCTTGTGATTTTTTCGTATGGCCTGTCCAAGGCCTCAAACGTTGCCTTGGGGACTCTGTGGTCGAGTGGTTAAGTTTCTCAGCAGTGAATCCAGAGAACGTGGGTTCGTATCCCGGCATGCGCAAATAAATTATATTCCAATAATCCTTAGAAATTTAAAACTTGCAATAATTTATGATACCACTGCCCCGGGGGCAATGGAAAATTTGTGTTGCATTCACATAAAAATGAAAACTATAACCTTACTTTATGGGTTATTTGACTCACATTTTTTTTTTTTACCATCTGCCACCAAAGTACACCATATTATATATACTTAGTTTTAAATTTTGTAACGCATATTTCAATCGTTTAAATTGGACGTAGTTTTGCAGAAAGCATACAACCCCAAAAAAATGAAACTGAGAAAAGGGCGTTTGAAAATATGACGATAAAAAAGCATTAATATGCGCAATCGGCATTTGTAAAGTGAATATCAGTGTTTTTTTCTTTATGAGCATTATTATAAATAGGTAATTTATAATCTATCGATGTGTTTATTAAATAAAAAATGTATTTCATATGTTATCTTACATTTTATAATGTTTTTAAACTTCAATTTAAGGCAAACATGTGCAATGTGCGTTAGCTTAAAAAATAATTACCAAAAATCTATAGCATTTGGAGCTTTGATGTTTTCAGCAGATAGAAATCACGTATTTATCTATAGGAAAACATGTAAAACTCGATTTCGGCAAGTTGTGGGTTGGGCGCTTTCTGCGTAACTACGTCCAATTTATGATACCACTGCCCCGGGCAATGGGAGGTTTGTGTTGCATTCACATAAAAAAATTAAAATATGCCTTTTTATTACGTATAACATTACTTCGTGGGTTATTTGACTCACATTTTTTTTACTTATTTTCAACTTTTACTATGTGGCAGATGTGCCATTAAACTATACCATATTCTATTCATTTTTCAATCGGCAAGATGGGGGTTAAATCAAGGTAAATTCTGTCAAATTTATTAAAAAAACGGAAGTGGTCATTTATCGACTATATCTGTACTCGGTACCCATCGAAATATAAACTTAAATAAATAAAAAATGGATTTTTATCCAAGACACTATCTAGGTATTCAACAAACTCGGGTTGAGCTTTGAATTCATTACAAAGATGCTGCTAAAAATCGGAAGAAATTAAAAATAATATTCATAATTTTCAATGACGGCCTCCATAGTCGAGTGGTAAGACGCTCGACTACGAATCGAAAGGTCACGGGTTCAAACCCGGCGTACGCCAATGACTTTTATTTAATTAATATGTGTCATAACACATTTAATTTTTATAAAAATAATAAAAAGTATATTTATGGCACGTTCCAGAGCGGTAGATACTCTAAGTATCGCCCTGGTGAAAGACCACCATTCAGAATTGAAATGGCTTTAGCCGTGTTTGGTGACCAGATCTGAATATCCAGGTACTTCTCAACCTTCTTCTTCCCAATCTCTTTCCCTCCCCAGTACCTCCAGCCTCACAACATATCCTATTTGGGGATGCCATAGTCTCACTGGCTCTAGACGGTTGAGAGCAGTTGAGACTCTTGTGCGGTATTCATTTAAAAAATAAAAATAAAAATATGAGATCGATTAAAATGCCACTTTCTTAAAAGGTACCGATGGCCGAATTGGTTAAGGTGTTACTCCCGGATAGAGTAGAGGATCCGAGTTCGAGTCTCGGTTGTGACCACTGTCTTTTTTTTATTTTCTGGCTCTTTCTGTTTCAAATTTGTGTTTTAGATTATTGATATTCTGCTTTAAAGTTATTTCCAATTTCAATAATAAATAAAAAAAATCGCCTCTGGAGTTTTTGCTTAGTGTCACATAAAATGTACTTGGTACCCATCGAAATATAAACTTAAATAAATAAAAATGGATGTTTATCCAAGACACTATCTAGGTATTCAACAAACTCGGGTTGAGCTTGGAATTCATTACAAAGATGGCTGCCAAAAATCGGAAGAAATTAAAAATAATTTTCAATGAAAATATGAGATCGATTAAAATGCCACTTTCTAATAAGGTCCCAATGGCCGAGTTGGGTAAGGCGTTACTCCCGGATAGAGTAGAGGATCCGAGTTCGAGTCTCGGTTGTGACCACTATATTTTTATTTTCTGGCTTTTTCTGTTTCACATTTGTGTTTTAGATTATTGATATTATGCTTTAAAGTTATTTCCAATTTCAATAATAAATAAATAAAATCTCAGGAGTTCTTGCTTAGTGTCACATAAAACATGATAGGTAGGTATATAGTTTCACTTACTTGTGCATTTGAGTTCCTTTCGAAGTTCATCTGAGCCCTTGAAACAGTCTTGCACGCCGTCGCACAGCTTGCTCAGCTCGTACAGTTGCAGCACTTCAGTCGAGTCATTCACTTGACAGCCGAAATATCCGTCTTCTAAATTTAAAAAGAATACTTCTCGTTTTATTCCTAGTCCGATCCCGTGCTGGGATTGGGTCGCTACCTGCAACAACAAAACAAACACACAATCAATGAAAGAGCCTTTGAAGCCAGCACAACGGACACCCCTATCAAGCGCACAATATTGATACAGTATAAAGGGTCCGCTGACGCGAGAATACGATTGAAACGCTTTTGTAGCCCGTTTAGAATCAAATTAGAATATTCTATTAAACGTTCCATCTTTTATAAGTTTGACCGATCCGATCCAACCTCTGAATCCCTTGATTTTTTGTTAACGCCGTTATTCATTACCAGTTTTATTTGAAGTCATCAACGAACTCAGTGATATTTCATATCTTTATTTAGCGGAACGCACGGTTCAATTTTCCATGGATTATTTTAGTCAAATACTGAATTTCCTGAACAAACGATACCCTTAACTACAAATATATATATATTTTTTTTATAGTAAAAACCGCACAAGAGTCCCAACTGCTCCCAACCATCTAGAGCCGTAAGATTATGGCATCCTTAAATGGGGTATGTTGTTAGGTTGAAGGTAGTGGGGAGGGGAGGGTGATGGGAAAGAGGAAGGTTGGAAACTACCTGGCTATTCAGATCTTAAAAAAAATGATCAGGAAATCTATTTGTTTTTAAGTAGGCCATCAAATTTTAAAACAGGGAGCTCTGTTGTCATTCAATTTGTACGTACATTTTTGGCTGGAATTCAGAGGTAAGCACTGTTTTAACTAGCAGGGTATTATTTAATGAGTTTTTCAAAATATGTGTAAATTTTATTTTTTTAAGAAAGACAATATTTTAACAAATTTTACTACCATCATAATAAGCGGAAAATTTGCTTGTGGAATGGTGGAGGACTTAACCAGCAGAGGAATTGAACCCACAACACCCGGGTGGGAATCCAACGCGTTCGTTCGCTCAGCTACCGACCGGTCAAAATACTAAACTAAATCAATACTAATTATCCAATACAGTGTAGAAATTGAGGCAATACCTTATTTTATTTTTACGTTAAACAAAGCTCGTTTACTTCTAATTGGAATTAAGCAGCAAAAAACATAATGCAGGACGTTTTTTACTGCAATCACAGTGGTTTTTAACATTAAAACACAAACATGGCAGTTGGTGTTTTTTCGTACCAGAATGTAGGTAATAAGAGTGATTATTTTATTGTTTGATTCTTAGTCCTCCACCACAAAAAAAATCCCAGTTGCCACTACAAGCAAGTTCTATTTGACATTTTCCGGAGTTGTTTATTTCGATGGAAAACATGAACCCGGATAATGTTACAGTTTACCCCGATTGAAAAAACCGAGATGATAATTACATTGATTCAATTACAATAATTATTTTCAATCTAATAGGTAGTAATCTAACCGGTTTGACTGAGAATCAAAGCAGCAAGCGCATCTCTCCAGCATCACGAAACCTTTCATGTGCCGCTAACCGCAGCAGTTTAACTACGTATTTTTTCCCCGCAAATCTGACAGCTTTGCAGTGCGTGCGGATGGGATAACCAACCCGCCGAATGCCTACCTTCATATAAAATATCATGTACCTGTGCGAGACGAGATTAGAGACGGGGTTAGAGTATCGTACAATCGGCTATTAGACTTTGAGTTTAATGTACGCACTCGCATCGGAGGAGCACGCAGTCCGATGGGCCCAATGCTAACGGTAGAATAACATGACATGTAATGAATAGCCTCTTCCCAGTTATATATACACGGTTACGATTCTATGACAAATCGGCAATTAGTATTGTCGAGATTACGGGCTTAAGCTTGATAAAAGGGTATTAATTATTTCAACCTTTGTAGCGTAATTGTTATTTTCTTAAAGAGTTGAATGCGCAAAAGCGCAAACATTCTTTAGAAAACGTTTTTCTTTCAGCCATATACGACAATTGATAGAAACGTCGTGAAATAAAATATCTTCTTTTTTTTTCAAGAAAGCAATCACTTGGTGGATTGGCATATTTAATGAAAATGAAATAATAACTTTAATAAACCGCAGATTTTTTTTTTTTTTTATGACCGACCGGTTTTGTTTAGCAAAAGCATCATCATCATCTTCATGTTAGCTTATTTTTTTACCCTGATAATGCTTAGGCTAAGCAAAACCGATCGGTTATAATTCTTTTTAATAAAAGTTATTATTTCATTTTTATTAAAATATCTCTAGTGCACGTATAAAATTTAATGTAGGTAGGTATGTTCAGTTTGTTTTACATGGATCAAAATAGATCCTGCTTAAATACAAAAACTGGCAGCATTGATCTCCTGCGCAAGAAACTCGGTTTACAAAAGCAGAACACCTATTCAGAGTTGATGTTGGCAGTATGAGAACGAGTCGTTTTTCCGACTCGTTATTTTGTAAACAGACTGTATGCGGAACGAGTTATCAGCATCCGTTTTCCCTCCTTAATGAAATTCCTTTATAAGACCTTTTCTATAAAGGTCTGAACCCAAAAATACACATATTTTGGCTCTCTAATTCAAGCAATATTACAAATGAATTATTTGTTAATTCTATGTGTGTAGAAAATGTCTAAGGTTTCCAGTGAATAAAATTGTTTTACTGTAATCCTTTAAACTCTTTATGAAAAGCAAGGGAATAAAGCATAAGGATTACAGTTGTAAAATTATATTCACTGGAAACTTCAGGCATTTTTTTTAACTACCCATAGAAAATTTTCCGATACATCATTTGTAGTATTGCTTGTATTAGAATACTAGAAAGTAACGTTTAGTGTCATTTTTGAGTGCTGACCCGTAAACCCTTTCCTTAAACCGCCTCACGACTCAATCGGAAGAATATATAGATCCTATGGAACTACATTAAAGTCAGCTGATCACTAGATTTCACTATCACATATTTTAATGTTTTATATCAAAGAATAATTGACCAAAGAATACTGCGTGTGTGATAAAATCTGACAAGCAAATATTTCAATCTACGGCACATTTCTCGCAACACAACTCCCCAATATTGGGAGTGGATTATAATCGGTTCTTTGGTCAATGAGATATTATAATAATCGTTCTAAGCACAGCTGTGTATTGAATGGCGGAAAATTTTAAGAGTTCTCAAGGTTTGTCACGGGCCATTGCGAAACTATTTGAATAAGCATTGCAAAAACTTATGATTGTATGAAATACATATTAACAATATTACCCACTTATTTTAACAGGCGTTGCACGGATATCCGCGTTTATTGGCACGCAAGAATATTTGGTAAATCATAGAACAGCTATCTATCAAAAATATTTACGTGTCGAAATCGAATCTTCTACAAAAATAGTTGTACACTGCATTAAATGCATACAAAAACAACCAAAAATCTTGACGGTAAGTGATTTTTAAATAGAGTTATATATTGTAAAAAAAATATATCATGAGAACAAGGAAGTGTTTTTTAACACAAATGAACTAGATTGAGTCTACTCAATAAATAATATTACGTATCATGATCTTTAAAAAATGAGATGAATTGCGATATTTCAATTGTGTGTTACCCAACGTAATGAATATAATGATTCTAAAATAAAAATCATGCCACTCAGATGCATTATTTTGTATACCAGTATAATATATCTAGGTTATAATGTCGTAGTTTTATTTCCTTGGTGCAAACCACGGTATGAGGCTTGGTATGGACTCAGAGCCCAGCGGGAAAGTGTCGAGAGGTGGTAATACCGTTTACCACTTACGAGCCACGAACATAGTATTATCTACGTGATGTAAGTGGTCTCGAGGCACTCAAATTCTTCAGCCATATGGATGGGATTACGTGGTTTTACGTGGGATTTGTTGAAAAGAAGATGGGACCTTCATTTATTTATGACCCAATTGTTTTGTTACTTTCAATTATTTTGTAAATAGCACGGAGTAGATTCTTCATTTGTTGAATTAAATTGATTTTGTAGCACTGAATTATTTAAACACAATGGATACTGAAATAATAAATAACGTTAAAGCATTAATGCTTATGTTTTTTAAATATTTAAATAATATCAATAATCCAAAACACAAAATATGAAACAGAAAAAGCCAGAAAATAAAAATACAATGGTCACAAACGAGACTCTCCGGATAGAGTAGAGAGAGGATCCGAGTTCGTGTATCGGTTGTGACCTTTGTCTTTTTATTTTATGTTTCATATTTTGTGTTTTAGATTATTGATATTATTTAATTATTTAAAATGGATACTTTTCCGTTTTCCGCGATCAAAGGTTTGAGTTAGGTTGGGTTTTTAATATAGTTCGGGATAATACGTACCTCCCAACCCAACCAAATATACGTGAGCGGGTGCCTAAAAATAATCTTTTAATAGACATACTCGTATATCCTGAACGCTAATCCAATATTGTTCCACAAAATAATTTTAAATGATTTCCTCTCATTATTTATTAGTAATCACTATGGCGGATATTTAATCAATTACATTTATATTACAACTTTCAAAATATTTTGACTGTCTCTTATTGCGCAATGTTTCTAGAATCTCCAGTCAGCACTTGGTCGTAGGTAGTAGGCAATCAAGAATTGTATTTTTGCCGCGGGTATTGCGTAGGATAGAAGGCTATTCCTAAAAAGGAAGTACAGGTGAAAGTTTATGACGTATCTCACCTTATCTGCGATAGATTTTTTTTCTATATCTAATTATTGCTTTTAAATCTTGTAAGAATGTAGCGCGACATTTTAAATTTCGACAAGTATACGAATTTGGCGATGGCGTGGGAGATGACTTTATAAAACCGGATAGGCTTATAAAACAATGATTAATTTAATAATATATCTTTTGAATAATCAAATAAAATCGCGCTATTTGTTTTCGTCACTTTCGTGGTTTCGAAATCGGCCAATCGGCAGCTTACAAAAAATGACACAAACATTGGCTTGTAAAATGTTGAATAAAAAAACTAATAAAGTCCAACTAATTAGCAACAGTAATGATAATTTTGGTGTGCGCCATTCTCAAATCAGTTCTACATTATTTAAAAATGGAATCTTATGTAACATCTAGAATTTGTTACCATATTTTCAGAAACAGTGTGTCAATTAAAACATCCCATTCAAGTCTCTAAGATGGACAAAAATAATGATGCTGTCAAAGCGAGCTGTGATCTCGTTGGACTGGTAGCCCAGCACTGCTGCTACAATTACCCAAGTCTTCGGAGCTACGACTCGCTTCAATAGCTCCGCAAGGTGAATGCTTGCAGGTAGCACTGCCCCGGCGTACTGGCGCATGCAAAGATGTCACGGATGACGCGATACGCACTGGGAATGCACCAAACTGTCACTCGTCATTACTTTTCTTGACCACGTCGCAATAGGTGTTACGTAAAAAGTGACCATAATGGGCACTTAAAAAAGATGCCGTAACACTCGCTCAAAAAGTGCCATAGCGTCTGAAACACCATTTCAAAGGGAAAGCAATCTTTAGGTGTTCGGAATGGCAATAACCGTGAATAATAAAATTGCTATGAAATAAAGCACGCCGTTTTTCGTCGGTAAAAGTGGGAATATCTTCTTCTGGTATTTTATAATAATTTCCGGTATTCTACTATTTTTTGTGCCTTTCACGCTTCACTCCGTGACTTACCTGCTTTGACCCTTGCACAATTTGTAGTTGTTTTGGACGCTGACGAAGATTGACTTTAAGCTAGAATAAACTGTTGTGAAGTCTGTATTTGATAAGAAATTACTTTTGATTGATTGTGAAATCTTTACAAAACGTGCATTTCTGAAGACGTTAACGAAAATTTCGAATGAACAAGTAGAGCATATTAGAAACTTTCATGTACTTATATATTATCAACGAGGACAAAAAGGAGCATGAATGTAGGATAAGATCGTGTGAAAGAATAATTATATAGATTGAATCCTACAGCATAATTATATTTACAGTTTACCCGCATGCACCAATGTTCAAATAAGTACTACCATACTTAGAGAAGTGTTTATTATATTAATTGAGGCTGCATTCTGTAACTATTACGTAACAGCCAGCAAAGAAGTGACAGGAGAGCGAGATAAAGCCGCGGGATAGAGAAGAGGAGGCAAATTGCAGATTGCAGAGGTCTTCTTACTTGCGGTACCACTGCCGTACCCTGTGGTACTCCCGCCTCTGTGGGAAGATGTATGAAACGCCGCAACGTAACGGTAACGCCTCGCCCGGGGCTGTGTTTTGGATAGCGGTAACTGGTTCTTCCGAAAACGGAAGTTTCCCGTGGAAAGAGTTCCACTCTTTAGGCGTATCGGGAATATTGGCCATAGTGGGGCTGGCACGGGAACGGTGATTCAAAGCCGCGCACAGTCATTACTTTGCGTGTGTGTACACACTGCATGCATTCAAATCAAAACAGAGTGTTCAAGTTAACGGGATAAATGTCACATTGTATCGTGAAATAAAATCAATGTTATCATACTTAATTTGCAAAAAAGACACGAGTGAATGTTTATGTACAATCAACACTGAATGGTGGTGTTATTTACCTACCCATATTTCAACTAGCACCATCGAAAACCCAGTTATTGTATGACCTTTCACAAACTATTAGTTACGAAACTTGGTACATAATAACTGTATCCTTTTATGTACTATACCAAAACTTTGACTTGACTTTGGCTTTGATTTGAATGTTCTTTCTTATGTATATTTTGTCTTATTTTTATCATTGCTTCATTTAATATTATGTATGTGCTGTTATTTCTCTGTTGCTCTTTTTTCCCGTTGCGTGTTGCGTTTTTTTTGTAATTGGACAATAGTCCGTTAGTTTATAAATAATTAAATAAATAGATGTATGTATCTATACCTATTATATACTATTGGTTAGGTTGGGTATTTTTTTTTCATTTTTTATGACAACCATTTACAGTCCTGACGGATATGCAATCATGTTTTTTCGCAGAAGGTTTAGTCAAACTTCTAGGTCACTATCTATATATACTTTGAGTAACAAATTAAGGTGAATACATTATTAAAGACTTCACAAATCAGATCGGAATAGGTTTAGGCATACCTTGGAAACGAGACGGGAATCCAAGGTGCCTTTGAGTCTGACCTATGAGTCAACGCTTTCAGATGACCGGCATTCGTCAGCAATGAAATCCCAGTCGGTATTTCGAAGAAAGCTTGTAAAACCGCCAGTGATTTCAGCAATACTATTTCGAGAAGGTTCTAGAACTTGAAATGCCGTTAGCACAATCCCACTTGTCATAATAATGGAGTAAGTGTTATGTACACTATGTACCTAGACAGGACCGGGTCTGTGCAGGCGCAATTGGAGCAGTCCGCTCCAGGCGGGGAATCGCCAAGGCGCGGATGGTACCCAATGACAGTGCTTTATACGTATGATATAAAATGAAAAAAACATACCATTCATGGACGGCAATTGAACCCGTAAGTCCTAAAAACCCGCACCTCTTGTCTTATACTTGATACGAGATAGTACCAATCTTCTGTTCGGACGAAAAATTTGGCAAAAGGTGCCGTTTGACTCAGAGCCGGGCCTGTACCTAGATAGAATCACATTTCAAAATACGCATTACAGCTAATTCTAAAACTGTATATTTGATTTAAGTTATCTGGGTTTTGGAAATTACTTATATAAAGTGCTTTTTGTACATTGAACTTTTGTATTTATTTTACAAAACAATATAGGGGCGAGATATGTAAAACGTAAACATGCAAGTTGTACAATGCGTCTACAATAATTATTATGGGCTCTAAAGAATTTACGCTACAATGACGTCGTTGGTGTTATTTCCTAGCGGCAAAAGTATCTAAGCAAGCCGTTACCCATTTTTATATTATCATTGTGAGGGGAGCGTGCACTGTGCAGTGCGCACCTAGTGCGCTATGTACTCTGCAGAGTGCAACAGGTAGAGGTGTAATGCACTCCAATGTGCACACAGTGCAACCGTTCTGATCGACTTACTGTATCCCGTAAGGAGTAAGGAAGTAAAAGACTGATTTCGAATGAAGATTATTCATTTCTAACCCGCAATTAATAATTTCATCCTACGCCATGCAGCACAGATTAATTGCTGTACACTAATGGGAACATTAAATGTACACAGTCCATAGATTACAAAAAACGATACATAGTGAATAAATACAAACAGAAATTCAAATAGGTACCTACCTATGTATTTTTGTATCTCTTCACCTCTTTATTGGTGTTTAATTTAACGAAATAAATTATCACTATTATGTTGTAATAATGCTCTTGCACAGTATTCATATATTTTTTTCGAAATGTAATAAATTCGTTTAAAATTATGCTCATTTGCGAAACCAGTGACTTGGGGTTCAAAGCAATCACTGATCGTACAAATCGGTTTCCACTGTTGTTAACAATCTTAATTCCACATCTTGACGTTTGATTTCGAAACATCCATACAATCTTCACGCTACCAATTTGTAAAAGAAAAGAAAATTCTTCGCATTCAAGTGGTCCTAAATCTAATAGAAAAATAATGCCAGCAACAGATTGACGGGCTTCCCGTCTAAAAAATACCATAGTAGGTATTTATCGAAACAAATCAAGTGATGTTATAAATTATATCATTTTTCCTTCGCGGGCAAGTTACATTTCTCGGTACAATCATTTCATGAGATCCGCCGTTAATTTTCACGACTTCGAACCAGAATAGACAATAAAAGCTGGCTATTCCAGAAGATCAAAGAAAGGTGAACTATTTATTGCCATTCCTTTGGTTTTATGTGTAATTTGGGGTTGTGCTAGCATTGCTTCGCTGTTATCGAGAATTGCAGGTCGTCGTTCAATATACTTTATTCATTCCTTCCTATATTTATTCCTTTACATAGCGCAGAGATAACTGTTTCCAGTCTAACGAGACATGCCGTACGGATAAGTCAGTGCCGTGGACCAAACAGTATTGTTGGGATAAACAAAGACAATGTAGGTGGGTAACAAATTCAATGGATGTGTAAAATATCCACTCTCCGTTAGTCGAAGAACATTATCTTTAATTAGCGAAGTTACTGTTCAATTTGAAATCAAAGAGAATGAATGTGCCATTGTGTTCACACAAACCGGAATTCAAACGAAATATCTGTTGATTATAATCATATGCAAAAGGCATAACTATAATAATTTGTGTAATGATATAACGTTAATGACGTAACGAAAACGGCGCTATATAAATCAGCCAATTATTAACGTTAAATATATTAAGAGACGCATTCAAAGTACAAATGTAAAAACCTTTTTTGTACAATCGAGGGCGTTGCTACTGTAGAAATTGTAGAATCAGTGCAAAAAGAAACGGACGAAGAAACGACCAATATTTCCACTGGTAACCACAATATCTACAGTAGCGACGACCCAACTGCACCATTAAGTTTGTACGTCTGTTTCTAAAAGCTTATTTAATAACTAGTTTATTCTTGTTACACACGTCAAAAGGGACGTGACGAGTAAATTGTGAAATAGCGCAATCGGAATAAAATTTTAAACTTTTTTGGGTATGAGCAAAAATGACCAGTATGGTTTTTGCAGACGTTAGCGCCCCACACGGCAATCTAACGAATCGTGTACAGAAGACGGCTTAGCGTATTAACACTATCAGATATGTTAAAATAATGACGGTAAAAAAATATGAGATCATTGATTTCAAAGATATGCTTGGGAAATGATTCAATAATCGAAGAGCGAAATTAATACTTTTAGAAACCTCTTCGAAATCACATATACAGGTGCATAGTTTAAACGAACATGGATACTCGGGCCACGCAGCCTCCATTTAATATATTGATTTTCAGTTAATAACACTGCTGCATTACACGGAGATGGTGGGACACGATACAATAAAATGGATGTTTCATTAATTATCGGGTTGCCTCCGTGATTAGATGTGCCGGCATTTTAAAATAACTCGGAACATGAACGCACTATGCAACCACTAACTTGTAATAGGAACTAAAAGCTCGGGTGTACCTTAGCTTCGTTTACGTTAAAGTTCAATAAATATAATGAAAACATGCTATATCTATCTCTGAAATAGCATTATTTTATAGCGCGGAAGACTGAAGTCTACTGTGATAATATTATCATAATCTTATAATAACTAATCATTTAGTGATGGATTGTTTGTAATTATGCTTCAAATACAAACAAATGTATATTAACAAATATATCAACTGTATGTCACCATAACACAGTTTGATAAAGGGACAAAAATATTGGCATACTAAAAAATATATTTTTAAAAAGGCTGTGTGTTTAATATAAAAATAATGGTGCCACTACAAATTGAGAAATTAAACTACGAAATCATTTTAGTTTTGTGTATAGTTTTTGTGTTTAATTTTTAGAACTCCATTTATTTTTTTATAAATTTAATATTATTATTATTTAGTTCTGCTATTTTTAGTTTTTATTAAAACAGCTGTCACTAAAAAATAAAAACTAAGTAGAACTAAATATCAGTAATATTAAATTTAATTCAATTGAATATTATGAAGAAAAAAACAGCAATCACTGAGTTAAGTTGAGGCAGGAGTAGTTTGACATACCTTACTATGTTTAAAATCATTCTAGTTAGTTCAGCATATTTTTCTACATATTTTGTCTCTTCTCTTTTTTAATATTTTATAGAATAATATATATATATATTATTATAACTTTATTTATTTTCAACTAAATTATTTAATAGTTTTATTAGATCTAAGTTCATTCTTAACAGATTTTCTACCGATTGTAAGATGTTAATTTCATTATTTAAATTCCCAAAAAGGTTTGAATAAAAAAAAAGATAAAATTCACTCTGTACCTGATGATTTTGAGACATCATTCGAGAGTTTACAGAAATTTTTCAGTAATCAAGAAAAGTTTAATAAATCTTCAATGTTTTTTTGCGATCAACATCACTGTCCAGACAATTCTCTGATCATCACCTGTTAAAGAAAACCATCGACGTATTTTTACGACGTTAAATTCTTTAACAGCGTCGGTTGTTGGTTGTTTCGCACTTGATTCACGCTTGTTTCGTGGTAAAACACGAACGGCTGTGAAGCACGAGTGTGAAGGAACTGAGTGACTACCTGTCACAAACCCCTTAGTTCCCCCATCGATTATACCAGCCGACGTGAGTGCAAAATAAGCGAGAGTAGAACCTTCCAGCCCTCCCCGATTGGATTTATCGCCTAAACGTATTAAATGTCTGCACCTAGAGTAATTTTATTTCACACACGTAGCTGATAAGTAATTTCCACGTCTTAGCATTCTAAAGGATACGGGTAGGGCGGACGTGAAAGTCACACGGGTTGTATGTCAGATGGATGGGATAATAACTCTATATTAGTTGTTGTTTATTAAAAATCATCGACGAATAAAGATTTCAAGAGTGACAAGACTTTATATTAACGCCTAGGGCACTCATTTAAAAACACGACCCCATGAAAATCACTTTAATTTTCCAGAACAAAGGCATTTGTGGGTGTTTTGAATGCTTCACTCGCTACATGACATATTCAATTGACCATGAGAGGGGAAAATCTCAAGTCAATACCTACCACATAAATCTACTGGTTTTACTATCAGATTTTATAAAGGTAATTTTTTTATCCTAGACAATTTCTCCGAACCTAATTTTAATAATTAAGTTAATAGCCACTAAATATTTCGGCCTCAAAAACTTTTGACTCAAAAGTTTATCCTCAATTTTTTACTCATTTCATAGTGCGGCTTGTTGTAGTTTATTTTAAATTTACAATTGAAACTGCAAATAATCATAGCTTTAGCCAAATTGCGTCAATCTATAATTTCGCAGAAGATTAGATTTTTCCAATCGCAGGATTTTTGTGCAACAAAAACCTATCAAAAGATGAGATAAACGTTAAGAAATATGATGCTATATATATATATACTATAGCTAACTAGGGGGTTAGCCTCTCTCTGTGTCTATCGTTATTATATTTCATTTCTAAAAGATAGCGTGATACGCACCACGTACCGTAGGCAAACATATAACTCATAAAACAGCCTCTCAAGCTGGGGCTTGCTTCGCCGTACAAACACTGTTAAATAACTTCGTTCTTATTATAATAGTGCTGCAGCACTCCGAGTCTCGCAGCACGGGCTATCTCGTGATCTAGTGTGGCGTCTCTAAGTCACACAACCGTCCTCTCATAATCGTTTATCTCTCCCTTGTTGTTCCTTCATCTTGTGACCTTAGCCATAATTCACGGGGACTGCTTTCAAAACGTCACGATATCCTATGCACTCGAGTGTGATAACTCGCTGCGGCCGCGGCATTCCGTTTTCCTCTCGCGGAGGAGGCATTCCAGCAATAACCAGGAACACACTTCTCTCGAAATAAAGTTCCACTAACAAAAACGAAAAAAGATGAACTACTGCAGTGTGATCATCTTATAAGAATGCATCACATTCTACATAAATGTGTAAATACAGTTTTACAGTAGGGGTGGAAATTCTGCATTTTGTGGTACAATTGTTAAGAAGTATATAACGCGTAGCTCGTGAAAGTTGTTCACAGTTCATCAATGTGATGACACCAATGGTAAATTTAAATGGAAGGTAGAGTCGATATTACTTGCCCACGGACACAAATTTCTCTAGGTATACGGTTCCTCTAACAAAAATAATAAGATGAACTACTTCAGTGGAACTATCTCATTGGAATGGAGCAGAGTTGAAAACACTGTCTGCAATGTTAGATACAATACATTATAAAGAAGTGAATAACACGAATCTTACGAAAGTTGTTTACAGCTCATCTTAATGAGATAAGCATCGATAAAATTTCAAGGATGAGATATTTGAAGAATACATTGTAAGAATATATTTGAAGATATATGAAGAATCGATATTTGGCCTCAGGCTTAGCACTGTTTTCATGCAGTTATTTTACTTGCATTAATGTCCGTCTTCGCCCGAGATTTCAACACCCTTTCTTCTTATTGAGCAATTACTGAAAAAAACGGGACAACCTTATTTTTGTACAGTAAAAGTGGCATTGCAAAGCTCATGATTTAAATGACTTAGCAAGCGGAAATAAGTTGCATTAAAACAAACATTCAAGACAGAAAACGCGATGTCGCTTTTTACTGCTTTATAACACAGAGATTTTCAACTTTATAGTTAAGATTTAGGCATGCTAAACAGCCCGACACACTTAACTTCGCAGTCGGCGGCGTCGTTGGTGCAGACTTATTGAATACAAAAAAATATACGGATATTTTGACCGCCTGCAAAGTAATGAGTGTCAAGCTGCAATTTGACGACCTGCATGGTCGAGTGGTAAGACGCTCGACTACGAATCCAGAGGTCGAGGGGTTTGAACCCAGCACGCAGAAATAAATTTTATTCAATTAATATGTGTCTTAACACATTTAATTGATATAAAATAAAATATAGTATATTTGCGGCACGTTCCAGAGTGGTATATACTCTAAGTATCGCCCTGGTGAAAGACCACCATTCAGAATTGAAACGTTGCTTGAGATGGCTTTGGCCGTGTTTGGTGACCAGATTTGAATAGCCAGGTACTTCCCAACCTTCCCCTTCCTCATCTCCTTCCTCTCCCCACTACCTTTAGCCTCACAACATACCCCTATTGGGGTTGCCATCAGTGGCGGCTCGTGACTTTTTAGTGTGCTAGAGTGGTAAGATTGAAAAAAAAATCATCATTGATGTTGTTGTGGCCGAAAACATTTTTTTTTTTTTTCGAAATTTCAACTTTTTGTATGAAGATTTTTCAGAAATCCGTGCAGTGCACCACCAAAACTGAAAAATCCTGAAAATCTTCATACAAAAAATAAAATCTTGAAAAAAAATAAAAATCATTTTCGGCTACAACAATACTAACAATGTCATATTTTTCAATCTTAGCACTCCAGCACACTGAAAACTCACGAGCCGCCACTGGTTGCCATAGTCGAGACTCTTGTGCGCCTATTCACGTAAAAAAACAAAAAAAGCAGTACATATTGAAAAAATAAGGAAACGCGTTGCATTGTCGGGGTTCAACGAAACTATTCGCGCGTCGCGTCGTGTGGGAAATGCATCATGCTTTACGGCGTCTAGTGTCACCCTAATCCGATGAGACGATCGGGCCAGATTAAATCTAGAGGAAGCGAGCGCCGGGAACGGTGCGCCAGGGGAACCTAGTACACCGGGGGAGCAGAAATCGCCGGAGATAACGGGCGAGCAGCGATGCAAATAGTCCGCCGCGGCCGCCGCCAAGAATGCGCGCAGGGGGCAATGGACAGCGGCGGACGCTCCCTGCCTCTCAAACTGTTACTTCTATGGGAAAGGCAATTTTTGAAACGCAATCACCGAGAAGTGTCGCGTCTCGGCGGCCAGCGATGCGATAAACTATCCGCACTGCATTATGTCATCCTGATACGTGACAGCATTACGACGGACGGATTGCACGATAATTGAGCCGAATGAGATCAAGTTTAACGATATTATGCTACTTCTTCCACTGCTGCTACCCGGCTACGGCGAAGCGTTATTTATTATATTATTCAATGAAATGGAAAAATAACTTTGCATGTAAGACGACAGATTTAATTTTATTTTTTATGCCTGGCCGGTTTTGCGTAATCTAAGCATCATCAGGGTACAAAATAAACCAAACAAAAAATAAAAGGTGTGCGGTTATATACACATGCAGAGGGAGAACACAACAAAAAATAAAATAAGAGAACAGTGAGAAAATAATGGAATAAAATTTAAATTATAAAAAAGGAACAGAGAGAAAGAGACAGATAACATGAATTGAGAGAGACAAAACGTCAACTGAAAAGGGGATTAAGTAACAATGAGAAATTTTATGAGTTTACAGGAAATAATAATAATAATGATATTTGGGTAATTTGTAAAGCGCCGTTTTTGTGAAAAATCACCTCAAGGGCGCTGTACAAATATTGGACTACTGGACAAACGTGATTTATTATTACGAATATGACTTTTAATTTAAATGGCTCTCTTTATTTCTAGTGCTTCTAAATTATTTAATCTGTTGCCATTACCATTTTTGTAGGGAATGTGTATTATATAACATATTTTTTTTTATTATATATGTCAAATCCACAAAGTAATTACTTTCTACGAAAGTGTTATTCTATTATTCACAGCAAAATCTGCGTAAATTTTATGACACCAGAGCTCATCATTCAACAGTTTTTGCTGCTTCATCTATTATGCGAATAAAACCTGTAGTTATGAATAAATTCATTTTGAAAGTGTTTTTTTCTGCAAAGTTTAATGTAAACCTCCGATTTCTAATCTGTTTTGAGATGAATTAATAGCTATCGCTAACAAATTGATAGCCGACAAGGAGAGGAGATGAAAGCATAATTAATCCGATGAAATTTTGACGGATTTCCGGAAGATAGCAAATACAATAAAAACATTATGCGGCAGATTGCGAAAGAAACGCTTAGATAAAGATTTATATGAAGGTAAAACATTGAGAAAAACACGGAAAAAATTACGGTATCACTGCACAAGCAAGTCCTCCATCATTGCACAAGCTGCATCTTTCGCTTATTATGGTGGCAGTAGGATTGTTTAAAATATTATCAGGTTATTTGTAACCTGGGAATGTTTGAAAAAAAATTTTGGAAAGGTATACCATTTCTACTTAGTGTACTAAGTATGCGTTTTTCTCTGTTAATGTTTTTAAATATAATATGTTCATGTTTAAGGTTATTCTGTGGTTTTATATAAAATGAGTAAACTTCTTTACTTAACTCTGTACTTGTGTCAGAATCAGAAAAAACTTGCAAACTTGATAATTTATTTTGTACAGACAAATATAATATTTGTAGGTACTCGTACGAGTATGTTGTGATTCATACAATTGGCTCCGAGTCGGATACTGCGTTTTCGATTTTCTCCAAAATACAAAAATACAATGATTTGAATTCCATTTCATATTATAAGTTCTTCTAGTCTGGGTGTTGTGATGTTGATTGAAAGTTTGACGAACCTTACATAAATGAATTTACAGTTATCGTAAGAAGCACCGTCGAATAAAATTAAATAAAAACAATTTCATGATACAGGAAACAGGAAACCTTCTCCTGTCAACCCAATATGACTTTAATAAATGACAATTATACCCTAAAGACATATTTGTTTTGTATTATTTTATAAAACGGGATGTGATCCATTATGCCTGTCATTCCAATAAGGAAATACATATCTTTTCAAACAACAATCTACAGTAATGTAGATTTTTATTCGTTTATAATAGGATGAATCTTTTTATATCGCGAGGGCGGTCGCGGCCTTCTCGGCGTGACATGGAGCAGCCAATTTTGGAAAAAAACTTTTTTCGCAGAATTAAGGGGGATTGCATGTCAAGACAGATATATTATGTGGTGCGATTTAAACTCCTCTCACAAAATAAACAACATTTACAATGCATACCTACCTATTAGGTGTATTATAATAATTGAGTTATTATTACTGCTTTTGTAAGAATGAAGTCTATTTTCTTCAGACGAAACGCAATTTTTTACAAAAAATTAAATTGAGTTTACAACGTCAATTTTTGTTGAATCTTATGTTTTTATTAGACCTATGTCTTTTCATGTCAAATGCACGCGTACCTAAATAAAATAATAATTCCTTAACATTCTAACAACAAAAACTATTATATTTTTCATGTTTCATATTTTCACGATAACTCTTTAATAAATTCAGATTTACAAGAATTTGTTACCCTTATTTTTTTGTGATACTTACCTAGTTATCTTTTTTTTAAGACATGAATTTTGATTAATGTATTTAAGTTATTATTTTCGTAGAAAGCGATTACTTTGTGGTTTAGCATATTTAATGAAATGAAAAAAAAACTTTATAAGACGGTGCTCATATTCTCCACAAAAATTGTCATGGCAACAGATTATATAATTTAAAAGCACTAGAAATAAAGAAAACCATTAAAATTAATGGCCATATTCTTAATAATCAGTTACATTTGTCCAGTAGTTTTATATTAGGTATATTTCCTGTAAACTCACCTTCTCAGTTAACGTTTTGCCTCTTTCAATTCAAATTATCTCTCTCTTTCTCTTTGTTCCTTTGTTATAATTTTTTTTTTTTTTTTTTCTCACTGTTCTCTTATTTTATTTTATAATGTGTTCTCCTTCTGTATGTACATATAAATAACCGCACACTCTATATATTTTCTTTAGTTTAATTTTGTATCTTGATGATGCTTAGGCTAAGCAAAACCATTCGGTCATAAAAAATAAAATTAAATCTGTGGTTTTATACAAAGTTATTTTTTCATTTCATTGAATTTATATAAAGTCAAAAATAATTTCTGCTTATATATATAATACGAGTTCACAAATGAAAATCGTTTTGCCTTTTGAAAATATTAACAACGCCTCCGTCACATTCAGTCAGCATGTTTATTTGCATTTTTTTCTTAGAACTTCCGAAAATAATGTTTTTATATTTTTTTGTGTCCAATTTATAAGTAATCCTCACTATAGTATTATTCATTCAAAGTTTTCGGAGTTATGGTGGGAACTATTCTCCGTCACCTCGAGTAAGGAAACTGGTGAGAATTTATTGACCGCTAGGCGGCAAAAACTGAAATTAATGATTGTGTGTGTGGGTTGTATTTTTTAAATGGGAAGAATACCTTTTTATATAAAAATATTTTCACTTTATTTCAGCAACGAAATATGAAACCTGTTGTTTTTTATTATCTAACGGGGGTATAAACTATAAGATTGTTGGGGTATTTTTCTATACTTATTACTAAATATGCTTTAAACCATAATCATCCGTAAAGATCCATAAAGAAGATCCGTAAAGAACCCATAATGTAATTTTAAACTTGTTGCCTGATTGAGCCCATCAAGACGCATTACCGATAAGTTATTCGTATCGGCCTTCGATATAGAATTAGGTCCAGATCGGCCGAGAGGGGCAGCAATTACGATGAGGCCCGGCAACATCGGACCCGGACCTTATTATGATGATATTCACAGTTATTCCGGGTCTTCCGTGGGTGTTACACAATGCCCGACAATACAATACTTGGATACTACTTATGCCCATGTAATACATTGGCTTGCGGCTTCGGACCATTAGCACCACCAAACGAGCCGCCCTTGACAGGGACAGATTTACACTAGAATAAGGAACGGTAAAAGCATTAACTTTGTGGCTTGCACCAAACGAGCCCGGTTTCGGAACGATCATCAGGGGAAATTAATCTTTAGATAATAACTTCATCTCTTCTGGAAGAAACATATGTGGATTTCTGGAGAATACACTAGAATAAGGAAATTTATCCGGTAAAGAAAAAATATTAAATAAAAATGGTTAAAAAAACAAAGTATATATATTTAAAAATCATTTAAATATATATTAAAATATGTTTTTTTTTATACAAAAGTTTTTGGTGCGACGGGGACTTGAATGCGGAATTTCCACTTACCGAGCAGATGCGTTAACCAATTTGGCTACCGAAACAACATTAAAAACCTTCGTGTTTCGCCACTACTTACTCTCTGAAATCACTTATTCTTTTTAATATTTTTTCGTGGAACGTGTACACTATGTAGGTTAACACTCATTCTGAATATCATTTTTAATATGCTTAGTATTAATAAATCGCTCTTTAAAAATGAATAAACAACTAAAATATCTAAACGCTCCGGATGAAGTATGACGTCATCAGTACCCACACCACTGGCTACGATACAAGTGAGCTTTGAATACATGTGATTAAATTAGATTTTATTAATATAATTATTAAAATTATTTTATTAAATTTAATTAATACTAAAAAGTGGTTAAAAACAAAGTATATGTGTTCTATTTATAAACATGTGATTCTACTCACTCTCCCACATTAGACCGCTTCAAATTGGGCCGTTTACAACTAATTTTAACTATGAAATCGCGCTATAAAAAATACTTGTTTATTGTAAGATGGTGAATATTAAAAAAAAGTATATTATTGTTATCCTAGAAAAATCACGGAATGTTAGTGGTTTTAGTCCACCCATTTCAAATATAGAATAATGTCAGCTAAAATATACTATACGAGTAGATAAGTACTTTGTTTGGCAGGTAGGGATTTGAAAAAAATGTTTTTTTTGTTGATAATTTTAACTAACATCAGTTCCAAATTTGAAAAGTTCACACTCGTACGGTCGTATCTATTCACGAAGAGAATTATTAATATTAAATTTGAATTCATTTAGGGGGGTCTTGGGCTGTAGAACCTTTAGTTTTGTTGTAAATCCGGGTCTGGTCTTGCTCCGTCAAATTATTTTGGCGCATAGCTTGTTTTCATCGCCCTTCAATATGCCGCCAATCAATTTACCATGGACTGAAACCTTCTCGCCCGACAACCTTTTTATTATCGTAATAAAATATCAAACGATTCTGTAGAACTGATTATATTGTACACCTACCTAAATGTAAAGCATATCCAATGTGACTTTATTAGATAACTAAATGTATGCATCAATTAAAAAAGCTGGTATACATACGTGTTTATGTGACAGGCGAGAACGTTAAATAACGAAAGCAATATAATTAAATTATTATACTGCTAACTTAAAACCCATTAGTACCTACCTACAAAATCGTGAGGTCTGTAATTTTTTTTTTAATGTCTTTCCATTCCCATCGCTAATCTGATTTTCTCTCTGTAACGCCGAGCTCTGGTGTCATAAAATTTACCCAACTTCTTGTCTGGAATACTAGGTTTACGCAATATTTCAATCATGAGCTATGGAGCTTTTGAAATATTAACAAAACTGTAAAAAAACTACATTGCTCACTCCCCGATACAAAGGCTTATAGATAATCAATTTTAGGTCATATTGACATCTTTAATGTTAATTTGGAGGTTTTTGTAGACCATATCAAATATTTATTTCAACCCTGCTCTTAAACCAACTGTTACCTTTCTGTATTTGATCGCTGTATTTTATTATTTTTTTTTATATTTTACGTATTCTTATTAATTTTTACCATGTTCAAAATAATTATTTATCATGTTTTTTTTTAGAGTGAATACCGCACAAGAGTCCCGACTGCTCCCAACCGTCTAGAGCCAGTGAGACTGTGACATCCCCAATTGGGGTATGTTGCAGGCTGAAGGTAGAGGGGAGGGGAAGGAGATGGGGAAGAGGAAGGTTGGGAAGTACCTGGCTATTCAGAAATGGTCACCAAACACGGCTAAAGCCATTTCAAGCAACATTTCGATTCTGAATGGTGGTGTTTCACCAGGGCGATACTTAGAGTACCTACCACTCTGTATAAGGCCTCTGAGCGTCAAATAAAAAAATATTTATCAAACAAAATCTCTGCCGACAGCAGGTAGTAAAGCTAGTAATAACTAATGTAATCTACATGTTATAATACTTTGAGAATAGTCCTTCGTTAAAATGGCGGCAAGACGCCTAGTGTAAAGAGTTTACGTGGGCAGTTAATTAAATTGATCAGATTTGCAGGTAATTGTCTGACTTAATTAATACGGGATAGCAAGCGAGGACAAGGAAGCGGAACAGTTAGTGCCAGCTCTTAGATTACATTCCTTTAATGATCTGATTCCATCTTCGCCGTCACATAAAGCATTGACAATATTAAATGACACCATTAAGGTTAATCTAATGATCTCAAGCCGAGAAGCACTGCCCACTAAGCGTCTAGTACGAGATTAACGTTCATTGAATTGTAGGGAATCACGAAAATATTATTTAAAGAAACGGCCTTTATCAAACAAGTCTAAATTTATCAGTTGAATGGCGTATAATTTCCTGATTCTTTGGATAAAAAACTCCTCCAACTGATTTGGAGTGGCGAGTGTATTTGTACAGCCAATTAACATTCAACTCTATCGTTGGAGTAGCATTTCAGTAACGGTGGCCAGAGTAGCGAAATTTTGAGGTCAGAATAACAAAGTCTTATGTTATAGTTTACAGTGGATACCTACTTTGATATTTTTCTGTATTAACAAATAAGGTTTACTAACCAGCTTCATTTGATTTAAAATTTCTTTTTTCTTATTGTGTATCTAAAATAGGGAACATTTTTGACCAAAAATGTATATTTATACACCCCATCATAGCCTATGATGGAAATGATTTTGCTCACTGAAAACAGTTACATCAACCTAGAAATTCCAGACAGAAAAATTTTGTGATTTAAGAGTTTACCATTCCAAAGCTTTTGCTCCTTTAGACAAACAGATTTTTTGTTGCGTTGTTGAATTCCAGGATACATTTAATAAATAATGAATGGCACAATTTCGATGCGAATTTTATTTATATTAGATTTAGGCAAAGTATATTTGGAAGCTCTATTGCTCATGGTGGAAATGATGTTGCGAGTTTAAATCAATGGCGTTAACCTAGAAAATCCAGACGAAAAAATCTGGGCAAAATTGGTGATGCAAGAGAGTTTTTGCTGCTCCAGACAAACAGATTTTTTACTAAATAATTCAGATTGAGGTGAATTCCACGATATTTTTTTAATAAAAAGTTGGCAACACTTTTTTACTACAAGATTTAGCCAGTATGAATGAAACTTAACATTGAACTGAAGTATTTGTGTTCAATACACATTTTTCTTTCACTCAATAAAAACGGGAAAGATCTCCATTGTTGTAATGATTCTCGATGTGATTGTAACTTTCTCCAACCTACTAAAGGCGGCCTTGCGTGATACATAAACCGTTCAAATTTTGTTTTAAGTGTCAATGATTACTCAAAAGAAAAAGGTTGACAGATATATCAACCCAAATTCAAAACGATCATAAAAATAAGTTTCATTATAAGTGCATTGATCAATCATCAGTCTGAATAGATATAAATTGACCCGGGTTTTATTGTTTTAGAAAGGAGTTTCATTAATCATGCAGGAACTGTTTACAATACGTTATAATTTTTTAACAGAATATCTTTCTTTTAACCTTTTCACCTCGGGATTTTTTTAATGTCATGTATCAATCTACCAAATACACTTAAATCAGATTGCATAAATAAGTTTTTATGGACAAATATGGTTTCTGTTCTACATAAATATGATCATTAAAAATGTTAATGCATAAATGATAAAATACAATATTAATGAAGATCTTACAAACATATTTGTGACAGCTACGTATAGTGCACAATTTTAAAATCTCATATTTGATATAGCTGGTTCTATCAAGTTAAAATAACCTACTCATACGGGTGCTTTGATTTTTGTGTATTTGTTTATGTAGCTATCAGTCAATTCCGTTAACTTTCGGGTTATATCAACAAATAACAACTGGACATCTTTTTATGAGTAACCTGTTTCGAATAGTTTAACGGTCCCATAGGTTATGTTATATAACAACATTACGTAGGCACTAACAGCGACAACGACGAAATCACCATGCTCAGCTCATATTTACAAGCGCAATTTTTACCGGTTCAATCCCCGTCCCGTGCAATTATATATGTATGGGTATTTTCAGTACAAAAAATCATCATCAGCTTGAATAAATTGATTGAAAAAACTTGAATATTTATCATACCGTCTGTGCGGCAGGGGCGGGCCGTCACTTATACATAGTGTTCGTGGTTTTTGTTAGTAGATTTATAATTATTACAGAAATACTTTTAGTGAGATATCACCTCGAAATTGTAAATTATCTACCTTTAAATACTAAACTATTCATAAAGTTTAAAAAAGGTTTTGTAAAATAAACGAAAAGTTGTAATTTCGCACATATTTTGATTTTGAAATGTGTTTACAAACCTAAAAATGAAAGGGTTTAAAGGAATATCTACCACACAATAATGTTTTTATGATAGAATAATAGTAACAAAAATCATTGATGTATAAGATAAACCTAGTGTAGCTTATATTTATATTATTCGGAAAATTTCATCAAGTACTTGTTAATATTATGCTATTTTTTTAGTATATTTTCGTAGAAAGCAATCAAATTGTGGTTTGACATATTTAATGAAATGAAAAAATAACTTTAGAAAAGACAAGATTTTATTTTTATTTTTGTGACCGAACGGTTTCGCTTAACCTAAGCATCATCAGGGAACACAATTAAACTTAACAAAAAATACATAGTTTGCGGTTATATATATACATATAGAGGGAAAACACAATAAAAAATAATTGTGTTTACCTCTGTATGTTATATAACCGCACACTATGTATTTTTTGTTTAGTTTATTTTTTTATCCTGATGATGCTTAGGCTAAGCGAAACCGGTATGTCATAAAAAAATAAATTAAATCTGTGGTCTTATAGAAAGTCATTTTTTCATTTCATTAAATATGTATTTTTACTATTTATTCGAACACCTTTAAAGGGTAAGCCAATATACAATTCGGTTCTGAAGGAAAGTGTCTCGAGAAAAACAGCAATAAGAAGAAAGCGTATTAAAATATTTTGTCTGAAATCACTTAATTTGGAGAGATCAAGTCACAGCACGCCACTGTAATGAAGAGGTCGCATCAGGTAGTAACAATATAATATTATGTTGGCAAGCCTCCCATATACAATTTTACCGTTACAACAATGCCGGGTACGTTTTTTCAACATTAATATCCACCGATGAATCTTTTGCTTCTTTTTGGCTTTACTGTTCCACCTTGGACAGGCCATAACTGTTCAATCAACGAATCATATTTATATAAATTGATTCTATACGACGACTGCTCGCCAATTTAGCAATCGGAAAACATGACACTCTAAAAGCTAGTGATTACTGTACTAAGTATTGAATCCATAGATAAAAAAATTACCTATCCAAAAAAAAAGGTTTTAATACTTACCTATAAAATTCTTCGAAGGCAACTTTCTTAATAGAAAAAAATTTGATATAACCATTTAGGTATGAATATATTGTAAGCAACATTAGGAAGGAAAGTGTGACATTATAATGGAGAATGCCTGTTTACTCTGATATATCAATAAACTTGATATGTAAATTTTTGAATCTGACAACGTATCACGTTGGTATACAGCTTATTGAATTATATCTATAGAATTAAATAACATGTGGTTAATTGTAAGCAAATACCCAAACAAATATATTGAAGGTAATCTGATTGCATTTAATGAAATACAGTGTGGAGCGATTCTCGGATAATATTCAAGGTTTGAAATGTATTTTATAGGTTGCCCTTTAAAGCTTGTTATTATCTTTTTATTCTTCTGGAGGCCTAGTACCTCTCGTAAGCCTGGACTCGAACCCAGTTCATTTAATCATCTTCTTCAAATTGGAGAGCTTTTTCAGACCAACGCAATACGGAACATAATTTTTCTACACATTCCATACTTGTGTCAAGGAGACGGTAACCAAAACAGTACTTATATTCTAATGAAATAAAAGTACATTTTTTAATACGAATCATTGTTTCGTATTTCTAATCATGCTGACATTGAAACTTCTCGGAACATAATGTTTGGTTCTACGGTAAGTAGCAAAAAACCCACGCAATACGTTTTATTTTAGATTTTAAATATCGTCGCCGGAAAGGCAAAAGGGCTGAAGTGCCATTTTGAGAAGTTTACACCAGAGCACTTCTAAGTTTTTTTTGTTATACAATAAAATTCATAAGTCTTCAGTACCTGGTTGGCTTAAAAAAAAGTTAACTCAATGCTCTCACTGAGTTGCCTAAAAGCTAAAAAAAAGACGAAACTTGTGTCGCTTGAGTTAAGCCTTCTCCCAAATAGTAAATATATTTTAGATGGCTGAAACGGCCAAAAGTCTTCAGAATCAAACGAAAGTCAGATAATTCAATGCAGAAAAAAAAACTGATCAAAACTGCATATTTAACTAATTTTTGACCAAAGTGTCGCTTCAGGCCTTTTTTACTTTCCAGCGACAATATGTTCCCATTTACTAATGAAATGATTTACCTTTGGCCGTAAAAACGAGATTATGTGAAAGCCGTATGCCGAAAATTACATTGTTTCACTTCATAAAAGTACGTTGTAGTAACAAAATAACCGCAAGTTATTATGATATTCAGAAGGTGGCAGTACCTACTTCTGTCATTATCGCCATAAGGAGTATTGTTAGTAAATGACAGCACGGTCGGCGGCAATAATAGCGGCCATTGAGGATTGATTTAATAATGAGCAACTGGTTGCCGTACGTGCGATCAATCGTTCGAAAGGTTAAGCGCGGTTCGCATACATTTTTTAATCATGCTCCGTTACTTTATTATTTTTCTGCACGAGCTCCCACACACACACAGTTTGCCCGTGTGTGCCCGCGTCCGCACGGGAACTTTCGAATATTCTTATAAGGTTAGTGAGTGTGGTTTACCGATGGCAGAACAAGTTGGCATTGAGGCGCGTTGCACAACTGTTAGAGCCGAGTGACGTCACCGCAGTCTCAACTCCGTCTGCCCACTGGAGTCGCCGAGGCGAGAGAAAACACAGGGAAATGCAGGCAACGAATAAAAAAGGAAACTCCCCAATTGCGACAGCTTAAAAATTATTTGTTACAGTTAAACTGCGATTTTATTAAGTGCCAAGGTGCTCGGAACTAGCCTGGAAGTCGTGCATACCAGATCGATGCGAATTGCGTAAATAAAATACGGCCACATTGTAACAAGACATTATCTACCGAAGCGTAGCTTAAACGTTTATTACATTGGACAGGAGGCTTTTTGCTAAGTGCGAAGATTCTTGGCTAGTTCTTCATAGTGCCGGCGCAGCCTCCCAGGTCCGGTTAGGCGCCCCTCCCCTCTATTTTCTGTTCTCCGCGCCCGAAGGGAAACTGCGAATCGTTTATAGTGACTAATATGCGATACCTTCGCCTTCAAAAGGCTTTCATAGGAAACAGACATAAGCCTGGGATATAAAGTGCACGCACCACTGGATACTAGTGACGCGCACAACAGACTTATCTGCGAAATATCCTATTATTATTCTTAGCCAAGACTCGAGAAAAAATGAGAACATTCCTAGCTTATGAAACGTAATAAGTACTATGATCGGTACCACTTTGATTTGATTGAACTAGTTGAATTGTTTTTTAATTGGTTTGAATTCAATCACACCACTCTCGTTAGTATATAATTTTTTGTCAGAATATTATAAGATACTTCTTATTCTAACGTGAATTAGTCTACTATAATAATATTTTTTTTATACAAGATCTTAGGGAGTAAGGTACATTCTTATATTATTCAACTTAAACATAGGAGTACACAAACTTAAAAAATAAAATAAAAACATGACAGTAAAATATATACGCTTAACAATGAAAAATATTATATAACATGGTATGACAGTCAAAAAATCAAAAAGCTTCTTTTGAGACCCCAAGAAACGGTCCCATTATAAAAATATTTTTCACCGGCTGTTTCTATATTTAAAAGCCAGCAAAGAAAGTGAATTGAAATAGTGAATGACAGTGATAAGATTAAATTTGACAGTGTCCATTCCAAAATAGGCAGGAACTGTAAGCCTGCATTTATTTTCTAATTTTATTCAAATCTGCTTATAAAAAGAGGAATACTTTCGAGGTGTAGAAAAAGTTGCTTTACCGGATGGGCTGTCTTTTGACTGTAGCTCCATATGCGAAAAAAATTCAACACTGTCAACGTATTAAACTTCTTTTTTTATAACATAATTTCTATCGGTGCCAACTGAAGTTTCATAATTGAGTAATCGAATAACGTACGGAGTAAAGGCTATAATCGGCGCGGATATCCGTTATTCGCTGTTCCTGATAACCTGGCCCAAGACAGACGTTTCCCTTCCAGAGGAACGTTCGATGAATACTATGTCTTATTCATTATCGCTGGCATCGATCATGCGATTTACAGTATGGAAAAATATTCATTTGCAGATAGAACTTCTTCAAGATAGATATCGACCGCTAGTATCGACTACACTGAAAGTAGTATGCATTCTTGGAACACAAAGGGAAGACAGGAAAAAAATAACTACAGGCAAATGAAAGTAACAATTTATCAATTTCCTTGCCGTAGACTCAGAAATAATGAATTGCTGTTCCTCAATCATCACTATACTAATTATGGATATCATTCTCCAATGTCCTGAATGTCGAGACTTGTTAACTCGAGCCATGGTCTTGAAATTTTTGGTAGCAGTCTAAATGATTTTTGTCATTCTTTACGACTCTACCAAAACTTTGACTAGATCTTGGCTTGAATATTCTTTCTTATGTATATTTTGTCCTATTTTCGTCATTGCTTCATTTAATATTATGTATGTGCTGTTCTTTCTCTGTTGCTCTTTTTCCCATTTCGTGTATTGTATGTTAATTTTTGTAATTGGACTTTAGTCCGATTTACTACTTAAAAGTATTAACTTTTAAGTAGTAAATCTGGTTGGGTCATATCTCAAATCTCGAACTGAGAGCTCTGGCATAATTAAATTTGCACGGAATTCATGTCTTGCGTTGGGTTTTTGAAATACGTATGCAACTATCAAACATAAGACAGCAAGTCGTATTCATAGTTTCGTATTTTTCCATTTAAATCTCAGTTGGGGCGGGGTATTTAGTAAATACGTAAAATCTTTTACGAGTATTTATCATGTTCTTAATTGTATTTTTTTCTTATGATATGACTAACTACTAACTAGGTTTCAGCTCCTTTTGAAGGCATAGCTAGCGTTGCATTGCTACAGATTATTTCTACATTAAAATCACGATTTTATGAAACATAGCGCAGATAAAGCCGCTTTCAAACATGGTCGACCAATTTATTGGACTTTATTAATCATTTTATAAAGACGTACAAGCTGCCTACTTCGTAATGATGTTTCTCTAAGAATTAGTGCGGCTCAAGGTCTTATGTAAGCACTAGAATATTTTAACAATCCGTGGAAGTGTCTGTGTGATAAGATAATTTATGATTTAAATACAGCGGATGTACAACTTATTTATTTCAACAATGGCCAAATCAACTGCCGACTGAGGTTGCAGAAACAATCGCTGAAATTTCCCATAAAATGACAGTGACACCTCAGTGGCAACAACTGCGTCATGAATATTAACTAATTTATATAACTTTCGTTTGATTAAAACCACGAAAACGAATTTATAATTTTAAGCGTGTGGGTCATTAACCTTGCGACAAGATTGAAAAAAAGGATGTTGAATAAAAACACTTAAGTAATACGTTCATCTATTCCAGAACCATATGTTTAAATAAGTTTTATTCGCAAAGAGAAAAAAACAGCTACAATGGTTATACCACGTTACTAACCTACGTCGTTACCCACCGCACAGCATTCCCAAAGATGCCATAGGCCTCTTGTGTGAAGTCAATGTAAAAAATAAAAACAACTTAATAAGAGTAATTAAGGATTTTTTGGTTTTGTACGATTTGAACCAAACATATAGATAGATAATTGGTCATAGTTATGCAGAAAGCATCCAACCCATAATTTGCCAAAATCGAGTTTTACATGTTTTCCTATGGATAAACACGAGATTTCTATCTGTTGAAAACATCCAAGCTAGAAATGCATTAGATTTTTGGTAATATATTTTTTTACTAACGTACATTGCAGATATTTTACTTAAATTAAAATTTTAAAACATTAAAATGTAGGATAACGTAGGAAATACATATATCTTATTTAATAAATACATTGATAGATTGGAAATTACCTATTTATAATATTTCAAAAAGGAAAAAAATCTGATATTCACTTTACAAATGCCGATTGCGCATATTAATGCTTTTGTATTATCATATTTTCAAACGTCTTTTTTTGGGGTTGGATGCTTTTTGCAAAACTACGTCTAATTTACACAATTGAAATAAGCGTTGCAATTTTTTTTTTCCATAAAGCGATAAAATACTCGTAGTTACCTATGAAATCTGATTAACACAACATTTTAAAATTGATCAAATAATATATTGACAAAGATACCAAATTGAAATTCGAATGTTTTTTTTTTTAAATGCTGTATTGATTGAACCGGCTGTTACTGATAAAATGGTTTAGTTATTTATTTGTATACAGTATGCTTTGTACACACTTAGAATTACTTTCAAGGCATTCTAAAAGCCACCGATCGTGTTTTTTATTATATTTAAGCCGGGCGAATAAAAACCTTTCGTTTTAGAATGGATAACAAACATTGACAAAATTATATTTTGCTGATAGTAGAGCCTAGATAAAATATATACCAAATTATAAATTGTTATATTCTTGCAACTGTAAGGCATTAGCTAGAAGGAGATATTATTGTGAATAGAATGGTTATATAATAACTTTGTATATAAGACCACCATTGTCTTACGCACCGCAAGGAAGTTCAGAGACACCCGGGTTCTCAAATTTTTATATAACTCATTAGTAAGGAGTAGACTTGAGAGTGGGTCGATCGTTTGGAGTCCACACGAGGTCAAGTACTCCCTCATGTTGGAGAGGGTTCAGAAGAAATTTCTGAGATTTCTTTACTTGAGGGAGTACGGTTACTATCCGTGGCTCTATCCTACTGACTTTCTCTTGGGTATGCTCGGAACATACCATCTAGAGGTCAGAAGGGATGTGTACATTGCATGTCATTTCTTCAGATTGATTCGTGGATGGTCTGAAAACTTAGCTATCATGGAGAGCATTCATTTCTATGTTCCTGATGGTTATCTTCGCCATCGGCAGCATAGGTTGTTTTATCTCCCGGCCTGCAGGACCAACTTGCCAATGGTCATGCCGGTGGGGAGGGCAATCATGTTGTTGAATCGAATCGCTTCGGATGTCGATATATTTTGCATAAATGAAGCTTCGTTCAAACGACAATCATTCCTGCTATTTGCATAATTATTCCTTGGTTTTATTTTATTTATTTATCATTTGGATGAAAAATTATGTTTGAATTGTCTTATTTTTTATTGTTTTATTTTTTACTGTCTTTACTTTGCATTCATTGCAATTTATATTTTTTTAGAATTAATTGTTTTATATTTATGAAAATTGTGTATTAATACACTTACTCACTCTATTTAAAAACGCATTAAAATAAAATTTTTGCAATGTTTTTAAAATAATAAATAACTGAATAAACTAAGCTGAATAAACGGATTCTATTTTAATTTTGATGACTGATTGGTTTGATCCAATAGTTTAATTTTGTAGCCTGATGTTGCTTAGTTTAAGCAAAATCGGTCGGTCATAAACATTAAAATAAAATCTTTAGTCTTATACAAAGTTATTGTTTCATTTTCATGAAATATGTCAAATCACAAAGTGATTGCTTTCCACGAGAATATAAAAATAAAAGTTTGAGTGGTTGTGAATTCCGCGCACAAGCCTGTCACTCGTCAGGTGTGTAAATCTCAATATTAAGGGAATAAAAGTTTGAAAGTCTTCCCTGATTTGTATGCCGCCGGCGTTTTCAAAAAGACGAAGGAACAATGCCGAAAAGTGAAGACTCCACGCGCTAGGAATTAACAAGTCAACGTGGACGGCGTTATGAATGGAGGCTTCGTAATTGATTCAAAAAGTATTTGTCTTTCGGAGAAACTCGCCCGGCCTCGCTTTCGAAATATGCAGCGCGTACTTTTGACACAATCGGATATTTCCATATATTCATTACGTTTCAATACCCCTTTCGCATTGCAGGCTGCATCTCGATAGAGGAAAGGCTGTCCGACGTCTCCTGACAAGATGGATGTTCTCTCGACAGGGCTCATTCCGCCTGAGATGTGTTCTGTAAACGGCTTCGTTGTCTGCATTATTCTCTCGGCTTTTCTATGTGGGGGTAATTAATGTTATCCATCTTTGGAAATTCTCATTGTGTTTATTGTGTTAAGCACAGCGCGCCGTTTGTTCCCTGTTATTAGTATCTACAGTGCTCTTGTAGTTCTATCGAATTGATTTCTCTCGCGGCTCTGATCAAAATTGACTATGTGAAATTTCGTGATAACGAACAACATGAGAGCCGACATTATGATAATTGCCATTATTTGCTTATCAATCGAATTAATTATGTATTCCGAATACGGAAACACATGGCCATTAAAAATAAAATTTCTCGGTTGTGAAATAAACTTTATTTATATAGTTGGGCTAATCACCCAAAGAATTACGAAATGTAGACATAGCACTTGCCTAATAATCAAAATGCAAACATACATAAACATTAGTAATATGTTAAGTTTAAGCAAATTTTTTCTTGCATATTTAATGGAACAGTTTATTATTCTTATATCCAAGTAACTACTTTATAAAAGAGAATACACGAACAACGCACATCTTCGCATAAATGTAATTAAATCTTCTAACTATATTCTTGGTAGCTAAAATGTAATAAATTTAGAATATGGATTATTCTTACAATGTCACTAATCGATTGATTATACAAAAAATATTCATTTAGAAAAAATAATTTAAAAATTAAATATTCCATAATATTTGTAAGACATGTCAAGGATCCCATCTCAATTAATGGCGGCGGATAATTGAAACGTTTGGTAGGTAAGAACTTTTGTTTTCTAACGAGCTCGGCACATCCCACACAATCCAGATTGGTAATGACAGCATTCAAAGGCTGGAAAATTCGATTTTTTAATATGAATAATAAATCGAGGCCTTTCCTCCTACACCCGGTACCCATTATCCCATTCGCCTAGAAGTTTAGTAACATGGAGTGAGAAAACGAAACTCGTCTATGAGGTGAGGTTCGTCAACACCATATTTGAACAATCTTGAGGTGTTGGTGTTATTGGCCTCTCCCGGATCCGAACCTGAGTCACTAATAGAGCTACTTCTAATATATTGGAGGCTTGTAACCACCCAGCTATGAACCATTGAGATGCTACATTAATCACCATCTTTGCGGAAGTGCACACTGTGCCTCTGATGACATATTTTAGTCTCCAAGAAGATGAACCATTTTAAAAGACATTGACTAAATCCAATTATGGTTCACACGGAATGGGTTCAAGGCTAGGTTAGACACGTACATATTCAACTACCAAGATTTACCGACATAGAAAAAACATTATTTTGCACATTTTTTTTCATACTGTGAGAAAACGGGCGGGTTTTGTTTGGAGATTTTTATTCAATGCATCACATGAAACACAAATATGGACCTAAATCACTAACTTTAAGAGAAAAATAGCATTAATATCGTAGTTATATACATTGCGCATTTAAAAAGAAACCTTTACGAACGTAATTAATTATTACAATATCACAGTTTCACGCATAACTTCGCACTCGTGAAACTGTGAAATTGTAATTATTAATTACGTTCGTAAAGGTTTCTTTATGACATTTTTTAATTCTTTCAACTTATTTTATGCGACATCATTATTTTAAAGGTGCCATGTATTTCTTATTGTTAATGCAGATAAGGACCTACTGAATAGTGTCTCGGCATTTTTTAAATATTAAATTTCATTGCCCGCCTACGCGTGGGGTTTCGCTCTTAACCGCGAGTGTGGGTCCTTTTTTAATTTCTCTTCCAATTCGCCAACACTTTCTCCGAATAAATTACCGTACAATTATCTCAGATACGAAACTCGCGGATCAAAAACATTTTTGAATCATTGTATGAGTGGAAAATAAATGACTTAATTTTGGTTTGGAGATTTTAAAGATGTGGCAGATTAGAATTGTTCGTTTGACAGTTTTTGACGCCTATTTCACATATAAATCAGCATAGGATAAGTGAGAGTCCAAATCTTCTGAAAAGTGCCAAGTTAACCAACAATGGAGGTTCTTACTCACCACGGTTCAAGCAGATTCCCACATTTGCTTTCTAATTGCCAATCGAGATGAGAGAGACAATGTTCTCATTTCGTGTTAAAACGGTTTTTATTAAGCTTCACAGAGGCATCAAACTCAACACATATTTAGTAGCAATTTTGAAAACTTAGCTGTTCATTTTGAACAACGGATTTGATTTTATTTAAAAAATGTAGACACCTACTAATTAATTTAAATCATATCTGGCAACAATAATAAACACGTTTATCCTCATTTTTTTAAAAATCTACAATTCTCATAAAATAAATAGGGATTCGCCTTATTGTAACTTTTAATAATAATATTTGGATAATTTGTACAGCACCGTTTATGTGAGAAATCATCTCAAGGGCGCTGTACTATGTTAATTTATGTACATTTTTACTACTTTATTTCGAATAATAATTTACAATTTCTACATAAATAATTTTTTTTTAGTACGTACATACATACGTACGAGTGCGAACTTTTCAAATTTGGAACTGTTGTTAATTGAAATTATCAAAGTGTAAAAAAATAATCCTTTCAAATCCCTACCTAGAAAATAAAATACCTATTTTTAATGTGTTTTTGTAAGCAACTAATATTTTTTTCTTGGCAAATCAAGTTACATCCCGCAACTAGTATTAAAAAAAATTATATACAATAAAAATACATATAGACCAGCTCATAGTTTCATTTTAATGAAACGTCGACCAAAAAGGGTGATAAAACAGACGCTTGTTTTTTTAGTAATAATATTTTAAAAATTGAACTGATTGATTTTTTTCAGATATATTTCAGTAGTACCTACCTAACGTACCAACAAACTTTTCAAATTTGTAATAGTATTCGATATCTTACACAAAAACACTCAAATAAATTATTTAAAAAAAAAAATACTCTACTGAAATATTTTATTTTAGAGCGTCTCAAATAGTATAATATATTTTACTGACAAATAACATAATCCTAGACAGTTATGCAACGTAATTTCATCATTGTATTCTCATAAAAACACTAAAGAAGGTTTGTTTTTCTCAGCCTTGAAGGCTAATTCAGAAAAAGGTGATTATCCAAAAAAACACACTTCAATCATAAAATGCAGCAAACTAATAACGCAATAATTGCAGTCGGTTTTTCTACCTATTCTTCTGGTAAAATAGCATTTACGAAACATTTATTCGGGAAATCAATTACGGAAAATATACACGTAAAGCACGCCTGTAGAGTTTAATAAGTTTTTTTTTTGATGAACGGTTTTTAATGTTGGCTAATTTCTTATTCAGAGGATGACATCAGATTCAGATTGGATTGGTTCGACCAGCGCTCAGCGGTCATATCATGTGTGACAAGTCTGCAAACTATTTTATTGCCAAGAGCATAAAGTAGGTGTTTACTGCAGCTATACAAAATAATGAAAGGTACTTACGTATGATGTGGTTAGCGCAAGCCACACGACAAGCGGCAAAATTATTCTCATTTTTGCTGAAAGAAAAAGAAAAAACATGTTAATTTATTTGTAAAATGTGCGTGGCCGTTTTAATTAGCGTAGAATTAAAGAAAAAGAAATAAATTGGAAAACAGCAATTGTTGAAATCTTTAGAATAACATTATAACTAACTAACATTGTAGTACACAAGTGTAGAGGAAAAATATTTTTACACACGAAATGAAGGAGCAAAGAGTTTAGTATAGATTAAAAATCAAATTTATTTTCGAAAATCATGATGTTACAATATAATATAAACACATTTAATTAGTAATTAAACTCATGCCACATATTTGAATATATAATTCATTAACAGAATTTTAAATTGAAAAATCTACATGAAGCCGCTATTACAGGTGTTTTGTAAAATTCATCTCAATAATAATTAGGAGTTTTGGATTGTGCGTTGAACATCTGGTGATTATAGAAAAAAATATCAAAGTAGGTTGGGGGGTACCTTCTTGTCATCCGCCACATAGAACGGAGACACTAATACCAACATTCACTATAATAAATTCATTAATTCACGTTAATCACGCACTATCCTCAGACACAACCCGCAGGTCTCCCTGCGCCGGGCAAGCACTCAAAAACACTCAACAACTGTGTGGATGTACCATTATATTTTCGAAACACAAAACCTTAGTGTCACTGAGTATAATTGCATCACTTCACTCCGGCCAACTTCTTAGCTAACTTCTTGTTCTCTTGACTAGACAACGATGTTCTCCGTGCGACCGTATTAACGCGACTGACCGCTACGAAATAATTTCAAGAGAGCCAAGATACAGAAACCACACAGAGCCGAGCGGCGAGTCGAGCCGCTCACACCTAGTAGCAAGGGGCCTTCAGATTGCGTCACTGCTGAGGCCTTCGTGGAAATCACCCGCGCTTCCTTTACGTGGGTCATTATAATTACACCTTTTTACTCGCTGTTGCCATTTCATAAGGCTTTCTTGGGCCATGCGGTGTGGGAGGCGGGAAATCATATATTCGAGAGTGGTTCGTTTTTTTCTACGAATTCGATAGACTCGATAATTCAATTATTACGTGATGCCGCAATATGAAGGGACTAGTTTCAAAATGATATTACTTTTTTGGGTTCTTCATTACGGGCGGTCAAAGAGACCATTGTGCTTCCCCGCGGATACTTTTCCATACGAATGTTTCGCCCGTCGAATTAAACGCTGAAAGCGAAGCCTGTCCGAGTCTTATTCGAGGAACGTGCGTCGGATGTGAAGAGCCCGGGATCGTTCAACTGAATTATTCAGGAATCCAAACGACCTTAATTTCCGCCCAGTCCGCCCCTGCGGAAGCGCGGATAATGAGGAATAAATCAATAAGCTACATTCACTGAGCGGATTTGTGATTGTTTCATGCATATTACGCGTAAGACGGCGAATAAAAGCATTTTGCAATTGCCAACAACGTGTCCCACTGCTTTAAAGAAACATGTTGTATAATGTAACCAGACTCATGAGACTGGTGGCGTACGAAATGAGAGAATGTAGGCGGTGGCATTTCGTCTCCTAAGAGTTGCTAGGCACAAACTTCGTGAATTTATCGAATACGTTCATTTCTTGAGGAAGTTTTGATATTTCAGAGGAAATTTTGTGGTTTGAAGGTGATAATAATGTATCAGATGTGGATTCCGCCTACAGAGTCTTCGCAAGGAGTTTATATGGGCGGATGGCTTTGGTTCGTATGCGGATTATCCGACGTTAGTCACTTCACTACTTGGGTGTAGGCATTTTTTTACATTCGTCCTTTGCAAAACCCAAAATAAGATTGTCATAAATAATGAGCTCATAAATTTCGTGTTAGTGTTCATCTACATTTGAACTTTTGTAACTTAAAGTTACCGGTTCCACGTACCTACGTATACAAGATACGAGTTTACGCCCAAGTCAAACATAAAATCTCACCCACACATTAAAAACCAAAGTTACAATTTGTCATTCAAAATACCAACTTTTCTTTCAAACAAGAAACTAACCTCCAAGATAACTCATTTTAGTACAAAATAATAAATGTTAACTCTCTCGAGATAATTATAAATATTACTCCATGCTTTAACCTTTAACGTATGCCTTTAAAATGTTACTTTATAGATATGATTAAAATGCATATTGCAGATTCTCCAAACGGAGTCGTCATAAATTTTAAGGATGAAAGGCCAACCAAAAAACAAAATCTTAAAAAATATTCTAACACGAAATCTGCCAAATTCGAAAGGCGCATCGGAGATAATGGTAAATAATTTGCATAATTTACATCGGCGATTCTGAAAATAGCTGTAAACGCGCTAAAAGTCAAGGCTGCTAAGAATCATCGTTCCCAACTTAGATCGACGATTAATGCAGTATGTATCTTTGAAATTATACCTTGTGTTTATCTTATACAGCTTATGTGAATTGTTAATTTAAATAATTAAATGCTTTGTATGATGATTAAATTGCACTTTCTGTGTGGATCTATTGCCACTAATGTTAAGTTTTTTACTCAAAAGCATCACACTTTCAAACATCTTTTCTTTTGTTGTAGAAATTTTTTCGGCATATACCACCCCAGAAAGCTTGCTTGTTTCAGTGGTATAACCAAAATAAAATTATCCGACTTCTACTAAAATAATTTTTAGCAAAAACTTTTTTAACTAGTTAAACGATAAAATTGATATTTGTCAAACATCAACGATATACTGATGTTAATCCTCTGATAATTATTTAGGTAATTCTTCTTTCAAAATAGGCAATTGATTTATTTTTCTTCCTTGTTGAAGCCAGAATCAAAGCAATTCATTTTGAATTAATGGAAACATTTCTTAAAACTAATGTATGTACACAGACTGTAAAATTAAACCTATAGTTTTAATGTCGGGTCATGAAAAGAATCGTTATAATAGTAGAGTACGTTTAAGACGTTGAATGAATGTGAATGAAGCAAGGTTGTTGCTTAAATAGAGATGTGTCGTCACACATCCATCATATCTGCCTGCCCCTGCGGAAAAGGGTTTACTTAATTAGTTTGCTTTTTTATGTGAATACCGCAGAAGGGTCTGAACTATCCAGAGCCACTAAGACTATGGCACCCCTAATCAAGGTATGTATAAGTCTGAAGAAAGTGTATAAGGGGAGGGGATTTAGATGGGGAAGAGGAAGTTTGGGAGATACCTGACTGTTCAGATCTGGTAACCAAACACGACTAAAGCCATTCCAAGTAATGTAAATTGACTTTTTATTAATATTTTGTTGTGAACGGTGCATTATGTTTTAATATACAATGCTAATGGTACAAAAATAGTAACATTCTGGAAATTATGCTATAATGGTACAATATAATGTTATAAACTGGGACCTATGTTATAATGGTTCAATATTGTTTTGTTGTTGTACAATTATAACTATTTAAAAAAAATAACAAAATACTGCATTTATTTTAAAATTATGATGTAAACTGTGCCTGCACCATTATATATTATGTTAATAGTGAAAAGAATAACAAAAACAAATACTAACATTATATGATTCCAAAAAAAAAACAACGTTTCGATCCTAAACGCTGGTCTTTCCCCAGGGCGACACTGAGAGTATCTACCACTCTGGAAAGTTATTTAGTTATATAATACAAATTTGCAGGCATTAAACTAAGGTAGGCTGTAAAAATATGAAAATGAACCAAAAGATTAGCCAGAATTGGGCCAAATAAAAATGATGTTCGTCCATAGTGTGAGACGTATTGCCCAGGGGCCCGGATATGTCTCCGCCACTGATTCCATCACACAAATTGCGTACAGCGTACGCCTACATTCATCCAAGCGGAGTACAGCATACAATTCTATCGGACCACTCAATCTCCTCTTCTCGGACATGGCTGTACGTCTCCCGACACTTGGCGCACGTTCATCAGTTGAAGCGGGAGACCAACTCTTGGAGAAATGATTCCACCGAGCGCTTTTATTTTTTTTTTGTTTAAAACATCGATGAGTTAAATAAAATTATTTTTTCTGGCGGACCGCTACAATTTTGTTTTAAATTCAATCAATATTTAAAGACCAAATTTTACGAATTAAATAAATGCACAAGAAAAAAATAGGTTGTTGCAAGGATTTTAACGCCAGGATCTTCTTACGAGCTCTCCCAATACTACATTTTTTAAGATTACATTTTTAGCGCTGCTTCAAGTTTTGTCAGCAATAAGAAATTGTATTCATTTTAAATGACCTGACACGGGTTCGAAGTCCGACATGCGCAAATAATTTTTTTTAATGTATGTTACTCCACACGTTATTTAAATAAAAATTAAACAGCATATTTGCAGCACGTTCCAGAGTGATACATACTCAGCATAACGCTCTTAGAACGACTGTTTAGAATTGAAATGTTACTTGAAATGATTTTAGCCGGGTTTTGTGACCAGATCTGAATGGCCAGGTACCGTCGGATTGGGGGTGAAGCGGACCACCGAGCTTACATTGTCTTGTGAACGCCATAGCTCCGTCAAACGAAGTGACATCCCCTAAATAATTTCCTTAAGTATCTCGGCAGGATTAGGTTAACATATGCAGTGGTCGGTTGTGTTGTGTGACCGCGAGAAATATTCAAATTAAATTTCGAGTAAAATATGCGGTATTTTAATTTTGTGAATATCCGGTTTTATAACTACTGCACATTAGAACTTGAAAAGGACATTGTGTTCTTAACCCAATTATTTTGTTGACTTATATCTAACGTAAGTACAAAAAAATATTTGTTGTTGAGTTTTCTTTTTTGACTTTTGTGTGATATTCACTTTAAAGAATATAAAAATAACAAACACAATTGCAACTCTTAATCGCATATATAATAATAAAAATACCATAGAAGTAACCTGAGTTTGTGACCTCACTTCCTGTAAGATTTTCTTCCCAGAATTTTGATTACTTTAGGCGTAGATGTAACATATTTAAATACCTGTATGATTTTTTAAATACCCAAAACTAGGATTTTTCTGAGACCTAGTAAATTTACAAAAAAATATCAGCCAATCAGTTTAATATTCACTAATAAGAGTACTATTAACCATCTGGGATCATTTGTATGTACCCCTCACATCAAAACAACTCGATGTAAATTGCAAAATTGCTCTGAACGGATCACAGTTATTTATATTGGAAGTAAGTGTCAACAGAAATACGACAGATAGGCGTATCAAATCTTCGTTCACTATAGAAGACGGACAGTGGTTTTTTATTCCACTTAACGAGATATACATTTTTACCGGAGCCAAAAGTGCCAAACTTAATTATAAAATATTTAACACGAAGTATGATTACATTGATTACAGGCGACGGGTACATAGTTCCTCGAAGGCAGATATTACTCGAGCAACACGTAGTTGGTAGGATTAGATATTTGTTTGATACAATTAACATCACACCGAGCTTCCACCGATGGTAATTTGTTCATTGATGCCTACAGGAAAAACCTGTAATCTTTAATTATGTACGGGGAGAGATATTCAGCTTCACGTCAGTTTTTTAAACAATGTTTTTTTAATGAAGAACGAGAAACACGCAGCGTAATCTCCTGGTGGTTTTCGTCGTATCAGATGGTCTCACGCCTAGAAGGTCGCTTCTAATTCCAAACGATAGCGAACAAAAACTCTAGGTAATAAAATTGTAATTCTATCGACGGAAATTGCGAGAGTTTTCATGACATTTATGACTTAATTTGATTTTCGAAGGTCGAGAGAGAAGTTTTTCAAAATGAAATAAAAACGCTGCGGGCCGACAAACATTGAATGAATTGTGCAATACAGTTTTGAGTGTTGCCTCCAAAACCGTTGACCGTTAGAAAAGCTTACAATATTTTTCAAATGAAATAACAAGGTTCTGTGTTAAAAAAGCTCACAATCGAACAAAGCTTTAATCTTCTCTGCGGATCGAATTCGTTGATGTAATGTTTCTCGATAGTGGTACACGCCACCGGCCACCGACCACCGACTACACTGAGTCAAGCCTAGTCTTCTAGCTTGTGTCGAGTCTCGCGCCGGGCTGCGCTTATTTCTAGCAAGGCCTTCCCGTGTAACGGATCATTACCTGGTCTCAAGCGTATTTCCGAGCAGGTAATCCGAGCAACAAGGGCGTAATCAAAACGCTACCAAAGTTCAACAATCTCGAGCGCCGGGTTCAAACATCATGCTGAATTACTCGGTTCGGCCAATCCCTATCGGGCCCATACTTCTAAGCCGCGAGATGAACACTTTGTTTTGATTTAAGAAATACCGGTTGAATTTAACACGTGTAATAAGGCGGAATTACATTTACCGGCGAGCCCGTTTCCCGGGGGGTTTCGTCGGCATCCCTAGCACTAGCCCAACGTTTATTGTTGTTGTGTGCGATAAAGGTTTTAATGACAACTGATGGGGAAGAAATCTTTAATGAGATATTACGAATTTACGGGATCAGATGCGGGTCTTTTCCAATACAAGGAAATATCATTACATGTAATAATACCTTTATATTAATAATTAAAATTATATCAATTATCTTCAACGTAAATATTTTATTTTTATCTGGCTTATAACACTGTTTACACTGACTATTTTCAATAAGTTCACTGTACACTGTTTACTCTGACTATTTATAATAATTAACTGTATTTATTTTAATGAACCCGTCAAATTTAGACGATTTTAATCGAAGAGCATCACAACAAGGACGCTTACTTTCGAAACTCAGAATATGAGATAGAATATTCTTTATCACAGCACACGGGCTGATTGAACACAGTTCCGTTATTATTTTCAATAGTGAAGATGTGGTAATTATAATATTTAAGAGATTTAAATCACGAGAGCATTCAAAACTTGACTCTCAAACTGTCAGCTTATTGTTGTAATGTTTTTGTATGTAATATTGTAATTTTTATATTGCATTTTGTATTTACCACTGGTTATATATTTATTTTGATTTTTCAAGAAGAATAATAATAATAATAATAATATTTATTATTATTAATTTGATAATAGTACTTTTTGTTTTTTTTTTTATGTATCATGTACTATCATATAATACTTTACCTGTCAACATCAATACATAGTACAAATTTGTTGTAAAAGCCCACTAGGGCGTTAGTAAAAAAATAAATAAATAAATATGAAACAGAAAAAATATAACGGTCGCGACCGAGACTCGAACTCGGAACCTCTTATTTATCCGGGAGTAACGCTTCTGCCTATTCAGCCACCGAGACCTTATGAGAAACCGGTATTTTCAATAATTTAATTTAATCTTCATTTGAAAATTATCTAATCTAATCTTCATTTGAAAATTATTAATATCGTTTATTTAAAATTTTCTTCTGATTTGGCTGCCATCTTTGTATTATTGATATTTTTTCAATTATTAAAAATATAAAAAATAAGTATAAAAGCTTTAAAGTTAATTCTAATTTAATATGTAATAATATCGTTTAGTGTGAAATACACGTATGTCTTGTCTAGACCCGAGAGCAAGCGCATCCGCACGAGTGTATTGGGTTGATTCTTGCGTTTTGATTACGTTGAACCAATTGCTCTTTTCGCCTATCAATTTTCCATTAGCTTCCTATATTCAGTTGGCAGAATTGTAGCTCTCTAAATGGCAAATTGTGAACTACCGATATCAATAATTCAACAGATCATTTGGAAACTTTTTACTATTGCAAATAGTATACAGCTAACATTGTGAACTGGACTAGATACTAGACTTGTCTGTGATGTAATATCATAATGTTTTGCTTGACCGCTAGTTTCTGGGCCGACGCCCGCGTATCAGTTTTCATATACTTATCGAGTAATTACCTGCACATTATCCAAGGAGAATATGTTCATAATATAAAAGGGGTGAAAGGTATAATTGCTGCGATGTTGCCCACGTTAAAGGCATGTGTAATAAAGCCGGACATATTACATATAAAAATAGTAAGAACATTTTTGGACAAGACACATTGTGAAATGTATCTCGTCATCATAGCTTTGATATAACATAAAACAGCAACAAATAAAATAAAAAGTGTAACATAACACTTTTGCATTCATAATTAATTCGTCATAGAAATCGGAAGGCTCTCAAATATAACATTATAAAGCTGCTGCTTATTCACGGTGCACGGTGCATTAATCAATTTTAATAACTTCACGAGTCGTATTTTATTCTCTCCAGTTTGTTATCATTAAATAATATATTCCCGGATTAGATCAGAATTAAGAATGCATTATATGATTTCAATGTGTGGACTATTTTTTTAAAACAATTATTTGTATGAGATTATTCGCTTTAGTGAACAGGAATTAATTAAGCATAATGTGTAGATAATAATTTAAAAAAATATTACAACTATCTAATTTTATTATATAGTTACCTTTTATTACTACCTTCTTCTGGTAAACAACACTTTCTAGCAATGAGGAATTTATTGTAATCACTTTTATTTTAATTTATTGAAATTGAAACGCTAGTAGATACATGTATTACAATTACAATACTACGCTTATCTTTTAATCAAATTAATGTGTAGAAATGCGGAGTGTTTATCTTGAAAAAGTAATGACATAGGTAATATGATAAAGGTATAGAGAAAGGGAGACAAAGGAGAATAATCGTAAAAGAATAGAGATACATTCTTAAAGAAGCAGAGTGTAGATAAATAAAAGGTAATTTTTAAAGGAGGTGATATAATATAGGTAATACTTTGGAGCGGTGAAAAATAATCATAAATGTATAAAGACACAAACTAAGGAAACAGGTAATCCATAGAAGGGCTATTCATACCAATAAAAAAAATAAAAAGGCTCTTGCCAATTTCATTTTGACTCCACGGACAGACGAATGAAATTGATTTTCTGTTGAAGAAAGATTTACGAACCAGAAGTAAGGAAAAACTGATCTTACTTCGGGCACAAGGACACGCTTACAACACACTTATATCGGTTTATTTTTGTGATTGTTATAAACAACGCTATTGAGTGATGAAAGTACCTACCACTTTTAATGTATTTAACGGTATACCGCTCCGTTATAACATCTCTTTTATTACGTGCGTCGTTAATGACAACGACGGAGACGTTACAACGGAGCTCTCAGCAGCAGGACCATACAGTAACTAAATTGTTTCCTTAAAGTTTTCGTAGCTAAGAATTAGAGTACTTAGATAATTGGGAGAAAGGTTCGAGCCAAAGTCGTTTTTTACAGAACTGAAGTATTAATACCCTCTCAAATATTTATGTCAGGAAGTATTCATAAAATTAATTCTTAAGATTCATGTGAGCAAAAGTAATCTTTTAGGTTTTATAAAATAAAAGGTTGTCTACAAGTTTAGTCTCCTCGACCGCTTAAATGAATTGACCACGACAGTTCGTGGAGATCGTGAGACCCTACACAGCTTTAGACCACTGGTCCCTCAATAAAACAATAGGCCTCTGAGTGGTGTTCAATTGTGCCTGGTAATTTGAGACAATGCACTTTATTGACAACCACAAATCCCAACGTAATAAACCATAAATAGCTAATGTTGCATTAAACTTCACAAAGGTGTGGAACTCAAACTAATCAACAAATTATTATTCATGAAGGGGTAACGAATATAAGTCTTCTCCTAAGCATTGAAGGAGACAAAGAGACCTGAAGAAGATAACTAAGATTTTCTGGGCAAGGAAAGGCTGATGGTTATCAAGTTAGACTTTTTGGGAATCAAATATATTTAGAGAATGATACATAAAATAAAAACTCCGGTATAGATGCAAGTCAAGTCGTTTTTCTTCGGTGTGTTTATGAGATGCCCTTGAATTTATAAATAATGATACAATTTTGTTTACTGAGAAATACAGTTTTGTAGCCTGATTATTTCTTTCTCCGTGATGTTTTGTTAGTGGGCAAGATAACAATAACGCTGTTAAGTAATTTTCATAAAACATAAGGGTTACCGCCTTTTTTAATAGTAAATACCGCATAAGAGTTCCAACTGCTCCCAACCATCTGGAGTCAATGCGACCCAATTGGGGCATGTTGTGAGGTTGAAGGTAGTGGGGAGGGGAAATAAATGGGGAAGATGAAGGTTTGGAAGTACATGGCTTTTCAGATCTGAATGGTGGTCTTTCACCAGGGCGATACTTAGAGTATTTATTACTTTGGAAATATATGTTGGTAATGTTCAATAGTCAATATTTATGAGATTAAAAAAACCTTATCGTGTTCAAATTCATACATTAATAATTAAAAAATACTAAATACTTTTTTGATCAAGCTGTTTTCAAATCAAAAGCTGAAATTCGAGTAAAAAAAATATTTCTCGGAAATAAAAACATCAACATTGACTTTTGAAAGTTTGTATAAAGTCAGAGTTGCTTGAACGGGTCGTATATATAAACATCCATCATTACGTATTATTCTTGTCATAACATATAACAAGAATAATATTGGGTATAGTAATTTTATATTTAACTGTTCGGATAAAACTTCTCCTTATTTTGAATTGACCACTTTTTCGTTCGCAGATAAGTGGTCAATTCAAAGTCAAATTATATCATCAGAATCATTATTAAGTCGATCTCCGATCATCAATTGCTTCAGAATGACCTCAACACACTCAATAAATGGTGTATTGACAATGATATGCACTTAAATGTTGATAAATGTTACACTTTAAACTTCACTCGAAATAGAATTACAAAGAACTTTTCCTACGTTATTAATAATACTATCCTTAATAAAGTTTCTTCGGTAAAAGATCTAGGAATCACTCTTGATTCTAAATTCATATTTGATGTTCACATTAACGACATTAAGTGTAAATCATTCAAAATGATGGGATTTATTCACAGAATATGTAAACCATTCAAGGACCCACAATCAATTCTAACCCTTTACAACAGCTTGGTTAGAAGTAAATTGGAATATGGTAGCACTATTTGGAATCCTCATTACCACAAGTATGTAAACACTGTTGAATCTGTTCAAAAAAAAATGCTAAGAATGTTATCTTTCAAATGTGGTCTACATGACCATCTTAGATCATATGATGCACGCCTTGAATACTTTAACATGGATACACTGAAAACTAGAAGGCAATTAACTGAGTTGATATGTCTACATAAAATAATTCACGGTCATCTCGACACTGCAATATGTCTTAGCGCTATTGAAATTAATGTACCTAATGCTCATTGTTTAAGACGCCATAGTACATTCCACCTGAATACATTCAGAAACAATATTGCCTACTTTAGCCCTCTATCGCAAATGTGCCGACTATATAATCTAATAGAGTGTGCTGATGTAGACATTTTTGTTGATGGTCTGTACGGTTTCAGACGGAATGTCATGTTATTGCTTAAAAGGGTGTTAGAGTAATTCCCTAAGTATATTTTGTATGTATCTAGTAGTAATAAGTACAAAAACAACAATTTTTTAAAAATTTAATGTATCTTGTCTATTTGTATTGTATTTATCAATGATTGTACACTAACTGGTTTTTTATAACTGGATTTTTTCACGAAAGTGATAACATCTGTTAAAACCCAGTATAAATAAATAAATAAATAAAGAATCAACATTACTGATTCATAAGAAGCTGAATGACTTTGCGAGTTAAAATACTCACCAATCAAAACGTAATGGACCATTTTGTGTAGTTACTTATAAACTTATATAATCAAAATCAAATAATTTTTACGTAATTTATTAAGGTCTTGTATACTTTTTAGACACCCTTTTCAGTGGAAAAGTTTAATTCAAAAATGTATGATTGGAAGCCTTAAGATGTTACGCCCCACTCTTACTTACGGTCTACCCTGATTGACTTTTAAAACGATCACTTGTGTGAGTGTATACTGATACGATACACAGACATTCTTGCCAACATCATATTTCATGTAGCCGTCACGCGAGTACCAAGCCGGCATTGTGTCGGTGTCATTGAGGCTCTGGTGATTTTTTCAGCGCCGACTTAATGCTCGAGCCTTCAAAGATCACCGTAGTGTGTTATACATTATGTATTATCATATCTGAAAGATTGCTAACGGGTCCATGCGTATTGTATATGGTGTATGTATCCGAAGTGAAAGTGAGTCCGCCATTTTAAAGTCCGCATATTTGTTTGGTTCGCCCGGTGCAGACCGGCGCGCCCCAGGTGGTTTCCTTACAATTAAACGTGATTTAATTAGAATTAATCAGAATTCTCAGAGAAGAACTGAATGCATCTAGTTGGCATGTATACCGTTGGTTTAAATATATTTTCGCAGATAGAAATTCTTGCGTACTTGACGTTTGCTCCTAATTTAATTATATTAACCAAAAGTTTTATAAAAGTGCACTCGTTTTATTGTTGTTTTATGATTTTGCGGAAAATAACAATAAATAACTAAATTAACTGCCCAATGACGGGGGCATAGTTTTAATATCAAATAAGCAATCGATGCACTAAGTGGGTCAAAAACACAAAACAAATTTGACTTTAAATTAACTCAAGTCGACAATGTTCAAATCGGAGCACCGTTAATAGGACAATCGAGTTAGCTTTGAGAATTAATCTATTTTCCATGCAGTAGATGTGTGTATAATCAACAGTTATATTTGTACGGCAACAATGTACGTATCTACTGTCGGGAAAAATAATTATATAGATTCAGCTAACGTAATAAAATACACCATCTAATTGTGTACATAATTGAGATGCATGTAAACGTGCAGTGGAAGCTGAATGCAGATTTGCATGGCAGCATTGTGGGCCCAGTGCTGGTACGTGGCACGTGCTCATTTCCATCATCAGTCTATTGTAGTGCGCTAATTGAAACCTTTTCAAGGTAACGAAAATCTAAAGAGTGACCTCTGCCGCATCACAATGCCGAGAATTCAATGCTGTGACTCGATGCACTCGTGACTGCGAACGCTGCAGCGGAGGTTTGCTATAAGTGCACTCGAAATTAATACAATGCCAGCGAAAGAAAGTAGGTGCGTGAAAAGCCATGTGAAAAGTTTCTCCGCGTAACCAGTTGAGTGGATTTTGACTTCTTGCAGGTAGGTTACCCAGGTGAAACCAGTACTACTCGCGTTTTCATCATGAGTGCGTCTCTGAGAATCGTTTACTTTGAGAACGAAAGCTACTTCACAATAATACAGATTACGTATGCACTTAGTTGGCAGTAGGGTTATTCTAACAAAATCCTATTGGACTGGAGATAGACATTCCTCACGGCTGTATGATTTGGACGAAGTTGTTTTTTCCAGTAAAGTGAAAATAAGATCCATTAAATTTTCCGGAACTCGCAGTATCTAGTTTTTTTACAATGTTAACAAAATTGACACAAAAACGGGCGTGTTTCGAAAAATTTCCCGATATATCGATATCGACATATTTTATGATCTTCACTACTGCCTAATTTTTTTTTTTAATTTTTTGAAATTCTGTTAATCTTAATGTGTTTGCAATATAGATTAGATATTATTTATTTAAGTTTGGCATGTATAATAAATTAATCAAATTATTAATCATTTAAATCAATAATTTAATCTTGAAGGCAAGTAACAGAAAAGGTAACTTTTTTGTTTTATATTTTTGTTGAAGATTATTGATATTATTTCAATAATTGAATTTTTTTTTTTTTTTTTTATTATTTCTTAACTTCATGTTTATTTACAAAATAGTACATACATTGTTCTCCACGCTAGGAGTTCACCTGTGATGTGGAGAACATTTTTCGAATTGCATGTTAAAACAATTTAAAATATAAAATAAAATCTAAAAGAAGATAATAAGATAAAACAAGATAAAATAAAATAAAAAAATTTAAAATATAAAAGAAAATACTAAATAAAAAATAAAATAAAGCCACTTTAAGACAAAAAATTACAAATAAATAAATTTCCTAGTAGCACTATTATTATAATAGTGTATAATTAAAAATTAGGAGAAATTGAAAAAAATTATTATTGAAAAAAAAAATTATTATTATTTATATATCACTGAAAGGCATCACATAAAATCGAACACAAACAATAATTATTCATCACCTTCAAAACGGATCTCTTCAAGACCAATGTAAGTTCTATAATTTATTTCAAAGCCTTTTTTATGCGAATATCGCACAAGAGTCTCAACTGCTCCCAACTGTCCGGAGCCAGTGGAACTATCGTATCCCCAATTGGAGTATGTTGCGAGGCTGGGGGAAGTTGGAAAGGGAAAGAGACGGGGAAGAAGAAGGTTGGGAGCTACCTGGCTATTCAGATTTGGTCACCAAACATGGCTAAAGGCATTTTAAGCAACGTTTCGATTGTGAATGACGATCAGGTAACCAGGGCGATAGTGAAAGTATCTACCACACAGTTACCCCTAAAGATAACGTGAGTAGGTTTAGGGCAGTATAAGCCAACTGCATGGACTTGATATATAATATGTAAAATGTTGAAAAAGAGTTGAATAGAAATACACGCCCATTAGGGATACCAAAAGATGCACAATTCACTCATTTTCTACGCGAATTGCAGGGAATAAAATTGCAGATCTAAAGCTAGAAAATGTAAAAGAGTTGCTCTCCCGTTTGAATAGGGTAGCTAACCAGAATCGATATATTTAAATAGGTAAATGTATACCCACGCAATAGACCTTGCAGCGTTCAGCTTCCCGGACGGCAAGCGACGAGAAAGGCCTTCACATTCGCCTATTTACTCCCCGCATTACGTGACTCAATGAGTTCTTGATTAAATATTACCTTCGACATTAGCGTCCGTCAGCTAAATCTTCAATGAACTTTTGATTTCAAATCCTGAGCTCTGATGCAGAAGCAATAATTAAATAAATTAATATTATAATATTACCCTCGCCAACTGCTGACATATTTGTACAGTTCTCAAGAGACTACATTCACGCTGACTTGTATGAAAAGAGTTTTGTTGCAACTCGTCATAACAAAAATAATAAATTATTCCAGAAGGTATGTAGAGGTAGTGCAATGCAATACGGTTACATTCTATAAATGACAATTAGTAAAATGACAATTAATAAAATGACAATTTAAATAAACAAAACTTAACTAACTAACCATCACTCCGTTTCTCCGCATGGGTAGGCAGAGAGGACGGACCGCCATACAACTCTGTCTTGGCCCACAATCCTTGCTTTATTCACATTCATACATCGTCTCATACATTTAAAAAAAAAAATTATTTCCATTTTTCTGACTCTTCACATGACCCGATTAAAGTATTTGATTCACTTGATCGTGCCATGTCTTCTTTGGGCGTCCCCGACTTCTTCTTCCATTTACTTTCGTATTATATATTCTTTTCACACTCCTTTCTTCGTTCATTCGCTCTACATGCCCAAACCATCTACGCGTCTCTTTCTTGATCTTATTCATTACGCTTACATCAGCCTTGCATTCTTTACCGATAACCACATTTTTAACACATGGTTTTATCATAAAAAACAAAACTTAAAACGGGAAAATAATATACCTCCACAAGATGCCAATAACCTAGAGATAGCATTTTTTTAATAAATGCATCGCTTGAGGGACCGAAGATTTAACGATCTTCTATTGAAGAAAGGGTAAATTTCTAAGACTCCGTTCTATCTCAGTTCTGGACCATCGATTTACATTTTAGTTATGAACTCAACTTCTAAGCTTCAGTACTGATTCACAGTTCTGATCTATTATTCTGAACACCAATTCCAGATTATCCTGCCTACGCCACCCAGTTTACCCTCCCATAATAATAGGTTAGAAGAAAACCAATGTTATGATAATATCAAGGAAAACAAACACAGTAAAAAAAAACAAATTGGTTTCCATTGTATTGGATTATCTTAAAAAACAATTAATTATGCCATGTACAGTCTTCTAACACACGGTGTACTAACGAAATCACTGGAATTTAAGATCTTCATTGCGATAATTGGAGGCGCTGATAACATTTATTTGCGCTAACAATTGGCCAAGTATTTCACAGACTGAACAGTAATTATTTTTCAAAGCCGAATTTTAATTGGGCAGGATGCTCCAACTTTTGTTTTACGTAAACCGATAAAACCAGAAAGCCTTGAATTTCGGTTTATTTATCAATAAAAAGTGTTGCGCCATCGTGATTCAATATGCGTTTTCATTTTCATTTGATATTTAAAAACGTGTTACAATTAAACAATAAAAACATTAAAATTTTATTTTATAATTCAGACATAAGAGAAGAATACCGGATTTCGTATTTATTAAATGAGCTCAGTTACCTATGCTGAATAAAGGTACGCGATCTCGAATTATTATGATCGCATCTGGTTGCGAAATTACCGAGAATCTTGTTCTGTACATCTGGAACATAGCATCATACAAAGTACGTAATGTTGAATACTTCGTCATTATATCAATTGCTAAGCGTCAGAAGATGTAGCAACCGGTCTATCCGTTTTTGGTAGCTTGTAAATCTATTCTGGCAACCAGTATTGTCACAGGGCCTTAAGAAATGCTAATCCGAAGAGCACAATGGCAAACCCCCCTGTATCAATATAAAAAGAACTGTCATCTCTGCAGTACTCGATGATAATGAGGTTCTATTATACTTGTATCTGATTCTGCACAAGAGCCTCATCTGTCCGAAGCCAATAGTACTAGGTATGCCTAATTTTAGGAGTGTTGTGAAGCTGAGAGGGGAGAAAAAGTGGCAATACAGTGGTTCAGATTTGGTCATCAAATACAGTTGAAACCATTTCAAGAAACGTTTCGATTCTGAATGGTGGACTTTCTACACTACGACACTGAGAGTATTCACCATTCTGGAACATGATGCAAATATAGTGTTTTGTTTGAATCTATTCAATTTTCGATTTGGTGGTTTGTTAGAATATTTTCCACTTTGAAGCACAGAGGAAATACATTACAATTTATTATTTCTAATTTTGAAACTGTTAATTCGTGATGGAACTCCATTTTAATGATTTTAATAATACCAAATTTTGAACTAAAAAAAATCTTCAAAAAATAGTGAAATAAAGTTAAAAACTTGGTATTATTAAAATCATTAACATTACAATTTATTTATTTAACCTTTGGGTCCAGAGTCATGGAGCTTACCGCACTGCTATGGAGGTCGCTACTTTCGAATGGCATATTTCTTTACTTTTTATAATAATTTGCTGTTTTCTTGTTTTTTTTTATTACTGATGACTGCATAAGAATATAAAATGGTGAATTAATTTAACGATTCACACTGAAGAATCAATGTTTTTGTAACAATATGAATGTGAATGTATAGTTTATAGCAGTTAATTCAACAATTCATAGTCTATACAAATCATATGTTATGTATGATGGTCAATGATCAATGAAAAAGATCTGACTGTAGAAAACCCCGCCTAACAAAATGTCACGATTGTGAATGAGTGCATTACATTTGAGTACGCATAATAACCGCTGTCATCGCGCTAGTAAATCGCTGTCATTATTTAATGAGAGGAAAACTCTACACAGATACTGTTACCTGCTACTCTCAAGGATGTCATTAAGTGGAAGAATGCCTCCCAGAGGGAAAGAGGAATGATAACGAGTGATGAAAGAACACATGAGTTCTTACACTTGCATAGAGAAGAAAAATAATAAATAGAAGACTAGGTAGTTAGATACCGTTAGATACTTTGGTTCGGAGCCTCGCTCGAGGCGGAGCGTGAAGCGAGACGCTTGCAATAATAACAATTATTATTATTTAAAGTGCTTTACCGAAATCACAATAATGTCACCCTCCTTGCTCGTGACTATTGTGACTCGAACGGAAAGATTTTAATGTCTGATACATATGCGGTGAGCTTACGCAAACAGTTGTACGAATGCGATTTTTTTCTTTTTGCTGTAACTAACTGGAGTTTAGCTGTCATTTGAACCATACAGGCAATCAGCAGCTTTCAGTAACGAAACTTTTAAGAGTTAAAAAATAAAATAATTACTGCATGATGATTTAATAGTATAGCACAATGACGTTACATATATAGACACGTTATAGCCTTAGAATATTAACACAAAATGTGGCAAGTAAAACACACACGTTACCAGTAAATTCATCATTCTAATATCGGTCATGTATGACAAAGATAGACATTCATAGAATATATGTGTATGAACGAAACAGATCCGAAGTTCGGACCGCGTTCCACACTTGCTTGAAACGACCTCAAGCGACGCGTGACCGTTTAGTACTAAATCGGCTTAAACACCGATCGCTTGCCACTTCGAGAGCGCTACAACGTGTCTATATATATGTAACGTTATTGGTATAGTACCTGCACAGTATCCATTTCATTTCTAATTACAATATCACCTCTTAGGCATGGGACTGGCAGAGGAAGAATGAATGTAGGCTGCATGCTGTGGAAATGATCCCTGAGACGTATGTACGATAAAACCATGTATGACCGTGTTAAAAATGTGGATATCCGGAAAGAATGCAAGGCTGATGTAAGCGTAATGGATAGGATCAGGAAAGAGATGTTTAGATGGTTTGGGCACGTAGAGCGAATGAACGAAGAAAGGAGTGTGAAAAGAATATGATGCGTAAGTGAACGGAAGAATAAGTCGGGAACGCCCGAGGAAGACAAGGCACGATCAAGTGAATCAAATACTTGAATCAGGTCATGTGAAGAGTCAGAAGAAGAGTATGTATGAGACGACGTATGTATGTGAATGAAGTAAGGAGTGTGTGCCAAGTGTGTGAATACCACCTGTTCGGAACCAGTAGTACTATGGTACATTGGGGTATGTTGTGGGGCTGAATAAAGTGAGAAAAGGAGGAGAAAGGATTTATGTTGAAGTCATTTCAAGCAATGTTTTGATTCTGAATTATGGTTTTTCACCAGGGCGATACTGAGAGTATTCGCCACTCTGGAACGTGCCACAAGTATACTTCATATTAATTTAATGTAAAATAACACATACTTGTAGATTTCTTGAGCACACCGGGACTCAACCCGCTGCCTGTGGATTCATAGTCGTGGATGTCAACCAAGTTTTCAAATTTTCAAAAACTCAAGTCATGACGCAGTTAGATTGTGGTTCGATTATATACTATAAAGTTCTAGTATGTAATAATTGTGTTAGAGGTTGCAAGTTGCAAATAAAAACCAGGTAGTTGCTAGTTGCTAGTTGCTACCTCTCACTTAATTTAACCGTCTTAACATTTATTTGTGGTTCGATGTTTCTTATATCTGTCTATATTCGTATCTATGAAATTACGATAACACCACGTAACGAAGGCGATGATCAACCAGCTATTATTATCCATTACTGCACAATCTGCTCACATTATACGATCATGAAAATACAAAGGATATCCTGTTCTACATTAGACTGTTCACTGCATTTAAAAACAGGTAATTATTCTCGTTTTACAAATCTGATTTGGATTCGCGGCTGTATATCTTTCAGACATTTTTATTTATTATTTTTATTTCGTCAACTTCTCATAATTGCCTTGTTTTTTGTTCATACATATCATCTCACCTTCTTCCCCTCGTCTTATTCTTATTCCCCTTCTCTTCCCTCTGGATTTTCCCTCTCATTCGATCACATTTAATAGGATAGAGTGTGCTGATGTAGACATTTTTGTCGATGATTTATACAGTTTCGGAAAAAATGTCCTGCTAATGCTTAAAAATGTGTAACATTGTTTGAGCTAATTATATAATTATATTGTTTATCTTTTTTGTATCTCTTTGTGTATCTTGTTTTTGTTATTATTACTTTCGTTTATTTATTACTTTTCATTGATTGAGTTTTGTAATTTTACATTTGATGTATCCTTTGTATTTGTATTTTTTTTACAATTATTATACATTGACTGAGTTTTTGTAACTGGGTTATTTTCGCGTAAGTGAGAACATCTGTTAAAACTGAGAACTAATGAATATAAATAAATAAATAAAACGTTTTGTAATTCCAGCTACTCTTCTCAAAAATCCTTTTTCGGCATCTTGGACGCTAGAACCAGCTGAATTGTTATTAGGTATATATAATTTACATAAAGACTCTTATTATACTAGTTATGTCTAACTTAACGTTACTTTCTTCTCCAACATATCGATAGACTACTTTTAATAAAAAGCATTATTGCTAAATTTAGTGACATTTATTAATGAAGCGAGGTGACAATCTCCTTTGATAATAATATTAATTTGTAACGTTTGCATTCGTACAGTCAAACTGTTCTCAATAAAGCCAACTTTCTGTTGAGCGCTTTCTTTGCAAGCAAATGTGAAAGGAAACTGATTGATACAATACTCGTACAATGAAGTAGGTAAGCAATGTGCCAATTTATTTTGAAATACAGAATCAATTGTTAATATTGATATCTAACCTGACCATTTTGATTTTTAAAGCATCTTGGAATAAGCTAACCCCCTAGTAAATAGAGTGTATTTGTATTTTCGCCTGAGAATAGTCGCTCGAATACGTGTGTATGTGTTAAATGGCTGTATAAATGTTAGGTTATTAAACAATTTCATATTTGGCCGCATTGTGTTTGTGCGTCATCATGACAACTGTTCTGATGATAGACACTGCTAGGCTATACGAAACGTTCGCGCAAGAAGGAGGTGGAAAGTTTGCTCGTATATTCAAAAATCAAGCAACACATCGTCGCTGAAAAGACAAAAGGACTTAAGCGACCCTTTGGTAAAAAACATGTTAAATACGCAGTTTTAAAAACTTTTTTTCAGCATCGAATGCTCTGACTCTCGTTTGATTCTGAAGACTTTTGTGGCGCTCCAGCCATCTAAAATATATTTACCATCTGGGAAAAGGCTTGAGTCAAGCGACACAAGTTTGGGACTTTTTAAGCTTTTCGTCTCTTCAGGTAACTCAGTGAAAGCATTGAGTTACCTGGGGCAAGATTTTTTTTAAATCCCACCAGGAACTGAACTTATGAATTTGAATTGCGAATTGAGTTTTATTTTACAACAGAAAAAAACTTTTAAGTGCTTTGGTTTAAACGTCCCAAAATGGCGCTTCAGCCTTTTTGCCTTTAAGGTGACGATATCTTAATTCGTTTATATTGGAAGGGTTTTCACATCGCCCAGTTCGATCTACGAGTATACATTGATGTTGTTTTTTTTATATTTTTATACTGAATACCGCACCAGAGTCCCAATTGCTCCTAACCGTCTAGAGCCAGTGAGACTATGTTGATTGGGATATGTTGTGAGGCTGAAAATAGTGGGGAGAGGAAGGAAATCGGGAAGAGGATGGTTGATAAGTACCTGGCTATTCATTCATATCTGGTTACACGGCTAAAGCCATTTCAAGCAACGTTTCGATTTAGAATGGTGGTCTTTCACCAAGCGAGTATCTACCACTCTGGAACATGCCGCAAATATTTTTTAAAAATTATTATACGAGAATGAAATGTGTTATGACACTCATTAATTAAATAAAATTTTATGACGCACGCCGGGTTTGAACCCGAGACCGTTTTACCACTCGACCATGGAGGCCGTCAAACTTGACTACGACGTATTAATTTGTAGCAAATCGTGGTGGTGAAACCGAGTGCGACCGTTCGCCAGACGCCAGCATCAATCCAAATGTATTGGCGATGTCAGCATTGGCAGTGTGATGCATAAGCCAGCCGGGTTACACAACCCACTGCAGAGCTGGGGTGGAGCCCACGCGAGGCCGATCAGATTCGGGTATCGGATCCCGAGGGCGTGCATGTCACCGTTTCATTACGCCCGGCCGTATTCGCGCAGCTGTGACATTCTCGGAGCTTTCATGGCCGAAGCTGCCGTGGGCGAAAAAACCAACACCGCGATCGGCTAATGCAGGGGTCGGCGGTATCGGCTCTTTGCATATACGGAGATAAACGTCAATTTCACTTCATCTCAGGCAGCCTTATAACTTATGAGTTTATGCGATAAAGCGGCCGAACTTCGACTCGTACGGCATACTCTCTACCACTCTTTGGCCCTGTGGAGCAACACATTCACAGATCTGATCAGCCGCTTGGAGGAACTCGAAAGAGAGAAATCTAATTTAATTTCTCAGCACAAGTGGACAGCTATAAAACCACTGCCTAAAATAGAAACAATAATATTTGACACATGGAATAGTTTGCCTGACAAATATGGCACGTTAAAAAAAACTAGCGTTTGGTATTCTCATAATCTTTGGCTCTACATATATATATATATATATATATATTTTTTTTTTTATTTTTTATTTTTATTATTATTGTACAACAGATATAAACCCAATTACAGTACAATGGAACAACAAGTAAACAATTTCAAATTATACAATTTTTAAATTAACAAGTTTTTTGAACTTTTGTAAATTATCTGAAAATATATCAATATATATAGATGATGTATTTAACAGAATTATACCTCTTGTCATGCTATGCTGAGCCAAAACATCTGTCCGACCATAGGGTATTCTGAACATTGCATGATTTCTGCTGCGGCAGTATTTTTCTGGTACGAATAAGCAGTAGCATGCCAAGAGGTATGGACAGTCGATTAAGTGATTTATAATTTTAAAGCCTATTGTCATGAGACCAGCATTGCGCCTAGCCTCTAAGCTTTGATAATGTGTCTCCTCGAGTAGTTCCATATAGGGTATGTTCCGTGCGAACGCATGTACACATACCTGAGGAATTTTTTTTGAATCTGTTCCAACATATTTATGTATTTGGTTTGATGTGGAGACCAGACAGTGCTAGCATACTCCAACTTGCTTCTGATCACTCCATTGAAGAGGGCTGTCATCGCATTTGTGTTATTGAATATAATATATATATATGCGAACAAACATTCTCAACTATGAACCAAATAAAAAAATAAACTTACAATTATGTATTCAATTAAAAATAAGTAGCTATTTGCCAGATATTGTAAAGCTATCAAAAGCAATGCATTTTAAAAATAATTTTATAAAAAAACCGCACAAGAGTCTCAACTGCTCCCAACCGTCTAGAGCCAGTGAGACTATGGCATCCCCAAATAGGGTATGTTGTGATGCTAAGGTAGTTGGGAAGGGAAGGAGATTGGTGAGAGGAAGGTTGGAAAGTACCTGGCTGTTCAGATCTGGTCACCAAACACGGCCAAAGCTATTTAAAGCAACGTTTCACAAGGGCGATACTAAGAGTATATATCACTCTGGAACGTGCCGCAAATATATATTTTTTTACTATTTTTGTACGAATTAAATGTGTTATGACACATATCAATTAAATAAAAGTTATTGGCCCACGCCGGGTTTGAACCCGAAACCTTTAGATTCGTAGTCGAGCGTCTTACCACTCGACCATGGACACCGTTCTAATTATTTTTTTAAATAAAACATCTCGAACTTTTTTTCCCTAAAAATCCATGTTCTATACATATGTATATTACATATACTCGTATGTGGCTCTCTGGTAGCTTTGTTATCCTGTTTGCATGACAATTTGGCTCTTATCACTTGACAAACTGCCGACCCCTGGCCTAACGCAAGCGAGGCCCGAGACCAGACGCTGGCCGTAGCGCCTCGCAGCTCCTAGCTGCGGCCTATTGTTCTAAATTAAAACTGGCGGCAGCGCTCTTTGTTTCAGATTTGAAATAAAAACCGGTGCCATCCCCCGCCATTACGCTCGGGTGGTATGTACGAGCTTTCTTTTTGTTCTGTCTGAAGCTGGGTGGGAATCTGTGTTTTAATGGCTGCCTTCTTGAAGAATGACTTTCACGTTTTGATAACTGAATAAAACATGATGATCCAGCTCGCCAGGCTATCTATGGATTTACTTGTTGGATACGATTTCTTGTTTTAATTCTGCTTTTGAAAATATTATAAATTGATCATTCCATTTTGAATGGGTATATTATGAATTCATGTACCATGTTTAAGAAGATGACGATAGGCGAGGTGCAAGATATTATTCATGATTTTTATGTTTAGTCTACGGAACCACAAAAAATAATATTAAGTATATTTGCGGCACGTTCCAGAGTCGTAGATACTCCAAGTATCGACCTGGTGAAAGACCACTATTCAGAATTGAAACGTTGTTTGAAATAGCTTTAGTCGCGTTTGGTGACCAGATCTGAATAGCCAGGCGCTTCTCAACTTTCCTCTTCCCCAGCTCCTTCCTCTTCCCACTTCAATCATACAACAAAACCTAATTGGGGATGTCATAGTTTCACTGGCTCTAGACGGTTGGAAAAAGTTGAAACTCTTGTGCGGTATTATACACAATAAATAAAAATAACTCTATATTATTGTAATTGTCAAAATGATGATGGTCAAAACTCATACAAATAAGTCGACTCTATGGTTACATGGTGTGTTAACTTGTGTTTATTTTTTTCAATATAAGAACTATATATATTTAGAGCAAAAAAAAATTTTTTTAAATTAAAAAGTATTTGTGTAATTATCCCCACACGTTATTTTCTTCATGTGTAATTTTCGCGGTGTAATTTACGCAAGTGTAAAATTCTGCCAGTGTAATTTAATTACGAAATCGACTGTTCCATTGCGAACGAATTGCAGAAATAAAAGAGATATTTTTAATTTCCGCAATCGCATTGAACTGCGAGTGAATCTTAAGGAGAGTTTCACAGTGCCTCGGATAAATACATAAATTACATAGAAAAGGAAGACCGCGATCAGACGGAATGTAAACGGGTTATGCATGTCCATGATCTAACAGCCAACATAAACGTTTATTTCCCTATGCAAACATGGCACCATTAGGCATTCATCCATCGTGTCACAGCCCGTCCTAACGCAAATATGTTGAAGTGTCTGTGCTCGCTACAGATTGAAACCGCAATGGACTGATTGTGAATGACCGATCATAAACATAATGAATGCAATAACGAGCCACTTGCGTGGTGATATCTGTTCGGTTCAGGAAGGATTTCTAAGGCATTCGTTTTTTTTTTACCTTTGATCCCCAACTATACAAAAAAACAAGTATTAAAAAAAAAAAAAATAACTTCGTACAAGACCACAGATTCGATTTTATTTTTTATGACCGACCGGTTTCGCTTAGCATAAGAATCATCAGGGTACAAAATTAAACTTAAGAAAAAATACATAGTGTGTGGTTATATATACTCATACATACAGAGGGAGAACACAATATAAAATAAAATAACAAAACAATGAGAAAACAATATAATAACATTTAAATCATAACAAAGGAACAGAGAGAAAGAGACAGATAATATTAAATGAAAATTGCGAAAAAATCAACTGACAACGTGATAAAAGAATAATGAGAAATTTAAAGAGTTTACGGGAAATATACCTAATATTGGAAAATAAAATAAGTATTTTAATCACAGCAAGATTTTTGAAACATAAGATCTATGGAGTTTTTAAATCTTCATTTTATTGCGAAAAAGTATGACTATATATAAAGCAAAAAACTATTTTTGAAACACAGTGCGCTTGAGAGAAACGGGGCAAAAACTACTGACCTGCCTAAAGTATTTTTTTATAAAGAGACCATACTAATTTGTGACAAATCGTTGACAAACTCGCAAAATATAGCTCTCTCTTTATGCTCGGTTCTATAAGCATATGAGAAAAAGAGACAAACAATTGTTGAAACCTATACACGATTTGGGGCGGGCTAAATGAAATGTCTTCATTATTTAATCCGCACAAACTTCAGACACGTTTGCACTGTCAGGCGAACGGACTGTCAAAAGTACGTAAATAGTTAAAAACTTGAGTTATTTTTTGTGTAATATCTAGCAAAACATCATGGCCACATGTTCTATGCTTGTTTGCTTTAATCGAAGTACAAAAGGACCAAAAACAAACAGTTTTCACACGTATGTACCATAAAAATCGTCTTTTTTAGTTTGATCTCAAATATTTAACATCCTAACCTACAAAACAACTAGTAACTTACACCAATATGTAATTAATCTTTGGACTATTCGTTCCAATTTAATAAACTTCCGTTTGAAATGAGTTTTAATGGATTCGTAATATGTTTAACTTAAAAATATTTACGAGAATGTCAAAAAAAATTTTCAAGAACGGGGAATTCCCCTTTGTACGGCTTCTAAAAAGTATCCCGGTCTCTTTCTTTCTCATGATACTAACGCAAAATTGTTCGCGAACAGATAAAGACGGAATAATGTTTATCTTTACGGTTTTCTTCGCATCCGATTGGCTGGAAGCATATACGTCATACCTCCCTTGGTCAATCCTTGGTCAAAAAGTGCGGACAAAATTTCGCAATGTTAGGTCTCTACGTTACTCTAAGCTCCCAACAGTCTAAAACCAGTGAGAGACTATGGCATCCCCATTGGACGTAGTTATGCAGAAAGCATCCAATCCCAAAAAGGTGAAACTGAGAAAAAAGCGTTTGAAAAAATGACGATTTACTCGTAAAAGCGTATTACGGCATTTGTAAAGTGAATATTTTTCTTTATGAGAATAATTATAAATGGGTAATTTATAATCTACTTGTATAATGTATTTATAAAAAAAATGTATTTCATATGTTATAATACATTGTTTTAATATGTATAATGTTTTTAAACTTCAATATAAGTCAAATATCTGCAATGTGGGTTAGTGAAAAATTAAATTACCAAAAATCTATTGCATTTACAGCTTGGATGTTTTAAGCAGATACAAATCTCGTATTTATCTATAGGAAAACATGTAAAACTCGAAAAAAAAAGTGGAATAAAGTTATAAATTTGTTTTATTAAATCATGTAAAACTCGATTTTGGCAAATTGTAGGTTGGACGCTTTCTGCATAACTCCGTCCAATTGGGGTATGTTGTGAGGCTGAAGGTAGTGAGGAGGGGATTAAGATGAGGAAGATGAAGGTTGAGAAGTACCTGGCTATTCAGACCTGGTCACCAAACACGGCTTAAAGCCATTTTAAGCAACGCTTCAATTCTGAATGGTGGTTTTTCACCAGGGCGATACTAAGAGTATCTATCACTGTATCGTGCTATGCCTTCCTGAAGCATCCTCGGCATTTTTTACGGTTTTGTCATCTTAAGCAAACGTATTACTGATTCTAGTGGAATAAGATAGAGCTAAGAATAAAAGCCGCCTCTTGTAATTAAATTCCCAGGTAGATAAGTACCTCGATCCTGTTTAGAGGCGTTGAAGATGTTAATTATCCTCGCTGTACACACTGTACCTGAACTACGCACTAGGGTGGGCCGTCAACTATATTTATTATTTTGAATACAGTGGGGTCCGGGGTCTCAAAAGTGTCGCCTACGAAACTGTCGCTAAACATATTCCATACTAATTTTGACCTCGTACCATTAAAAAAAACTACTAAAACTAACTAACCGTCACGCCGTTTCTCCGCAGGGGTAGGCAGACACGGACCGCCATACAACTCTGTCTTGGCACACACTTCTTGCTTCATTCAAATTCATACATTGTCTCATATATATCCTCTTCTGTTATTCTGACTTTTCACATGGCCCCCGATTAAAGTATTTGAATCATTTGATCGTGCCATGTCTTCCTCGGGCGTCTCTGACTTTTTTTCCATTCGCTTCCGCATCATATTTTCTTTTCACACTCATTTAAGTAAAATTGGTTCTACTACCTTCAATGTTCAATAATTATTTGGGGAAAATACTCCATTTTTATCTTTTATCCTCAATAACTAGCAAATACCTATGTTTTATTATTTTTATTTTTTTAGTACAAAACAACGCATTTTTACTGTGATTTTTGAAAGCAGCTGATGATTTTTTAAATTTTATGTTACGGCACAAGAATCCAAACTACTTCTTAATTTCAGAAGCTGCTGTGATTCTGGCATTCCTTATTGGTGTATGTTGTAAGGCTGGAGGAGTGGGCGGTGGAAGGATATGGAAAAGAGGAAGGTGGAGAAGTACCTGTCTATTTATATATTGTCACTGAACACGGCTAGAGACATTTCAAGCAACGTCTTGACTTCGAACAGTCATCTTTCACTAGGACGATCCTTAGATAATCTACCACTCTGAAACATTCTAAAATATACAACTTTAAAAATATATATATATTAAAAGTGAAATAACACATATTAATAAATGAAATTTACTTGCACATGCCGGGATTCGAACCCGTGACCTCCGGATTCGTAGCCAAGGTTTTCGACCGCTCGTCCGATCAGTGATTTTCGACAGAACTGTAAAAAATATCTGGAAATTTATTGTTTCTCACACTCGAGTGATCAAGCTGCAAGCATATTACATATATAAAAAAACGTAAAAATCACTCTATTTGACTCATATTAAAGCCTCGTAATAGGGCTAACAGTACTATTGAATCTGTAAAATAAAAATAAGATTAAAATCTATATGTCCATACGTAATGTAGAGACCTGTGCGGTAACGATGACTAAAAAAAAAACCGTACATTGACGGTCCACCCTAGTGGACAGTGCACATCTCGTCTGAATGTGCACTTGTGCAGCGTTCGCCTGTGTAATTCTGCAGCTTGTTATTTATGAAGTACCTACCTCAGTGCATACAACACCACCGTGCCGCATACGTTGACACAAGTGGTGTCACACGAACCATATGTTCGCTATCTAGATTAGACTTATAAGGCGGGTTCGGGTGTGCTAACCAATCGCAAGCGAAAGATTAAAAAAAACATTTAAGCGTCCCCAAGAATATAATAACAAAGATTTTGTTATTTTTAAATGTTATATTTTCATAGAGAATAACACCTTGTTGTGTGGCGCGGTGTGTTCATCACCAGTATTAATTAATATTTTACACGCTGACCAGGTTAAGCATGCACCCAGGCTTTTGATGTAGCAAATAAATTTATAAAATAGCCTAAATTAAACTTGGCTACAAGCGAAACCTTGTCAGCCTATGAAATTTTTAGAAACAGTCCTGGTAAAAAAGAATCTAAATTTAAATGAAAATTTCAGGAAAAAAATATCTTCAACGTAACCGTTTTTTTTTTTTTAAATAGTACTAATACTAATTTATGTATTTTGTGAGGCTAAAGGAGTGTGGAGAGGAAGGAGATGGGAGAGAGGAAGGTGGGGAAGTACCTGACTATTCATATCTTGTCACTTAACATGGCTAGAGATATTAAAAAACCTTTTAATTTACATTCCTTAGTATAAATTACTAACACATATGTCGCTTTGAAATCTCCATTTGATTACGAAAAATTATACAAGACGCCATACTGTTTTTTCCCAGGTTTTTAATTGTTAAAATTTTCAAAAAGAGTACCTATTGCAACTTGAGCTAAGCCAACTGACTACTATTTGAAAAAATGCTGGTTTTCTAAAGCTATTGCATTTTTTTTTATCAACGTGGATTTATTCCCATTTGCTTTTTCACAGTTCGTGTTTTTCTTTCTGTTTCTTGTATGTATTGTATTGCACTACTTATTTGAAAACTTATTGTGCAATATTTGATCGAGTGCCAAGCAATAAAACACCAAACGATTCATCGTCCCATGTTAATTTGATCAAAATCACAATGGGAACTTACAATAAAGGCCTCACAAATATACATGTATGGTACGGTGTGAAATATTACGGACATTTTAAGACAGATAAGTTGGGAAACAGTGCCAACGAGCGGCTGCTACAAACATTCAGAATTAGGTGGATATGTAAAATAGATTTTTATGACCAGTGGTGCATCTCCCAAGAACCCTGGGCATAAATGGACCTCAGAAATAGAATACTATTAATAATTAATATTATGCCAAAGGAATAGCGAATGCCTTTGCATGGCCAAACACCAAAAATGCATGAATTTTGACTAATTTTTTTCTCAGCTGTTTTTTTATGTTATCTCCAGTTGGAGTAAGTTTTAAGGCTGAGGCAAAACTGTCCCTCACACAGAGATCTGTCTAGACCGAGTGTAATATTTCACTGCTTTATACACCATAAATCCTTGTACAATATGTATGCGAATCCGTGACGGGATCCAGTTAACAGACCTGCCCTGGGGGCAGGGTATGTGTCGCCACGCCACTGGTTATATAGAAAAATACGTACACGCTGTATGTATGTACTTAGTTAAGTTAATAGTTCTTTGGGAAATTGCAGCGGAAAAAAAATGCTACTCAATACTGAAAATAGTCAAACAAATAACAATGATTGCAAGGAGTGTATTGATTGTTAATTGAAATAAAATCTATAGGTTCTGTAAAACATATCATTTGGAATTGTATGTGTTATTAGTGAACCGTAAGCCAAAAAGAATATATTGAGCATATTCATTTTTATTTTTAGTTTTTAATATATGTATACTCTTACGTCATTACTATTTAATGATGATCTTAAAGAATTCAAAACACAATTAAAAAACTACACTGAAAACTTAATAAATATCTAATCTAACTTAATAAAACTTGAATAAATATCTTTGAAAAATCATTACAGCAAATTATTAGTAACTAAATAAACAACACCCCCTCAAACACACAAGCATTGCTTTTTTATGAGGGTAATTTATAATTTATAATGAAATGTTAACATTAAAAAATATATATATTGATATAACACTTGTATAACACTACTATGTATTATGTTTGATAATAATAAAAAAATAAAAAAAATTACAATATTTTCATGATCTTTTATTTTGTATGGGATTCTCATGGGATTTCACCACCCTCCCTGAGATCTGGAATACATTATAAAAAAAAAATATAAATATTAACTTTTTTATGTATAATAAGCTTCATGAATCTGTAATGGATTCAGGCTATGTACCCATATATCAGACCGTTGACAATTCGGGGGAGAGGTGGCGTTAGCCATAGCAATTAGGGAAAAGTTTTTCAGAAATTTTATCAATTTAATTTGTGAATGGGCATACCTAGATCCGACTGAACAAAATAATTACACAAAAATATTGATTATTGAAAGAATATTAAAAATCTTGGAAAAAAATAAAACTAGAAAAGACACAAAAAATACAAATATTAGGTTGTGACCGAGACAACAAATCATTCGTAATCTATTTTCATATTCATGAATATTCTTTCCATAATCAATATTACAATTAATTGAAAAAGTAATTTTCATAAAAACATATTTTTAAACATTTAAATATCTTCTAACAAGATAGTGCATTTGAGCTTTGTTCAAAAGGTCAAAAAAACGAGACGGAGTCACAAAAATAACTTGTTTCCAGATGCCACAACAACTATCGCCATGTCACATCGGGTCGTATACAAGGTGTGAAGTGCACTGCCGTCATGGAAATATCCCACCCAAGAAAGATAAACAAGTAAATAATCTTTTTGGAAAAAGACAAAAACTTCTGAAAATGTGGGCGGGGAACTCGAAATTGTATGCAGGAACCTCGCCTAAATGTGAAAATTCACGATTTTCAGTTCCAAAACACGTTCTCGTAAGTAGCCATAAATGTTTGGAAGTTACTTTAAAAACATGTTCTTTTTTAAATAGAATATTTGCTTCTTTCCAATATTTACTTCGGAACTCTTGTTAGGTCGTAGAATAACATATTCAACAGAAGAATCACCCCGGCCAAAAGATCTATCCAAGATCTCCAAAGTCACTTGAAATGGACTCCTCCCAAGAAGGGCCACTCATCAGACCAGTTGTAAGCTACGGCTCGGAATGTTGGCCCCGGGAAGAATAGCAAAAAACACTCGATAATTTTGAGAGGAAGATTCTTAAAAGAATCATTGGGGCCATACAAAATATTATTATCCAAAACAAGTTGTAACAACTGTTTAAGGCGCCCTTTAATAACAACATTTATAAAACCGGGATGACTCCACTAGGATAGTCGATAGCCAAATATGATTTTTTTAAATAAATTCGCAGGACGAAGGAGTATTGAGAGAGCTAAACATAAGTGGCTGGGTAATGCGTATTCTTGGATCCAAGGAACTGGAAAGAGACAAAGGGAGACCGACAGTATTGAACATGTTTACTTTGACAACCTCCATGGTTGAGTGGTAAGACGCTCGACTACGAATCCCGAGGTCGCGGGTGCGTAAATAACTTTTATCGAATAATTATGTGTCATAACACACTTAATTTATAGAAAATAATATAAAATATATTTGCGGCACGTTCCAAAGGGGTAGATAATCTAAGTATCGCCCTGGTGAAATACCACCATTCGGAATCTTCGTTTCTTGAAAAAGCTATAGCCGTGTTTGGTGACCAGATCTGAATATTCAGGTACTTCCCAGCCTTCATCTTTCCCATCTTCTTCCCCTCCCCTCTACCTTTAGCCTCACAACATACATAGAAATTCGGTCAGGACTATTTTGCGGTATTCTTTATTTAAAAATATATAAAATAAGGCGACCAGGACTTTTACTTCGTTTTACCATGCAAAAATCAACTTCCGAAATCAAGGCATTTCACTTCAGGACACCGTCTATAACGGCAGACCCGCAGCATTTAGAAACGCCTTCGCTAATCTGCACATTAATAATCACTCAAGCTATAAATATAAATTCAGTAGTCTGGTTTCAAAAGGCGAATTTTTTCCTACAGTGAAATCATCATTACAAAACCGGCGTCTTACGAAAATCCGTGTACGCCATTGTGGTGGGTACTCGCTTACCGCGCTAGACCAGTTATGGCGCGCGGCGGGCGGGGCAGGCGGAGGCAGGGGTACCCAGGAGGTAACTGGAGGTACCTGGCTTTCGCAATGCAACGATCTGCAGGCGTGGTGGACTTGCCGAACAAACCAAAGAAAAGGAACTAACGAGGTTGTCTTCGAGGAGAGTATTGATCAAGGATTCATTTACTCAGACGACAGTTCAACGACACCAGAGATACCATTGATTTTACTGATTACCTAAGAGGCTTCTCATCAATAAACCTACAGGCAAAGGAAGAACTATGATTAGGTGGATGGATGGGGTAAAGACAAACTCTGCAGCTTCAGGCATAGGAGTAAAAAAAACACACAGGAGACCGGCAAGAAGGAACCAGGAGTTTTCTAAAGACGATCAAGACTATCCAAGGGTTACAGCGTCAACGTTGGGTGTACTATTATTTCTAGGAAGGACGCTCGGAGTGGTAGCTGAACAAATCGAACTGTAATAATCAGACCACCACTGAAAGTCGTAACGTTGCTTGAAATGGTTTCAGCCGTGTTTGGTAACCAGATTTGAATAGCCAGGCACTTCCCAACAATCCTCTTCCTCGTTTCTTTTCTTTCGTCACTTCCTTAAGCCCCCTACATAGCCCAATTGGAAATGCTAAAGTCCCACTGGCTCCAGACTGTTGGAAGCAGTTGGAACTCTTGTGCAGTATTCGCATTAAAAAAAATATATAAAACAATCTGATAGTGTCATTTTCACCGTGGTTTTGCTGCTTTTCGTCAGAAAAAAATGTATTTAGACCAGTGGAAAAGACTGAGTCAGCCAAAATGTTGATAATATCTAAAAGCAATACTTCAACATTGTTACAATGCTTAGTTAAAACCCCTTCTCCTTTCCGTTCGTATAACAAACACATTCTTATAATAAGTAGGTACTGTGTACCACTATTTGTAAGTAATGTTAGGCCTGCTCTCATTCCCAAGTTCGCGTAATCAGTTTATTTCAAAAAGCCATGGCTCGATTGAGAATTTGAGAGGCTCGCCCACGTGCACTTAACATTGCAACGAAATCGAGAGAAGGGGTCAAAACATGGTGGTTTGAATTTATCACGTTATTAGAATAAGGCTCTTGAGACCAGAACGAGGCGGAACTAGAAGTAGTGGTGACAGAGTCAACATTATAACGTCATTGGCCCGCTCTCGCAAAAAACTGCGCTGACCTTTAGATGTTTCACTAATCGATAAATATCTAACAAAAAAAACGTCTGTTTTAAGGTTTCTTCTGCCACGTATAGCACCTAATTAAATGAAAGGAAATCTAGACTCAGGTAGATTTTACACGAAGTAGATTTTCTTATTCACCTATTTGTAATTTAACTTATATACTGTGGTGTTTTGACAAGATGTATGACCTTGAATATATAAACAGTCTGAAAATAAAGGTTAACTTCTCTGCCACGAACTTGGTGGGCGAAGCAATTTGTTTCTGATTATCTTTAGTACATAAGGTGGCCAGCAAGCCCAAAATGTTGATACGTGACTGTTTAAAACTAAGTGCATCGTGTTAACAATAACGTCAATAACTAATACACACGAAATATGAATTGCGTATTAAAATAAGAAAACATGAATAAATTTAAAAAATAAAAATTACTTTGTATAAGACCACGGATATTATTTTAATTTTTATGACCGACCGGTTTCGCTTAGCCGTTAAATGTAATTCTATTGTTTTCTCATTGTTCTGTTATTTATTTTATATTTTGTACTCTCTGTATGTATATATAACCGCACACTTTGTATTTTTTGTTTAGTTTAATTTTGTACTCTCACGATGCCTAGGCTAAGCGAAATCGGTTGGTCATAAAAATTAAAATAATAACGTGGACTTATAAAAAGCTATTTTTGTAGTTTTTTTAAATATGTCAAACCACAAAGTGATTGCTTTCTACGAAAATATATTAAATTATACTTTGACTGCGGCCGCCCTTGCGATAAGCCGCCTGTGTGCCCCATACAAAATGCACACATGGATGCAGCGCCCCTGCACACATGGGTATACAAGCAAATAGGCAGGCAGGCAGAAATAAACACTTAGAATACAGCTGATTGCATCCTTGCAAGGAAATTCACGTAAGGATTTAATCGGTTTAGTGATGAGGATTATGCCTTGCGTAATACTCTCATTCTTTGGATGAATTGGTGAATTTTACGAGACTGAGTCGACAGTCGCTCAGATGAGCAATGATCATTCAGATTTTATTTATTTATATACTAACAGACCATTTGTCCAATTACAAAAAATACGTTACACGAAATGACGAAGCAATGACAAACATATACATTTGTAAGAACATTCAAGTCAAAGCCCGAACTAGATTTTGGAAGAGTCTTAAAGAATGGCAAAAATCATTTAGACTGGTTCCAAAAATTTCAAGGCCATGGCTTGAGTTAAGTCTTAACATTCTCGACAGCGGAGAATGACACCCATAATTAGTAGAGTGATGATTGAGGAACAGCAATGCATTGTTGCTAAGTCTGTGGCAAGGAATTTTGAACTGGATGAGTTGCAACAAAGGAGGTGAGTCAATAATACAATTAATTCCTGACACTTAAACGATTCCATCTTTACGTAAAGAAAGTTGGAATAATTCTAAGATATATAACATTTTATGAAAAGGCATCGTCACAGTATAAGTCTTTTTGGTGCGATTTAAAAATAATAATCAGATTACGCATTACTACAGTTACACCTTAACTTAAAAGTAATATTCTATTACCACAAAATGGCTGTGATTTCATCTTCCCGTTGGTTAAGTTGATCTTATGCTTTAACAAGCCGCTCTTTACGGGTTACGCGTCTAATATTACTGTCAAACAAGATGGACTGTATCAGATTAATCTATACACACATGACGGCAAACCTTCACAAGTTGAAGGTGCACCAAAATAAGGAGATGAAGAAGGTGCCTACTTTGACAAGAAAGCCACACCGAACCTTCATCAATGTCTCCGGCTTAATGGAGCCTTCTGCCCACTGCTTTGGGCCGGCGGACCACACCGAGTGATTGGTTTTAATTTATGGACAAGCGAAGGGCCATAAAATTATGCAAAACCGAAAGTGAAATGGGTTCAAACCTCCAACTAAATATGGAAAACGCCTCACGATAGTATGCTAAACATTCAATCGGGCGTAATTCTAAAATTGCCTTATTATGGAGAAATCAGATAATTATGTGAATTTTCTTAGTTTTAAGCAATCAGTCAATTTGACGAGGTCCGTTATATAACTAGAAAGAGATTTCCAACCTTTTTTCCCTTACATTTTCTTTTTTCATACTAATACGACGTTTTATCCAGGATAGTTATGTATCTAATTAATATGCGTTTTTTTTTACATGATAATAAATTATATTATATATCACTTGACGACCTCCGTAGTCAAGTGGTAAGAGACTCGACTACGAATCCAGAAGTCGCGGGTTCAAGCCCGGCGTGCTCAAATTACTTTTATTTGAGTAATATATGTCATATCACATTTGATTCATGTTAAAAAATATAAAGCATATTTGCAAAACGTTCCAGACTGGTAGATACTTAGAGTATCCGTCCTGGTGAAAGACCACCATTCAGAATCGAAACGTTACTTGAAATGGCTTTAGCCGTGATTGGTGACCAGATTTAAATAGCCAGGTACTCTTCCCAACCTTATTCTTCATTTCCTTCCCCTCTCCACTACCTTCAACCTCACAACATTCCCTAATTTGGTATGCCACAGTCTAACTGGCTATAGACGGTTGGGAGCAGTTGGGACTCTTGTGCGGTATTCACTATAAAAATATAAAAAAACCATTGCCATTTAATTCATTTTGTATTTTCCGCACTATTTTTATCTAATTGAACAATTGAAGCAGACAGGTTTAACAAAATTATACCTAGTGTAGATTTCAAAACTCAACAGCTCATTAAAGAGATGGCATTGCCAGCTTAAAATAGTTACCTGAACCTAGAAAATCCAGTCCAAAAAAGCTGTGCCAATTTTGAGCGTTTGTCTAATAAGGCAAATTAACATAATTCCACAACATAGTTAAGATTACATTTTTAAATACCATTTTTTCTTGTTTAAGAACCACTTAGTTAAAGTCTAAATAATCCCTAAGATGCAGTTTGAATTTATTAATGTTCGTCTTGCAAAACATAGAGCTGGGAACAGATACTTGACTAAGCTGAGGGATTAGCAAACGTGTTTGGCAATAAGGTAATACATGGTATTGATTATTTTCTCTGATTTAGCATTCCTAGTAGGATTGATATCGATAGGTTTTAATCATTATTTAAAAATAATAAAGTGATTTATTTACTGACTTGTTTTTGGATATTAAACTCTGAACTTCAATATCACGAATATCGGGTTTTTAAAGGTAGAATTTAAATATACCTTACATAAAGCCATTTGTTATTCCTTCTAAAGCGGATGATAATCTCTGTATTTTTGTTGTCAATACCACATCAGAGTTCCAAATGGTCTAAACTGTCCGGAGCCAGTGAGACTATGGCATTTCCAATCGGGATATGTTGTGAGAATGAAATGAGTGGGAAGGGAAAGAGATGTGGAATATAAGGTTGGAAAGTACTTGTCTATTCAAATTTGGTTATCAAACACGGCTAAAACCGTTTCAAGCAATGTTTTGATTCTGAATAGTAGTTTTTCACCAGGGTGATACTGAGAATATCTACCATACTAAAACGTGCCTCAAATATACTATATATAGTTTTTTTATCAATTAAATGTGAAATAGCACATACTAATTAATTAATATTTATTTGGGCATGCCGGTACCCAAACCCGCATCCTTTGGATTCATAGAAAAGGATCTTAACTACTTGATCACGGAGGTCGTCAATTGTATTTCTCTGTTTAGACAGTGAAACAAATGCTAACATTAAACACATTGATATTTACACATAAAATGAAGAACAACTTGTTTCCAAAATATTATTACAACGTGGATATTCTAAAACGTAATAAAAGGACATGCAAAAAAATCATACTACCAAAAAAGAATAAAACCAGTACACAAAACAGCTCACTTTATAAAGGGATGCAATGTTATAATACGCTACCGGAAACCATCAAAATGATGTCATTTAATAAATTCAAATCCTGTAAGAACCATTTAAAGTAATAATATTAAGTTACAATATTATTGTTAAGTAAAAAAAAATATGAATTAAAATTAGATACTTTGTAAACTTTGATGCATAAGTAACTAAAATAAAAGTAAAACCAAGACACCACGTAGAGTCGTCACAATAATAAAACAGAAAAAGAACTAGTTTTAAAATCATCAACAACCTCCCAAAATTCTCCAACCGGGAAGCAATAGTTACAAGGCTCTGAGCAGTTGGGATCTTATGCGGAATTAAGTCCTTATCAGAATTGCAACTTAATAAATAATATTACACAAGTAACAAACAGTGGTTTTAAAATCGTCATTACTTATTCATAAAAAAAGTCTTAAACATTTTTTTTGCGGGGTAGCCATCTGGATTCTTGTGAATCTGGGCAGCTGGAATTTCAAAAATATTGTGCATCGTATCACAGTATGAAGTCACTCCGAGGCTAATTATATTTTAATCTCATTATAAAATCATTATCCAGTTCACATCATCTGAAACTGTGCGCACATTTTATGAGATCAGCGCAACTGAAAAAAAAACAGTAAACTAAGATGGTTATCTGCATAACCACACTAGTTTTATACTGTATGTACATGTAAGTATGTATCTATTCAAAACAAATATTAAAAACACAGTTTCAAAAGGAAGATCATCATTTCAGTCTCGCCGGTAGCGATGGTAAAAAAACGAATTTTTGAACCATTGAGAATTCTATTATCACCGTACTATGATATGAAAAAAATGGCGATTGTAAATATGTCATCAATTGTGATTACCTACGTAGTAGAGCGGTAATCTCCTTGGCTCTTAACCTAAAGGTTTTGGGTAAAATCCCCGGTGTGTAAAAATAAAAATGTTTTCATCGAGTAGAAAGAATATGAATAGATTTTGGGATAGGTACCAATAGTAGGTAATACTTGCACCTCGTTCGGGAGTGAAAGATACTATTCATTATGAGAGAAAAGTAAAAAACGTTGCTTGAAATGGCTAGGTTAAGTGATACGTATATACGAATGCCCAGATATTTGTCAAACTTAAAATTCATCCCTTCCCTTCTCTATTTATTATAACCCTCACAATGGTTTGACGGGCACTTGACGGCCTGCGTGGTCGATAAGACGCTCGACTACGAATACAGAAGTTGCGGATTCGAACCCGGCGGGCTCAAATAAATTTTATTTAATTAATATGTGTCATAACACATTTAATTAATATACAATAATGTATAGTATATTTGCGGCACGTTCCAGAGTGATAGATACATAGTCAAAGTATCGCCCTGGTGAAAGATCACCATTTAGAATCTAAAAAATGCTTCAAATGGCTTTAGCCGTATTTGTTGACTAGCTTTGATTAGTCTGGTACTTATCATTCTTCCTTTCCCCGTCTCCTTTCCTTTCCCACTACCTTCAACCTTACGACATAACCCAGTTGGCAATTCCATAGTCTCACTGGCTCTAAACGGTTGGGACTATTCGGTATATAAAAAAATATATATTAAAAAGGATGCTTTAATTACACTGACTCAACTGAAATGTTGATATTGTGAACAAATTAGAGGCTTCAGAATTCTAAGTTTAGGGGAGACACAGCATTCTGATTCCAGAATCCTGCCTTAACACCCTACGAGAATAATACAACCTCACCGCTAGTAAGTGCCTCCCCGTGTGTGGTTCATTTACAATTTATTTGTATTTCATTTTCTCCTCGGTAGCTCGAGCGTCCGATCACGGCTAAATATAGAACGATGAGCCAAGCGGCAAACCTTCCGATTCAGGCTTTGTTATTTAAATTTCCCCTTGAAATGAACCCTTCATATATATATATAAAGATATAACTCGAACCTGTACTTATAACGTCTGAGGTGGTTTCGGTCCCTTTAAAGATTCCCTAGAGCGTTATTAACCAATGCGATAATAGAAACATTAACATTTTAATGGACTTAAACCTTCTTCGAATGATTTTTATTCACCCGACTGCATGAGTCGACAGAATGTCGGTTACCGTAACAGAAATATGATATCATTATTTAAAATAATGATATCTCCATAATTCTAATAGATAAAAAAGAGTTCAAGCCCCATACAGTAGTCGTTACATAGAGTTAGGTTGTGAAAACAACTAACAAATTAATTTCAAATTATTGAAAATTTTACTGGTTTTTTAAGGAGAATATATAATAATGAATTGATGAATTGTTTTCCAATTTAACTCACGTCCTTCTCTACAGTATCAAGTCACCGGTTAAGAAAAAGAATAATTATCCGCATTCGTTGCGAAATCATGTTTTTCACCGAATAATGATGACAAATAATCGTAAGAATACATTTTGTTAATTGTTTTCCCTGTTGAGAAAACACCATTTAGAATCTAAATATTGCCATAAATCGCATTAGTTATGTTTTGTGGCTAGATCTGAACTGTCAATTAATTCTCAATCATCTTTTCCTTCCCCCTATTTCCACGTAAATACGTTACAAAATTGACGAAATAATATGTAATAGAGTTTTATTTAATGTACAAACGTTGCTAGGTATGGGTTTGTGTAATTTTTAAAAAAGTTTTGTGTCAATTTTACTCATCCTGACGTTCCAAAAAATATTTGGAGCTAGTTCGCAAAGCGTGATTTTTATTTATTTCCATAATAAATAAACAGGAACTGCCATACGCTATGGCGCAAAGTAGCTACCTACAAACGGTAATAATATTATAAAGCATTTGCAAAAGGCAAGTTGTAAAATTATGGACACGAGTGTATCCGTTTTTCTACGTGCAAATCGTATAGAACCGCTACTTAGACGGTACACTCATGAAGCCAGACATCATATTATAATATGATGCTATCACGTTAGCTCGAAGGAGTAACTGACTAAGGACTCAAATATTTAAATCAGTTTTTTTCTTTAATCCTGACAACACTTAACCTAGTTAAAAGACTATTACATATGGCGACATGTACATACATTTAACAATGAATGAATTATAAATCCATGCAACTTTCTTTATGAAAAAGGAAACCAAATTATGTTTAAACCTACACAACACAGCGGTAAACACTGGTAACGAATATTATTTGTATTGTTTTTTTTTATAAATCGTTGTTGTAAACAGAATACTTTCCTATGTAAATTTAATGTCACGCATCAATATTGTATCACTTGGGTTGAGTCATCGTTTTTATTATATCTGAACTCTTAAGTCAATAAGACATATCGCTGAGAGTGCGATAAATTATTTTCTGCGTTAAATCATTTTAAATTTATGTTCCAAGCTAAATCCTCAATCATGTAACTTTTTAGCACATTTTTATGCAATTCATTTTATAACAATAAAAGAACAAGAAACCATGTTTAATGCTCTATCCAATACCTATACCATATTTAAGATAATATATTTTATGTCTATGTCTTAGCGATAAAAAATAATATTCTACGGGTATCGTTTTCCATTTTAAGACACTTGTCTGGGATATTATTCAAAGTAAATGGATTTTGAAAGTCTATAAAAATAAATTATTCATTTTATAGCCGTGTGAAAAATTACACGAACTGTGTTATTTGTCTACTTCTATTTTCGTTTCGATCAGAATTCCAAGTCGATTAAACAAAATGGAAATAAACATAGAATATTTGAATAATTCATCTTTAAATATTGATAATATCTGAACATGGCAGTAAAAATCACTTTTAATCAGTTTTAGTATAATTTTTATTTTGTGATAACGCACAAGAGTTCCAACTGCCGGAATTTGTCAGACTATGGCGTCCACACAATAGAGAACATCCCGTGTCTAAAAAAACATGAGAAATATTATTATTATTATAATTGTTATTCAGTTCTGGTGAGTAAAATTCTTCTAACAACAGACAGATGCTTTGAGTATTTTCCACTCTAGAACGAGTTTACGTGTGAATATTTATAGTTCTTGTGTTCTATTTGTAGAACTCCTTTTATCTTATTTATGTAATTGAATTGAATTAAATTTAATATTGCAATTATTTTTTAGTTGTTATTTTTAGTGATAGCTCTATCGGCGTTTAAGGCCATTATCAAACTATGTGTGCGACACACTTTGACAATAGCCTTAAACTTTGAAACAGCTGTCACTAAAATAGCAGAACTAAATAATAATAATATAAAATTTATGTTTTCGTAGAAAACAATCACTTTGTGGTTAGACATATTTAAAGAAATTTTAAAATAACTTTGTAAAAGATTTACTTATTTATTTGTCTCTTTCAATTCATAGTATCTGTCACTTTTCTTTATTCTTTTGTTATAATTTAAATGTTATTCTATTGTTTTCTCATTGTTCTGTTATTTTATTTTATATTTTTTTCTTCCTTTGTGTGTATATATAACCGCACACTTTGTATTTTTTTGTTAAGTTCAATGTTGTACCCTGATGATGCTTAAGCTAAGTGAAATCGGTCGGTCGTAATTTTTTTAAAGAATATCCGTGGTCTTACACAAAGTTATTTTTTCATTTCATTAAATTTTAAATTTTATAAATTTGAATTATATAAAAAAATCATATGTGTATGGTATAATCAAAATTACCTCGCCGAAATTTGAAGGTCCAAAGCCAATTAAATTTAAAATATGTATAGTATGTCTTTAATGAAACATACGAGTATATCAGAAACATACTTCGCCTTATTCAATAACAGCTAAGTAATAATTTTCGCCCTTTTTGTAACCCGAGAACGTTTGGCCAACTGGCAATGGCACGCGTGTTAAATGACATTAATGAGAATAGTAATAATGCATATTATGCAAGTTGTGTTTCGCATGAACAGTGAACCACTCTGTGCAGGAATGGCAGAGGCAAAGGTAAGGGTTAAGGTCTATGTAATGCTACACTCGCGGTGCTATCCAGAGCGTGCTATTTACTGGAAGAAAAAATCTGATACTAAAAACCCAGACTAAATTTCCACGATGTAATATAAATGCACACATTAGTGATCAACTGTTTTTTTATTTATTTATTTAAGCTGATTATTAAGTAATGGTATGAAACCACTTTTTGTTCCTGGCTGTCGTAAATAAAACTATGCCCGATTGGGTAACCCTTGAATATTAATGATAATAATATTTGAATAGTTTTTTTAGTACTATTTTTATCAAATATAATCCCAAAGAGATATTAAGAAGTTAAAAAAAATAACATTTATTTAAATGATGCTTAAAACACCCACTTAAGTCTCAGCACCCAAAAATAGCTCCAAACGTCACTTTGCAGCATTCTAATACAAACCATACCACAAATGATTTATCTGTAAATTCTACATGGGTAGTTATAAAAATGTCTAAGGTTTCCAATGAATAAAATTTTAAACGGTGACTTTTTAAATTCTTTCAAAAACATACTATGTTTGTAAAGGCGCAGTTTCAAAACCAGCGAAGGCATTTTTGAACGTTTTACATAAAAAACTAGTATGCATTTTAAATAGAATTCAAAAGACTAGGTACAGTAAAAGAATCAAGAATTCGCGCAGAATTTACAAATAAATAATTTGTAGTATTGCTTGTATTAGAAAGCCAAAAAGTGTGTATTTTTTTGGTGCTGACCCGTAACTAGATATTCACTATGGGAGCGTTCATGCAGACTACGAAAACTATACAACCATGCATTTCTCAGTTAACACCAAGGAAAATTAATATCGATAGCTTTAAGAAAAGAGTTTGTTATTTTTGTAATAGATTTATCGTTATTTATTTCCATCTTATTTTCTTGGGACACACTTAGATCCCTTTATAAGTTCTGAAAAAGAAAATGTAAACTTGTATTTATGTAATCCGTGATTTTCTAAAATCTAAACGCCTAGCATTGAAAAAAATATTTTACTTAAATTTAAAAAAACATCTAGTAGGTTTATACTTTCCCGCCAAATTTTTATCGATGCGATAATATCAACTGTGTTTGTCAAAGTCGGTATTCCACAATTTTTTCAAGCAAACTTAGGCCTAGTGGTTTGAACCACTGTCACATTTTACACTCAGTGGCGGCTCGCGACTTTTTGGTGTGCTAGAGTGGTAAGATTGAATAAAAACGTCATCATTGATGTTGTTGTAACCGAAAACATTTTTTATTTTTTTTAGAAATTTCAACTTTTTGTATGAAGATTTTTCAGAAATCCGTGCGGTGCACCACCAAAACTGAAAAATCCTGAAAATCTTCATACAAAAAATTTAATTTTGAAAAAAAATAAAAATCATTTTCGGCTACAACAACACTAACGATGTCGTATTTTTCAATCTTAGCACTCTAGCACACTAAAAACTCACGAGCCGCCACTGTTTACACTGTCGCGAATCGATAATTAGCGCCATTATCGCGATCAGAGCGCAAATAATCGCCCCTGTTAACCACCGATGCTCGGCACGTATGAGTATTTAATCAAATTGTCGATCAGGTTTCAAGCATGACAGCATAACTGATGACTGTTATATTACCACTAAGGTCTAAATTTATTTGCAAAAATTGTGAAATACCGTCTTTGACCTAAACACACACACACACACAGTCGATGTTATTATTGTTTCCAAATTATAGCAACGCGCGGTAAAGACGGAAACCCAATCAATTCAAGATCTAGGTATATAATATGTTATGTTGACACGGACGTAGTCTCTTTGTATTATGTTCGAGATTTGCATCATCAGCAAAACAAGTCAAGATTTCTAACCAATTAAAGAACGTAGGCGTTTTTTACGTTAATGTATTCCGCTTAAAGGAGCTTCTTCTGTGATTTCACTATTCAAATTCCGCCAAACGGTATTCTAAGCAGAGAAAGAAGACCTCGTAAGCGTTTTATCGTTGGCTAATCAGATTTATGTTCCCCGCGTTGCGATGCGAGGCAGACTTTGCGAAAGATTTTAGCAAAGTAAATAAATAAAGGCGATTTATCGGTTCCTTCCATCCCCGGTGCATTTAAATGGCTTCCACGCGAACCGAGATTCACTCCGCTCGGCAGGTGGATTGGGCAAACACAGGTAGATTTATGAGGTTTTTTAGGCTTACTCAGCAAACCCAACGTCTTATTTTTTGTAAAAGTTCGTTTGTTCGCAAATGGAAATAGATAAAAATGTGTGTAACTTACGAGCGAACATGTGTTATGTCGTTAATTTTGTGTGCAACGCGATTATACCTAACATTTACAGCACGACGAATCAGTAGGCTATATTATGGTTGTCCAAAGTTTAAATACTGAAAACGATATTTTAAGAAAAATTCGATCTTTTTTTGCTGTTGTAAAGAATGTATCCATAAATGAGAGTGCATATTTTTTTCCAAATAACATACTAAATAAGTCCATTGACATATCATGTTTTGATAGGAATGCAACTTAATATTACCTACCTTGTGTTTCTTTCTTTCGAAGATATTTAAAAACCTAAAAACGGTTTTAGTTTTGAAGGGCTGATTCAAAATAGTATATTACCTCTCCCAAATATTTATGAAATCGCAATTATTTATTATTTTTATTTAAACACATTTCTTTGTTTTAAATCAATTTATTTTAATACAACGGTTGACCTGTTTTGAAAGTACCCTTCCATCGTCAGTACAATTTATATTTATTTTTATTTATTTATCATTATAAAATATAAAACATAAGGGCTCCATGTCTAGGAGATTCTTGCGTCAAAACAGACATAATTGTAGTAGTATTCAAACTAACATCCAACGAAATATACATACTGATAAACTAATACTTATATTAAGGTGTTGATGTGAGAGGTGAACCAATGGGAAGAGGTAAGTAAGAGGTGTACGTGAGGAACAACGCGGCTTACTCGAAACATGTCTTGAAATGGACCTAAGTATATGATTATTTTATTTGACTCTCCTTCATTCACCTCTCCCTGCCACATCTTAATATGTCTTTCCGTGTTTATATTTTGTTTAATATTGTCTTCACGATGAAAAAGTACTTGAAAGGGTGATTTAAAACAATGAAATGTGTTTTAAAATGTTTTAATTATGGAAAGTCTCAAAGTAACTACTTTCTACGAAAATCTGCTTTATTCATAATTTGAAAAAAAAATAGCAATATAAAGAAGTATACCTAATATCTCGCTGTGGAATCGTAAAACGAATGCATCGGTCGACAAACGAAAGTACCAAATGTCGTTTTCATCTCGGAAATTTAGAACAGGCCGCCGAACTCCAAGCAGACCAAACTCTCGCATAAGTATTTGATGGCATCAGACAAGCTGGTTAGAGAACTATGGTGAATTAACGTGGAAACCTAGAAACAATACTAGACTCAAAGCGGCTGACGAGAGTGATGATATCAAATAACATAGCTGCAGGCATATATGGAAACCAGTAGAAAAAAATTATCATTTCGACATCAACTTATGGCCTGTGACATTGATCCCCTTTAAGGATACCACGGCAATAACTACTTCACTGGATTTATGTATTGACATTGCAGGCCATTGACCCGGCTCACGTAAATATCATTAAAACAATATTGTTGCCTGTACCGTTCGGGCTAGCTTCATATTACTGTGTACGCGTAAATGCTTCTCATACTATTGAAAGTTTTGCTTCGAAGAAAGCTTACCACGCATTTATCGTAACTGCGTGATCTTAGCTTCGTAAGTGCACACGAGCTTTATCTGATCTAGGAACGAATACCAATACGTTCATTTATTAAGATTATTAGCTAGTATTGTGACGGTTATAATTTGATATTTAGTGCGCGGCGCAGCGCTGGGCAAATCTTCCGAACCTGTTCTGCAAGGCCCTCACACGTCTCACATAAACAAGGTCTTCCATTATAGTTCTAGGTACCGTTCTTCTCTGCGCCAGTTCACTAATCCTCCGGCTCTTCTAGAAATAGTTTGGACATTTCCCGAACGATCCGGCAAACAGTGCACGGCGCACGATACCATAGGAGGTATCATTATACCGAAGCCAGAGAGGTAGAAGCTCCCAGGAACAATCGGTCTTTCGGTTGCGGGTTCGCGGCGTGTGTACTGATTCATCGACCTGATAAAAGTACCTACCGAATTGAACCGTTTGAACCGAATCTTTTTGGTTCATCTAAGTCCCACCCTACCGATTTGCCCACTCAAAATCGTCAGTAAATTATTGTTATATTTCACGTAAATTTTGGCGGTCCGGCCAAACTAATTTGCATATTAGAATGGAGCATTGTGTTGCGTTGTGAAGCGATATCTTTAGAATTTCGAGGAAGAAATTTTCTACTAACTGTGAATATTGAATGGCCTCTCACCTGCTAGAATTTCCGGGCGTCATATAAACATAAAGAGAGAGAGAGAGAGAAACGTGTTGGAGAAACAGATCATATTTGGTTTCAATGAAAAAAAATCTCGTAATTTTTTTATTGCAAATCTCTCAGATAACATTTACAAAATTTGTCACACGTCTTCTCAGGAAATTGATTACGTGAATACACAATGTGGGAAGATAGATTTCTACATTATTTATTACAGTTATATAAAACATTTGGGGAAAGTTGTCTCCAAAGGTATTGTATTTGAAGTTATCTTCAAACGGCTTCCATTAAAATATTTATGATTTTATGTAAATTGAATGGAAACTTACATGTTTTTACAGAAGCAAGCGAAAAATTGTGGAATACTTTTATTGATAAATATTCACATACAAAAAAAAGAGAGAAATTTTAAGGCGTGTGTATATTCTTACGACCTACGTTCAAGAAACTGTTACAAAGACTAAATCTGTCCCTCGTTTAGTTTTTGTCGTCATCATTTTTCTTCTTTTAAAGTGTTCAATTAAAATTTTCTGTAATTGATACCCAATTCAATAAAATAACGGAACAACCAGTTCAATGTGTCAGTGAGACTATGGCATCCCCAAATACGGTTTGTTGTGTTGTGTGTTGTTCTGTTGGTAGATTGGGAAGAGGAAGGTTGGGAAGTACCTGCCTATTCAGATCTGGTCATCAAACACGGCTAAAGCCATTTCAAGCAACGTTTCGATTCTGAATGGTGGTCTTTCACCAGGGCGATACTTGGAGTATCTACCACTAATATAATAATAAATAATTCTTTGTCATTTTTGTGAGTGTCGCATTAAGTTCTCTACCAATCGGTCTATCGTGAGAAACAGAAAAAAATAGATTGCCTCAAGATCGGTATGCTATTGAAAGAAAAAGGTTGAAAGTTTGCGAATTGAGTCACACGGTAACCGCGACATCTCGGCACGCCGTGATGTTATTTTAGCAAGGTTCGTCAAACATAACACCGTGGGTTCTTTAAACTCGTAACCGTAACCATTAACCGCATATTGTAACAGGTCTCGCCAATTTGGTAGTATGTCTGTATTCATTAAAAAACGCGTTAATGGTATGGAAAAAGTCACGTTTCGGCGACGTAAAAATAGCGCAATATTAAGGCAAAAACTTCCGATTATTGCTGTCACTTTCTCGTCTCAATTCAAACATCTCTTATTTGAATTAAACGTAAATTACGTATATTTGAATGATACCTCAACACCATCCTCGAACATTAAACTTTTCATCAAATGCTAAAAACACGATTTCCACAAAGGAAATGATGGGAAATTCCGCAAAAAATACAACACATACTTAGGATTAGGATAGATGTATTGGTGCATATTTATACACTTTTGATAGTGATGTTCATGCGAAAGTCAATGAGAAACAACATTTAGTTTTTTTAAGCCTACTTATTAAAGCAAAAAAAAACAACGATGATTTATTTTGATTATTTGAAAGGTTTGTGTTTGTTTGTACTTCTTCTCTTTCTATTCATTACTTCATTTTTTGTTTTTGTTTTTATGAAACAAAAAAAAAACATCACTGGAATTTCCTTTTATCAAATTTGAAACATGCTGTATGCAAGCAATGCATATCTGTGAGTATTGTGTTCGTCTCGTTAACACTCGCTGCATTTTCTAGCCACGTTCAGAGATGTATCACTTATTATATACTAGTTGTTAACCGTGAAAAACCGCGGGATTCAATTTGACTTGCCAAGAAAAAATATTAGTTGCTTTAATCCTAACTCACTAACCAGCACGCCGTTTCCCCGCAGGGATAAGCAGAGAGGAAGGACTGCCATATAACTCTGTCTTGGCATACACTCCTTGCTTCATTCACATTCATACAACGTCTCATACATACTCTTCTGATATTCTGACTCTTCACATGGCCCTATTCAAGTATTTGATTTACTTGATCGTGATATGTCTTCACTTTCGCATTATATATTATTTTCACACTTCTTTCCTCGTTCATTCGCTCTACATGCCCAAACCATCTAAGCGTCCCTTTCTTGATCCTATTCATTACGCTTACATCAGCCTTGCATTCTTTTCGGATATCCACATTTATAATACGGTCATACATGGTTTTACCGCACATACGTCTCAGGAATCTCATTTTTACAGCATTCAGTCTACTTTCATCCTTCCTCTGCCAGTTACATGCCTCACTGACATGCATCAGGGTTGATATAAGCACTTCATTGTGAACTGCTAGCTCCGCTTCTTTGGACAATTTCTTATTTCCGCTAACAGCGTTCAGTCCTCCATTAATGGAGTTTCCTGCATTCCTCTCGTAAACATACTTCCTAAATACACAAACTCATCCACTTGCTCCAAGTATTCATAATTCACAACTATATTCCACGCTGTCTGCGTACTCTCTCTTTGAAACACCATGACTTTGGACTTACTTACATTAATCCACCCATTTCAAATATAGAATAATGTCTGCTAAATAGATTGTAGGTACTTTATTAGGAAGTCAGGGATCTGATAAGATTGTTTTTTTTCGTTTGATAATTTTCTGAAAAAATCCGTTTGTTGTTCCTACTCGCACGTACTCACAGAGGAAATAATTTAAAGTTTATATTAATGGTGCGCGGAAATTCAACTCTTAGATATATACGAGTATATATATATATATATATATATATATATACGAGTAAATTAAAAAAAAATAATCAGAAATATATCGATTCGTCTACCCAAAATATTAGAGCAAGTATACGCTAGAATTGTCAATACCTACCACAAAATTGACAATTTAATTGGTACGTATTTTTTCCTGACTTACAGTAATGTGTCCCCATAGGGAGTAGACAGAATACTCAAAACACACCCTGGCTATGTGACCCTTTACAATATTTCAATAATCGTTTGGTACACCGTACAGTACATAATTCCTAGGTGTGTTCAGTGTTCAGTGTTCAGCGGTCCCACCACGCTCACTTAGTTAGCTGGCGATGCCTACTGTACCAAGTCCGGAGTTCATCTCGCGGGATGGGAGGTACAGAGGGTGTTTATCCGAGGCAGCGGAGCGCCCAGGCGCATGGCTCGTTGCGGTTACGCCACGGAACAGATCAGCTGCATGTGTGTGGCGGGAGGTTCAAGAAACTTCCACCGGATACCTGGAGTGGCTGACTTTAGAGAGTAGTGTCCCATTGCAGACTTTATTTTTATTTTATTTAATAGGTATATCTACGCCGGAAAGGCTTAAAGGCTGGAGCGCCATTTTGGGGAGATTACACCAGAGCAATTTAAAGTTTTTTTTGTTAAATTGCTTGTTGGCATAGAACAACATATCGTAAGTGACTGATCATCTTGGCGCAACTATTCTAATTTATCAATTTTATTATGTTTATATATTTTCTTCTAAAAAACTTTATAATTGAAAACAAGAAATAACACGGATACTAAGAACGTAAAAATAATGTTGAATAACGATTTTCCAATGTTTCTGTTCGATGTGTGTTAAATGCAAACTTTGGTATTTTGTGATAAGTAGGAACCTAAATTATTTAATTTTTTTGAACTCCTGTTTTGTTTGATTTAACTATGATTACTCTCCAACAATGATCCGCGAAAATCAAACCAGACAATTTGTTAAAAATTTCAATTTTTTCTCTAGTGAAATATCATCTGCACTTTTCATATTTGGAACTAAGTCCACATCGTCGCCGGAAAGGCAAAAGGACTAAAGCGCCATTTTTGGGAGTTTACACCAGAGCAAGATTTTTTTGTTTTACAATAAAAGTCTTCAGTACCTGGTTGGATTTTTAAAACAAAAGGGTAACTTAATGCTCACATTGAGTTACCTGAAGCGATAAAAAGCTAAAAAAGTGTCAAACTTGTGTCACTCCAGTCAAGCCTCCAGACGGCCTCCAGACGGCCTCCATAGTCGAGTGGTAAGACGCTCGACTACGAATCCAAAGGTCGCGGGTTCAAACCCGGCGTGCGCCAATAACTTTTATTTAATTAAAATGTGTCATAACACATTTAATTCATATAAAAATAATAAAAAAGTATATTTGCGGCACGTTCCAGAGTGGTAGATACTCTAAGTATCGCCCTGGTGAAAGACCACCATTCAGAATTGAAACGTTGCTTGAAATGGCTTTAGCTGTGTTTGGTGACCAGATCTGAATAGCCAGGTACTTCCCAACCTTCCTCTTCCCAATCTCCTTCCCCTCCCTAGTACCTTCAGCCTCACAACATACCCTATTTAGGGATGCCATAGTCTCACTGGCTCTAAACGGTTGAGAGCAGTTGAGACTCTTGTGCGGTATTCATATAAAAAATTTAAAAAAAGCCTTCTCCCATATGGTAAATGTATTTTAGAAACGAGTCCTTTTATTTAAAATGAGCTATTCGTTACTCGCAATAACGTCAATTTTAGTAGCTTGGGACCCCATGTTACCACTTTAAAAGCTTTCAACATAACCTACCTGACATTTACTGGCTTGTGACAGTGATAGTGACTTTTTAATATACCTAAATACCGCACAAGAACCAGTGGGACTGTAGAATATGGAACTTCCCAGTTGGGGAATGTTGTGCGGAGAGGGGAGGATATGGGGAAGAAATGACCTATAATATATTTATGTTATTTTCCACTCAACCACAGCTTCCGTAATCGAGTGGTTAAGCACGCGACTACGAATCCAGAGGTCATGGGTTTATATCTCGGCGCGCGCAAATAAATTTAACGTAATTAATATGTATTCGTAAAAAGCATTTACTTTGTGGCTTGCCAGAAGAGATGAAGTTATTATCTAAAGGTTTAAAATATAACTTAAATTATAATAATAATAATATTCACAACGCCATTGAAAATGTGGCAGTAGATATTGAAAGTGCGTTAACCAATCAACCTAAAACATTTCAATATAAAAGTGCGGAAATCATTAAACATCAAATAACAAAAATTACAAAGGTCACTAATATGGAGAATATACACATTAAAAACATTCGTAGAATTTTAGATGAAGAAAATTTAGTGCTCACCAGGGCGGATAAAGGTGAATTTTAATACTGTCCTGATGATGGAAGGGTACTTCCGAAACCGGTAGACATAATATTAAATAATAAAGTGGTTATAAACAAAGTGTATGTGTTCTATTTATAATGAATATGTGTTATTTCACATTTAATTCATATAAAATAATATATAATAGAACGTTATAGAGAGATAGACACTTTAAGTATCCCCCTAGTGAAAGACTACCTCTCAGAATCGAAGCTTTGCTTGAAATGACTTTAGTTTCGGTGTTTCGTTACCAGATCTGGATAGCCCGGTACTTCCCAACCTTCCTCTTTGCTATCTCCTTCCCGTCTCCACTAACTTCAGCCTGAAAATACACCCAGATTGGGGATGTCATAGTCCTACTATCTCCAGACGTTTGAAAGCAGTTGACCATCTTGCATGGTATTCATTATTTAGAAAAATTAACTCCGCCGAGCTTCGAACCCGTGGCTTCTAGCTCCGGAGCCAAGAAGCTTACTGCTCTGCGTTGGAGGACGTGATTAACACAACGTACGTGATGCAGTGTAGGCATTGTGATACCCAAAACGGCAGAGACCACGCCACGGGTACTTGAACTCACCATGGGGAGAGTAGTCTTTTGTCTGAATATGGTAAATGGAAAATTCGATATATTGTGAAAGTCTGCATTTCATTAACATGGACATAAGCATTTTTTCCACACTGTGCAACAGCTGTTGCAATGCTGTAAAAAAGGATATTGTTCTTGTTTCAATAAGAAAGCAATGTCCAAAAAAAATCGTCCCACGTACGAAAGAATAGATGTGATTCAGTTCTGACCTCCTTGGACCTACACCTTTTTGGATTAGACTAAAATTAATGTGAAGGAAATCTTTACGACTCAAAAAGTAATTAAATATTTCGGGAGTTTATTTTATTTGATGAGTTAATTATGGAGAACTCTTTTATTTAAATACGAGCTGTCGTTTAAATTAGCTTGAATCATGGAGTAGAACTTGACTTGTTTAAATGGAATAATATCTGCTAATTTAAATTATAGGTAGGTGGTTTCTTAGATGGCTTGAGCATGTAGAGCGAATGAACGAAAAAAAGAGTGTGAAAATAATATATGATGCAAAAGTGAATGGAAGAATAAGTCGGGGATGCTCGAGGAAGACATAGCACGATCAAGTTAATCAAATACTCGATTCGGGCCATGTGAAGAGCCAGAATAACAGGAGAGTATGTATGAGACGATGTATGAATGTGAATGAAGCAAGGAGTGTGTGCCAAGACAGAGTTGTATAGTGATCCGTCCTCTGTGCTTACCCCTGTGGAGAAACGGCGTGATGGATAGTTAGTTAGCCACTTTATTAGGTAGGTAAGGCTTTGAAAAGATTCTTTATAAAAATTAATAATTTCAATTTACATCAGTTCCGAATTTGTAAATTTCACACTCGTACTTTTTCGTTATTTTTCTTACATGTGACACTCGGTTGGCCTTTCTAAGACGTTATAAAAATACGAAACTGAAAAATAATTACGAAAATTCAAACCTGATTTGTCATTAATTTACAAAAAACATTTTGGCCAATGATGTTGTCACGATATTATTCGAATCTAGAACAACATGTCACTTTAAATGGCAAGGCAAAATTATGCGATTTTAATTATTTCAGTGACACAAAAAGTTTGTAGCAAAGAACCACATTAGAAGAAAGCTACCTATAAACTACAACTAGCTTTATTCATGGTTAAGTAATAACAACATTGTTAAAAAGTGTTAAAGTTCTAATAAAAGTGGAATAAAGTTACAAATTTGTTTTATTAAATCATTGTTAAAAAGCTCGGAAAAAACATCCGAAAAAATGTTGATACTGAATGCATTTGTGGTTTTTTCTGTTAGGTGCTCGGCTATTGATCAACCTATCTGCAAATTGATCTGAATTGAGAAATGAACGGAAAGAACAATGGATTTCTATTAGAAATTGACTGAGTTCTGACCTCGTCAACTTCCTCGACCAAGTTCTACTTTTAGCTCAAGCCTACGTTTTATTTATGTTTTAAAAGCGTTTTATTACCAAGTCACAACAAAACAAGAATCAGCACTTGGAGCAAATGTAAAATGCTTTTAAGATGTTTATGTAAGGTCATAGAATAAATTGAGATAATATTTATTTATTAAAATATACACGTATTGATGAAAGTATAATATACAGGAGACAAGACCATATGTATATTTAAATGCCTTTCAGGTCTCCAGTCGACCAGAGGTCAGCGAGCATCAAGAGGTAGCATGAGATACGAGCACAAATAATACACTCGCAGTTCTTAAAAGACAAGACATATATTATTAAACCATGATTAAACAACCTATCATTAAATTCAACATCAATCGTAATCAATTGGTCTTCAACTTGAAATCAAATGCAATCAAAGGCTTGTTTTTAATTTAGATAAAAATTAATTTTGAACCCGAAGGCTTCAATGATTGATATTTTAGTTTTTTCAGCGAATGTTTGTTCAAACAAAGTACTCACACAGATACATTGCTTGCATACAGCATGTTTCAAACTTGTTATTCAACTGTAGAAACTAAAATTCCAGTGATATTTAAAATTTTAAAAAAGTGTTGGTTTTTTCAGTTTTTTTCGAGCCAATAAATAAAAAGAATGCACTTTTTCGAATATTCAAAATCGGACATCGTATTTACTTTTTGTCTTTTTTTCGCTAATAACAATAATAAGACGTAAGTAAGGTAAAATAAAGCCATGGTCTTGAAATTTTTGGTATCAGTCTAAATGATTTTGTCATTCTGTACGACCCTACCAAAATTTTGATTTAACCTTGGCTTTGATTTGAATGTTCTTTCTTGTGTATTTTTGTCACATTTTTTGTCATTGCTTCAAATAATGTATATGCTGTTCTTTCTCTGTTGCTCTTTTTTTCTCATTTTGTGTTATGTATTTTTTTTGTAATTCGATAATAATCCGTTAGTTTATAAATAAAGTTTTTCAGTGACTTTTCGCAAGGAAATCACTGTTGGAAGTGAATACATATGCACCAATACACACAACATGTGTTGATCGTGTTTTATTTAATTGTGCAACCTATAATTAAAAAATACGTACACAATGCACACGGATTTTAATTAATTCTTTAGATGTCAGATATAAACCTCCTTCGGTTTGATATCATTCTCAAACGATTAAGCCGCCTTGGTAGGTAAGAATTTCTTGCTATCGTGTAATAAAATCCCTTCACAGGAGTCGTGATGCGTTTGACCACCCAGAACGCAATCAAATACTCCACAATCTCCTCGTTCCGTCACATAAAGAGCCGGAATGAGGTTACATTTATAATCTCTAACTTTAGTCGATTAGAAAAACGTTATGCTATATACGAGTAAGTCATCCACAATTTAGAACATTTTGCAATAAACATAACATTTTGCAATAAATATTTTTAAAAATATCTTCATTATTTATTTTTAACCTGTATACTAACGGACCATTGTCCAATTACAAAAAAAAATACATAACACGAATTGGGAAAAAAAGAGTAACAGAGAAAGAACAGCACACACAGTCAAAGGTTTTGGTAGAGGCGTAAAGAATGACAAAATCATTTAGACTGGTACCAAAAATTTCAAGACCATGACTTGAGTTAACAAGTCTCAAGTTAGTGGAGAATCATACCCATAGTTAGTAGAGTGATGATTGAGGAACAGCAATTCATTGTTTCTAAGTCTTCGGCAAGAAATGCTGAACTTGATGAGTTGCAACAAAGAAGATGAGTCAATAATTTAATATCGAGGTTTTTGACTGATAAACTATGTTTTTTTTCATTGATTTTCCAATTTAAAAAAAATTAATTTCGAACAAGAGACCTAACTGTTCGGAGCCAGTGGTGCCATAGCATCCTCAATTGGGGTATGTTGTGAGGCTGAAGAGAGTGGGGAAGGGAAGGAGATGGAAAGAGTAAGGCTAGGGAAGTGCCTGGCTACTCACATCTGGTCACTAAACATGAATTAAGCCATTTCAAGCAACGTTTATCTATCGTCTATTTATCTAGAACGTATCGCAAATATACCATAAATTTAGTAATTTTATATTTTCGGAGAAAGCAATCACTTTGTGGTTTGACACATTTAATGAAAATGAAACAATAACTTTGTAGAAGACTACAGATTTTATTTTAATTTTTGCGACCGACCGGTTTCGCTTGCCCTAAGCATCATCAGGGTACAAAATTAAACTAATTTAATTCAATTTATCTAGTTATTTTTTTTCATTTCTTGAACTTACTTAAATTCATTTTAAATAACACATGTACATTTTATGATACAAGGATCTTAACCCGGAGGTAGTGAAACTATAATATTGTCATATTAGTACGTATTTTAGTATTCGCTTACAAAAAATTACATCATTTAATATGTTTTATGATTCTACGGATGGTATTGAACTTTGTCGAAACTATTAAATATTGAATTCCTGGTGGGTGTAACGCCATTAATGTTGTAACCTTTTGGTGTTCATATGTAATAGACTTCAATAAAGTGTGTTTAATAGCTTCGATGTCAGCACACAAATAATAACGATAGGGAACATTACCTGCAGGCTATTGACATGTCAAGGCGAACATGTTTTGCAAAAAATAATTCAAAATCGTAGATTTTCAAAATTTATTGAAGACTGTCTAAGACGACTTTAAAAGACGAGTAGTATTACAACCTGGTTTTGAAAATTTTTCAACCCTGTTTTTACATTTTTTTTTTCTACCTAAACAATTAATTTACTTTAACTTTTACTGCCTAAACAAATAATTTACTTTGACTTTTCTAATGAACTTTTATTTTTTAATACTGAAAATACGGATCAAACAATATGGCATTTTGTCTCATTTGTTTACGGTTAAGTAGGTGTATCGACTGTATTTAGGTCAAAGGCGTTTTTCCAATTTTTTTTTCAAGCAAACTTAGGCCTAGTGGTTTGAACCACTGTCACATTTTACACTGTCGCAAATCGATGATTAGCCCCATTAATAATTTTCTACCATTACCATTTAAAATAATCAACCCCGTTAATTACCAATTCTCTGCCCGTTTTAGCAATAAATCAAATTATGAGAAGGTGTCAAGCATAACAGCATGGCCGTTATTTTATCACTAAGGTCTAAATTTCTTTACAAAAAAATGTGGAATAACGCCCTTCACTTAAACACAGTCGATATATTTCAAGCTTCATTGCTCATCATAAAAAATAAATTTCAGAAAACAGTTTAGTTGACAGAGAAATTCCGGATAGACAAAAGCTATGCAAATTTCAAAACACCATAGCTCACTTTTCGAGAGTTTTTAATGAGCCTTACGAATCAATAGATAACTGCGTTTATTCATTACATAGGTACGTAAAAGATTTTTATGACTTCATATTAAATTTAGGGCTCATCCGATGCAAAATATAAATGAACCGATTAATGATAGCTTCATTCAATGGCACCTTCACGCGGAGTGAGCACACTGCGCACTCATTAAGGCGCATACATTAACACACTCTGGTGACCCATATTTTATAAGATTTTAGATTAGCGGAAGGTTGATTTTAATTCCAGTATCATTCCTTCATATTCCGTTTATTGTTTGAAATGCGCATACAGTTTGTATATCAAAGGTTTGAAGATCCTCGGAACAAATGAGACGCACTCAGAGATTATCTAAAAGAAACATTTAGAATAAAATCTTAAGAGTTAGCCATGGAGAGGAAGAACGAAGTAAAAAAATATCAGACTATATAACATAAATTATTTGTGCGTACAAGAGACATTTTCAAAATTGAAACTGTTGAATGTGTTAAGATTTTTTTTAAATATGATGGAGACAAGCGATAAAGTACCTACCTATAATAGATTTTACCAGACGATTATCTTTATTCCATTTTTTAAATAAAAATAACTTTTTTTTTGATTCTGTAGAAAAAAATCTCTGTTTCTATCTTGGTAAGTCAAGTTGAGTATTTAATAATACTATGGTAATTCCTACCCGGCTTTGCCCGAATATCTTTTCTCTGATTAAATTGAAAATTATTGAACACACATTAACATAGCGTCTTATCTTACTTATAACTTCTAAAGTGTTTACTACTTTATTCAGCCAAATTCTTGGTTTATAGTAGTAACTATATAAGTATAATATTTTTAATGTAGTGTGATACCCATCAAAAGTAGCTTTTGGCATGGGCTTAGTGACAAAAATATTATTAGAGTTGCAAAAGGTAAAAACAGAAATAAGAATTTAAATCCAAAAATTACAGAGAAATCCTAGCAAATTAATAAAAGCCGTGTATTTTACAAAATATATAAGTATGTATATTTAATATATTATTTACTAACCAGTTCTGCACATCAAGTTTAATTGAAATAGTTAGTTAAAAGACGCCTCAAAAAAGTACCAAATTTTAATGTATAAGAAGGACTATTGTGGTCAATCAACATTTTTTTATGTATTGAAAAATCATCAATAAATTGCTGAATATTAATGGAACTCGTACGCTATGTCGATGACCAAGGGTTCGATGACCGTTGTGTGACTTCTAGTATAGAATCCCATAAGAAACTAAACTGCGAACCATTGCCGAGGACAAAGAAAAATCAAGGACGCTTCAAAGACAGGATTATATTTTATACCACAACAAGAAAATTAATAATGTTTTCTTTTAAATCTGATCATTTTGCCTTGCAAACTTTAACGCATTCTTGCCAAAACACGAAGTTTAACTTCTAGGAGTTGTTTTCTTTTAATCATAATTATTCCAGTTTCTTTTTTCCATACCTACATACATTTGTTAGCACACTTCTTAACGTCAAACATTTTACACAATTTAACATGTAAGCATTACTAATAATTTCTTTTGTCACGAGTTTCTTTGACATTTATTTTACGATAATGTACAATGTAAATTGCTTTCTTCTCTGCGTGTAAACATTCACTCGAGTTATCGCTTTGTTGACCCAGCGTAGAAATATCTCTTTTGAAACAAATTTAAAAAGAGAACTTAAGTAATAACATTTTTAAAACAATGTTTTTTTTATAACCATTAGAAAAACATTTTGGCAAAAAAAAAAATTACTACTACCGTGACTCTTTTATATCTAAATTCTACAGCGAAGGCTACCTACAGACCTAGTATGAATAACGAAAATGTATATTGAATATAAAGAAATGAAATTCAGAGACGTTTTTTTTTTCACCACTATTCAAAATATTCACGAATACGTTTATCTTAAAGATTGTGATAAACTACACCAAAATCGTGACCTTTGTATCCTTGGAGAAACAATGTATGGAAAGAGAGCAAATTATTTTTACCCAACCGATACAAACTTGCGATAAATCACTTTCTCCGGGTTTTTACGTCGTACACCATGAGAGAGAAAGAGACAACAAATATAATACTCCGCTTATATGTACTGTCACAATGATCTTGTCCACCTGGGTCACCGCGGGACTCCACCCCCATTTTTTATTATGCTACTAAACTTGACACAACTAAACGGTTTTTTAGGTTAGATGCTTTATTTTTATTGATATCAATACTGTGAAAATGTGGTTATACGAATAAACAAAAACATTATGTCGACATGTGATATGAATGGATGTATAAATACCCTAGCCTTAGTCTTAGCCACGCCCAGGTCTGCCGAGTCAGGTAAAAATCATCGAAAACTGACTACACTGCCTTGGGTAGGTACCACTCTATATACTCTAAGGTTGCATCACTAATTCATTACGTTGGAAGTAAAAGGAGTCATAACATAAGATAATGTCAAACTTCTCACGAAGTTCAAGAACAGCTTTCTTTATTGTCGTCACTTAAGGGAAGCCTTTATCACCAAATTTGAATAAAAGTTTAGGCCAGCAAGCCAGTAGGTACCTAGGTATATAGTTTTACAGTTTGTGGATAGTTTAGTTTTCTTCTTCAGGTGTTTACATGGCGGCGGTATCTTTGCTGTAACTCTGTTCCGAAATAAGGAAGATTGGATCGCGATCTGGATTGAATGGAGACTGAGATGCACGGGGTAGGGCATTGTAAAGCAATAATCGAATCAACGTTTCCTAGAAGGTCGAACAATGAGCCATTCGCGTAAAAAGGGCAGCTAGATATTGATCCGAACATCGGGCTAACAATTACCGTAATTATTTGGCCAATCTAATTAGAATTAGTACGGTTTCTAGTTTGTAAAGAATAATGCATTTTAGAAGGCCTAACAACATTTATTTATATTAGACACGGTTCACTTTAACAATCAGTTCGCTTCAAGCCTAGTTTACTTTATTACAAAGAATAAGTCATGTTTCTTCTTTATTTTTTTATTTTTAGAACTCTAACTAGATGTCACCTACCTGACCTTTATTGAGCATATTCCGTTATGCGATCAAGTGTCGCATTTACCTACTTAAGTTGAGTTATTTGTCATTGAAATTCCGCGGTATATAATAATACCACGTTCCAACAAATGGTGTTATTTTAATATTAGTAGGAGAGGCGTGCCATTTACTTTTCAACTTTTTGCATGGAAGGAGCCGTTCGGAGGCCTACCACATTTTTTGTTATTTTTTGTTTTGTTTTAAGAAGATAACTGGTTTCAGTTATGTTTTTGAACAAAATATTAAATCGATTTACTTTTACAAAATGAAATTATTAAGCCCCCGCTATTTTTTAAAGCATATCACATATGTGGTGGCTTACAAATATTATCCAAATTTAGAAGATAAACTAACATACAAAATATTATATCGAAGGGGTGCAGTTGGACAGGCGGTGTGAGGAGAGACTTCTAATATCCTGAATTCACTAAACTGGAGCCATGTAAGGATGTCTGAAGGCATTATTTCTCACTCAGAAACGATGGTGAGATTTACTTTAATTTTAAACATCAACAACCAAAACTGAAAAAATCACAGCACGCTCCTGAGAGGTTATGACTAAAACATTTTAAGATAAACATATTTCCATACAAAGTTCACTGTCTGCAGCATCACACACGCAATTTGACAAATTGTTTCCTTCATAAATCTTATTTCTACAATAAATAATTTTGCTTATGAGTGCTAATTCAACATTGTCGAGAATAACAAGCAAATGTGAGGATTTATGTCTGTCTTCAAGGATAGCGAACAATGGACTCCGTACAAGGCCGCTGCAAAGGCATCAAAATCTAAATTTTATAAAGATTTTGACGGCATACGAAACAATAGTGTTTTTACGAGAAGAATAAATCTCGGCTTCGGTAATTCGTTTTGTCTTTTATTGCAAATACGATGTTGCGCAATAAATCAAAAAATAATATTGCTCACTATATTGCTGGATATTGTATGCATTATTGCAACCGAAAACAAGCCATCGGAGAGTTGTGTCATGAGCTCTTTGTCGATGGGCTGGAGAAACTGTGACCGGTAGAGCGGGCGGCGGGCGGCAGCAATGCATCAAGAAATGGAGCGACACAATAAAAAGTGTTTATATTTATATTAAAGTGCAAGAGGTGCCTTCGTATCGGAGACCCTGAAAACAGAATAGTACCGCTTTGGCTGGAGGAGGATCCAAATCAATTATTCTATAGATATTGTGAAAGTACTAACTAAACAAATATCACGGAAATTAACCGCAGGGGTAGACATAAAACTCTGTCTTGAGACACATCGCTTTTTTCATTCGCATTCCTACATCGCTTCGTACGTAATTGTTGGTTATTGCGACTATAAACATTCACTCGGTCGTTCTCTTCCTCAGGTGTTCCCGACTTCTCTTCCACTCCCTTGTGTGTCATCCATTATCCTGACATCGGTTCTCAATCCATCCGCTACATATGTTCAAACTATCAGCATACATTTTCTCCAATCTCTTCATTCGTAATAAGGTCGCACACGTTTTTCCACAAATACACATTATTTTGCAACTGCCCAAGGAATTCTGTTGATGTGAAGGGTACTCAACGAGCGGCATTAGGTCCTTCTTTAAAAAAATGCTAGAAAACTTTTCCAATCAAATAGAACACAATCACATTATTGTTTGACATATTTATTGAAAATGAAACAATAAGTTTGTATAAGAACAAAGATTTTATTTTATTTTTTATGACTGACCGGTTTCGCTTAGCCTAAGCGTCATCAGGGTACAAAATTAAATTAAACAAAAAATACAAAGTGTGCGGTTATATACACACACAGAAGGAGAACACACTATAAAATAAAACAAGAGAACAGTGAGAAAAAAATAAAATAACATTTAAATTATAACAAAGGAAAAGAGAGAAAGAGACAGATAATATGAAATGAAAGAGGCAAAACGTCAACTGAGAAGGTGATTACAGAATGATGAGAAATTTTATGAGTTTACGGGAAATATACCTAACATTAGACTACTTGACATATTTAACTGGTTATTAAGAATATGACTTTTAATTATAATGGCTTTCTTTATTTATAGTACTTCTAAATTATTTAATCTGTTGCCATGACCATTTTTGTGGAGAATATGAGCACCGGTGCTTTTGTTGAAGGTATGATACTTTTCAATAAAATTAAATGTTTTTTTAAATCTTCAATTTGCAATAAAAACAGCCAAACAATACAAATAAGCTCGGATCATGTTGCAAAGTGTTTTACGCCTGCCTTCGTTTATTTGAAGCACATAGATCCATTATATTATACAAGTTCCTTACAGCAAACTCAAGAAGGAAAGGTAATACAATGCTCTTACGGGAATTGACCAGGAAGAGGCGAGGCTTATGGGGATCTAATTAAGCCTTCCAACCCCACCGTATTAATCGCTAATTCCATCACAATGGCTCACAGAAGTCTAACTAGCGGAAAATAATTAATGGCACAGTATGATGATCTCAATAACGTTTTCCGTGTAAAACACAAAACCTCGCTCGGGCTTGTACTTATCCAGCCGTCTGTGTGATGTTTGCTGTACTGGGTGTCTGGAAATTCGTGGATTACTTTTTCAATTATTTTAGCACTTTATCTGATCTAATCATACCTACCATTTAAGGCTGATTCACACCAACGTCCGGTTCCGCTCAGTGCCGATATTGTTCCGCAAGAGAGCTTATTGATATGGTATGAATATCGATCAAGGAGTATGTGCCAAGACAAAGTTGTGTGGTAGTATATCCTTCTGCCTTAACTACTTAGTTGGTTAAATAATTATTTTGAATTGTAAAAATACTAACATCGCAGATTTTTTTAATCAAAAACCATTTTTTTATCACTAAATAATATTTTTATCAATTATTAATTACTAAAAATATTATTTAGTGATAAAAAAATGGTTTAAAAAAAAATCTGCTTTGTAAGTATTTTTACACTTCAAAATAATTATTTAACTAAATAAGTAGTTAAATATCACAAGGGTGGGCAGAAGGATATACTGCCACACAACTTTGTCTTGGCACATACTCCTTGATCGATATTCATACCATATCAATAAGCTCTCTTGCGGAACAATATCGGCACTGAGCGGAACCGGACGTTGGTGTGAATCAGCCTTTATTCTTTTATCTGTGGCAAAATCCCTTGTTAGCTATTTTTTTTTTTTACATATTATAGACACTTTTTTCCCAAATATTTAAGTCAGGGTGACTGAGGGTAGTCAAAATATGCAGGAGCTGTTGTTCCAAACTGGTCCACTATTATATTCCACTGAACTATTTACATTTTACTGATTGTACTTACATAATTGTACGTCATATTTACAAAATAAGTAGTTACATATTAGGTATAGGTTAAGTTCAAATTACTATCACTATCGTCTAGTTATGAAACCACCATTGAAATCATAAAAGCTCCTTGAAAATAGATTTCATGATAAAACTTTTTTTTCGTTCGTTTATTAAACACATCTACCTTTCCTTTAAACTATCCCCAATAGACTTTGACAGTGTAATCGGCTTTTACACGTATGGGTTTTGGCATTAAAATAATGTTACATAGATAAATAATAACTAATCAACCATCACGCCATTTCCCCGCAGATGTAGACATAGAGGACGGACCGCCATACAACTCTCTCTTGGCACACACTCTTTGCTTCATTCACATTCATACATCGTCTTATACATACTCTTCTATTATTTATTTATATATTTTTTTATTTGCAAAACAGTTTTACACCAATACATTGCAAAAAACACGAAAAATGGTAATCATAATAATACAAACATAATGGTTAAAAGAAGTTTGAAAACAAACAAAAAAACAGTTTTTAAGAAGTACAATTAATATAATATTCGTGCCATGTCTTCCTCGGGCGTCCCCGACTTCTCCTTCCATTCATCATAGTCTTTTCACACATTTTTCTTCGTTCATTCGGTCTACAAGCCCAAACCATCTAAGCGTCCTTTTCTTGATCCTGTTCATTACGCTTAAATTCTTTACGGATATCCACATTGTTAACACGGTCAGTTATATGTTATATAAATAATTTTAATGTCATCATGTTACATAGATACATCAGTTTAATATTATGTCACGTAAAGAAAAAAAATATATATCGTCTCTGCAAAAGCACAGGGCGTAAGCGACACTTTTGTAAAAAAAAAAAACTTGAATATCCAGTTTTATTTTCTGCATCTAATGCTCTGACTCTCGTTTGATTCTGAAAACTTTTGTAGGCCTTCAGCCATCAAAAACATATTTTCCATTTGGAAGAAGGCTTGACTCAAGCGGCACAATTTTGGGACTTTTTTTAGCTTTCTGTCACCTCAGGTAACTCGTTGAGAGCATTGAGTTGCCCGAGTTAACTTTATTATTCAAAATCCAACCAGGTACTAAAGAATTATGAACTATATTATAAAACAAAAACAAAAAAACTTTAAAGTTTTCGAGTGTAAACTTCCCAAAATGGCGATTCAGCCCTTTTGCCTTTCCGGCGACGATACGTATTAGTTTTTGAAGCTTATAACATAAGTTTCCGTGCACTTTGTACCCTGTCAAAGGCTTTACCTCAATATCGCTTACGATGTTCGATAGGTAAAGCCTCTCGGGGCACATGGCTCAGATTATTACGGGCCCGGATCCATTATCAGGCTGATTAAGGTACTGTTACGTCACACACTGCGGCCACGGTGTTTTTACCGTTTCGCAGATCTCACGATTGCTTTCTCGGGCACCGTTGCGTAATCGCTCGTATCAAAGAGCCCTGCCGTAGCGAGTAGCATAGTTTAGCCTTTATGCTCTTGAATCGATTTGTGCTTGCGGGGGTCCCCGTGAGTTATCTCCGAGATCGATCGGGAGTACCCGATGCTCCTATTTACACGAATGACGTTGTACCTTTTGTTTACAAGGTTGCAGCTGGCACACTGTTGAATTCTATGTTAATTATCACTATGATCTTTAATAATGATAGAGATTGGCTATTAATTAAGGAGTGAAGGTTCCCGTTAAGATTTTGTCAAGGTGAAGAAACTCTGCTCTAACCGTAACCTAAGACGATACGACAAAAATATGAAACCGAGAAAAAGGCGTTTGAAAATATGACGATACAAAAGCATTAATATGCGTCATCGGCATTTGTAAAGTGAATATCAGTGTTTTTAAAAAATTTATTTGATTATTGAATTATTATAAATAGGCAATTAACAATCTATAAGTATATGTATATATATGTACGAGTATTTCTTATGTTACCCTCTTAGAGTACATAGAGTAGTATCTATCCAAGGCAGTGAAGTCAGTTTTTGATGATTTTAACCTGACTCGGCGCACCTGGGCGTGGCTAAAACTAAGGCTAGGGTATTTATACATCCATTCATATCACATACCGACATAATGTTTTTGTTTATTCGTATAATTACTTTTTCACAGTATTTTTATAAACAAAAATATATCATATAACCTAAAAAACCGTTTAGTTGTGTCAAGTTTAGTGGCATAATAAAAAATGTGGGCGGATTCCCGCGGTGACCCAGGAGCTTAAGATCATTGCGACAGTATATAGAAGCGGTCTATGAAATTTGTTGTCTCTTTCTCTCTCATGGTGTACGACCTAAAAACCCGGAGAAAGTGATTTATCGCAAATTTGTGAAGGTTGGGTAAAAGTAATTAGTTCTCCTTCCATATATTGTTACTTCAAGGTTACCCTACATTTTTATATTTTTAAACTTCAATTTAAGTCAAATACATACAATTTGCGTTAGAAAAAAAATGAATTACCAAAAATCTATTGCATTTAGAGCTTGAATGTTTTCTGCAGATATAAATCTCGTTTTTTTTTTGTAACATGTCAAACTCGATTTTGGCAAATTGTGGGTTGGACGCTTTCTGCATAACTCGTCCAATTATAGGTATCACAACCAGAGTTGATACGACCACAGTACTCAGACAAATGCATTTCTTGCATACAGTATGCTTCGTACTTGAAATGTCTCTAGTGAAATAGATATTTTTCATTTATATTATTTTATTAATAAAAGAACACACTGTAAAACTTTCAACTTTCCGAATATTATATTTTCAAGTGTATACACTTGCTGTCCCTTTCTCGCTTTAAATAATACGCAGACGTAAGCAATACAAAAGGCTGTTTCTCAGTGAAGTTTGGCGAGGATATCACTTTTGGAAGTGAATACATATGCACCAATACACACAACTGCTTGCACGACCTCTAAGCATTACATATAAGAAATAATGCAAACAATAAAACGCTCCCAATTAATTTTAACAAATGCATCCCCATAATTCAGTTGTTTTTTATATGTTTGCATTTATTTGTTTTAAATGATACATAGATATATATATATATATATATATATATATATATATATATATATATATATATATAAATATATATATATATATATTTATAGTTTTTGTGTTTAATTTGTAGAACTCCATTTTAATTTTATATAATTCAATTGAATTAAATTTAATATTATTATTATTGAGTTCTGCTATTTTAAGTTTTTTTATTTTAGTTTTTTAGTGACAGCTGTTTCGGCGTTTAAGACAGTTTGACAATGGCCTTAAACGCCGAAACAGCTGTCACTAAAAACTAAAATAAAAAACTTAAAATAGCAGAACTCAATAATAATAATATTAAATTTAATTCAATTGAATTATATAAAAATTAGATATATATACACTCGCGGGACTAGTGGGAAGCTGATGAGTCTGCATCGTATTTGGTGGTATAACGTTATAATTATTTGAGCTTTCGCTCTCGAATATTAATCAACATACAAATCAAATATTACGAAGGTTTTGCTAAATACAAAATGAAAACAAAAAAACACACAATATTTTGGTCAAATTATGAGAATTAATAAATACAGATTTACACAAGGGATTGCTGGTGAAAAACATGGAAAAAAAAGAAGGCGCATTGTAATTAATTTTTATATAATATAAATATTTAAAAAATAAATTTAAAATACTCATTCGACGACCTCCGTGATTGAGTGGTTAAGTTCCTTCACTACGAATCTAGAGGATGCGGGTTAAAATCTTGACATGCGCAATAAATGTTGTTAAAAAAAGCGATATTCCACATTTAACTAATACAAAAAAATATATAGAATATATGCGGTACGTTCCAGAGTGGTAGATACTCTTAGTACCGCCCTGGTGAAATACTACCTACTATCCAGAATCGAACTGTTGCTTTGAAATGGCTTTAGCCGTGTATGGTGACCATATCTGAATAGCCAGGTTCTTCTCAACCTTCTTCTTTTTAATATCGTTCCCTCCCCTACAGCCTTCATTATGCTCCATTGACTATTTGAGGGGCTTAGACGCAAAGGCAGCAATCTCCGAAAATGATTCTGTACCATTGTCAACTTTTGAATGATTATTATAAAGAAATGGAGAATGAAGTGTACAAAAATAATTAGTGCACATTAAACTATGAACAATTTGAAACAATTATCTTTAAATTTATCAACATATTCACAAAAGAAAAGTGCATTAAACGTTAAATCAACTTCCCAAGAAATAATTTAAAATGAAGGAGATTGCTGCCTTTGCTTCTAAGCCCCTTATTTATTGTATATTTTCTGCAGTCAAATTCTTTAATTATTTTTTTAATCAAATTTCGTAATGAATAAATTATTAAACGTCTTTAAATCGGGTAACTTGGCTTGGATAGCTCGTGTCAATAACACAAAAGATCGATAAATCAAACTAAAAATAAACCCTTTTAACGTGGTATCTGTAGATCGAGTTAATAATTACAGGGGATGGGAAGCGTTTATTGAAACACTTCATACTGAATCGATTAAAATATCACCAATACTCTCATCCCTCGAACCTTAAAATACCGTTGTTCTTCTATTTTGATTCTGTTTGGCTCTATGGCTTCTGCCGACAAGGCGTGGGATTCAACAACCCAATTCAAATAAAAGCTACAGGACACCTCTGTAAAAGATCGAAAGGAGCATTTTCACCTTGAAAATACAATACATACAATGTCTTTGCCACTGTTATTATGTGTTTAGTTTTAGTAGCAGTTTGTTTATGTCGTAAAGCTGGTGAGCTAGTGGATAAGGGATACGATTGTGGTCGGAAGACAATTGGACCGAGCTGAGAAGGGACTCCCCATGATTTATAGTTTTGGGGGTGTGATGATTTTAATATTTTCCACGGACATGAATCACTTCAGACGGCAGTTGAAGGTCTGTTCACACATCCTCACAAAGTCAAGGTGATTATTTTAACAACTCGGGATGGGCAGACATAGTTTTTGTTATGGAATATTATCAGGGGTGGACCTGAAACGTTTTGCGCCCCACGTGGAAAGAATCAATAAAGTGCACCCGTTATTATTTGAATGGCGTACTAGATATATTATATTTTCGTAGAAAACAATCACTTTGTAGTTTAACATATTTAATGAAAATGAAATAAAAACTTTGTATAAGACCACAGATTTTATTTATTTTTTATGAGCGACCGGTTTCGCTTAGTCTAAGTATCATCAGGATACAAATTTAAACAAAACAAAAAATACAAAGTGTGCCGTTATATGTATATACATAGAGAGGGAGAACACAATATAAAATAAAATAAGAGAACAGTGAGAAAACAATAGAATAACATTTAAATTATAACAAAGGAACAGAGAGAAAGAGACAGATAATATGAAATGAAAGAGGTAAAACTTCAACTGAGGACTGAGAAGGTGATTAAAGAATAATGAGAAATTTTATTAGTTTACGGGAAATATACCTTATATAGGACTACTGGACAAATTTAACCGATTATTAAGAATATGACTGATAAAAATGGCAATAAATCAAATAATTTAGAAGCACTAGAAATAAACAAAGTCATTAAAATTAATAGTTTAATACATCAGTAAAAATAGAAGACTTTTTTCATTTCCTTTTGTACACAATGTGAAAAGTTGTATTTAAAGTACACCTTTTTACGAATGTGTAAAATTCCAACACACTTCGAATCTGCAAAGTAACTGCGTCAAGCAATACGTTAATTTTTTTAGAAAACCATGTTTTGACCATTATAAACAACTGCGATTTGCTAAAATTATCTGTCTACACATATGTATTAAGGTTCAAAGATATTGCATACGATTTATATCGGGGCGCGATCATTAAAAGATATTTATAAAAATAACAAACGTCTGTTTTAATACGTTGGTTGTTGTATTAAGTAAGGGTCAGCACCCAACAATGACGCTAAACGTCACTTTGTAGGATTATAATACAACCAATACTACAAATGATACGTCTGCAAATTTTTCATGGGTAGTTAGAAAAATATCTGAGGTTTCCAGTGATTACAATTTTTTTAAACTGTAATCCTTTAAATTCTATGAAAAACATACTAAAATTTCAGTGAAAGGTGCTGTTTTGAAACCAGGAAGGGCATTTTTTAACGTTTTACCTAAAATTCCAGTATGCATTTCATAAAGAATTAAAAAAAAAAACTGTTTAAGAATGGCATTCAATGGAAACCATTTCCTAACTACCCGAAGAATTGACAGATAAAGAACTTTAGTTTTGCTTGTACTAGAATACTAAAAAGTGTATATTTTTGGGTGCCGATACTTAATGGTATACCGTAATAAACACAAAAGAAACAAATTCAATACGCTTTCGGGTTTAATTTTGAAAATGGTTTATTTTACGATTCTTCACTATGGTTATATGCTCCATCTTCACCTACGTAAGATCCGGTACTGAACATTATCTGTCTAAATCTACCATCTTCAATACAAATAATAACGTCTAGACCAAATTTACATCTTTAATTAAGAGTGTAAGTACGTAAAAACTTAATAAAACAATCAATCCTCATTACACAAGACGTGAGAGTAACGATCTGAGTAATTGACTGTATATAATAATAAATAAATATTCATTTGCATCATATCCCACGATGATGATATTGCCCGAAGAACAATCCGACAAGATAAATCATTTTACTTTTTGCTGCGGGTAAAAAAAAACTACGTCCAATTTGATGACGTAGTCGCATCCCTAAAGCAAAAAAAACACAAACATTTACATACCTACAACGCTGTCTATGAGAGGTCTTTCTATTCACGTAATGATATCTTTTTCTAAGGATTTACATTTTGACTTAAAGTGTCAGTGTGATATTATGATTTAGTAGTAGATAGAGCAAAGCCTCGACCCCTGTAATTTTTTGATAGATAGATATATTTTTTTATCGAAAAAAACTACACAATAGTTACAATCGACATGAGCCATTGATTGTGTATTGGGATTGATGGGTACTGACGTGTTATTGTACCAATACGTTTATATTTCTCTTTTTTATATTTTAAAAATTACGTCAAACTTTTTTTATTTTATTTATTGTGTCCATTTGTCTCTTGTTATCGACTGTATGTTTGATTTAAAACATCTTATTAATGCTCAGTAAAACGTGTTCGACTTCTGAACTCATTTTTGTACATTCATCTTTAAGGAAAAATAACACCACATTTTAAAAAAATAACACCAATAATTGCAGGACTCGGTCGTAAATGTCGTTCAAATGCTACTAGTCCTTGTTAATGAAACCTTTCGTGCTATAAGATGCTAGAACAATAAAGTTTTTTGTGCTGATTGTTGTCTAGTCTTTCCTTGAGAGTAGCGACCAGTGTCCCACGAGGGAGTTAAAGTTATGGAGCTGCGTTCGGCGGCTCACTGTCGAAGCGCTGTAGTAACACGAGAGTCCAAATAGTATTTTATAAGAAGCGTAGAAAGACAAATAATATTACATGACATTGATATTGTGGAGTGTAAGGTAAGACAGATAGATATAATAAATGGTTACTCGAGTTATGAAATGTTTTAGCCTTTAATACTTATTTACGACGTCCTGGATTATTCACCATGTTTCAAGGATTTAAAACCTTCGAATGCAGAGACCGTAAATATAATTTAACAGGGTAGTAAAAAAATATGGATTCTCGTATTAATTCGTTAAACATGGTATGGTCTGAGCTCGAGATTAATCTCGGGGGATTTTATTACATCGGCAGTTGAATTATAAGCCCACGGTCCTTTATTTCTTTACGGGACGAAGTGCACTCTGTCGACGACTTACGTAAGGATGATTTATATTATCACAGTCCGGGAATGTGGATATTTTTTATTCCGAGAAATTTGATATCATAAAAGGGTACACCGAAACGTGGAAAAGAGACGTCAGAAAGACATTTACCGACAAGCAGTGCTCGTATTTTACATTACCAACCGGTACGCACTGTTTTCGAAGAAAAAATAATTATCTACCAACCAAAACTCTACACTATTTATACACATTCTCATATGAATATTTTCTATATTTTTGATGTTATCCTTACACCTAAAAAAATACCAGAGTTAGAATTTTTTTCAACAAAAATCGGTGGTTTTAGAGTTTCATACCGGAACGATAATTTTAAATTTTATCCGCCAGTAGAAGAGGTATGGTATGGCCTGTGGATTTAACAAACCGGAACAGCGTTCCAGGCAGCTCTGATAAAATGTATGTAACACTTTATTTTTATAGTAAATACCGAACAAGAGTTCAGACTGCTCTCAACCGTCTGGATCCTGAGAGACTATGGCATCCCCAATCGGAGTATGTTGTAAAGATTAAAGTACCGAATACGGAAAGGAGGTGGGGAAGAGGAAGATTGAAAAGTATCTGAATATTCAAATCTGGTCACCAAACACGGCTAAAGCCATTTCACCCAACGTTTCGATTCCTAATAATTATCTATCAGCAGGGCGATATTTACTACTGCCTTCAGTTTCACAACATATCCCAATTGGGGATGCTATAGTCTCACTGGCTCTAGGTGGTTAGGAGCAGTTAGAACTCTTGTGCGGTATACACAAAAAAAAACAAATAAACACTGTATTATTGTACCTGTCAAAATAATGACAGTTTAAACTCATAACAATAACTTGACTCTATGGTTACGTGGTGTGCTAACTGTGTTTTATTTTTTCAATATAAAACTAATTTAGTATAAAAATTAAATATTAAAATAAAGAAATTATGTGTATAATTTTCTCCATGCGTTATTTAAATTGTAGTTTTAAAAATAATTTAATAACTGAATTACATGCACTTCCGCTCATTATTCCATCGAAAATGCAGCCATAGAATAAAGAAAATGCAAGGTATGAGTAGTTTAAAAAAATGTGAATGTTACACTAATAATATCGTATTACCCGGAGGAAATTATTAAAATAATAGCATTGAAGATGAGAATGACGGGGCCAGTTCCGCAGTTGTCAAATTGTTGGCAATTAAAACGAGATATCCTTGAAACACGGCGGCAAGGTTATTGTAGAAACAATAAATAAAAAAATCTAAGAGATAATTAGGCTATTTATACTGCTGGGAATATCCCAACGAATAAATTCTCCGACCCATCAATGACTCAGTTATTATTGGACTAAGTGTTCTAACAATCGAGTATGTGTTTAATGGTTTCTCGGGCAACGTTCACGCTACGTTAAAATGGTAGTCGGGCGCATTCCACAAGAATGGACGAGCTTCAAAAAGCTAATAGAAAATTAAAGTTTGTATGCACATGCGCAAGCTCGGGGCAACGCTCGCATTGTCTGTGCCCTACGAGCGATGGGCACGGAATGTTACTTACTTATTACTGCGGTGGTTATCTCATCAATACAATAATATTTTTTTAAGTTTTAAATGTTTTTTATTGCACCGTTTTGTGATGACACTAATCAAATAAATGATCCGGGAAACTACAAAAGTAAATCCAAACACTATATCGTCGCCGGAAAGGCAAAAGGGCTTAAGCCACACTTTGGTATGCAGTTTCGATCAGTTTTTTTTTGCATCGTATGCTCTGACTCTCTTTTGACTCTAAAGACTTTTGTGACCCTTCAGCCATCTAAAATATATTAACCATTTGGGAGAAGGCTTCACTCAAGCGACACAAGTTTGGGACTTTGTTTAGCTTTTTTTCACTTCGTATAACTCAATGAGAGCATTGAGTTACCCGAGTTAACTTTTTGTTTTCAAAATCCAACCAGGTACTGAAGACTTGAATTTTATTGTAAGACAAAAAAAAACTTTACAGTGCCCTGGTGGAAACTTTTCCAAAATGGCGCTACAGCCCTTTTGCCTTTCCGGCGACGATATTACAACCTATAATTTAGGACTAATAACCAGTTAAAAATTAATGACAGTCATAATAGGGTCATAGTTTAATTTTATAAGGTATTTTGCAAAGAGTTTTCTAAATTTATTTTAACAATAAGTAAATTCAAACAATATCAATAATTTTCAACAAAATATGAAACTGAAGAAAACACGGAAAATAAAAAAAGATTAAGCTGTGACCGAGAGTTGAGGTCTGACCTCTACTCTATCCCGTAGTGACGTCTCAGACATTTGAACAATTAAACCTTTTTAACGTACTGTTAATTTTTAAATCCCACAAAAAAACTATTATTAATATTTTTACCATTTTTTTCCAGTATATGCAGACCTCTTTTTATTGGTATGCAAAGCTCCAACCAAGCAGACTTCCCCACCTAGATACTGTCTTGAATAGACTATCAATTTTTATTTACGGAAGGAGTTCTGACTTCTTACGAAGCTTAAACTTAATATTTAAATTAAAATACACTTATCAATATATATTGTAGAAAAACAACGATAATTTTTACCGAAATATTGAACAGAAAAGAGAAATAAAAAATAGGGTTGCGCTTGAACTCGGAAACATTCTTTTATCTCTGAGTAACGTCTCCGTCATTTGAGCTATTTTCAATAATTGATATTTTATTTATTTTTTATTTTATTTGTTTGGGAGACCAACAGTCAAACAATTAAAACATACATAAAGATTTAATAAGTTAATTCTAATTTATATATATATATATATATATATATATATCGTTAACCTATTATAAGTGCCCATACCGTCAGTAAGTTTGACATATTATAAAGTTAATCCTGCCCTATGAGATAATTCCTTATAAGTTTAGTAAAATCTACCAAGCTTTCATCGATCATAAGGATTTATATGGTCTTCTAGGCTTACCCCTTTCCGGGATTTGTTTTAGATACTTAAAGCCATTTTAACGAAATCCATTGTTATTTTTACAAATAGAAGAGCGTTTGAAAAAATCAATCATCACCACCCCACGACATCTCTATTGCTTTATTCAAATGCACGATTGAGGGGATGGGGAGTGAAAAAAAACAAACACAATCAATAACACAACAATGGCCGATGACGTGATAGATATTGATAGACTGGTTGCATATCCGTTTTTTCACCATGTCGGCGATGTCGGACGCAGCAAATGGACGCGTAGAACTAGTGTGTGACGAATACCGATTTGTATGGGCCCTACCTGAAGTGGATAAATGCCCTCTTGACTTATAAAATACACATGTTGTGACTTGACAGCCCTGACGGGCGACAGGTAGGCCGGGGCTGCCACTCGGCGGGGAGGAGATGGGGCCCGCCCTCTGACGGATGTTGCTGCCGCCAGTGGCGGAACTACCTGCATTGTGCAAGACCCCGCAGTGCGGGGAGGTTTTAATAATTATATTATCCCTCCGGCGGCCATTCCTCTCGGAGACTATCATCGGGACAATCTGGCCGCAGTCCGGCATAACCTAGTCACGTATGAGTGATATACGAGAGTTTGTGTAGACTAGAAGTTCTGATACCAATCCTGAATTATAGAAATAATGAATTTAATTGGTAGTGGAAAGAAGCACATGCGCCGTAAAACCATCTATGCACGACTGCTCTAATCGTAATGGACAAGATTGAGAAAGGGACGCTTAAATATTTGGATATCTAGAGCGGATGTAAAGAGAAGGGAATGTAAGGAGATCATATCGTCGCCGGAAAGGCAAAAGGGCTGAAGCGCCATTTTGGGAAGTTTACACCTGAACACTTTAAAGTTTTTCATGGTTTACAATAAAATGTCTTCAGTATCTGGTTGGATTTTGAACAAAAAAAAAGTCAACTCAGGCAACTTAGTGCTCTCACTGAGTTACCTGAAACGACAAAAGGCTGAAAAAAGTCCCAAACTTGTGTCGTTTGAGTCAAGCCTTCTCCCGAACGGTAAATATATTTTAGATGGCTGAAGGGCCACAAAAGTCTTCAGAATCAAACGAGAGTCAAAGCATTCGATGCAGAAAAACACTGATCAAAACTGTATATTTAACTATTTTTTTTAATCAAAGTGTCGCTTAAGCCCTTTTGTTATACCATATGACGCGCAACCGAATAGAATAAAATATCGGGATAAACCCATGGCACGATAAATTTAATCAAATGTTTTAGTCGGAGCACGTTATTAAGAGTGCATTTTTAATAGCAGAGGGACATTTTACGTTCCGCCACTGGCCGCCACCATCCCCGTGAGGTATCATAGAAAAAAGCCTCGATGTTTCCTCTGCATTCGTCGGAGTGCATTGGTCCCGCGAGCCGTATACAAAAATATGATGACGATTATCGGGCTTCATAATACTTAAAAAACGCTTTGTTGGGTTGAAAGCCACAGTTTTTTATGCGCGTTCTCACCCCGGAGGGTATTCTGCGGCCGCGGCGTGGACCGGCCTGCAGGTACAGGCGCTGCCTCCACAACAATGTGGAACATCCCTTTCGATCCCTCTATTACGCTTAATAAATAAAAGGAAAAAATGTTGATTCAGGACGTGGCGCGCGTAGACGTATCAAAATAAAAACCTCTTCGTAAAAAAAAGTTTGTTTGAAGGAATATTTTTTAGAACACCATAAAATATGATGACGATTTTGTAGTTTTTTCGAAAAAGTGTTCCAAATGGCATACCGTTTTATATGGTGAATTATATAACCGCAACTGTTTCTACAAAGTTAAGACAAGACGTATAGAAAAATCTAATATCTAAATCGCGAAAATATGTACTATTTAAAATCTACCTATTTGTAGAATAATAAAACTTTGATCTTTAAAAAAACGTAGGTTTGCTAATTTTGATATAAAATACTCGAACATAAAATTACCCTTAAAAAAGCGTAGTTAAATCAGTTGTGTGAATATGAGGCTTGTAGAAACAAACACGGCAAAGTCCACCAATAATGGAAAATGAGTTAAATATGAGGTTCGAAAGAGTAAAAAAAATGCTTCATGATGCAATGTTGCTTTCCTAACAAACACGGCTCTAAACCATTTATTTTTACGGATTAAAATTGAGTTCCATAACAAACTCGGCAAAGTCCACTTCTTTCCAAATCAAAGACGGCAGTTTTCAAACGGACCAATAGGAGCGTTGTAAATAGCTGTTTTCAAGATGGCGGTTTGTTGTTGTAAAACATTGTTTTTGTAAAGTTGAGATACATTTCGGTGATAACTGGAGAAATCTTCCTGCTCTTGAATATTATTCCGCATTCATATCTTATTAAATCTTTAAAACAAATTTATATTAAAAAAATATCAGAATAATAGTTATTATTCTTTTCTAATTTTTCTTTCGATTTTTTAGTTTTTTTTTTTTTTTAATTATTAATTAAGTCACCATAACTTACAAACTTTTTTCAAAATATTTTGTAAGATATTATTGTTTTGTATTTCCATCAAAATAAATACTTTTTAAATGTAAAACTATTTTTTTTACTGACTTTGACTGCAACCTTGTCAAAAAACGTGTCCATTTCAAAACTGGCAAAGTCCAGTTGTGTTGAAAACAAAAGCGGCAGTTGTCAAATGTGAACAACAAACACGGCAAAGTCCACTAATAATTCTTCAACCTCACAATATTATACTACTATGCGACGAATTCAACATCTGGGTAACAAATACTCCGACGTTGTTAATATATTTAGTACGTCAATATCACAATATAAGTATACTTTAGTACAGTTTTTTTCATCTAGTAGAGCTAATTTATTTGATGAAACTATTTAACTCTGGATGTGCCTGTTATTCAATACTATTTTTTCTTTCTTGTACAATATTTTTGCACTGTTTATGAGTATTTTGTTTTAATTGTTAATATTTATGTGAAAAGCTTTTGACGGGCGTAAATAAATAAAATAAAATAAATTAATATCTACTCGAATGAGTCTTTATTTGGTGTATTTACTCGCTTGTTCCTTCTTTCTTCTTCTCTTTTTAAAATGTGTGTGTCTTTGTAAAAAAATATTTATTTTTATTTTATATTTTTTTCCTACCCGAAATAAGTTTTTTTTTCTCCTGTGAATAATATCCCAAAAAAGTATTTTATAAACTATATTATTATTTTAATAAAAAAAAAAACAAAAATACGAGTATACAAAAACGTTATTTTTTGTCTTCTGTAAAAAAATGACAAAGGCATACTATTTAAATATTATTTGATTTGATACAACATACCTGCTGTAATTACTTACTCACGATTCACAAATAAGAGACAATAAACGAAATACTTGTTTTGCATTTTTTGTTTTCACCTTAAATAAACTACATATTTTGTGTTCTAACAAATTTGCCCCAGGAAATATCCGATCGTTCTTGTTTATCGATCAGATTCAACTTGAACTCTGGTTTTATACTAACAAATAACAACATGCAATCCCCGCTTCATGGGAACCTGGCAGATTCCTCGCTGTCGTAACGGGAGGTGATGACTGATTTCCCGGCAAACTAAAACTAAAAAAATAAATCATTCGGAACTGTCCACGGGGAACTGACGGACGAAGAATTTAAGAAGAGCAAAACCTTCATTGGTAGAAAAAGAACGGAATCTGCATTCCTGGATTTGTAGAATATGGTTGTTGATTTCATAGAAGAGGTTACTTATGCATATTTTCCTTATTGAGAAACACAATACAGAGCCACAATAATATAAGAACGTAGGGTCATTTGGATTCTTCACAAAATCTATGAAATGGTTCAGCATTTTCGAGTAAGAGTGTGTTTTTTTTACTAAAAAACTTCAGGCACAAACGCCGTTTGGAAATTCATATATATTCAATAATTAATTGATAAAATATTGAGCCTTTATGTTACATTACTTAGCTTATATTGAGAGAAAAAGTTATATTTCATCCTAAGTGCACTAACAGAATTGAAACATCGAAACAGAAGCGGATTCTGCACTTGTGAATTGATTCCCAATATCGTCAATTCGAATCCATCTGAAGGTAAATATATAAATACCTTCTACGTATATTTAAATACCTATAAATATATTAATATATTTGTTTTTTTTAATAAAAGCACCGTTGCTCATATTCTCCATGAAAATGGTCATGGCAACAGATTAAATAATTTAGAAACACTAAAAATAAAGAAAGCCATTAAAATTAACTGTCATTTTCTTAACAATCAGTAAAATTTGTCCAGTAGTCCAATTTAAGTATATTTCTCGTAAAATTTCTCGTTTCTTTAATCACCTTCTCAGTTCTCAGTTGACGTTTTGCCTCTTCCATTTCATATTATCTGCCTCTTTCGCTCTGTTCTTTTGTTATAATTTAAATGTAATTCTATTGTTTTCTCAATGTTCTCTTATTTTATTTTATATTGCGTTCTACCTCTGTATGTATAACCGCACACTTTGTATTTTGTCTTTAGTTCAATTTTATACCCTGATAATGCTTAAGCTAAGCGAAACCGGCCATAAAAATTTAAATAAAATCTGTTGTATTATATTAAGTTATTATTTCATTTTCATTGGAAATTATATTAATTATTTCAAAATTTAGTTTCCACACGGTTGAAACAATATCAGTTATCATTTGAAATCTTTAAAGATGAACATTTGTAGGTGGCGTCTGATACCTATTCAACACATGTTTCTTTTTTTCGTTTTTTTTTTATTGCACATGATACGATAATTGTTTCTAGTAGTCAAAATGTCAAATCGCGACTAAAAACTACTAAGGCACTGACGTTCGAAGAATTACTCCATTTTTTGAGGCTACTAATTTAAACACGTGGAGGATCCTACTTACCTCCAGCTCGTTTGACATAAACCGTGGGAAATGGCACGAAGAATTTACATTACTTCAGGTCTATTCTATCTGGTCAGGAGTTATTTTGTTGTGATTATGATTTGATACCGACCGAGTTCTACTGACATAGGCGGCAACAATGGAGCGTCTTGAAGGTTAGGTTGATACCATGAACGTTTTAGAACTATTTCCATAGAAAGGAGAAAAAAAATATTGTGTTTTCTGGAAATGTCGGACAATTGGCGCTGTCAATGGAATATAATGAGGACTTGCTTGATAGTGTTACATAGGCGGTGATGGATTCATAACGCACAAATCTTGTACGTCCCACATGTGTTTAATTATTTATTTATTTTTCATAGTAAATTCCGCACAAGAGTCCCAACTGCTCCCAACCGTCTGGAGCCAGTGAGACTATGGCATCCCCAATTAGGGTATGTTTTGAGGCTGAAGGTAGTAGGGAAGAGGAAAGTTGGGAAATACCTGGTCTGATGATCCATGATCTGGTCACCAAAAATGACTAAAGTCATTTCAAGCAACGTTTCGATTCTGAATGGTGGTCATTCACCGGGGCGATACTTACCGAGTATCTACCACTCTGAACCTATATCTAGAACGTGTTTTAAGTAGGTATTTACCAGTAATTATTACCCGACTTGGTCCGAATTTTAACTCTCTATCTGAAAATCTTTTTCGAAGAATTGTTAAACTTGGATCAATCAAATTAACTACTTGTCTTACTTTTAGAAACAAAACGTGATATTTTGAATTTCCATAGTAAACGATAAATACGTTATAGTTGGGTTGATCTACACATTTTTTTATAGTAGCAGTAAACAGTAAAGATAATATACAACGTGAAAGTGAACGGAAGAAGAAGTCGGGGACGCCCAAGACAGACATAGCACGATCAAGTGAATCAAATACTTGAGTCGGTGTAAAGAGTCATAAAAGAAGAGTATGTGTGAATGAAGCAAGGAGTGTGTGCCCAGATAGAGTTGTATGGCGGTCCGTCCTCTCTGCCTACCCCTGCGGTGAAACTGCGTGATGGTTAGTTAGTTAAAAGTATATATGACGCCAAAGTTCACTGTTCGATACATTCTACTGTTACAGAAAAGCTATTTACGCTTTACAGTTAAGTTTATTACCACGGCCCAATTGAATATCAAAATTACTTACGCGATGGTACGACATACGTAATATATGTGTCGATAGAAACGCAATAATCTTATACGTCCCACGTGTATTTTAGAACGTATTTCACCTATCAATAGTTTCCAATTGGACACATGTTATATTCAAGCATTCGCATGACTGCAGTTATTTAATACGGTGGACAAGTTTGCATGGAAATATTACAGTTAGGCTCACTGCGACACGGAGGCAGTAATCTCTCGTAATATTCTCGCAATGAAGGCGAAAAGCTAACAAAGTTGATTGCTGTCCGACTACAGGACATGCAATACTTCCGTATGCATCTCCATCTCCATACATACAATGTATCTATGTATAATTTTCATATTTTTAAACTGTTAAACCACGGAGGTAACCCATAATACATCGGTATTAAACAACCTTTTATCAAATACACTCATTGTTAAATCATCAGTTTAAAAATACAATGTAACACACCTTATGCAGTTTTTCAAAAACCGGATAGGTATATATGATTACTCATACCTAGCCATTCCGTGTTTTAACGAACGTCTTAAAGACATAAGGGATGAAAATAAGTAGGAAATAAAAAAATAAAAATAAAAAAAATACGCTTTACATCTAACTAATTTTGAATGTGTGGGTACATTAATATGATGTATATTTTTGAATCTTTAAAATTAAGATTTAAGTAACTCATGATAGTACTCCCTCTATAAGCACACGAATCGCCTCAATTAGGAGGGTTATTATTGCAAGAAATCATATATTATTATTATTTTGTTTTTGTTGTATTTTTTTCTTTTGATTTCTTACTGCTCTCTTATTTTTTTAAATATTGTGTTCTCCCTCTGTATGCACGAGTATATATAACCACGCATTATGTATTTTTAAATCTGTGGTCTTATACGAAGTTGTTATTTCATTTCATTAATTAAAAAATATATATCTACATTATAAGTATTTTTTTTTAAATCTTAAACCATACAGTATATGAAACCATAGTAATACCTAACAATAAAATGTATGTAAATCCATTGCTATCCCCCTGACACCCAAACATGTATAAATACAGTAGTTTAAGTAATATATACTTGTATATATACTAGTCTGAAAATTACCGTAAGAGGTCTAACAAAAGACAGTGAAAAAAAGTTTAAAATTCGATTTATTAAATCTTTTATACACAAAATGTACTGGGTCAACGGTTTTAAGTACTAAACCTTGAAGCACATAGTAGCGAAGGTAATAACATTGATACATTAAAGGTTTGGTAGTTAAAAGCTCTGAAGTTTGACCATACATTTTATCGCAAGTTTTATACTTCTTCGGCATCTGTTAAAACTAAAGTTTATTGCCGGTATATTATCATCTCTATAACGATATTTTGACGCCCTGCGTGGTCGAGTTGTAAGACGCTCGACCATGAATCCACAGGTCGCAGGTTCAAACCCGGCGTGCGCAAATAAATTTTATTTAATCAATATGTGTCATAACACATTTTATTCATATAAAATAATATATAGTATATTTGCGGCACGTTCCAGAGTGGTAGATAGACATCTCTTAGGTTAGCTAGCTTGGCAAATAGAGTAAAGGCGATTTTTATGCTATGTTTTTTTGCGGAATTCAATAAAACTCTAGAATCGGAAAAATTAAAAGAAACTTAGGCACATATAATAAGTTCATACCAGAGAGTACAATTTTCTTTGATACAAATAATAAATCACAAGTTTTGTAGAAAAAATGAGAAAAAAATTAAGTGATTGATAAAACCCTTAAAAATGCGTGATGAACAGTAATAGTCTTAGACTAGAAGTGCTCACAAAGGAAGAGGAAGAGGGGGAAGCGATAATCTCACAGTTACGCGAAGAGTTGTGAAGCCACTTAAGGTCCTCCTTTGCTCGGGGGTCGTGAGAGGTATTATCTCAATTCCATTATTTCGTTTCTAGTCCCGACAAGCCAGAAATATACGTTTAGTGTTTGGTGGGAAACAAAATTACTGTTGAAATATATTCTTACATTTATATGTCAAATTCAAGAGGAATTTACGAAGATATATTGTGAAAAACTTTATACTGTGTATTTGGACACATAAATATTATCGTTTTAAGATTTTATCGCATTTTTATATGCAAAAAAGAAATTCCTCTTTTCGTTCTTCTATTTTTTTGGATGAAAAAATCTGATTACTCTTTCACAATGGACATCACTTTTAACAGGTTTTTGTGTATAAAGCGTCATAGAGAACCCAAATAAATATATTTTTATTACGTATAAAAGCTTTATCCCAAAGGTCCAGAATCGTAAAAAGTTAAAATAATTATTTTGAAAGATCAAACCTTAGATTTTGAAAACTGTCCTTAGTAGAGTAATGGCAGACTTACCTGAAAATTAAAGAAAAAAACAATTAGTATGTGAAAAAAACAATTAAATATACTTATATTTATACTACTAGTACGTAAATATTCACTCTTTAAATATGAATACTGCACTAAAGTCCCAACTGTCTAAAGTCAGTGGGACTATGGCATCCCCGCTTAGGGTACGTTTTGAGACTGAATACAGTGTGGAAGGGAAAAAGATGGAAAGAGGAAGGTTGGAAGTGCTTGGTTATTCAGATCTGGTCACCAAACACGGCTAAAGCCATTTCAAGCAGCGTTTCGATTCTGAATGGAGGCCTAAAACCAATTCAAACAACGTTTCGATTCTGCACAAGAATACCGCACAAGAGTCCCAACTCCTCCCAACCGTCTGGCATCCCCAATTGGGGTATTTTGTGAGGCTGAAAATAGTGGGGAGGGAAAGGAGATGAGGAAGAGGAACGTTGTAAAGTACTTGGCTATTCAGATCTGGTCACCAAACACGGCTAAAGCCATTTCAAGCATCGTTTCGATTCTAAACAAAAATACCGCACAAGAGTCCCAACTGCTCCCAACCGTCTGGCACTCCCAATTGGGGTATTTTATGAGGCTGGAGGTAGTGGGGAGGGAAAGGAGATGTGGAAGAGAAAGGTTGGAAAGTACTTGGTTATTCAGATCTGGTCACCAAACACGGCTAAAGCCATTTCAAGCACAGTTTTAACTCTGAATGGTGGCGTAAAACCAATTCAAACGACGTTTCGATTCTGAATTATAGTCTTTCACCAGGGCGATACTGAGATTTTCTACCTCTGAAAGAAGTTTTACTAAAACTATTGATATGTCAATTAAATTGTACATGTGGTTTCCTCGTGAGAACATCGAAAGTAACTTTAACCAAGATGTATTCATAATATTTCTATTATGCATTCGGTCAGTTCAAACTGGCAATCATTGTGGTTTTCAAAGGTAAATAGATTTCCAAGTGAATGGTATTTCTATCATCATTATTCCAAACCGACAAAATTGAACGCGCCATTGATATTCAATATTGTGATTGCAAAAGGTAATTAATAAAACAGACGAAATAGTGAAAACAACCTCCAAATATCGGGAGCCAGTAGGACCATGGCATTCGTGATTTTAGTCAGCGAAGAAGATTTATCAAAACTGTCTGAAACCTATAACCGCGAAGAAATCTTTCTGTTTTTAATGAGTAACTCAGTCAGAGTGGACTCGAACACAGTACTCACACCGATGCATTGCTTGCATAAAGCATGTCTAAAATTGACTTCAAAAGGGAAAATATTGTTAATGTAAATAACATACTATTTTAAAACGTTTCAAATGTTTAAATTCGATCAAAGTGTAAACATGTTGACCCTTTTTTGCTAATAACAATAATACATCACAAACGACTGTTTCTTAGTGAACACTGTTAAGAGTGTATATATATATATATGCACCAATACCCACAATCACAAGTGTGTGTTGTTCAGTCAACTCTAATTGTGCGATCTATAGGACCGGTGCACGCGTCAGGTTTTTTCCGCTGCGGCTCCGCAATTACGGCGCATTTTTTTTAAAAGAAAATATTAGAAAACGATTAATAAATTAACATTATAAAAGCAAGAAACCAAAAATAAATAAAATAGTAATTCTTAATAAATATTAATAATTGTGTTAAATACGAGCTGGAACAAATAGGATGTTGTGACTAAAGCTGCGTTTAGTGACTGGATCTGAATAACCAGCTACTTCTTTCCCCCCCTATTTTCCTTCGCCTGCAAATAGTTTTCCAATCATTGGTTAGGTTAAGTTGGAAAGGCTAAAATTACAATACTACTCTAATGTTTTATTTAAATTGACGCACGTATGTATTATACTTTATGGGATGTGTGGGATTGCATTAATAATACTTGGCCAATTTATATAGCGCCATTTTTGTGAAATATCACCTCAAGGGCGCTTTACTAACCTCCCCGCACTTCAGAATAAAGAAATTATTGTCATTATTATTGAGTAGGCACTCCTTTTAAACGATGATGTCATTCTAGGGCGATATTAAAAGTATCTTTCATCATGTATCTGATAACACGATATGGAAGTCTACCAAATTATTCACCAACAAAATAATAATAAATTATTTCTCGACATTATTTAACGTTTTCGGTCTTCGGTGTTTTAAAACAATTAAAAAAGCAACTGACATTTGACTATCGATAAATTTTACATCACTGATATTTTATCTGTAAATTATCTTACTTGTTTAAAAAACAAAATACACTATTAACCCGCAGGCTATGTTATACTCATTACGATTGATTTATTAAAGGAAGCAAAATGAACAAATTATAAATGTATCTAACTGATATTTGTATGTACAGAATAAATTAAACGTTTTACCAATTAAACCAAGAAAAAAACTATTAAAGCGTAAAGACGTATCATTGTGATGATTTGTATGAATTTCGACTGGTCAAAATATTAGGCATATTTGATGTAATTATAGTGGTCTTGCAATGAGTAAATTTTATTAAAAACGACGCAATTCACTTTCAGATTAAATCTCTTCATTTCAGACAAATAAATAAATGCCACTATCATTAATTTAATTCCATTGAAATGTTTGTAAACGCCGTACGAATAGTGTGCAGAAAGATTATTTCGTTTAATCTTTTGTAAAGATCGTATCATTTATTTATAACTAGTGGTTAGCCCGTCATAATACGTTGTCTGAAATCAAACCACTTTACAAAATCCTATTTGTCTGTTTTGTACACCAAATTTGTCAGCAGCAAAGCGTTACGCACAGAGCTGGACATCCCTAGAAAAACGCAGTTAATTGAAAAACCGGAACGTTACATGTTAATTAAATTCCTATTTCCACTAGAGTTGATACGTCGTTCCAATGCAATGCATCTGTTTCCTTTATTAAATTTGTGTGCACATAAAACTTCTTTTTTTTTCTCGGACCCCCAACGTCTCCTTCCAAATTCCATCTTATTCCCTCCCTACCTTGGTGGGTGGGCTTAAATAAAAGAATGCTAAAAGCACAAAAAACACAGTCTACAAAATTTCACTTAAAGTACTTGTATGTTAACATATTAAAAAAGCTTTACAGTAGCAAAAGGCAGCCCGCTCACCGATAACCGGGTAGAAAAGATTATCTCTTCATTAAGACACCTCTAACCACAGTTGACACAGGAAGAGGGAAAAATATTCCCTAACACTGTTAATCATTTTTTTACAATAAAATATATATAAAACTTTTTAAACTATTATTTTTATATTAATTATTGAAATAATATCAATAATCTTCAACATAAATATGAAACAGAAAAAAATAACAGTCGCGACCGAGATTCAAACTCGGAACATCTACTCTATCCGGAAGTAACGCTTTTGCCGATTGAGCCACCGAGACCTTATAAGAAACCGGCATTTTTAATCGATCTCATACTTCATTTGAAAATTATTAATATAATTTTTTTTCAATTTTTCTTCCGATTTGGCTGAATATTCATATTTACGTTGAAGATTATTGATATTAATTCAACAATTAATAAAAAAAATAATAAGCATAAAAGCTTCAAAGTTAATTCTAATTGAATATAATTTGTATTTTTATTTATTTATTCTTCATAATACATATTAGACGTAATATTTATTATAAGCGGGCTTATTGCCCGGTGGCAATGACCTACCTATTAGAAACAAAGCTAGGCTAACCTACAGTGTATAGTATAATATAATGGTGTGATGCGTAATCAATCAAATTAAGAACGGTGTTACCTAATTATTGCCATATAAATAACCTTATTTGTTTGATCCATTCATAGATAATCGATCAAATTACTACCAAAAGAATCTATTTTACAGTTAAGTGGGTACCTACCTGTTCTTTTAAATTCATCGTGGAATCTAAACAACGATCTTGCCTTATCTCAGTGATCAATTCTAAAATAACATCTCGTGTCCAAGCAATGTGAGTGAAGGAAAATTATGAAACAACCGCGTAAAAAAATTGACCCATGAAACCAGCTTGACAAGGTAGTACTTACCGGCAGTATTAAACATCACCGAGGTGAGTAATACGAAATACTTAACAAAAACATGCGTGGGTAGATTACAAATATATTTATCGATGAAACAAGGAGGAAAGCTGCATTTAATATCGCCCACCGAAGCCAAATACCAGACGACAACTTGCCAGCAGAAGACAACTCGATATATTTGTCGATAAAAAAAAACGAGGAAAATTACTTAGTGACAAAAGATAACTAAATATATTTACTGGTGAATTTTCACCAGAAAGTAAGTTTCTTGGCGACAGAGGATATATAATATATTATTTGTAGATATCAATGAAAATTTTTTGAAAGTCATATTTTATATCACCCACATCTTTACACGGCAACTTGGTGACAGAGGACAACTGAATAGAGTTTCTACCTGAGTATGTTCCTAGTTATTTATTCTTGTGTTCGTCCTCGAATTTTCTGAATGTCAACCACTTAAAACTGTGTTACCCGTGACATGAATATCAAACATCATCCATTAACTTTGGCGCGTACTTAAGAAAGAATTTGGACAATGCGTACGCTCTTGCATACCGTTTTAATTGCAGTTGATTGACTTACTAAAATTAGGACCACGAACGCGTGCAAGCACCTCGATGTATGTTAAGTTCATGATTTTACATTACGAGCACGTCATATGAATAAGTGACAATGCACGTATAACGAAACGGAACTAAATGCAGAAATAAGTTAATAACGTAAAAAAGGTGGTTGAATAAATTGTTTTTACGTTGCACCAACCAAAGGAAGCCATTGTCTTTCAAAACTTAAATGTACAATTCGTAAGTACCGGATGTCATCGAATATGTTAAAAAGAAGTCGAAAGCGAGGCCATTGCGAGAAACACCTCTCAAACAATTGATTGCACTCTGAATTAAGTAATCTACCATACAATTTAAATGTATATACGGTGTTTAATTACAGCTGAAATTGTTTCACGAGCATGCATTAGAGTAGTTTTGAATAAATTGATATGGTCAGTCAATTTCACGAAAAGTCGCTAGTCATATCAATGCCAAAGGCAAACAATTGGGTAGAAATATCCTCGACCTATGCAAATTTAAAGTGTTGAATGAACAAGATGCAGGTACCAAGCAATGAGCTATTATTAGGCATGTGTAATAAATCTATTCTTGAATCTGAAAATTAAGAGGTCAACATTTTGAAGGCGCTGAAAATGTTAGCTCAACATTTAAAGTGTGTCAGAGAAGCCAAATTAAGAATGATGGTCTGCAAAGCTCTAACAGTAGTAAAGATTACAGACGCAGCCTTTTTTGCAGTCGTTAAAACCAGACGTGTGAAACGCTGTCAGTTTTGCGTAATCTGATACTGTCCTATTAACTACTATTTAACGACTGTGTGTTTGGTCTACTCAATCATCTTAATGAGCATACTGCTTCCTATAACTATTGGGTTTATAAATAAGTCAGTTAATAAAAACCTTACAAGGTTCTGTTTTAAATTTAACCTGTTTAATGTTTAAGTTAGCAACTCGGTTGTTCTAGGAACATCGGATCTGATTGATCAGCTGTGACCTAAAACAACACGAGTGTTACCTGGCACAGGTAGTGATGCCATAAGGCTGATCAAACAGTATCGAGTTACGGAGATCATTGAGAGTGATACGCGACATGTGCGGGCGTGTCATTTATCCGGTGTCTTCATACCTCCAGCGCTCGAATGATGACATTGTGGTTGCCTATCTCGACACATGGAGCATCGATCTTCAAGCAATATGCTCCCCGGTGTGCGCCCGCTTTTACGACACATTTATATGAAAATAAGATGATGTTAATACGCTCAAAGGGGGGCACTTAAGAGTGTAACATGGTCTCTCAATACAAGGCCTTTGCCGCAGCGATTGAATTCCAAATTATTACTTTAAATAACACATTACATTTAATAGCGTCTGGGAATGAACCCATGATATGTTATCCCCAATCGGCGCGGCACTTCAAAACTTCTTAGTATTCAAAATTATTCAATCATTTAATCAAATTCCAAGATACGGAAAATTAATAAAATAGCGTGTTTTAAAATGATTTTCATTACATTATTACGACGATATGTTTTTACGTATAGGTCACTCGATTAGAGTTGACCCAAAAAACACACACTTAGGATTATGTGTATTGGTGCATATATATATATAAACTTTTGAAAGTGATGTCATTGAGAAACCTCACTGAGAAAAAAGCTTTTTTTGCTAATACCAACTTTATATTTTCAGTTAAAAGGGACAACAAGTGTTAACCTTCGTTGTTAGAATTTGTATATACGAAAAAAAATTACAATTATTTGAAAAAATAAAAAAAATCTTATCGAATTATAAGTTTTAAACATTATGTATGCAAGCAATGCATCTATGTGAGTACTGCGTTCGTGTGAACTCTGCCTGCGGTACCTATAACTAGTTCGGTCACAATTAGCTCACCGTTAATGAAGAACTCACTAATTTGCTATGTAGATTATTCCGCACTTGTGTTCTCGGACGAACCAATTCGGATCAATACCAATTATTATGCAAATGAATTAACCCACATTCTGGTTGTTTGAACAGTCGTGTGGATAAGGCAACTCTACCCCACATCCGCGACTATCCGACTCTTCTCTTGAGCGATAATATAAATGCAGCGGTGTTGACTCAACATACGAAATATTTAATGTCAACCTAGTAAATTAATATTGTGCCAGGCTTGTATCAATATGCGCTAAATACCTGGGACTCTACACCTGTGTGCGCAACGCTTCTATTATTAGTGGATTACATCAAGTTGGTATCTTGCCGGATGTCATCGGATGGATCCGTCCATTGCCACTTTTGCGCGCTTGTGAAATTATTACCATACCTTCCCATGCAACGTAATTTCTACAAAATTGGTTATAAAATGATACTGCTACCGAAAGAGTGACATTGTGGCATTCGATTTTTAATAAATAAAAATTAGATCCATCGTTTTATTGTAGTGCTTAAGGTTGCACGTAATTGTAAAACTATATTAAGGGTCAGCAACCAAAAATACACACTTTTTGTCTTTCATACTAAGAATAATTCATCTGTTAATTCCATTCGGGTAGTTAGGAAAGTGTATAAGGTTTTCAATGAACACAGTTTTTAAGCGGTAATATTTTAAATTATATATTAAATACATACTCGAATTGTAGATAAAACATTCGAAAATGGCTGTGCTGGTTTTCAAACTGCACCTTTTACTGAAATTTTAGTATGTTTTTCATAAAATCTTAAATATTACAGCTTAAAATTTGTATTCACTGGAAACCTTGGACTTTTTCCTAACTGCCCATGTATAATTTACTAATAAATCATGTGCAGTATTGCTTGTATTAGAATGCTACAAAGTGACGTTTAGCGCCATTTTGGGTGCTGAGCCGATCGCTTGCACGTAAATGACTTCTAGACATTGATTTAAATTCCTTCATTTATTTTCATCTTACAAATTATGTGAGGTTTAAATTGTTTTAGTAGTTAAATTGTCTAAATTGAGGAAAAACACAAGGTTCAGCGCAAAGAATAAACATTTATTTACAATAAAAATATTACACATAAAACAACGATACGTATTAATTAACCATTAAAACCTGTACAAAACAGGTGGTGCAACCAGCGAGTGCCTCTCCTAAAATTCCTAATGCATGAATATGACAGAAATATCAATACTATTTTGTAAAACGACACAACATATAAAAAATACAAGAAAATCTAAAAGGAGCAAAACAGAAAGAGAAAAGCGAAGGTATTTATAGTTTTTTGTGTTCAATTTGTAGAACTCCATTTTCATTTTTATATAATTCAATTGAATTAAATTTAATATTATTATTATTGAGTTCTGCTATTTTAAGTTTTTTTTTAATTTTTGTTTTTAGTGACAGCTGTTTCGGCGTTTAAGGCCATTGTCAAACTGTGGTAAAACGCCGAAACAGCTGTCACTAAAAACGAAAATTTAAAAAAAAAACTTAAAATAGCAGAACTCAATAATAATAATATTAAATTTAATTCAATTGAATTATATAAAAAAAAGCGAAGGTATTATTTCTTAAAGCGCCAAAAAATGCTTTAGGTATCATTTGAATAGGGGCTTTGGTTAAAAGATAGCGGTGAACGTTGAAGAACGAATGAGAGAGATGAATCTGGTTTTCAATCACAAAAATAATATACATGCTTTATTAGAGGTACCTTTTACCTATTCATGGGGGATATCGAATGACGCTTCGCCCGCCACGATATTTTATTAACACCTCTAAACACCAGTACAATATACATGGTATTTTCGCTTTCCTGTGTAGTACGCGGGTATTCTTTCGAGATTGAAATACGTAATAAATTCTGACGTCATTTTCATAGCTTCTGATAAATCTATCTGATGATACAGGCAAACAGGAAACTTGTTTCGATAAAGAAGAAAATTATGACGAAACGATCTTCGAAATGGAAAAAAACTCCCTCATTCTACCTTAATATTTTTTTAAAGCATTTGGCTTTTGAAAACCATTTAATTTTAAGTTGAAACCAACCGGTTTCAGATATCAGTGTCTTCGGTTCATATTGTGTAAAAATGTTGCATTATTTTATCTGCTCTGACAAAGGCGTGTTGGTTTACAAAACCTTTTGACTAAAAACAAAAATAAAATTATATATTCGTAAAAAGCATTAACTTTGTGGCTTGCCATATTTATAAATAGAACATATATACTTTGTTTTTAACCACTTTTTTATTTAATATTTTGTTTACCGGTTTCGGAAGTACCCTTCCATCATCAGGACAATATTAAATTAATCTTTAGATAATAACTTCATCTCTTCTGGAAGAAAGATGAAGTTATTATTATATACATTCTCCAGATACTTCAAAACATACATTTTTTGATCGTGTACAGAATTTATCTCAACATATGTTTCTTCCAGAAGAGATGAAGTTATTATCTAAAGATTAATTTAATATTGTCCTGATGATGGAAGGGTACTTCCGAAACCGGTAGACAAAATATTAAATAAAAAAGTGGTTAAAAACAAAGTATATATGTTCTATTTATAAAAATAAAATTATTGAACGTGTTAAAAAAACTGCAATAAAAAAAACTCATTTTTTGGGTACTAATAAAAATTTAAATGTACTTAAAAGAATTATTTTGTTTATTAAATTAAAATTAACTTAAAAGCTTTTATGTTTATTATTTTCTTACATTAATTAGTGAAATTATATCAATAATCTTCAACGTAAATATAAAACAGAATAAGCCAGAAAATAAAAGAATAAGAGTCGCGACCGAGACAAAAAAAATAAATTAAATGAAATATGAGATCGATTCAAATGCCGGTTTCTAATAAAGTCTCGGTGGCTTAATTGGCAGAAGCATTACACCTAGATAGAGTAGAGGATCCGAGTTCATTTCTCTGTCGCGACCGTTATTCTTTTATTTTCTGCCTTTTTCTGTTTCATATTTACGTTGAAGATTATTAATATTTTTTCAATAATGAATATAAATTATTTTGTTATTTTCTTAAGTTCTCTAAGATAAAATAACAAGGATTTTGTAGGAACAGGTGCATGAAGATGATCCATTACGATTACGACATACAATCTAATGTGTGTTACCAATATTATGCACTATTTTCCTTAGCTTAGACACAATAAGAAATGTTTGCAACCCGCTACAGACTTGCTAAGTGCTGACAGGCTTGAAAAGCACGCTCCAATTTTCTCAATAAAATAATTTATTGTGAAATGTTTGCTCCTGCTTGTTGACTGGCGCACATGTGATGCAGGCCTTTTGTTGGAGCCATAATGTAGTCACAATAAAGCCACAAGTGGCGAATTAATAAGGTCTCCCCAAGCGCAATATTGTACCTAAATATCTTTGTAGAAGTATGTTTTAAATTCACTCACACAGAGGTTAATTAATGGCCAAAGTAATCTAATTTGAAAAATCGTGAATCGTCTCATCTTACATGTATCCATTTTTACCTTGCATTGTGATTTAAAAAAGGGTTTCACCCTTTGATACCAGGTACGGCCTTGTCTCCACGATATTCTAAAAATCTTTGTTTTCTTTTGGCCAAAATAAGTATCACTTTACAGTATCTCTTTTAAGTATCATTTCCAACCTGGGCAAAAAATATACCGCTAGGTGCGCCCGACCATATATGAAGTTTTTAACAGTTCCGTCATATTTGGTATTGTTTTAGAAGATTCTCGCAAGGCAGATCACTAATGCAGTGGGGTACCGTAAATTGAAACAAAAGCAAAGGCGTATCTAATGCCACCACATATTTGCTTATAATGGCATATATTATTTGCACGTTGACACAAAAATCACTAGAAGGGACCTCAATTAGTAAGCTATCGAGAGAAATTTATTTACTTTTTATGCTAATCAATATTTAAACCCGGCGACGTGCAAATACAAAGATTGCATTTGATGATATTGTGGTTGTCCTGAGTTACGTTCCAGAGGGAAAGATACCCCCAGTATCGCCTGGTTAGGTAACACCATTTGGAAACGAATCCTTACTTAAACCGTCTTACTTATTCGATTTTTACGTGCCGGTTCAGTGTTGATTTAGTTAAACCGGACGTATGTCACTAAATTAGGCGCATAAGCCGTGGTTATAAGTCAAGTTTTTCGCTATTCCGACCTTAAGCCACGCGTAACATTTACACTGCGTTTATAAGTAAGGGCGGAAAAAACTTTGCAAAGTATGTTTATGAACTAGATTTGATTAACCAGTTACCTACTTTCTTACCTTCCTCCTACCATTTCCTTCCGCCTTACATTTGCCAATTGGCTCCAGATTGTTGGAAGTTTGTGTAATATTTACACAAAATTGAAGAATAAAAACAAAAATATAAACACTCGGTAAGTAATTAATTATAAATAAATCGGCTTTATGTTATTTACAGCGAATTTTAGCTTCAGATTACTATCTCGATACTTTAGTTGATAGACTAGCTAGCGACGTAATGGTCTAGTTTATATGGTAACTTTTGAAACATTTCGAAAATCAAACTCTTCGATTCCTACCTTTGAAACACTATATCAATGCATTTAGCCGGTATCATATCGGCACTTTCTATGGCGCCTTGGAGAGGTAGTGGCTACATTGTGTTGATGTAAATTTGTCCTCGTTTGAGAATTCGTTGCACTCGTTGTTGCCTGCAGTAAAAAATGCAAAGTTCTGAAATTTAGAATTCTCCTCGTCATGCCCGCCTATGCATGACAAGCAACACGGCTTGGAATTCGTGAAGACATCAGTAAATTCTGGATGATTTCTGCATGTTTGTGCGGATATTTGACTCGATGCATGCGTATTACAAACAAAATAACCAACGTACTCGTATGCACACCGCAAACTAAATAATATGCAATTATATTTTACGTTCAGTTTGATCGAGATTAAGATATTATGTTTTTGAAAGCAAACACTTTTTGATTTCACAGTATAATTAAAAAAAACGAAGAATATATTTTTTAATTCAATATAACTATTAAGAGTCAGCACTCAAAAATAACACTTAACGTTACTTTCTAGTATTTCAATACAAGCAACCCTAAAAATGATGTATCTGAAATGTTATATGGGTAGTTTTATTTAAAGGTGCAGTATTAAAACCAGAATAGGCATTTTGAACGTTTTACCGAAAATTCTAGTATGATTTTCATAAAGAATTGAAAATATTAGTGTTTAATAATTGTATTGACTGTAAATCTCAGAAATTTTTCTAACTACCCATAAAGAAATAACAGATGAATTATTTGAGTCGTATAGTTCCTATGTACGATAAGTCCAATATAATTCAAAATTTAAGTAAATATGAGGTTTTATTCTACCGGCTATTTACCATACTAATCAAATGTCAATAAGTTTCAAACGTACGTAAAATCTTACGAAAAGTGGGTTTTAAAATTACGATGAGTTTCAAACGGCGATAAATCCATGGTTCCGTTTGTTCCAAACGCCGATAAGTTCACCGCTTGTCCAGATAGCCAATGAGCGCGAAGCATTTCGCTAATTCCATCATGGCCGCTAAAGCACTTGTGAGGAGTGTTATTCTTTTAAAGTGTCTATCGTTTTATACATTTCTACAGCTAAATAATGTCCGATCTTACCAAAAATGTCATTCAAGTGAATGGAAATACATCAAGGAAACGAGTTATCAATAAGGAATCTTGGAAAAAGAATGTGGATAGCCGTAAAAGCTAATGAAAAATCTGCTATTTTGAATGGATTTGTAAATCGAATGTCCGTCATTACTGGGTGCTCCCAAAACTTCGCTCGTTTGTTTTTAATTATTTTTAATTTTATTCGTTTTTTTCACAATTGTTCTTATTGTCTATTTTTTTTAAATACCTGGGCGAGAGAAATAAAATTTCAATTGTTTAAATTTATTTAAAAAATTGAATAACGTAGGTATGGTTTTCATAATTTTAGCAAAATTAATTGACGTTTATTTATTTTTGAGAAAAAAACATTTTTTATTAAATCTGTGGATATAAATATAAAGCAAACATGCGTTTACCTATTTAATCATAAAACCATCATTTAAAAAAAAAAAACTTATTATAGAAAAAAAAATTCTAGTTACGCTCCGACAAACTTGCTCATTTCTCCATTGTGCGAGCATAAAACGAAGACCTTTAAATGTGACACCTTTAAAATAGTAGATTTTATTTGAAAAATGAAAAAAATTATCACGACAACTATATCATAAAATATTGTCATCTTCATAAATGCAAGCGCTGGCGTCCCAAAAAAACAGTTGGAATTAAAACAAGAGGCTTAAGTGTTAAACACACTCTACCGCAAAAGAGAACAATAGTTTGAGAATTTATTGTGATGTCTCCATTCTTTTTTTATATGACATTTTGTTTTATAATTTGGTTTTGTCAACTTCTTAAGGATGAAAATAAAAAGAATTTGTAAACACTAGTTTATTCCCATTTAATTTTTCTTTGTAAATAAAAAAATAAAAAATCATTAAATATTTTCGTTTCTTATTTCTCGGTTTAAAATGCATGTATTTTTTTTTTAAGCAAAGACTTTTATTTTTGTTTTGATTTAACTAGCAAATCGATAAAACTTTTTTGTGTATTTTTTCAAAAGAACAATAGTTTGAGAATTTATTGAAATGAATACAGAATTTTTGTAATTATAAAATATCTCTATTTCCTTTATTTTATATATTTTGTCATATAATTTGGTTTGGTAAACTTTATAAATATGAAAAAAAAGAATTTTGTAAACACCAGTTTATTCCCATTTAATTTTTCTTGGTAAATAATAAAAAAAGGAACATTTAATATTTTCGTTTTGATTAAATCTTTTTTTGGTGACCCTATACTTGTCTACCACGTGTCGACCGTATTGAGAAACAAACACCGATAAGTCACGACTGGTGAGTTCCAATATACGTTAAATTTGACAGTTGGTTTCAAATGCCGATAAGTCCATTCTTATTTGCGTAATTACTCCTAAACTATTAAGAAATTAAATGCTTTATTTTATTATAAACATCCGTAGTCCAATAATAAAGCACACCAAATGCAATAAATATTAGGTTGTAATGAATATAAGTCATAATTGAAAAAAAATGGTTTGCCAACATTTCACCATAGTGGACTTACCGTAGATAGGAACTATACGACTCATTTGTAGTATTGCTTTTACTGGAAAGCCAAAAAAAGTCTACTTTTAGATGCTGGCCCTTGAGAACACAGCATTTAATTAATAAAATTAATTCTGAACCAATATCCTGAGGATCGAGAGCTGTATTAAGTTATTTTTCTTTAACATAAAGTATGTCGCTCAACCTCATAACAAAAACTTTACTCCCGACCTAAGTTTATTGGGAATTAATTACTATTAGACTCATTCCCTACGAAAAGATTGATGACTTGCCAACATCATAAAATGGTCAGAAAAATCAACTAACGATTTTAAGCGGACCGCGTTTAATGAATCTTTCCTCAACTTTTTAACGCGCGTTACCGTGACCATTAACCGCATATTTTGAGAGTTTGTTCCCACATGTTAGAAGTCATCACACGCTAACCGCATATTTGACAGTTCTAATATGCGGTTTAAGATCACGGTACCGCAAGTTATAATAGTCACGCCTCGGATCATCTTACTCTCATTCCGTGTACAGTGAAGTCATAACGCTGATAATGAATGTTTCATAGCTTACTTGAAAAATATAATATTTCATAACAAAACATTATTTCATTTCTTTACAGTTAGCCTATTCGCCTCTAAATCTTCATGCGAGCACCACATTCAAGAGGTACTAAGAATAAGAAAGTACCTGTAAGTACCTACCAATCATTCGGTACTTTTTTCCCATATCAGTTAAAGCCCATGGGGAACAACTTTGTGAAAAACTCCCGGCGCTGTAATTAACTTACAAAATTAGCGAGCGCCATTTCTTCTGCTTGTCCCAGCGGTTAATACCGGCATCTTCTCCCATCACAGTGATGAGGAGATGGGAGGTGGATTGGTAGGTACCCCCCGAGTAACGGCGAAGAACAATGCTTTCGCACGGTCCGGAAGTTTTATTAATTTCATAAACACCGCTCGTATTAAGGTACCCGATGAACAACTCTGCACGACATACCTACGTTAACATTTATTTTTTAGCAAAGCATTATTTTATCTTGTGGTTGTTTTTAAATTAAACCCCAACCAAACGTATGTTTGTACTGGCTTCAGTAAAGGCTTAAACCTCGTACGAGATAACGTAGAATCTTACTCGGTGCAAAACACACATAATCAATGCTACATTTTTAAGATTCTCGTAACTATATCGAATAGGAATAAGTGGTTGAAAAGCCACAGCCACACCAACGCTCGACAGTTTCAAATTGTACAGCGGGTATCGACTTGCTTCCTTTTCCACACAAGTTAAGCTCAATAAAATGGTCTGGAACTACTATAAACCTTGGGGCTTATGGTTGAAATCTATCTTTATACATAATAATAATAATTAAAAAAAAAATATTCCAGAAGGTATGCAGGAGTAGTGCAATGCAATACCTTCCATAATTATAAATTATAAATTTTAAAAGTTCTCATTTTCTTCATAAAAATGATCATGGCATCAGATCAAATAATTTAGAAGCACTATTAATAAAGAAAGCTATTAAAATGAATAGTCATATTCTTAATAATCAGATAAATTTATCCAGTAGTCCAATATTAGGTATATTTCCTGTAAACTCGTAAAATTTATCTTTATTTTTTAATCACCTTCTCAGTTGACATTTTGCCTCTTTCAATTCATATTATTTGTCTCTTTCTCTCTGTTCCTTTGTTATAATTTAAATGTAATCACATTGTTTTGTTATTTTATTTTATATTTTGTTGTCTATTTTTGTATGTATATATAACCGCACACTTTGTATTTTATCTTTAGTTTAATTTTGTACCCTGATGATTCTTGGGCTAAGCGAAACCGGTCGGTCATAAAAATTTAAATCATATTTGTGGTCTTGTACAAAGTTATTTTTGCATTTCTTTAAAAAGTTTAATCTTACCATGGAGCGATAGAACGCTGGCTGGGGGTATCTTTGAGAGTGCTTTGACCGCAGAAAAAATCTTTTTCCGAGCTACACAATTATGGAATGCATTGGATTTTACTACCCCTACATACCTACTGGAATGAATTATCAGTTTTATTATTACTAATCAAATATCATGTAAGAGCGGAAAATGAAGAAGAAAAAGATTACTTCATTAAAGAAAAAAGCTGAAGCTATTTCCGTGCAGTACAAATGACAATAAAAAAATATGATTAAATTGGACCAAACGAGAAACCTAACGAGCATACCTGTAAAAAAAATAATAGGATATTTGAATGCCGTTGTGATAGCATAATTTTGTGATCTGTGTGTCTTAAGATTTTTTGTTGGAAACCCGTTTCCAGAGAAATTGGGTGACACCACTACACATTAATACTTGAGACGTTCGACCCAGCACACGAGCTTCATAAATAATTCAAAGTTGAAGGAATCCTAACACACCAACGTATGTGTTGTGCCGCGAGACTGTAGACTATACAGTTACGAGGACAGCATGACATGCAAAGCTGCGGCATTATCATATCGCTGCTCAAGGAAGTGTCGTGCTCAAACTGTGGATTCAAGTGTCTTCGAAGGAAATCCTTGAAGCGAATTGAAATAGAGGTGTTGTAGTAGAAGACTCAAATAATTAACATACTGTCTTCGTAATATTCCACACCCTTTTTCAACGGCACCGAGAACTGTTGCTTTTGAATAAATAATATGACAGCAGCTCTCCATTGTATGGGTGGCTGTTCGCGTGTTTGTTCGGTTCAATGTGGTTCATACTGCTCTATATCTGCTAGGCACGTTCACTCAGCATTAAGTAATACTCATGTTCCGAATGATGTAGATTAATGTTTGCAATACGAGGATAAAATATAGGTAGCATTAATAAGAGACACAAGTTCATTGGATGCGCAAGACCATTTTTATATGGTGTTTTCAAAAACATATCTTAATTTTTTTCAGAAGATGCTCTGAATCTGGTTTAGATTTTACAGAAGAATATTTTTCCGGTGATTTCGTATTTTCCATTTATTTAATAGCTAATGGGATGATTGGCAGAAATTTCCACCAGACAAAAAGTCTACTTTTATACTACTATCTAATGCAATATCGGTAAAAATATATAGATGCTAAATTAAAATAATATCATTTGTTATAAAAAATCAAAGTTGAAAAAGAAACCATACTTTTGAATTCTTCTCGGGTATTTTTTTTATATTTTGTCTCTATTTGCATTGCACTCTGTGAGTTCGTGAACCTTTTAAACATGTCAATATGTGCTTTGTGCTTTGCGGTATTGTACCTTTATCTTGCATCTCGGTGGTTTGAGAAATATTTGACAGACATTCCCTAGCGAAAAATCGACAAATACATTCTGTTGTGAGCAAACATTTTCTCAACGGCAACGTTTTTTCAGAAATTAAAACGCCCTTGGGCTGATTTTTTTTCGCACGAAAACGATTCTGTAAAAATCTGTCAAATATTATTAAAAAACAAATTATAGATCAAGAACATCTATTTTTTATTTAACAGCATTGATCTCTTAGTTTATTGAATAAATAACTTCGGAGAGTGCCCGTATTGTGCGTAATTATTCGTTTTATCTCCTCGACAACTGAGCTGTCCCTTTAACAAAGTTCACCATAGTTGTCACTGAGAGTCATGCAGAAAAACCTAAATCCCAAAACAACACAAAAACCTAATCGGAGTTTCAATGACAAAAAACAGACAGCGAAGAAAATGACTTTATATACTAAGCTATTAACAAAATAATTTTACAAAGTGTCATGGGCACTGTTGAAAACCCTCTATTATACGTTATTAAACCTCATAACTACTACAATTAAGTTAAACATGAGCCTCATGCTCTGCATCGTTTACTCTTTACAGCTCAGAAGAGAGGGGTGTGCCGGCACCCACTTCTTCAGGCGAACTTCACAAAACTCTGCTGTTTTGGAGTGCGTGAGTCTTTGTATTTCTGATGACTATCTAAAACAGCGTCTTCATTAGTTATTCTGTCTTCCTGCCTGTAGGACCATCCTGCTAATGGTTTTGCCGGTGGGGAGGAGTATATTGCTCCTGAATAAAATCTCTTCCGATATCGATATATTCCACGTCAGTGAGGAGAGATTCAGAAGTAATTCCTATTAATTCTTGAAAGAATTTCTTCTAATTAAACTGATCATCACCATCACCACTGCCTGAAATTTTTTGAAATTTCTTTTTTTTGTAATCTTTTCTTATTTTCTTGTCTTGCATATCAATATGATACCTTAATTTGTATTTATTTTACAAATATAAAATCTGATTTCTTGTATGTATAATATTAAATTAATAACAGTTGCCATGTGTGAGAAATTAAATAAATACATTATTATTATTATTATAATGGTCAGATTTCCAGTGGTAGACATGAAGTGAACCAAAATGTTCCACGACTATGAACAAGAATGAATTATTCAGACTGGAGTAGAAAACCCCTCCGCAATAGTATTCCAGTTGACATTCAATACCACGCCGAAGTCAATGTCGATGTTCAGCGCTCCGCATGAAATGGTACAATACGAGTTTTATCATATTTATCTGCGCTTGCTCATATTTCAAACACGAGAACGAAGCACCGCTATGTTTGGCTTTGCAAGGCCATGTTTTTGTAGCGTACACGAGTCCCTAATGGCAGATTAGCCGGCGGAATTAATATCGCAATGTTTATCCGACAAATAATGGCTAATGTTTCCCTCGGTCAATAAGGCCGCATCCCAAGATTGATACAACCTTCTCAGGTGTTAGCTTAGTGAGCATCAAAGTCTTGAGTTCATATTTTTTGCACGCTCTTCTGATGTTGATTAAAGATGAAGGCACAGTGTTCATTGTTGTATGTTTGTGACCTGCTCTTTTCTTAGTAGATCTCCTTACATTCTTGTTTGGGTGGTATTTGTGAGTACTCAACATCAATTTGATTTGTTGAATACAAACATGAAGATCAATTTTATTTACATGTCGACTAACACTTAGAAAGAAGAGAGGCATATAATGTCTAAGGCAAAAGCAATAGTTTTTCGGTGTGTCAATATTTAAGAACCTGGTAATAATTTACTCAATAACACTTTGCTTAATGTGGGGAAAGTACAACGAATACATTTTGATTCGTTTGAATACATAAATAACAAAAAAAAAACGTTAGAAAACGACGTCATTTTTTAATTTTATTTTTTAAAAGAAAGACAAACATTATCGGGTTACGAATAATCTGACAATATTTGAGAAACTCCTACTGCCATCATAAGAAGCGGAAGATGTTGCTTGTGCAATGATGGAGGACTTAGCCAGCAGAGGAATTGAACGCATGCCGCCCGGGTGGAAATCCGACGCGTTTGTCCACTCAGCTACCAACCGGCCATTTCCAATAAACATTTTGATCGCTATCACTAAAATTCAGTGGGATATATTTTAAGGATGAATTGAAAGTATTTTTCGTAATTCCTAGAGTGGAAGATACACTTAGTATCGCCCTGGTGAAAGACCACTATTCAGAATCGAAAGGTTACTTAAAATGACTTTAGCCGTGTTTAATGAATAGATTTTAATAGCCAGGTACTTCTTCTGCTCCATCTTCTTTCCCTTCCTACTATCTTTAGCCCGATAAAATACCCCAATTTAGAATGACATAGTCCCACTGGTTCCAGACGGTTGGCAGCAGTTGGGACTCTTGTGCGGTATTCACAATTTAAAAAAATAGCAATTTTGTTTTTTTTTTGCTTGTTTATTTTTTGGTTTATTTTGCGGGTGTCTTAAAATAATAAACACGAGTGTTGTCGTTTATATACGCATATTTTCTTTGGACACCATTCTCTATCTTTCATCAGATTGTGTGCGCATTTTATAAATTATGTGCATTTAATGAATGTACATTAGTTTAATTCCTACCAGTTATGCACCTTGACATATAATCAAGATTTCTGATTACTATGTGCGAACTGTTCAATATGTCAACGATTCTATGTAACGATTTGTAAATCATTCTTCTCCGAAGTTGTCCTCGCCGTTTCTTCTTTCAAATAAATTCACCGCATTAAATACTTTGATTTGGAATGTATTCCTACTAATTGTACTAATGATGTCAAAATCAAACGTTAACACATAACTTTACTAAAATTGATCGACAAATACAAACTTTAAAAAGCTTGTTAGACAAGTACCTCGCGGAATGGGAAGGTACCTACAAAAAAATCTAATTCAATGGTTATTTCGTATTTACCTCACGTCTGAAAAATATTGTGATTTAACATAATTCACACGTGTGCATTATGTTAAATTTCACTGACACAATTCTGTAAAATTATATGTTGGCGAGGTAAAGATCAGTTGGCGACCTGCTTACTGACATCGATAACTTTACTGCACGTGGTCCGAGCTTTGTAAACATGGAACTAATAAATACTTATTATCGAACGAAAGTTTTCCCCTGATTTCTAACGGCCACACGCCACTATCTGCTGTACAATCTCATCCGTGATACGGTTAGCACTAACAGTAACCTTTCGTGATCTTAACCTGTTTACTTTATCTAAAGCTGCATTTTCTGAGCGCATTCTCACTTCTGTCGGTCACACTTCCCCTTCCGTTACTTATCCTCATTAAATTCGTGCTTCGATCAATCAATTTGCGTGCATCCTGCGGAACGCGATCAATCTCGATTAGAAAACTCTTTTACCGGTCAAAATCGAGACGGGAACAAGAGTGCAATGAAAAGCATCGCAAGTTTGCCGTATGCATATTCTCACGCACTTCGTAACGAGGACCCTCCCACGCATTGACTCCGGCTCCCCTGATTAACGGTACCTTGTTATTTCCATCTTCGCTTCGTGAATTTATATTGCGTAACAGTTTTTTTTATGTCGGGTCATTATTTAATCCAGTACAAACGACGACAGCGATTTCAAACAACAAAAGTACAAAGACACACTCAGAGTTATTCAACGCAACAACATCTTAATATCTATTTTTTTACACATTTGCACAATTTGCTTTTCATTTGAAAACATGAATATATACATATTTTCTACCAATCTAAAAAAACAGCTGCTAAAATTCGTTGCTCTTTGTTAGAAAAAATCAATTATATATCGTCACCGGAAAGGCAAAAGGGCTGTAGCGCCATTTTGGAGAGTTTACACCAGAGCACTTTAAAGTTAAAGTTCTTTTTTAACAAAAAAATCATAAGTCTGCAGTACCTGGTTGGATTTTGAAAAAGAAAAAAGTTTTCACAGGTAACGCAATTCTGTCACTGAGTTACCTGAAGCGACAGAAAGCTAATTAAAAAGCCCCAAACTTGTGTTGCTTGAGTCAAGCCTTCTCTAAAATGGTAAATATATTTTTGATGACTAAAGGGCCACAAAAGTCTTCCGAATCAAACTAAAGTCAAAGCATTCGAAAGAAGAAATAAAACTGACCATAACTGCCTATTCAACTTATTTTTGACCAAAGTGTCGCTTAATCCCTTTGCCTTTCCAGCGACGATATGGTAATAATATGTTTGAAAAATGTTTTTGTTCAAGCAACACCATACAAGAGTTCTCTTCCCTAGAGTCAGTGAGAGTTACCTAATGGGAATATAAAAGGCTGATAACAATGTGGAAGGGAAAAGAGAAGGGGGAGGAGAGGATGGTTGGGAAGTACTCGAATAGTGTTTTCTCATGAGGGAGATACTGAAAGCCCGCTTGAGCCAATCAAACTGAGGGACCATGAGCTTAAATTAGAATCCAACGCTCAAAAAAAATTGTTGGATGGAATTCATTAATCCTTTGCAAAATCTTCCACTAACGTTAAATTTGAACTATACTTCGTGTTGATTGGTGAAAGGGGTCGCTAGAATATATAAAAAGCAGGTAATAAGAAAATGATTTTTTATTTTGTTTATGTGTTTCATTCAGAAGTCGAATGCAACCTTCATCTCACGGTAACCGCTATTCCCTGGGGGCTTTTTATTAATTGAAAGTTCAGGTTTGTTCATGCCTCAGCCCTTAATGCTTCCGATGACCGAATAATTGATTACAAGTGTTGTGTTATGATTGTGGGGGGCGTTATTTGATCAGGAACACGGTTCATTAATTTCATTGCTTCCTCAATTGGATGACGCCGTGCGTTGTGGCTTAATTGTAATGCCACCATATATTATTAGAAGGTAATAGGTCTTTTTTTACCTTGTGTAATGTGTTGCACGTGGCATGTTACCTTTGTGTACACGTGCATTATTATATCAAACCGTCATTTCTTTTTACTTTACTTTTTTAAACAATTAAAATTCTATATATATATTATCTGGCTCTTTCTCTCCGTTCCTTTATTATAATTTAAACGTTATTATTTTATTTTCTCACTGTTCTCTTATTTTATTTTATATTGCTTTCTCCCTCTGTATGAATATATAACCGCACACTTTGTTTTTTTAAGTTAAATATTGAACCGGTCAGTCATGAAAAATAAAATAAAATCTGAGGTCTTATACAGAGTTATTTTTTTTCATTTCATTTAATTAAAATTCCCATTGACCTTTGCACTATAAAATTCAAAGAAATGCGTAAAAGATACTGTACCAATATAAAGTGAACATTTTGTTTATATATTTGTAGACCCAATAAATTATCATAACGACTGTGCTTAAGTGAAAGGCGTTATTTCAATTTTTTTGCAAGCAAACTTAGGCCTAGTGGTTTGAACCACTGTCACATTTTACACTGTCGCAAATCCATGATTACCGCTTTGATGATTTTTTTATCATTACCACTTTAAATAATCGCCCCTGTTGACCACCAATTCTCTGTCCGTTTCAGCATTTTGATCAAATTCTGATCACTTGTCAAGCATAACAACAGCACGACTGTTATGTTATCACTAAGGTCTAAATTTCCTTGCAAAAAAATGTGGAATAACGCTTTCACCCAAACATCTATAGTCGATATGTAACTCAATAGTTCAATTAAAGCCATTTTACAAAACGGCAGCAGTTTTATTGGTAATTTCACAACACTTACGTAATTTACTTTATTAATTTATTTTAATTTATTAGGTCCTCTAAAATCTCTGTAATACCCGTATGAAAATTAATGAATTTACAGACAGAATAAAAAATATGCAAACAAATCAGACTACCAGAAAATAATAAAACCAACACACAAAACAGCTTACTTTATAAAGGAATGAAATGTTATAATGCACTGCCGGAAACCATCCAAATTATACCAATTAATAAAATTAAAATAGCCTTTAAGAACCATGTAAAATACATTACTAATATCAATTTGTAAATATGTTATTATTATGTAAGTCAAAAAGTATAAGAATTATATGAATTATTTGTAATTTGATGAAGTTACTAAAATAATAAAATAAAATTAATAATAAAAATGAATAATGCCAATAAAAATAAAAAAGAACACATCGTGGGTGCATATTTTTTGTTTTGAATTGTAATAGTAACACTTCACGAAACCAGTGGTACCTATTTAAAATATCTGCCCTCAATTTTGAGAATATTTCTTCTTGAAGTTCATTTGAAAGATTTTTTCGATTCTAAGATGCGTCAAGTATCTCAACAAAACGATAATAAACAAACTATATGTGTGAAATATTTAATACCCTAATTATATACTCGTATATTATTTCAAAGGACCTACTCGGAAGTGCTAGCTTCATTAATCCCTACACACCCTGATTTCGGCAACAGAGAATTAATCGTTTTTTTTCATCTCGTTATTTTATACAACAACACATGTGTGGAATGTTTAATTTAATAAATTTATCCGGCTTTCTTCAGAACCAACTTTAACCAACTCCATATTATAGTCCCTTCCTTAACACCGTCTTACAATGTCAACCAATTGGGTGGCGATATGGACTCGTCTCCTGTATTGCGCAGATTCAGTGGAACTCTGAAACATGTAATTAATTTGACAAACATTTAGTCACGGCCTGAAATGTATTCGCTAGATGTTTGCTCTGACATTTTAAAGCCTACACATCGATGAAACATGTGGAATTCAGGCAACTCAAACCGTTTGATTAGCACCGATACATAGTTTTCAGTAAACGCTGTTCAAATGGTCTCCGTTTATATTTGCCAACAGTCAATTTAAATTCCCAGACGCGTTTACATCGGTTTTTAGTTCAACCATAAACTATAAACGAGACAAAACGGAAAATAACACCAATGTGAAATAAAACAGAATAATTCTCAATTCGCACATTGGTAATAATATTTTACGAGTGTTATCAAATCATGAATTACTTTTGCGCTGGCTGGTAATAACTTTGTATAAGACCACGTGTGGTAATTTTGCTTAGGGAAAAAAAGTACTTACATCATTTGCAGTTCAAACTAACACTGTTACAGTGGAACCTCGGTTTAAGAGCATAATTCGTTCCGGAAACGTGTCCACCATTAACACTCGTATATCAAAGCGAAGTTCCCCATAAGAAATAATGGAAACTAGAATGATTCGTTTCAAAACTTTAAGATATTAATACAGAAATTAAATGCTCAAAACATAAAGTGTACTTATTAATATTTTTTATTACTTTAATTTGTTATTATTTACACGATTTTTTATTAATTATAGACTTGCGGCACTTCGGATTTTAAAGAAATATGATATTGCATTATCGTTGAACAGATTCATCGTTTGCACTGCTACAGCTTTGCTTGGCTGGTACTTTTCTATGAAATTTTCATTGTTTCCCACATTTTACAGATAAATTGCTCGAATAGCAAGACATTCCTCATTTTTCAAAGTTAAAAATTGTTTAAAAAAGTTTCCCTGTATTTATAAGGTGAATATAAACAATCGATGTTACACCTGAGATGTATTTAGATTTTTTTATTTATTGTTTCCCACATTTTACAGATAGATTTCTCGTTTAGCAAGCATTCCTCGTGTATCAAGATTTATTCATTTTTAAATCCCCATTTGCGAAATACTCCTGCAAACCAAGTTACTCGAAATTCGAAGTTTTCCTGTATTTACAAGGTGAATACAAACAATCGTTGACACCTGGGAAACGTATGAGATTAAAAAAAGACTGATAATGTCAACGATAAAGTAACATGTTTATTGATAGAAAAAAAAAATGTTATTTGTTTTAGTAGAGCAATAAAAATTGACGTCGTTATGATCTGGCTGCATTTTACTTGTCGATAACAATATGAATGAAAGTAACAAATGCAGTTGTCTTGTACACATTTGCAACAATTCGCAACAAGTATGCGGGCAATAAATATCATACAATGTTTGTACAGGCGTACCAGTATACATAAATCTAGATAACACTTCAGTATCTTTACATTTCCGTCTTTAATAATATTAGCATTGAATCATCGGTCAATGCGGCATCTTCGAAAATTACGTAATAATATGTTGTGTGCAATGGCTATTAAGGTCATTGTGGAGGATAATTCTACGACCTCTAAACACGTAATGATAGGGTCGCAACTCGTAACTAAGTTTCCCAGAGTTGGTCATTATTGTGGCAAACCCAACTTTAACCTAGTATTTCATCCGTAGCTTTATATGCGCCTGGAAATAAACGAATGAAATTCAAAACAAAACGTATTTAACAACGCTTTCTGAATGGGTAAAGTACAATAATAACATGTCTGCAACAGTGAACAGAATGAACACCATTACAATATATTTTTTTGTTTTGTTAAAAAATCGTAAATAAGACAAAGGAAATCATTGCAGATGATTCGATATAAAATTAAGTTTCTGTGTATTTTTGCATGGTTTCCGGTACCATACGAGTATTTGCGGTGAATGATTTGAATGACGACGATTGACATTCAAAAATAAGCAAGCGACTTAGATGTGATATGAAATTTTTTCTTAAAATTTGATGGAGAATTCAATGATTAAATTAACATAATTAATATCGATGCTGAATTTACTGATGTTTTTGTCACATAAATAAACATGATCTAATGATATATTTGTTTTGAAAGATGACGTTCGTCCATTTGTCATTGACGTGATCTTTGAAGATGCATATTTTTTTTCAAGAATCTTTTTTTTCTTGGTTTTTTACACTACGAACCCTGCATTTCACAACAAAAACACCATATCGTCGCTGGAAAGGCAAAAGGGCTAAAGTGAAACTTTGCTCAAAAATTAGTTTATTATGCAGTTTTGATCAATTATTTTTTCTGCATCGAAGGCTCTGACTCTCGTTTGGTTCTAAAGACTTTTGTGGTACTTTAACCATCTAAAATATATTTACCATTTGGGAGAAGGCTTGTCTCAAGCGACACAAGTTTGGGACTGTTTTTAGCTTTTAGTTGCATCAGGTAACTCAGGGAGACCATTGAGTTGCCTGAGTAATTTTTTTTCAAAATCCAACCAGGTACTGAAGATTTATGAATTTTATTGTAAAATAATATTTTTTTAGTGCTGTGGCGTAAACTTCCCTAAATGGCGCTTCAGCCTTTTTGCCTTTCCGGCGATGATATAATGATAAAATCAACACAAATATCAATGATGAATTCATTGATGTTAATTTAACATTAACATTTATGTATGTACTTAAAAATTATCATAAGATGAGTTACGAATGCAAAATTTCCTATAATTGCACTTAACACGTTTGCGCACTTATCATGTGATTTTTCGAATGGTGGTTTTGTTTCCCCCCCCTCCTTTGATATTGTGGGAATAATAATGGAATTTCATAGGTGTCATAAATCAAATAAGCTATACCCGACGTGCCTACGTACATCTGCTAAGGCATCATCTTCGTTAGTTAGCACCGGCGTGGAAACTGCCAAAATAAAAGAAATTCTAGCACAAAGGCGGCAAATAATGAAAGTTATAGAAAAAGTAGAACGTGGGAGCGGTCTCGAACATCAAATAATAACACTTATTGGTCAGGTGTTCCCTTTTCATTATCCACCGTGCACCCATGGTCTAATAGTTCTTAATGAAATAGATCCGTAATTTGAATCTCTGAACAGATAATCCCTAGAAGTGTGATCTGTACAGCATGTTCATGAAAGAAAAGTGTATAAAGCGCTAAATCAACTTTTCAAGAAATAATTTAGGATGAAAAAGATTGCTACCTTTACTACTACGAGTATATCCCTCAATAGAACTTGCTTCAGGCACACGGACACGTCCACAACACTCTTTCATCAGTTTAGCCACTTGAAAAAATATGCGATGTTTCACGGTTATATAAATTAATGCCTTCGATCAAATTGTTCATCCAGTGGACTAATTTTTGATATCATATATGAAATCGAATTGGTTTGATTGTTATCAAATAAATCAAAGACAGTATTTAACTTTCGTTCAAAGCGGTTTATCTTAAAACGCGGATAAAACTGAGCATCTGACATTTGTGCGGATGTGTTTATAATTAATATGTCATTAGAATTTATCTATTTTAGTCAACAAGAACGTATTACATTGAAAATGAGAATATTTAGCTGTTGTGACTTTTGTGATCCTAAGCCAAGTTTCGCCACCCCTTTCTTGAACCATAGTATTGGACAGACTTATTTCACTATCCCATCAAGGCAGATAGCTTCTTTATCATTAACGTGATTACTACAACTATTCTATTGGCTGTGAGAATCTTATGAAATATCCATCTTTCTGGTACGTTGTTTTATTTTTCTTCTTATAAAATACGTTAAAATTATATTTTATTTTGTTAAAATACGGACAAATTCCTATATTTTTTTGCATTATTTTACTTCCCGAGTAAAATCTTTTACATACAAATAAATATATATGCTTCAAAGATAAATTCCCTAAGCAATTTATTTACTAAAATTAAAGTCTTATAATCTGACAAATACATTTCACAAAATATTTCTTATCTCTGTTTGAATGTGACATAGCTTCTTTTTGCAGAACGACGTTCAATTTATCATCGTTAGAAAAATAACATCTACATAATAATATTTTGAGATTGTAAAGAAGCGTCAGCTATAAACTCCGCCCGTGGCAAGTATGAAAAGATATGCAAAAGGTGAACAATACAATACCTTTAAGGATTTCAAATCCAATTTGGGAACATAGTAAGATGACTTTTACTGCGGGATATAAATAAGGATATGCGAAAAGGTTGTAGGTACACTTTTATGTGTTTTTTTATGTAATACGTCCCCGAGCCAATGCAGCTACTATGGCATCACCCATTCGGGGAACGGAACATGAAAAGGTTGTAAAGTAACTTTACCGTTCAGACCTAGTCACTAAATACAGCATCATGACGAATTGAGAGTATCTACCACTCTAAAGTGAGTTGCAAATACACAATCTATTATTTTATCTAAATTTTAATATGATAAATATACAAATAAAATAATTATTTCCCAAGCCAGTTTCCGAACCTGCAACAACTCGGTTCAGGAAGCATGTAGTTTACCCCCTTATAATAATGAAATAGCTACTTTGTATAAGACCGACTGGTTTCTATTAGCCTAAGTTTTATCAGGGTAAAAAAATAAACTACCCTGATGATGCTTAGGCTAAGCGATATACAACGTTATTATTTCATTAAATATGTCAAACTAAAAAGTGATTGCTTTCTACGAAAATAGTAATATAAATAAATTTCTAGAGCACCCTCGGGGTGATTTTTCACAATAAACTGGCGCTATACAAGTGATTCAAATATGATTATTATTATTACTAGGGCTGAACATTTGTTTTTAATAGTTCAATCGCATGTACGGTGTTCAAATGCATGTAATGCCGGGGCTATAAATGTTTTCCAATGCTATTGTTTGACGGACTAGATTCACAGATCAACTTTTTTCGCATGTTCACGTTCGCAGATATTTTGACACCGTATTGCCGATTAAATACATGTAGAAATATAATGCGAGTACTCGAAGTGAAAGCATAAAGTGATAAAAAATGCTTAGAATGTCGTACCTGTACCATTTTTTCCTACAAACATCAGGTTGGTCGTGCCCGTCATATCGAGTTCCTAAGATGTGCATGTGGACCCAAAATAAACAAAAAAATCTCATTTCTGTCGATTTACGGCACGATAACCTTCCTCTCGCCGGTTATTTACTTTAGAAATAAACACTTTCGTGTTTGAATCACTATGCAAGTAACGATAAATAGCATTATTTTTGTTAATATTGCTTTATTTGAGAAGTGCCGAAATGTTTGGAGATTATTATTTCTTTGAATTCTTAACTTTGTATTGATTTTTGTTTATTTGGCATACAACTAACTATTTAACAATATAGAAAAAACAGTTTTGAATATATTATTATTATTATGGTCGCGAACCATTTTTTTAGTACATCCAAATATCATATGATATCTAAATATTAGGTAATATTATATCGTCCCAGAGGGCCAAAAGGGCTGAAGCGCCATTTAAAGAAGTTAACACCAGAGCACTTTAGAGTGGTTTTTTTTTGTTTTACAATAAAATTCATAGTCGGATTTGAAAATAGTAAACTCAGGTAACTCAATGCTCTCACTTAGTTACCTAAAGTGAAAGAAAGCTAAAAAAAAAAGTCTCGAACTCGTGTCGCTTGAGTCAAGCCTTTTCCCAAATGGTAAAAATATTCTAGATGGCTGAAGGGCCATAAAAGTCTTCAGAATCAAACGACAGTCAGAGCATTCGATGCAAAAAAAAGAACTGATCAAAACTGCATATTTAACTATTTTTTTACCAAAGTGTCGCTTAAGCCGTTTTGCCTTTCCAGCAACGATAAAACAATACGCGATACCTGATCAGCGTTCAAAATATTCAACACGGGAAGTAACTTGACTTTCCAAGAAAAAATATGAATTCCAATTTCAAATATAGAATAAAGTCTGTTAAAAAACATTGCAGGTAGGTACTTTATTAGGTGGGTAGGGATTCAAAGATTTTTGTTTGTTCAATTTTAATTAACATTGAAAAAAAAGTGCAACAATAAGAAATTTGAACAGTTCAAACTGCTACGTACGTAAGTACTTAATAGAAATAATTATATTGTATAATAATATTAAAAGTATAAGCAGTTAATATTATACAGCCCTTATAAAGCTTGAGAACGTGCTAAACCGGTCAATAGCTTAAATTAATAGTGGGGTTAAAACAAAGTAACTTATAAAAATACATTTACCAAAATATAAAGTGTCTGAATTTAAAACGACCGTAACTTGTTCGTACCATTTTTTTTTTAATGATCAAGGGAAGGAAACCATACTTTCAAACATTGGACCGATTGCTCAAAATACAGTGACCTTGAGATTGAAGCTGGCTGGCTGAAACATAAAACCAAATAAAGCCTTCAAGGCTATTTATAATCCATATTCTCAAATTTCACTTTGAAAAAATATACAAATGCATGTTTGCCTGCCTTGTGTCTTTACGTACTTCAAACAATTCACTCCGTTATTTCGAAATGAAATTTGTTGGAACAGGTGTTCCAAATGTTTAAACAACCCCGGAATCCGATATTTCTAACCGTACGAAACAAGATGCGCGCAATGCTCAAAGAATTTTTAAAACAATCTTAAACAGATAAATAAACAGATATTAAATAATATATCTACAAATGATATTCTTATTTTTTATTTTACTTCACTCACACATTTGTTTCATTTTTTTTAATTGCCTTCAAAAACAATATGAACGCTCATTTCAAATAAAGAATCAAATGATTTCATCATTTATCCGAATTTGAGAAGGTTGTTTTTATAATTTGATCATTTTCTTAATGTATACATCAGTTATCTCTCCAATTTTTAAAATTCCACACTCGTACGTACGCAATCACAAGAAAATATCGCTGTGCCAGTTCAATGTTATAACAAGTCAAAAAAATTTATGATTTGACTTATGAGTGTTTTTTGATTCCTTATGGAATCAGAAAAAACCAATAACTCAATTTTTTTTTTACTTGTTATAATATTGAACTAGCACAGCGATATGTTATTTAATATTTGTACACTATATATAGGCTTTGTGGTGTTTTTTCACAAAAACGGCGCCACACTAATTATCAAAATAGTATTATTATTATTATGACCGGTCGGTAGCTGAGTGGACAAACGCGTCTGATTCTCACCCGGGCGTCTTGGGTTCAATTCCTCTGCTGGCTAAGTCCTCCATCATTGCACAAGCAACATTTTCCGCTTATTGGAATGGTAGTAAGAGTTTTCGAATATTGCCAGGTTATTCGTGACCCAAAAAAAATATGATTCATTATCATAATTAATTATTATTATTGCAACTTATCCAGTTCAACATTCCTTGCCGTAGACTCAGAAACAATGAATTGCCATTCCTCAATCATCACAATACTAATTATGGGTATAATTCTCCAATGTCCAGAATGTCAAGACTTGTTAACTCAAGCCATGGTCTTGATTTGGTAGCAGTCTAAATGATTTTTGTCATTCTTTACGACTCTACCAAAACTTTGACTAGACCATAGCTTGAATGTTCTCTCTTATGTTTATTCTGCCCTATTTTTGTCATTGCTTCATTTGTTATTATCCATATGCTATTCCTCCCCTGTTGTTCTTTTTTTCCATTTCGTGTTTTATATGTCTTTTTTGTAATTGGACTTTAGTCCGTTAATTTATAAATAAATAAATTATAATATTATATGATTGCGGTCAGTAGGTACGTTGGTTGGGGAGTTGGTAGTTCTAAATCCAAAAAGGTGAACATTAAAAGTGTCCAGCGCTCCAAATGTCATTTGAAGTTTAAGAGTCTGGCCGGATGAAAGAGCAGTCTCGGATTCTCGATTTTATTATGCGATCGGGCAAATGTGAAGAAATCGAGAGAGCGGGCCGCCGGAACAGGTTTCGTGTAGGTTTTTTACCTATCCGTGCGTTGATGTTTTAGCGGTCGACTTTTCAGAATGTCAACGGCGGAACGTTATTCCACGTGCAGTGCGCGAACCAAAACTGCACGCAATAAAGGCATTGTTTTGACGTGACTGTTTCCAAATTTAAAAGCCTTCCATCGAGTATTGCGGAAGACATAAATAAGTTATTATTCGTTTTAAAGAATGAACAATAATCGGTAACATAATGTGCATTAAATAAATATTTGTCCCTCTTTTACCAATGTCCTCTGAACATATACTAAATAAACTCTATAAATACTTAGAAGTAAATACCTTTAAGAATAAGAGTTCAGGATATTGCACAGCTTTGGAAAGTAATATAAACTCTCAATTGGGTTCTTCTCCTTCATTTACATTCATACATCGTCCCATACATACTTTACTGTTATTCTGACTCTTCACTTGGCCTGACTCAAGTATTTGATTCACTTGATCGTGACATGTTCTTCCTCAGGCGTCCCCGACTTCTTCTTCCATTCACTTTTGCAGTATATATTTTTTTCACATTCCTTTCGTTCAATTCACTCTACATTCCTAAACCATCTGAGCGTCCTTTTCTTGATCATATTCATTACACTTACATCAGCCTTGCATTTTTATTAAGTATTTTATTAAAAAGAACACGGTAAAACATTTTAGTTTGGTAGCTGATTGGGTGTCAGTAAGTTGTAATATCAGTTCCTATTCCGTTAAATTGATTTCATTTCTCAAATGAATAAAATAACATGTGTTTATTCTGTCCCTGTGGATGTTTAAAGAGATGTCCATCAATTATAATCAAGTCAGAGGAGTGAATTTTCAAGTTTTTAATTCATGTACCTTTTTTGCAAAATATGACGGGTTCATTTGGATCACATGATAATGAATTCAACATCAATTAAAAAAAAACAAAAAACAGTGCCGGGTAAACAAGCTGACGAAATGAGTTCATAACGCCTGTATGACAAAAAAATATTTGCCAGCGAAGAGCATTTAAAAACCAAATTACCCGTTTTTGTGCGATAGCTGAATAAATATTGGATGAAATAATATTATAAGAATGAGGTCATATTGATCCATTTCAATTTTAAATTAGCTAACAGAATTTACCAAACCTATACATTTGAAACATTTTTCGTCTCACAGTTAACATTCTGCGGTTTTTTTTTTGGTAATTTACAAATAATAGCAAAATCATTTGGTTGACAATAATGTTTATATTAAGTTATTTACAATTTAATCTCCAAGAATGTTGATTTATCCAAACAAAGTTTAATTATTTCCCTAAATACTAAGACTTAGCTAGACAACCTTTTTTATCTGAAGGCATCAACGAACAGTGTTTATTTTAAGGATAATACTCTTTTAAGGATATGTGTAAAACGGATTTTTACAAACGCGCTTGAAAATAATCATTTTCGGCCTCTTTTCATAACCACGAGATCAGTATTCCTCTGAGCATATAATATTGCAATGTATGTGTAAGAATCAATTTTTAACAGTCCCAAGCTTGCTCTTATATATTATTTGCTCTCAATTAATGTTTGGTATTTTCATAACAAAAAATTACATATTGTATTCATTTGGGTACATTTCATTTTTTTAATGTACGTGCCCTTAAGGGTCAGCACCCAAAATACACACATTTCGTCTTTCTAATACAAATAATACTACAAATTTAATGATGTATCTTTTAATATATATAATATTAAAAGATACATATCCATATAGGATAGTTTTGAAAATGTCTAAGGTTTCCAGTGAATACAATTCTTTTACTGTAATCTTTTAAATTCTTTATTAAATGTGCGCTGGAATTTTAGGAAAAACGTTAAAAAATGTCTTTACTGGTTTTCAAACTGCACCTTATACTGACATTTTGTTATGTTTTTCGTAGAATTTTAAAGGTAACATTTTAAATATGTTATTCACGAGACAACTTAGACATTTTCCCAACTACCTATAGAAAAATTTCAGATTAACCATTTGTTGTGTTGCTTGTATTAGAATGCTACAAAGTAACGTTTAGCGCCATTTTGAGTGCTAAGGTTTAAAAAATTAACGTTTTTCATAAAACATATCGGAGACCAACTGTTTTATTTTTTTGAATAAGTCACCCTACTAAAAGATTTAGTGAGGGGTCTATAATATAATAAATAATACGCAACAAGGAATAAATCGAACTAACTTTTTTTTTTATTAAAATACATATAAAAACAGGAAGAAAGCATAAAACTCCTCGTAGCAATGAGTTATAAGAAAACAAAAATTAATATTTCGATTCTACGGCGTGGAATGTTAAAATTTCAGGTTTTTCACATGACTTTTGGGATGCTTCTTCTTTGCGGTGTAATGACTTGAGTGATGATACTAATCTATCTCACACGCAACGGTGAATGCCGTGGAAGAGCACCGTGTGGTTTAAAGGTGTATGGAATCATTCATAGGCGAGTTCCCCATATTCCCCATATACCCATATGCCCGGGTGATAATACCCACATGGGCGAACCGCAGAAGCACGAGTAACATCACTCTTATCGGATGCCGATTTCTCCTAGTATTATGTAAGAAAGATAATTATTACATGCGGTCGAAACTAATGTAAAAAATGCGGCTGGTAGAGATTCCATACAGTCGTGATATTGAAATATAGCTCCTCTAATATGTGAGTAGTAACTTACACTGATCACGATGCGCATGAATATACAGGCGTTTCAATTAAAATTATATTTTGTATACCTAGCACTTTTTGTTATCGTATAATCAACTAGATACAAATGCATTTTATCATTGATTTCATTCTGCAGGTTTCTGGAAACTCTCGGTCCAAAAATAATTTTCGGAAACCTGTTGTTATTAACATTGTTTGACAGTGAGGCATGGAACTGGCAGAGAAAGGATGAAAGTAGACTGAATGCTGTGGAAATGAGATCCCTGAGACGTATGTACGATAAAACCCTGTATGACTGTGTTAAAAATGTGGATATCCTGGAAAGAATGCAGGCTGATGTAAGCGTAATGAATAGGATCAAGGAAGGAACGCTTGGATGTTTTAGGCATGGAGAGCGAATGAACGAATAAAGGAGTGTGAAAAGAATATATTATGCGAAAGTGAATGAAATAAGAAGTCGGGGACGCCCGAGGAAGACACACTATCAAGTGAAACAAATACTTGAATTGGGCCACGTGAATAGTCAAAATAACGGAAAAGTATATATGAGACGATGTGTGAATGGGGACGAAGCAAGGAGTGTGTGCCAAGACAGAATTGTATGGCGGTCCGTTCTCTCTGCCCACCTTGTGGAGAAACGGAGTGATGGTTAGTTAGTTAGTTTTTTTAATTTAATAATCACTTTTCTTTCGCTTGCCAGAAATGTGTACTATGCATGTGGTTACATTATTTTTGTAACTACAATATGAATTGGAAGTATTAATGCTGAAAACCTGTTTGGGATAATTTGATGATATCACTCTGTATTTTAAAAATATATTGATTGAATCATTTAAATCTGGATACATTGTTGTCCAGCCACTGAGAGCTCCATTGTGACACCTTTTTTGTTACACGCGTCGTTTGTGAGAAAGAGAAAGAGGTTACAACGATCTATCGGCGGTCTGCCTTCACTAGCTGATGACAAAGAACTTTAACAGTTCCTGTTTGACTTATATAAATTTAAAGGCAAGAATGTTTGTCGGCTTTATCCGATTCGTTCCTGGGGTAAAATGTAATTAGCCAGTCTTATCCATAATTCTCTATGATTTATGCAAAACCACCTCCGCCAGATATGCGGCTTTCTGTAAGCGCTCAATTTCGCAGCCGAGGTATCATTTAAAAACTCGTTTCAGCGCGATTCGAGCATCGGAGAAGTAAATGTCCGTTATTCATATTATATTATTAGTATTCACTTAAAAAACAAAGTGGAATGAAGGAGCCATATTACGATGGAGGTCGACCTCTAACGTGGGCCGAATTCGTGGGCGAGAGTAATGTTTAATGTTCCTAGATGAAGTCCTTCGCGCGAAACCCACTTGGTAGTTGGTCGCCGACATGGCAATATGCAAAACAATCCGTGGTAAAACAGTCGACGTACATAGAATGTACATTAAAGTCGACAATAATACGTTTTCAGTTTCATTTGGAATTCAGCCGTAATGTTTTTCAAATTATATTCTTTTGTTCTCGTCGATTGAAGGTCTCGTGATTCAATAAATGTTTAATATTCGAACTCCCAGCGTTTGTTTACTTTGCATCCACCAAGATTCGTTGGTTATTCGTGTCACACTGTGTTCACATCTCTCGTGTGAGGAAGGTTACGCTCACTTGTGTCACATGCTAGCTGCTTATCAGATGCGTGGTTTTTGAGAAGATGTTAGGTATTTCTGGAGATGGTAGTGTCTTGATTGCTAAGCAAATGGACCGAGGTTCCTCTCACATATTTCTAGGATGCAAAATGGCGCGATAGATCGAGGTTAGGAACCTCGGACTGCAGGCGCTAGGAAGCAGGTCCCAGCCGAAGATGAGTCGCCCGAGATAAATGAGTGCATAGCTAAGCGCTTAGCCGCAAACATCGCTGGCTCGGAGGCTGTGTAGTGTGTAGGTGCCAGAGTGTTTGCTGTCTTTAAATAGCACTGTGTATCTAGACTGACCGCTCGCGCTGTCCGCCATTATACCATACAATCCTTCCCCGCCACTCGTTCGGCGTACAACCACAGACACAACAATCACTTTTCTCCGGAGAGCGGAGTTCTGTTATCGCGGACGAATCAGCTCTGTTTTTGAATGCCGCTAAAAAGTTTCACGTCTCACTACCACAGTTATTTTTGAACCACTTTGTTATTGTTGATTAATCTCACGCTAGATCACTTTGTTCTTATCAAACATAGAATCTTCTCGTTGGGAGAAAGCCTCGACTATCAGTTAAGCTAGAACCTACCTAGTGAGGTCTTGCAAATTCACCAAAAGTTCACAATTCATCCCTAGACAGGAATAGATAACATAGCTAGCGCAGGCTTCAGTCGCAATATCCCGCGCAGGCGACCGCAAAGTACGGTAAAAAATGAAGGGGGATTTAGGTTCGTGTTAGGGGAACAGGTGTGTGAGGAGGTTAGGTATCAGATATATGTTAGAACTCACCCGTCGCCATGGCTGCTCGACGCCACAGCTGTTGTTATTGTCCCCGGCTATCCACTTTTAACTCGCGGGGACTAGTTGCTCGCACAATGTCTTCACTCAGACTGAGTGCTGGCGTCCCCCTCTCCCGCGGGGGGCGGGGGCGGGGGTCGGGTGGCCGGCGGGCCAGGGCGGCGGGGGGAAGGCTCACTCTGACATAACGCAGGGATTTTGATGTATAGAGAAATGCTTATGGTGTCCAGATACCCGGTGCCTGACCAGGTTTGCACAAAACCCCTTCGGCATCATGTTTATTTTAAGAATGGAGTAGACAGACTAATAGTTCATGTATTTTGGTCCTTCGACAGTCAGTGTACATACTTTATTAGAAGTGTATGCAAATAAGAATCTTAAAAGAAACTTACAGGACTACTGAGTAAAATAATTATTTGTAGTATAAACTGTAGTAACAAAAATAAGTTTTTTGCCATAATATTGGTGGATTTTAACCTTTTTTGTATTATTTTCGGCTAACTTTAATCATTATGGTAGCGGAAATGTTTATACACCATAAAAATACAAAAATGTACACAGACGCAAGGAAATTACGTCATTGGCCCTATGCGTTTACGCTCAGTTTACGACCTACATTATTATTATTAAACTTTTATTTAACAAAGTAAGTTCCTAACGTTTTGTTCGGTTTTTTGTTAACCACTTGCAACTAACCTTGAGATAGTGATACAGCATTATTTATTATACTGCGTTTATAAATATTTTTAGTGATTCAAGTTTCTAATAATAAAAAGCAGCACCGATATTAATAATTAAGAAATAATGAATTATTCATGTCGACCATCAAATCAAATCTAGTCGACTAATAAAATCGGGAAGTCGTGAGAACACCATGGAACACGATCATTTTTTACGTGAATTCATTTAAAAGAAGACAAAGTTTATGTAAAGTCGGTGTAAGCCTTATAAGTAGCATTATATCCTCGGGATAACTTACAATAACCAGTACATCAATGAAACGCATTTCTATCCAATATATTTATAATACGATTTAAAAAATCCGAGCTTTCGCTTTTAACAAGATTTTATTAAAAACAAGAAAAAAAATAAAATTATTCGTATGTGTGCGTATTTTTAAACTGTTTTACACGTGTAGAGTATTATTTTTATGTAGTTGGGATTAATTATATAAATGCAAAAAAAGATGCATCGGTTTATGGTCACGGTTACCAAGGTAGCAGTGCTTTAAAATTTTGTTTTTTTTTAAAGCTTTTAATTTCAGAGTCATCGCATTTTCACAGTATTGTTTAATTTAATAAGTCATTTTTTTGAGCAAGTCTTTTACAGGTAAATTATTGGCTAAATAAAACAGAATAAATATTCTTTATTTAAGTTTACCAGAAGGGTCGTTAATACTATCCATGTCATTTAAGAGAGAACGCCATCGTCCTGCAAACATTACAAAAGCGGCTATTCAATACTTCGGTTCTTATCTCTCACTTTCAAACGCCTGTATTTTTTTCAAACGTGGAATAAAAAAAGCTGTCTCCACGTTGGGAAACAGTCATAATCAGGAGAATGTATGCATGTTTTTTAAACTCTAGGTAACGCGTCAACCAACACAACAGTGACATACAGACTAATTGCTTACAGAACCGCGCATGAAAGCTCATATTAAAAGTGGGCCAACTTTCACTTGTATCAGTTAAACATTACCATAGTGTTTACATGCATAAGTAATGATATTAAATCAATATGAAACTCAAATAACACGGTTGCCGTTGATTTATACTAACTAAATATTCAAAAGAATTCTTGAAAACGATATCCTTTATTCGAATGATATGATAAAGAACAATAAGATTCCTACAATCCTAGTACTTATCCATCTTAATTATTGAAATAAATACACTTAAAATTATTGATAAAAATCTACAAAATTAAACTCTTTGTTATGTTTAATCTGTTTAAATTTTATAGAAGGTTTTTTCGTAAACTCCCAAACCGAAAAATCATATTATATTCATTCAGTATTACATTGTCACCGAAAGAAAAAATAACGAAGCCTACCTAAATTAAAAATAATACTAGAGCCTTGCCGCGCTTCCTTGAGTGGTTAAGATTCTCGAGTCTTGGGTTCAAATACTGGCGTGCGCAAATACAATTTATTTAATCAATTTGTTTTATTTCACAATGATATATTGCATATTTGTGAAATTCAGAATCGAAACGTTGCTTTAAATATCTTTAGCCGGGTTTAGTGACCAAATCTGAATATGCAGGTCCTTCCAAACCTTCATCTTCCCCATCTTTTTCCTTTCCCAATTATCTTAGTCTCACAACAAACCCTAATTGGAGATGGCAGAGTCTCACTGGCTTCAGACGGTTGGGAGCAGTTGGGTCTCTAATGCGGTACTCATTTAAAAAATGTCCATCACCAGAGCTGTCCATTGGCCCAGGAAGATAGCAGAACGTGGCTTTGTACCGTAATTAAATTCCTTAACAACGGTCATAAGAATCTCAAATCATATCATATCCAAATACTGTTAATATCTCTTACTAAGAAATCGAGTCCTTGATCACCATATACAGGTAACTAAACCTACTACCTTTTTAGATAATAGGTTATGCGTTGTCATGTGGCATGGTGTTTGTTTGTTTTATGGACAAATATGGGCATAAAAGTTTCACCCGTGTTGTGTGGTAAGACATTGAGAAATAATCACACCTAGTAAACGCATGAGAATACGATATAGATTCTTGCATGAAATAAGGAATGTGGAATAGGTTTCAAACTTTCTAGTTTCCGCCTTCCGTAAATCTTGAAATCTTAGAAGGAAATCTAAACTTATATTGAATATCAACCTAATATCAAGACCGCTTTATAAGTAGGTACTATTACAGTATATCTGAGGTAATTTTTTAAATTTATTTATCTATCAGTTTTTAACCTTTATGTGACTGAAAGGGTACCCGGGTACCCTTTTCGGTTTTCAACATAATTTTTTTAAATTTTCCAGTAAGTCTAACCGGCTGAAACTTCCCGACTTCTCCACAATAGTGAAAATGAACAATTGAACTTGACCGTTGTATATGTGGAGGGTGGTATGTTATCGGAAAATGCATAAGAATAATTTACAACTTCTGATGGCTGAAAGAGTACCCGGGTACCCTCATGTGTTTTATATGGAATTGGAAGCTTCTCCGTATTTATTAATCATTTTGTCTTATTTTAAATTATGAATATGATGTAATGTTGTGTTCAAAGCGCATCATCTGTATTCTTAACACTATTTTTAATCACCTATTTAATTAAAAACCCCAATAAAAGATGGTACTGAGTGAAATTCCTATCCACTTCCCCAAGTATTGAACTGAGTCGAAATATATTACCTTATAAAAGTGGTCCAGCACTGTTAAAAAAACCTTCGTACCAATTTTAAAAAGGTGTAATTTTCTTCAGTTACATAAGGGTTGATTATGTCCAACGAAGATCTCTAAATGACTGCTAATGCTTTTGTCCGTTTACAAAGTTATTTGTACTATTACACCAATAGTACGTGATTTATAAAACATACATATAAACAGATAGTGAAATATATAAATAAGTCGACTCTCGGTATGGCTGTCACGTGACGTATATATTTTTAAAAGGTAAAAATAAAAAAAGACGAAATAAATCAACTACAACAAAAAAATAAAGATAATACTTATTGTTGAATTTTGACTCTAATGGTATACCCACAGTTAACGGATTGAATGTCAATCCTTATATCCGATTCATAATAGTGACCGTATTAAACGAAATGTGCATTTTAAATATCCGGACGAGGGAAATTATGGCAAGAAAATCGACAAACGATCTGTGGGAAATCAATTTATTTGTACATTTAAAGAAATAATTTGAACTCTCTTTCCTAAATACTTGATTAAATTATGTTTATGGTAAGCTTCCTAACCTTGTTAATTCACTTCGGTATCTCTGCAGAAATAATATTCGTAAAAAGTTGAAGATTCATCATTCCAAGAATTCCGTGAATGTCCATTTCTTCTTTGAAATACGCACTCATAATTTCAATATAATAAAACTGATTTTATAAAATAGACCCCTTGGAATAACAAGGTTCTGTCTGACACCACACTGCCATGCGTAAATAAACTCCAAAGTAGTGTGTAATTAATGTAATGTAATTACTTAATATTTTAAAATGTATATAAAACTGTATTTTTTCTCAAATAAAATAAAATAAATAAAAGTAGCTTTCTATAGAACTCATTATCGCATGACATTGGCGTGTTAGATGGTACCTTGTCATTTCAAGGGTTCAAAATGGTGACTACTTCCGTGAAAGAGTAAGGCTCTTGGCTCTAGACTCAGAGGTTGTAGGTTCAAAACGAGGTGGGGTATTCAATATACTCGTATATTCAAATAAATACAAATTACAGTAGTTATATTTGCATTTTGTTTCATAGTTATGTTTGCATTAATGGAATTTTCTCTCAGAATCACCTTCATAGACTACAGCTTAGAATCGAATATTTTTCAAAAAGCCCTAAGTTGTATTTTGACTTGTAAAAAATCCACTTCCTTTTTTACTTGTCACGCAAACAAATAAATCACTTAAATGATCAAAGTTCTCACCTGGACCTTTAAGTTGATGTTAGTATCTCAGCGTAGGGTTCCCGATTTTCCAAAGCTTTACCTATAAATGTTAAAATTAAAGAATTACTGAAAATGAAATAATAAATTTGTATGAGACCACAGTTTTTTTTATGACCGACCGGTTTTGCTTAGTCTAAGCGTCATCAAGGTACAAAATTAAGCTAAACAAAACATACAAAGTGCGCGGTTATATATACACACAGAGGGAGAACACAATATAAAATAAAATAAGAGAACAAACAATAAAATAACATTTAAAATTATAACAAAGGAACAGAGTGAAAAAGACAGACAGTAAAAAATGAAATAGGCAAAACGTTTGACCTCTTATGTTATTCTATTGTTTGTTCTCTTATTTTATTTTATATTATGTTCTCCCTCTGTATGTATATATAACCGCGCACTTTGTATTTAGTTTAAGTTTGTACCCTGATGCGGCTTGGGCTAAGTGAAACCGGTCGGTTATAAAATAAAATTAAATCTCTAGTCTTATACAAAGTAATTATTTTATTTTTATTAAACATGTCAAATCTCTTATCTACGAAAATATTAAAGAATTACGTTCATGTAAGATTAAGAATGTTTTTTTTCTTATTATTTTTTGGGTGAGCTCAATACAAAACAAGACAATGCCACCAGGTTAATGCGGGCACCTAATTGGGCAAGTGGAATAAAAACCGGCTTTGAGTTTCTAAGGCGTGAAAATTGCACTCAGACCGTAAATTATTTAAATTATTTCTAAGGGGTACCCTTTCAACTTTAAAACGCATCAGTAAAAAAAGTGTAAAATATACAAGAGGCCTGTTGGCCGAACCCTTGCAGTAACAATGTATGGAGAGAGAGCTAATTATTTTTACCCAACCTATACAAACTTGCGATAAATCACTTTCTCCGGGTTTTTACGTCGTACACCATGAGATAGAAAGAGACAACGAATATAATACATTGCTTCTATGTACTGTCACGATGATCTTGGGCTCCTGGGTCACCGCGGGACTCCGCCCACATTTTTTATTTTGCCACTAAACTTGACACAAATAAACGTTTTTTAGTTTACATGTTATATTTTTGTTGATAACAATACTGTGAAAAAGTGGTTTTACGAATAAACAAAAACATTATGTCGATGTGTGCTACGAATGGATGTATAAATACCCTAGCCTTAGTATAAGCCACGCCCAGGTCCACCGAGTCAGGTAAAAATCATCAAAAACTGACTACACTGCCTTGGATAGATACCACTCTATATACTTTAAGGCCGAACCTAATATAATACTTTTCGTTTAGTCTAGTTTAAGAATTGCTCTGCATGAAACGGAGCTTTCTAAGAAAAATATTTGTACACCGTCAAAATGAAAACTACGTTGTTTTTGGTTTTCTGCTTATTTTTGTATGGCTAAGAAATTGATTTCCATTAAACTACATAGGTGATAATAATAATAATAATAGTCTTATGTATAAGATTTTATTTTATTTTTTATATTTTCGTTGAAAGCAATCACTTTGTGGTTTGACATATTTGACTGACCCGTTTCGCTTAAAATATAAAGTCTGTGGTTATATATGCATATTTTTGTTTGATTTAATTTTGTACCCTACCGATGCTTAAGCTAAGCGAAATAAGCTGGTCGGTCATAAAAAAAAAATCCGTTATGTTATACAAACTTATTATTTCATTTTCATTAAATATATATTTTAAAACTGCTTTGGGAGCCTTTCAAAAATAGTTTTTTTTAAAACTTATGTGGTTAAATCATAATCATTCTATGTTATGTGACGGTCTACCGTGGCCGAGCGGTTAAGATTCTTGGCTCTGGACCCAGAGGTCACGGGCTCAAAACCCGGAACCCGTATAGTATTAAATAGTTTTTTATGTTAATATTTCATGGCAGTCCTAATACTAATTTAATTCATATTGTTGTTATTATTTCACAAACCAAAAAAAACTCCGGATTTGACGTGGTCCTCCACGTGCTATAAAAAGTGTGCTGAATGGCAATTGTCTAAGTTTCTCACGAACAGATCCAACGTATCCTTTATAATTTGAAAAAAACCCAATGATTCCCATTTGAATGCCAGTCGCGTGACCAATGCAAGACTATAAAAAATAAATGCCATAAAACTGAATGTTTCGTATTAGTAACGCCATCTCTCGACTATCGGCGTAAAGCTGACGTGTAAAATGTATGCATATCCTTTCGAATTAATAGCCTTTGACTTTTGCAAAGATAAAGCTTTGTTGGAAATAAATAACGAGTTAATTTTAATCATATATAAGTAGGTACTAAATACAAGAAGTGAAAGCAGTAATTAATTATAACTCTGAGCCGATGGGATTATAACCGTCCCTATAGAAAAATCTTGTACAGTGATAGGAAATTGGTCAGAGGCGATAGAAGAGAGAGGATAGAAGAAGGTGGACAGAACATGGTTTTCACGTTCTTTCAACGTGACTAAAATCATTTGTAGTAAGTATTTCACTACTAAATGGTGGTATCACAAGTTCGCCGTATTGTTAAGTTTGCCATCCATCTCAGGCTTAGATACCCTAGATCAGTGATTCCCAAAATGGTCTATATCGACCCCCTGGGGTCGATTCCGACCTGCAAGGGGTCCACATCAATGAAAAAAAAAATTGGGGGTGCATGAGACGTAAATGAGGGTCCACGAGAGTGGATTCCATTTAGGCAGGCTGTCACCAAAATGGCTTCCCGCAAATGTAATAATCCACCTCACAGATACGTAATTCTCTCTTATAATAGACATTGATTTCCTAATTATTTTAATTATAATAATTTGTTGTCGATTTGCTAGTACTTTTCGATTTCAAATCTCTACCGACTAGTGCTTTTTTTTCGGAGAGGAATTTTTGTTGATTTGCTAGTACTTTTCGATTTGAGATCTCTACCGACTAGTACTATTTTTTGGCGAGTTCGACTTCAATTGAAGTGTCCATTGCGAAGGGTTTATTTCAAAGAATTAGAAGTTCCTGAAGCGTTCACAAAACTTTGAAGTTTTTCCAACGCTAAAAAAAATCAATATTAGGAAAGCAGGGGGTCTACACAAAACAGAAAAAAATCGGTAAGTGGTCTATAAGACAAAAGAGTTTGGGAACCTCTGCCCTAGATTTAAAAATAGATTGCCAAAAAACGGGTATTCCGTCTTTACGTTTGCAAAATCTGTATACTCACAATCTTTAATTTAAGATTCATATCAAGTTTTTTGTAAATCATTATTATAAACAATAATTTATGATGCATCTACCCTATTTGCAGTATCTATGCATTTGCGTGATATTGATTATCCATATAAAACATTGATTTGTAGCAGCGCACAAGCGGCAGACAAGCCATTCGCGAACCAATCATTAATACACAGTTATTAAACAAAGCTGAGGGTTAAGTTATCCGATACTTATAAGTATATTAGTCAAAACTAGGGATGGTTGAAATCGGAAATTGGGAGTACCTGCGGTTCCAGTTACCAGCGAGGAACCGGTTATTTTTTAAACCGATTACTGGTGCCAAAAAAGTTCCACGAAGAAGTTTTTTCATATTTATATTATAAATAAAGAATTCCAGTAATGTTTTCTTATTTTATGGGGGGGGGTACTCGCAATATTCTGAGAACGAAAAGCGCTAGAACTGTGGAATCAGTTCCTCATTTCTCGTCACACTGGTTTCCTGGCCAAACGGAACCGCACCTTTACCTTTCCGGCGAAAAGCATTTGATGGATATTTTCCATTTTCTCGTCGACGGTTCCAGTGACCGGCTTGGAACCGGTTCCTTTTGACCGCGACAGGAATATCGACCATCTCTAGTCAAAACTCACATCAACAACACTTTATACTACTCCGATGAAGCGCCTACATTTTATTTCACGCCACGTAACTACGATTCACCTACTCGACTATTAACATCGATTGTAAGGTATTGCGAAATACACGAGACGCGCTACTGAATGATAAAGAAAATATAACTAGTTTCCAGTTCTGAAGTAATAATGGGCACGTAACATTTTAAAATAAAAATTCTTATTTTCAGTCATATATTGAGCTTATGCCGCATTTCTCACAATAGTTACAATAACTCCACACAGGAGGCCTTGAGGTAAATAATTTCCCTCAAGGCCTATGTCATCTTTGGGGATGCTGTGTGGAGGGTTTTTTCGAGGAAAGGAAGGAGTGAACTTGGGTATCGAAGAGTGAGGAAACACAGAGGCCGGCAAATCGTTCCATAGCCGAGCTGTTGAACATAAGAACGAGTCGTAAAAGCGACCCGTTCTCATGTATTGAATGTCAACCGTGTACAAATGTTGGGCGCGCGTTTGGCGAGTTTCCCGACTATGCACCGGTGCCGAAGGGATCAATGACGCAAGTTCCTCGGAGTATCTTCCATTGAAATACCTGTAGAACAAGGACAGCATTCCCACCTGACGTCTGTGCTCCAAAGTTTGCAATCCGTTTGTTAAGATAGGAGAATCTATCAAACGGACCGCCCGTTTCTGCACAGAGTCAAGGGTCCTTTTCAGGTATTTAGGGGCTCCAGACCAGAGGTGGCTGCCAAATTCAACAGTGGGGCGTACTTGCAATTTGCACAGGGTCAGAAGTTGTGTACTATTGAAGTATCTGCGGGCCCTGCACAACACGCCCAACTTCTGAGAGGCTAACTTTACTCTGGCTTCGATGGAGCCCCGGTGCCTTAACTGGTCACTTAAGGTTACACCAAGCATTTCAATGGAAGTTTATTGGGAAGATTACTTCCGTTGAAGGAGACTAAATTGTCATTTGGATCCCTTTTAGTCGTAATCAGACATGATTGGGTCTTTGAAACATTAAATTCGACAAGATTATTCTTACCCCAAGAGGAGATCCTCTCGAGGTAATCGTCCATTCTCTGTTTCAAAGCCTTCCGAGCTGTTGTTGTTTCTGTGCCCTTTGGGGGCTTGTCAAACAAAAAACTATCATGAACTGTACAATGTGATCCATGTAACGATGTATTGGTGCACATGACAAAAGGTCGTTGATGTGCAACAAAAACAAAGTTGGAGACAGAACCGATCCCTGTGGGACGCCAGCATTAATTGAATGATTAATGTTGATGGATTAATGTTCAGAATAGTCTTCCATGCAGTTGATCGGGATTCAATTCTCGGTCGTGGCAATTTATAATTTTACTTATCTACCTATTTTTTTTAACCTTTTTTATACTTTTTTTTTTCTTTTTAAATCTAAATATTATTTTTACGCTTTTCAAATCCTACAATTATAACTGTGTGTGAAAGGAAGAAGGGTTATGTGTAAAAAAATCAAGTTTCGAGTTAAGTATGCAGAGTCCTTCCTTAGATACATATCTAGCAAGGAAAAATGAGATGAGTTAGAAAATAAAATAATGTGCTATTATTTTTTTAAAAAGGACTTGTGACATATGACACAATTACATACAAAAAACAAAATTCCTAAATTTTGTTTTGGCTCTTTTGAACATCTGCGTTTATTGACTCATTCCGTTCTTCTTTGCGCACAAAGATAATATCCCGTAATTTTTCACGGGTAGTGAAACAAAAATTCTAAATTTTGTTTTGGCTCTTTTGAACATCTGCGTTTATTGACTCATTCCGTTCTTCTTTGCGCACAAAGATAATATCCCGTAATTTTTCACGGGTAGTGTTTAGTCAGTAATTTAGCGACGATTTTTTAAGCGACGGATGTGTTCAGAAAATTATCAAATTAAAAAAGAATCTTTTCAAATCCCTACCTACCTAATAAAGTGCCTACCTACAATTTATTTTAGCAGACATTATTCTATATTTGAAATGGAAACTAATATTTTTTTGGCAGGTATAGTTCCATCTACTAGTGGTAAATAATGTGCTAATCTCATTAGGCGTGCGCAGCTCTCTGCCGCCTTTATTTGCAAGTATTGTTGTGTTTACGCAACCAGATTGATTGATTGCATCCGTTAAATAAACGCATTGGGGTGGAAACTTTATCGAGAGAATTGCTGTTCTACTCCTAACTAAACGAGGCCGATTTCTCTATCGCTATCTTCTAATTTATGAGATGGCTTTAAAAAAGTGTACCTAATTCAATGGGGTTCCTCTCATCGCTTGCAATTATTGAAAACCTGCAATTTTAAGGTTGATTTTTTAAATACATTTTTTTTTAAATTTATTTACGGAACATGAATTGCAAAATTAATTTAATCAATTCGGTAAAAGGGACCTTATTTTGATCCTAGGCAAAAGAGACAAGATATTGCAATTAAGACGTTGCAATACAGGAATACCTGACAGTAAAAAAGTTTATACATGGTGTAACAGGTTGTTACAGGATGTACTCGACAGACTTTTAATTAACATTTTTTTCATTATTTTTTGTTTTTTTAAATACATATTTCCGAAATCAAATTGAGTATGAAGGTGTTTCTTATCGTGTTTAATAGAATATATGTGACCACGACAAGTCTTTGCTTTTATACATTTATCTTTTCTTCACTACCACTATACATAGAAAGACATCGAAAAAAAATCTTTTGTTTCATCTCTCAAGAGTAGGTAGGTACTATTAAATAAAGGCTCAGTTTGCTCGCATCAAAAAAACAATCGATTATTTAACTGACGGGCTCTGTGGTCAAGTGGTTAAGATCCTGGACTACAAATCCAGGGGTTACAGATTCAAATCCTGACGCACACTGTTGAATTTTATTTAATCAATTTGTGTTCTCTTTTTTAATTATTTTTTTTTTAAATATGTAGTATATTTTCGGTACATTCTAGAGTGGAAGATACCCTTACCACCATTCAGAATTCTAATAAAAAGTTAATTGAAACAGCTTTAACCGTGTCTGATGACAAGATCTGAATAGCCAAGTACTTCACTACCTTACTCTTCCCCATCTCGTTCCCCTACCTACTATCTTAAGCCTCTTAAAATACCCCAATTAGGTATGCCATAGTTTCACTGGTTGGGAGCAGTTGGAACTCTTGTGCGATAATCACATAAAAATAAATAAAAATAACAATATTTCCAGAATGGCTGAAAATGAGTTACTATAATTGCTATTTACTAATGGACAATGTTAATAAGGTCGTGCCGTCTTTAAATATCATTCGCTATCAATATCTCTCGCCGACACAATACGTGATTACTTAAAAATCTGCTAAGTGACTTCATAGTTCACGGTGAATCCTTGGAACATAATTGATATTGTTAAATAAATGATAATGATAAAATATTGCTACGTGCGAATTTAAATATAGTTATTGAAAATAAGTACAAAGCAATTACTAAAGCAAATTTGTAATACCCTCTCAGTTATACACACAATTGACAAGATCACGATTATCATTCAACACTGGATTGATGGGTAAGTAATTTATTTTGATTGAATGCGTAATTTTCAAATGGCGGTCTTTACACAAATAGAGTTTGTTTTTTGGTATACTAAATAATCGGAAAAAATACGTACTATTTCGGAGGCTCCGATGGATGCCATTTGCACTTTGCGCTTATGTGAAACTTTGATTATTATAATCAATAGCTCATAAGTTATTAAGTGCTATGGTTTTTTTAATCCCATTGAAGATATGAATGGATACGTTTTATCATTCCATGGAAGCATTTTTTAGCTGTTTTCGATTAACTTATCAATAATGTGCACAGTGTTGTAGGTAAATATAATTGATTCGTGTGAAATACGTATAGTGTACGAGCAAGTAAGCTGTGGTGTTGTAGGTAAATATAATTGATTCGTGTGAAGTACGTATAGTGTACGAGCAGGTAAGCTGTGGTGTTGTAGGTAAATATAATTGATTCGTGTGAAATACGTATAGTGTACGAGCAGGTAAGCTGTGGTGTTGTAGGTAAATATAGTTGATTCGTGTGAAGTACGTATAGTGTACGAGCAGGTAAGCTGTGGTGTTGTAGGTAAATATAATTGATTCGTGTGAAGTACGTATAGTGTACGAGCAGGTAAGCTGTGGTGTTGTAGGTAAATATAATTGATTCGTGTAAAGTACGTATAGTGTACGAGCAGGTAAGCTGTGTCACCATCGGTTTGGGCGACGTTGTGAGTGGGTAGAGGATGAATTTGTCAATGCGGGACTTCAAGAGATCCGGATTAAATGGGGAGCGATAAATGCAGACGAAATAACTATGTGTTTTATTTTTACGATGATCATTATTTATTCCCCAGTGTACACGATGGTCTCCGTTTATTGCTAGTAGATTCCTTAAATTAACTTGAAAATTAATTTTTCAGTTATTTTGAATCGATTTCGTAAGCTTCTAAATCATTTCATAATATGCTATCAATTGAGGTTGAAAGATACCAGCAGATTTTCAGGGGTTTCCAGAGGAAAACATTGGTTACAAATCAAATTCTCCTGGACACTTGCTGTGAAATGTATCAATTTATTTTTCTTAGTTTATCATAATATAATATATTATATAGAGTAGCTGAATAGTAAATGGCAAGATTATTTTTTGGGAAACCTGAAGGAATCTGTCCTTTTGTCATATTATTTTTTTTTTCCGGGTTACGAATAAACCTGATAATATTTTAAAAACTCCTACTGCCGCCATAATAACCCGCCGAATAACCATTGCTTGTGCAATGATGGAGAACATAGCTAGCAGAGGAATTGAAATCACGACGCCCAGGTAAGAATCCGACGCGTTTGTCCACTCAGCTACTTACCGGTCAATTTATTCATAAATTTCTAATTTTGAGTTTGAATTAAAGAAGGTTTTTATCATATTTGTTTATATTATTATTGAAGAATAATATACAATTACTATTACATCTACATCTACATTTTAAAATATGCGTACAACAGGTTTTAACAGAAAAAATCATACCAATCACCGTGTAAATAGTTTATCGTGATCATTAATTATTTATCAGTAAGCCTGATCGAGTAATTCCCGGTCTCGCAAGAAGTGAGCAAAATAAATCTTCCACGGCGGGAAATTTGCTCCAATGATTGCGCTATGCGTCTTCGGGATATAATAACATTATGAGATGCTTAAATGAATTATCCTGTCGATCCTTCCGCGGTATACTTGCTGGACATACACACACAACATACGTACATGGTCATTACAGCGCTCGGCATGAAATACTTCCTTGTAGGTATCATTATGCAGGAACGTGGAATTAAACTATTAAAGTCATCTCAGCGAGATGGTTTTTTTGTGTGGTGACTGCCAAAAGGGATCGATTCGATAATATAGTCTAATCTAGTCAACGGAAGCAATCTTTTCTACGAGCCTTGCATCGGCATACTCGTTGTAACAGTAGAGAGCGGCTCGGGCACTGTGAGCAAAGTGTAACATTAAGTTAGCTTCTAAAAACTGGGTGTACTGCACATTACATGACAAAATGTTGACCCTGTGAGAATCCTTTGTGTGACCTCTGTTGAGTTTGGAGGCTTGAATCTCAGGATACCTAAAAACCCTGATTGCGCTAAGTCAAGCAATGCACTTTGTATGTAGATTCCTCTTCCTTAGCGAATGGATTGCAATCTTTGAAGCACAGCTGACAAGTTGGAATGGTGTTAGTTTGTACTACCGGTATTTCTATGAAAGACGCAAGCGTCATTGATCCCTTCAACATCGGTGTCGTTTGATTTCAGTATTGCCAGCCAGTACAAAACAACTCCCTATCGCCTACTCATTCCAGTATATCGTCGCTGGAAAGGCAAAAGGGCGCGACAATTTGGTCAAAAATGAGTTAAATATGCAGTTTTGATAAGTCTTTTTTATTTATTTCTGCATCGAATGCTCTGACGTTCGTTTGATTCTGAAGTCTTTTGTGGCCCTTCAGCCATATAAAATGTATTTATCATTTCGGAGAAGTCTTGACTCAAGCGACACAAGTTTGGAACTTTTTTAGCTTTCTAAGTAACTCAGTGGGAGCATTAAGTTACCTAACTTTTTTTTCAAAATTCAACCAGGTACTGAAGACTTATGAATTTTACTATTAAAAAAAAAACTTTAAAGTTCTCTGGTGTAAACTTCCCAAAATGGCGCTTCAGCCCTTTTGCTTTTCCGGCGAAGATATGTAGATAAAAAGTGCCGATGTATACCGATACGGTGCGGTATTTTGAAAAAATCGCTTTACTTTGCTATGTACTTATTCTTTCATACACAGATCCTCTTTTGTACTCAATCAAAAGCTAACAACAGATAGTACGAACTAAGCGACGTTAATTGTGTAATTAAAAAAAACTAGGTTTTTATTATGAGACGGTTGTAGTGCATTGTGTATTTCGAGTCGTTTTTTTTTAACAGGATTCAATTATTTTATTACTTGTATTAGCAAAACCAAATTAGTTGGGTTGAAATTTATCTTACAGGATCCCAAGGCTCTGCGGTTCTGCGGTCAGGATAATTTAAAAATTATAAAGGCGTGAGCCTTAATCAGTTTCAGGGAGTTTAAATCACCACCTTCGAAGGCGAATCAGATGGAACTTTGAATAATAAAACTCTCACGCCAAAGTGGGTGTACGAGTATGTCTTCATACGACTGCGTCTTCACTTTTGCAATATGTTTTGAATGATTATTAAAGCTTATTGTCTCTACATAGACCCAGAGGTGGTGGGTTCATAGACTTCAATTCAACGTCCTGTTCTTTATCACAGATTGTTAAATACGTATAATTAAATATACCATAATAATTAAAAGCTTTAACGCTTCATTGCGATATTATTCTAGTGGTAGATACTCGTTGTGCTAAAAGACCAACATTCGAATCGATACTTTGCTTGAAATCAGTGGCGGCTCGTGACTTTTTAGTGTGCTAGAGTGCTAAGATTGAAAGAAAACGTCGTTATTGATGCTGCTGTAGCCAAAAATAATTTTTATTTTACTGTTTAATTTCATTTTTGTAGGAAGGTTTTTCAGCAAGCCGTGCAGTGAACCGCTAAAAATAAAACATCCTGAAATTCTTCATTCAAAAAAAAATTTTTTTTTAAACATTTTAGATTACAGCAACATTCATAACGTCGTATTTTTTAATCTTTACCACACTGAAAAGTCACGAGCCGCCACTGCTTGAAATGAGGGGCTTAGAAGCAAAGGCAGCAATCTACAAAAAAAACTATTCTGTAGTATTGTCAACTTTTTAAGTGTATCAACATGTTTGTGTACATTAAACTACAAACAAATTGAAACAATAATCTCTAAATGTATCAACATATTCGTGAAAGAAAGGTGTATAAGACACTTTATCAACTTTTCAACAAATAATTTAGGATGAAAAAGATTGCTGCCTTTGCTTCTTTACCCCTCAAAAGGCAATAGTCGTGTTTAGTGCCCAGATTACCTGACTATTCAGGTCAGGTAATTTTCAACTTTCCCCTACCTCATCCTCTTTACTCTTTTCAGCCTCACAACGTACCCCAAATGAAGATGCCTTAGTCCTACCGGCTTCAGAAAATTGGGTCTCTTGTAGGGTATTCAATGTAAAAAAAACATTTTCACACCGTATCAGATAGTATTAATACGATAAGCATGTGTCGTACATGGTTCGGTCAACCCTCTTGTGGGCCGCTAACGTCTGCTAAAACATTTAGTATTTAATATAAATGACATTGTAACATCGTGAAATAGAAAAAGGCACGTAAAATAAAATAAAGGTTAGGTTGCGAATCTGTTGGTCGAGAACTTTTTTCTATGCGGAAGGAAAGGTTCCTACCAAAGAGGGTTAAAAATTAACAGTTTTACTTATTTTTAAATTAAAATCAACTTCTTAAAAAAAAAACTTCTTTTTACCGGTAGTGTAAAAACATTCTTATTTACTGCACTCCAGAGTTTTTTTTCTCCGTTTGTTTCTATTTATAATTTAGTTGTATCTTATATCAATACTAATTACCATTTTTATTCTACTGTATTTCTTATTGTGTTATATTGTTTGATTTATTATGATTTATGTTGGTTTGATTACTCTGTATTTTATTGTCCCTCATGTAGTCCTTTAATTTCCCTCGTCCCAGATTGACTTTTAATAACTCATCGGGTTTGCTATGTATGTTAGTAATATATTTTATTAATAAAAAATTTAAAATCTTTTACACTTCGTTGTAATAATGATTATTGAAAGAATAGAATAATATCGGGTCATGTGAAGAGTTAGAATAACAGAAGAGTATGTATGAGACGATGTATACATGTAAATGAAGCAAGGAGTGTGTGCCAAGATAAAGTTATATGGCGGTTCGTTCCCTCTGCCTACTCCTTCAGTGAAACGGCGTGATGGTTAGTTAGTTAGTTAGAAAGAATATTAACGATCTCCAAACATTATGAAAATTGAAATAGAATAGTAACAATTAGGCTGTGATCGCTTTCGGTGTATTTTTCTATTCTTATGTAGAAAAGAGAATTAAGAACTTACCTTCCGTATTGAAGAAAGGTCTATATAAAGTAATCTTGTATGTGTCTTTTTCTATTTTTTTTTGTTCGAATGTTATTAATCTATAAATATAATATCTAATAAATTTGTATAAAATTGTACGCATGACAGTAGGTCAACACGTGAGGTGACACTTACCCTGCCTAAAAAAAAATACATTTTTATCAAGTTTGTATATTCATAATAATCAGTTTATAATAATCATCAGTTTATAATAATTAAACAATTTAAAAAATACTTCCGACCTTTTGAAATATATCATTAACCAAATCAGTACCTATTAGTATTCAACTCGTTCCTTGCGTTGCTTGTTAATGCATCCTTGAAAAGGTAGGAAGACCCAAAAACGTAAGGATCAACAGTTAAGAAGAGTTGTTTTTTGCGGACGGCAAATCATTTCGCAGCCGGGCGTGGCGCCCCGCCCCGTGATTGGCGGACCCAACAACTGTGATTTGGGGCTTGGTCCTTTTCTGCATTCAAAGCAATGCGAAGGCATTAGGGACCAACCGCTAATTAGGCGCACGCCAACCAAACACAAACGTCAGTATAGTTGATATATATATTTCACGGGTGGTGTTTCGGTAACTTTGATTAACTTTACAGCTGTTCGTCAACCAGCGCCATGGAATTTGCACAGATTTTCTCAACTAGAATTTCGAGAGAGACGTCACCTTTTATTGCCAGCTAATTTATTTAAATCATAAGCTACGGAGCTTTGAAACATTATTTCAATATTTTTTTTTTATTCAAAACGCATTATTTTTTGTTCCTTAGTTTTATATTGTTTCAAAAGAAAATAATAATCGTGTATCAATGAATGTTGAAACTCCTGAAAGTAAATTATTGTGAGAAATAAAAATAAAATAATCGGCTAAAATTTGAGTTTAAATTTATGTATTTCGAGCCACTATCAGAATTAGATCCATTTTTCCATTACCCTGCAAATACCATGACATTCAAATCTATGTATTAGTAAAAGCCCTAAAATAGGGCCGGTTCTACGCAGGAGAAAATGGAGCAGTTTGCTCCGGGCGGCGTATTGCCGAGGCTCTAATAGTACCTAATTACAGTATTTTTTACGCGCCCAGAGCCTTTATATTATATAAAATGAAAAAAAAAACTATTTATAGACGGCAATCGAACTCGTATGTTCCCGGTAAGACGGCGCGAAACAACAACCTGCATTTCTCGTCTTATACATGATACGAGTTGATATAAATGCACACTGGGTGTTAAAAAGAAACAAAATTACGCAAAAACAAACAGTGTAAATGAGAGAGAAATTGGCGTGGATTTAATTTAATGAAATAATGAGTCAACGCCATATGAATTAATAGTGCTGTCGCATTCTTCCAGTAATGAGCACATCAATTTGAAACGCATTTAAAGCAGCGTAATAATTATTTTTGCACCCGCGCCATGCACCGTTTGACTCAGGGCCGGGTCTGCCCTAAGACACAAAAAAACATATTTATTTCTGTTGCTTGCACTAGCAGTGTAGCTATCTAGTACACCCTGTATCATTATCCAAATGTCGACGATCTACGATACCTGACACTATAACAACCAATTACGATTCACAATACGTTGTTTATCTGTGTGCCCAACAAAATAGAGCAATCCAATACTTCCAGCTGCAGACCGTTGAATAAATAACACGAGCAGCCATAAATAATACTAATATCAACTGTTAAGCGAGAGTAATAATTTCGACACCCACCTCAAACATCAGTGCAAAGATGTCTATCGAATGAATTATATAGTATGCGTTATAATTTTGCTGCTACCTACACAAGAGATATTTACATAAAGGTGTTGTGTAATTTTTAATCAAAGCCTTACTTATTATTGTTATTGCATAACGTACCATTTTTTGCAGCGGTTTTTTCATTTGACTTTACAGCAAAAATGAGGAACTGAAAACGATATTTTCCTGGAAGTGTAATTTTGTATAATGTCAATAATGAAATTAACGTTTTTTTTTACCCCTGTTTATTTTTTTGCAATCTACATAACATATTTCATTGCTATTTAAATAGCTTCCGAGGTTTTTTCTGCTTTTCGCTTAAAGGTCAGAACCCAGAAACAGGCACTTTTTGGCTTTCAGGTACAAGCAATACTACAAATGATTCATCTGTTAATTCTATATGGGTAGTTAGAAAAATGTCTGAGGTGTCCAATGAATACAATTATTAAACAATAATCTTTTAAATACTTTACGAAAAGCATACTAGATTTTTAGGTAAAACGTTCAAAAATTCCTTGTATGGTTTCAAAACTGCACCTTTTACTAAAATGTTAGTATATTTAACTACCCATTAAAAATTTCAGATACATCATTTGTAGGATTGCTTGTATTAGAATGCTAGAATGTAACGTTTAGTGTCATTTTTGAGGCTGACCCTTAACAGCCCTTCACACTAACGACCAAATTATTTTGAAAGTTTTTCGACATCTTAAAGTTAATTGGAGATCTTGGCTAAATACAGCAAACAATTGAAAAATTGATGGTTTGCTACCTTAGCAAAAATAAATGTTTTGGTCATGTATTATTGTCTAGAGTCAAACCCAACACAGTAAAATTTGGAGTAAAAAATCTAACACCTCCCAACAAGCCATTTTACTGACTTACCATCACGCCGTTTCGCCGCAGGGGTAGTAAGAGAGGACGGACCCCATACAACTCTGTCTTGGCACACACTTCTTGCTTCATTCACATTCATGCATCGTCTCATACATACTCTTCTGTTATTCTGACTCTTCACATGGCCCGAATCAAGTATTTGATGCACTTGATCGTGACATGTCGCGGGCTTCCCCGACTTCCTCTTCCATTCACTTTCGCATCATATATTATTTTCAAACTCATTTCCTCGTTTATTCGCTCTACATGCCTAAACCATCTTATCGTCCCTTTTTGATCCCATTCATTACGCTTACATCAGTCTTGCATTCTTTCCAGATATCCACATTTTTAACACAATAACACGGACATTTCACTGAAAAGCTAATATTAAAAAATAGAGCATTTTTTAATTTTTCAGATAATTTCGCCGAAACGTTGATTTCATGGGTGTTTTCCCGAAATCCCGATATTCTCAAAAAGATATCAAGTCTTCTGATAAAACAATTTTTAACGTTTCAATGGTAATCGAATATTGTAATGGTGTTGGCGGCTGACTTCAAACGAGCGATAGCTCCATAATCGAAAAAACCTCTACTATCAAAAACACAATTGTGTAACTTGGAAAAAGTTAGACTTCATAGGCCTTCGCTTGCTCTTGAAATATCCTTATGATCCCACTCGTACAAGATCTTTGGCTTCTAGGAATGGCAAGCCAACAAGTGGGTGATTAATGAGGCTCGTGGTCGTTGAGCGGGGGACTCACTCCATCTGCATATCTTCTGGGTAGTAATAACAATAAAGTAAATACTTAGTGGTATGTACAAACTAACTCAAGTTGCGCAAGACGCGAAATAATCTTCTTCTAGTGTCGCTTGGTGAAATGCTAGTGCGGAGGCAAAATGCTCACAAGAACTTGAATCTGGAACTAACATATCATAGCTAAAAAGGCAAAAGAGCTAAAGCGCTATTTTGGGAAGTTTACACCGGAGCAGTTTAATTTATATGTTTTACAATAAAATTCTTAAGTCTTCAGTACCTGGTTGGATTTTTAAAAAAAAAGTTAACCCAGGTAACACAATGATTTCATTGAGTTACCTGAAGCCACAAAAAGCTAAAAAAAAATCTCAACCTTGTGTCGCTTGAGTCAAGCCTTCTCCCAAATGGTATATATATAAATGGTATATATATATATATATGGTATATTTTAAAGATGACTGAAGGGCCACAAAAGTTTTCAGATTCAAACGAGAGTCAAGGCATTCTAAGCAGAACTGATCAAAACTGCATATTTAACTCATTTTTGACCAAAGTGTCGCTTAAGCCCTTTTGCCTTCTCAGAAACGATTTGTAAAAATCCACAGTGTCATTATTTGCGTGACCAATATGTGGTGATATTTTTTTTCAATAATCGACACCACATGTAAGTTGTTAATAAATTAGTTTTCAAGTACACTGAATTATATACATACATTTATTGTGATTTAATGTATTTATGTTCACAATTGCACTTTTGTCAAAATGAAGTGAAAAAGATTCATCAAGCAAGTTCCAGAGATCATTCATCAAGATTTTTCCATCATCGTTAACGGCGCTATAATCCTCGAGGAGTCCTGACCGCCTCTAGGAAACGTCTCAACATATTTTCATCTCCTGCTGTCATCCTCCAGGTCCTTTTTTAAAGAGACACCGCACAAAACTCCAAACTACCCAGTCGAGGAGTCAGCAGATATGGCATCTCCTAAATCTTAAAGAAGACAGGGGGAAGAGAAAGCCTGAGACTATACCTAGCTTTTCAGATCTACTAAAGTTGTGCTCATGATTAATTTGTCGATTTCCACACCGTACAACTATGTGACCTAAGATCAGGTCATTCAATGCTGCTTCGTTCTGCGGGCTTAGTATAAAGATGCTTCTTTGTTGGTCGACTACCTTCCATCCTTGACTCATATGTCGTATTCATGCCCTGTACAGTTTAGATCACGAACATATACGTGGGTGCTTAATGCATTTTGAATAATGATGTATTCTCGCGTTAAAGTGCTAAGTGAAAAACATAAGCCATCACTTCCATCTAATAATATAAGCTACCTACTAGAATTACAACAGATTATGCAATTTACCTCTGAGGGCACAACAAACACTATTAAAAAATACTTACACATCGATTCATCTCTAGGTGGTGTTGTACTTTGTGCCGCAATATATTAACTGAGGAAAACGCCCCTGCTGTCATATTCATGAAGGTTGACTAACCCCCGGGCACATTGAGCATATTGTGTGACGGCAGATCTGGCAACTGACTTTAATCTAATGCAGGAGCAAACTAGATATGAAAACAGTTGTGAATTGACTAAAAACAGGTTTGCACATTTCAACTTGTCGTTAGTTTGATAGCTTGTGAAGCAAGCTTGTCTTAAGGTGAAGTGAAACATTTGTCTCTACCCTAAAATGAGGTATATAGTAAAGTCCGCAAATTCAGAACACCATACAGTATCTACAGACTCCAGTTTCTTCCATAGAGATAAAAATAAAATAGAGTAGTCAGCCCATACAGACGGGAGACTTGAAACTGTGTTCCATTTGGTTCGGGGGGGTATATGGTGCGGAGTGAACAGGCAAACGATGCTCACGAACCTTGCCGAACCTTGCTGAACCTTTTCGAAAGTAGCCGAATGTACTACACGTAGCATCGCAATGTGATAGTTGTTTTGTTATGCGAATATCCAATTGTGAGCAATAAAAAACGTATTATTGCATAATGACTAGTTATTTTAATGAAATAAAAACACATTTTTCTTCGAGAAATCATATTTCGTCGGCTTTTTCAAACGTTATGGGAATGTTTTTGCCTGGGTTTTAGCAGTAAATAAGAATTTTAGGACAGAGTCGTTCGGCTACCAATACATCATGTGTCCATAGCCGCTTGTAAGCGACTGTTTGGCTCCAGTTGAGCTGAGCCACTTTGAGCATCTATTGTCATATCTAAATATATGCATCTATGGAAGGAGATAGTTTTGTTTTTTCATTTTTACTTTTGGTAAGCACCGTGTCAGAGTGGCAAGAACTTGACTATGACATAAATGTCGTGGGTTTAAAGCATAACAAAGTGGAAATAAAATATATGAAATTGCAATGGATTTAAAAATAATTTAAAAGTGTAGATATAGGTTCTCTGTTCCACGGTGAAAGGTATCTCAATATCTACGTAGATGTATCATATCGCTGTACATTTATTTAAAATGGGTTAAGTCGTCTTTAGCGATCAGATCTGAGTAGCCAAGTACTTCCCAACCTTAATAATAAATAATATTTGGATAATTTGTATGGCGCCGTTTTTGTGAAAAATCACCTCAAGGGCGCCCTCTTTTCCATCTATTTCCTCTCCCCACTACCTTAATCCTCACAATATATCCAGACAGTCTGGAGCAGTTATGACTCTTTTGCGGTATTCACAATTTAAAAAAAACGAGTGGTAATTACTAACTAGTACTAATTATGATAAATTATGTCAGACTAATTGAACTTATTTAGAGTCCGCCGTAAAATACAAAACCAGTCCTCCCCTGATTAAAAACAGATTTGATGCTCGTATTAACGCGATTGCTCCTTGTAAAGCGAATTGATTCCTCGGTCGGAAAAAGCACCAACCGGGGGCAAGGACCCCGGCAGGTCGGTAGCACTAATGATATTTATGGTTATGACGCCCAATGAAGTAATTCACATCGATTTACAGTGTCTAACAGAGCTAAATCCGACATACTACACTTTATTGCGAGGGGTCACGTTATCAATACGATGGGGAATTTATAACACATATTGGGGTGTAAAAACTCAAAACCCTTTAGTTTGGACATTAACGATGCTGAAACCACAGCATTACGAGGCAATGAATTTGTTTGCAAAAACATAAAGATGTGTAACATACATTTGAAAGATAATTTTCACCAGATTTTAAGTATACATTCCAAAAAGTTTTCATATTTATGGAACGATCGCTTTCACGAAGTATAAAGAAGTGAATAAAAGTCAAAGTGTGAGATAACTCAATTCTATTTCAACGATGTGCTTAAAATTATTTATCAATTAATTTGTTTATAATTTTCTTCTGCTTTGCTTTGTAATTTTGTTTAGGTTTACTTTATTTAATTTTTGATATACCTATTTATTCATTAATCATTGTGTGTTCTAATGTAAAATATATTATATAAACAGGACGGCCTGCGTAGTCGAGTGGTAAGACGCTCGACTACGAATGCAGAGGTCGCGGGTTCAAACCCGGCGTGCGCAAGTAAATTTTATTAAATTAATATGTGTCATAACACATTTAATTAATATAAAATAATATATAGTATATTTGCGGCAAGTACTTTCCAACCTTTGTCTTTCCCATCTCCTTCTCCTCTCCGCTACCTTAAACCTCACAAAATACTCCCAATTGAGATTCCATTGTTTCACTGGCTCTAGACGGTTGGGAGCAGTTAAGACTCATTAAAAAAAATTAGAATAAGATTAAAAAAATACACGATTAGTGCGAACATATTTTTCTAATAACATTATATAAATTTAAAAACTAAAAAATATCGCACTACAAAAATTTAACACAATATAGTATACCATCATTAAAGGTTGTGGCAATTTTATTTTTTTTTTTTTTAACTGAAGAATATTGTCTGTTGTAGTAATTTCTGTTGCTCGGTACCTACATGATAGATTTACGTGTGCTTGATTTTCTCCATGCTGGCAATCTAAATAATTTTGCGTTTCTCGTCTCATGTCCGTGTATCTCATAATTATAATTTATCAATAATTATATTTGTTATATTATATTCAAATTCTTTAGTAGCTAGTGGATGATTTATGTACGTTATTTTTTTACTGTGTATTGTGACAGGTTGTGTATACAGATCCCACATAATACGCTAGGAATAAAAATGGTATTATTATAATCAATGTTTTTACTTGAACGTTTTATAAAATCCAAGGACACTTCAATTACTAGGGTAATTATTATAATTTAACATCGATAGAAGCGATAATTTTTACTTTTTTACGTCCAACTTGCGAAGCACCTCTTCACAGTAATATGCCGCCACTCTTCGGGTAGACGTTGAATAACTGGCATTATGTGTCCAGAATGAAAAACGTAAAAAATCGACGGATTTCTTACCGGAACGCATTCGCGCGTAATTAAATACGCAACCAAGAATCTTTCCCCGCTGTACGTGATAGAGACAGGACCATTCACAACTGAGCATTATCATCCGTGGCATAAAAATAACTTAAATGGTAAAACGCATAAACATGTTCACATGACAAGCAAAATATTTGACGCGAAGACTTTTTTGGCACGGGCGATATCGCTTGGTCTTAAAAAGGGTGCGCTGAGCCCTTATATTACAAATTTGTCTTTATAGGGGATTTTCGAGCAGACGAAGAATTTCAAATTGGAGATGAGTTATTTTAATTGTCTTTTCAAATGGGAATCATATTATATTTTATGTTTACTGATGATTGAATATAAAATTTGAATTATGACAGTCGTTGAAGCTGGAGTAAGCTGCATATTTGTAAGTTATGGGGCGATACAAGAGATTGTTGATAAATTAAGTCTTGGTCATTTAGTTGCCGAATGGATGATTTTTTTTTTAAATCGCGACTCATTTCGCAAAAATTCAAGATTGCGACAAAACGTATTGCGATTCAAAACCGTAAAGTGAAGAGGGCTTTAAATTCCGTGGCGTAGCTTTGTTTTTTTTTTTCAATAAATCAGCTGAAATAAAATTAAATCATTACCACAAAAAAAATACGTCAGAACCAAAAACCCTATTCGAATCCTTATTGAAACAGCAATGATAGGAGGGCACAAATACCCATTAGAGAAAAAAAATCATTTGAAATTAACCCTTAATAGCGCACATTCGAAGGAGTGGAGGTTACAGGTGTTTTTTTTATAACGAAACGCGGTATTTGGATGTCTATGACGAAACTTCATCCGATGGGTATAATATGGTGTACAACTATTTATGAAGCTGACTGTACCAGTATCCCACTTTTAATTATGCTATTTACAGTCTCCATTAACTAGAAACATGTCGGTATTCAAATAATAAAAAAAAACAATGTCTTCATAATATTGCAGCAAGATTTTTTTTTTGTTTTCTTTGAAATAAGGAAGGGTGCTTACTTATATTTCTGCTGGCCAATTACCCGACAAGTAGACCTAGAAGATTTTTGTATAGTCTTTGTAGAAAAAAAAACCGATACATATTTTTTTAATTGAATGATATGTCGGGAAATATATTTTTTCTAAAATTTAACTTTGCGTTGCCACTCTATGTTTTACGAAAATAATCAATCAATAAGTTCGTAGGATGATATATAGTTGGCGCCACTATTGACAAACTCATGTTTTTTAGGATGTACCAACCTTCAAATAATACGTGTCAAAATTTCATAATAATTTGACGTTTAGTTCACAAGTTACAGTGGTTTTAGTGACGCTACTTTTGTAATTTTCAACACAATTGAAAAATCTGAATTTGTTGTGCTGTTAAAGCATTGCTTTTTAATGGGTAAAATACCGTTCAAACAAAGAAATGGCTTGACAAGTGTTTTTCGGACTCTGCTCCATCGAGACAAATGGTAAAGAAGTGGTTTGCTGATTTTAAGCGCGGCCATACAAACACCGATGATGCTGAACGCTCTGGTCGCCCAAATTTGGCAGTAGTTCCAGAAAACATAAAAAAGTCCACAAAATAGTTTTGGCCGACCGTAAATTGAAGTTGCGCAAGATAGCTGACACCCTAAAGATATCATAGGGCAGTGTATTTACCATTTTGCATTAAAATTCGTCCATGAGAAAGCTCTGTTTGAAGAGAGTACAGCGTTTGCTCACAGTCGATCAAAAATAACAACGCGTCGATGATTCAGAGCGTCACAAGTCGATCGCGATAGTGGAAAAATTGCACAAATCGCACTTTGAATTGCTTCTCCACCCACCGTATTTTCCGGATCTGGCTCCCAGCGACTACTGCCTGTTTGCAGACTTAAAAGAATAATGCACCAGGGAAAGAGATTTGGCTCCAATGAAAAGGTGAATGCCGAAACTGAAGCTTACTTTGAGACCAAAGGTAAATTGTTCTACAAAAAAAAACATCTAAATGTTAGAGAAGCATTGGAATAAATGTATCACTCTTCAAGGAGACTATGTTGATTAATAAAATCTAATTTTGCCTAAAAGTTGTTGTTTTATCAGTCATCCTACAAACTCATTGAGGTATGTATTAATATTAATAACAGCCAGAAGTTACTGACAATATGCGGTTTTTGTGTAACGCCCAAGCCATGCAAACAGTAATTGACTGCAAATCGTTTAATTTTTTTTTATTATTTGTTTCCATTCTTATTTCATGTATGCGTTTACTCATGCTCAAACAATTATATTATTCAATATCTGGCTTATTTATAAATGCAGGTAATTTTGATTAATTTACAAAAAAAAAGTGCAATTAATCAACATTGTAAAATTATTTCACATTGCCAACTATAATATTTTAAAATATCATTTTAAAATTTGTAAAAATGAAAACGTTAAACCTGAATGCTTGTTTTTTTTTTAAAAAATGGCTCGGTTGTTTGAAATTAAGTTAATTGTTTTTTCTTTAAGTAGAACTAACGCGGCACTAATTACATTGACACAGGTGTTTCATCCTGCCTAATTAATATTTAAAGTGATCATTTTTTATTCCAATAAGCTATGAAATGGTTTAAAGACACCAGGTGTAGTTTGCTTACCTTATGTCACTCCTCTTCTATATTTAGTTGATACGTCGTAGATGTTGCCATGCCCGCTACAGATCTGAAATAAATATATTTTGTATTGGCATACACTGAGTTACGTAGTAATAATACAAAAACGAAACTTATACAAATAGTAATATTTAAATGGCTAATTTATAAATATACAAAAAAATACTGATATCGCGTACTGGTTGTTTTTATTAGTTAAAATGGTTTAGATCTGTTGGATAAACTGTTTTTTTTCTCAATACCTTTTTTATTTTTTTTACATTACTCCATACAGGAGGCCTTGAGGGAAATAATTTCCTTCAGGATCTATGTCATCTTTGTGGATGCTGTGTGGAGGGTTTTTTTTTTAGAAGAGGAGTGAACTTGGGTCTTGAAGAGGCCTATGTTGAGGAAGGGAGGAAACACAGAGGCCGGCAAATCGTTCCACAGCCGAGCTGTTAAACATAAAAACGAGTCGTAAAAGCGACCCGTTCTCATGTATTGAATGTCAACCGTGTACAAATGCTGGGCGTGCGTTTGGCGAGTTTCCCGACTATGCACCGGTGCCGAAGGGATCAATGACGCAAGTTCCTCGGAGCATCTTCCATTGTAATACTGGTAGAACAAGCACAGCATACCCACCTGACGTCTGTGGGTATGCTGTGCTGTCCAAATATTGCAATCCGTTTGTTAAGATAGGAAAATCTATTAAACGGACCGCCCGTTTCTGCACGGAGTCGAGGGTTTTTTCAGGTATTTGGGGGCTCCAGACCAGAGGTGGCTGTCAAATTCATTAGTGGGTCGCACCTGCGACAAGGTCAGCAGTTGTGTATTATTGATGTATCTGCGGGTCCTGTACAGTACTCCCAACTTCTGAGAGGCCTTACCATACAATACGGGTAAAATGTTTATGCCCATATTTGTCCATAAAACATGACAACACATAGCATATTATCTAAATAGGTAGTATAAGTATATAGTGACCAAGGACTCGATTTTTTAGTAAGAGAAATTGATGGCATTTGGATATGATTTAATTTAAGATTCTTATGACTATTGTTAAGCAGTTTAATTACGGTACTGGGCAGCGTTTTGCCATCTTTCTGAACCAATTGACATCTATGGTGATGCACACTTTATTAGGTGAATACCGCACAAGTGTCCCAACTGCTGCCAACCGTCTGGAGTCAGTCAGACTATAGAATCCCCAATTGGGGAATGTTGTGAGGCTTAAGGTAGTGGGGATGGGAAGAATATGGGAAGGTTGTTAAGTACCACTCTGGAACGTGCCGCAAATATACTATAGAATATTATTTTATGTAAATTAAATGTGGAATAACACATATCAATTACGTTTTGCATCTTTAAATTATCTATTTATATGTCTCTATTTCATATTATCTGTTCTTTTTTCCTTTGTGATAATTTGAATTTTATTCTTTTGTTTTCTCATTGCTCTCTTATTTTATTTTATATTGTGTTCTCTCTCTGTTTGTATATTTTTTGTTTAGTTTAGTTTGTACCCTGACGATGCTTGGGTTAAGCGATACCAGTCGGTTATAAAAATTAAAATAAAACTGTGGTCTTGTACAAAATGTTTTCATTTCATTTAATAAAATTTATTTGCGCATGCTGGGATTTGAACCCGCGACCTATGGCGTCTTAACCACTCGACCACGGAGACCGTCAAAGTTCATATGATAGTATATTTCAAGCTCTAAGTCATGCTTCTTCGAAAGCTCGATCCTTGACCTTATCTTGTAGATAAAGCACTACGATTTAGTTCTTATCCTAAAAAATGATATCCCATCTAACGATAGCTAATGATGTTGCTGATCTAAGAATTGAGTGTGACGAGTGCGAATTGGTATTTCTGGAATGCAGTAGCAAAGCTTTATCAATGATATCATCTTTATTTCACTACGGAAAATTTATAAGAGTTTTATTCTTCACGTTATTAATTATAGGAATGACGGATGACCACCAGGCTACACAAAAACAAAGCTTCCAGACTTATTATTGTTTAATTTTTCTTAATAAATAAATTACGTCATTAGGACGGTTTGACACGCAAGAGTTTTCTTTCAAAATTGGTTCTGCACGGTTCGGCCGACTTCTTAGAAGGTTTGAATTGCAGATGTACGGCACTTTTTTTCATAAATGCGCTTCTTAGAACTGGTTTTTCTTTTACAAAGTGTTTGAGATTGAATTAGTTGTTCCTCTTAAACCAATAATATACCAGGAGGGATAGCTTTGCAAAACAGTGTAGTCAGGCGTGTTGATTTTTTTCTAACTCGGCCGTGGCTAGGGTTTTCCGTTTTCATGGACATACCTTTTTACATCTATTCATAGCACATGTCAACATATTTTTTTAAAATTTGTATAACCACTTTTTCACAATATTGTTATGAACAAAAATATAGCATTTAACTTCAAAAATCGTTGAGTTATGTAGCATAACAAAACGTAGTGGGCGGAGTCGCCGCAGACGCTGAAGACGGAAAACATTCTTACATACCTGAAAGTGGTGCGATATTGGGTGACAACTTATCTTGTCTCTTTCTATCTCACGGTTTACGACGTAAAAACCCGGTGAAAGTGATTTATCGTATTTGTATAGGTTGGGTAAAAATATTTAGCTCTCTCTTCGTACATATTTTTACTCCAAGATTGTACCTATACGGCAAAGTATTGAGCAACATTGGAAAATCATTTACCAAGCGATCACAAAAATTGAGGAATATTATCCCAGAGGTCGGTGCCCAAGCACCTATCGAAATTGTCGTTTTTTTTAAATGATTTGATAAAATATCATTCAATTATCATGCCCCAGCAAAATTCAACAGCCGGGACTAAAACCCTGCTTGGAATGGCTTTGGCGATGTATAGTGATAAAATGTGAATATGGGTAAAGAGTAACTTTCAGTATTGCGTAGAGGTGGCGGGTTCAAACCCGGCGTGCGCAAATAACTTTTATTTGATTAATATATGCATAACACATTTGATTCATATAAAATAATATCTAGAATATTTTCTGTGAGTTTCGAACTCGGTTCGTCCAACTGTTTGCCGAGCGTCATATCATCCGGGCAGTCGGCTATCTCTTATCCCAACCTTCCCATTCAATGTCATCCCACACTCCTAATAGGGGAATTAATAATTCCACCGGCTGCGATCATTTGGGACCCTTGTGTGGCTATCACATGATGTAATAAAAACGATTCCATAAAACCAATCATCTTCGCTGGGGTCTAATGATAGAATGATTCAACGACTTCTTGGTTTGGCGTGACACCAATACAAACAAACGGAGCATAGAACTTCAGACGCCATTATTCGACAAGGCCGTTGGTGTTTTAGGATCACGTACAAAAAATTCCGAGTTCAACGTCTCGTGGGTTCTTCCAGAGAGCCGCGATAGACCTGCACACCGCTGTACAGAGATGCTACCAGCATCCCGACATCTCACAGAGAGGCCGAAGAACTTTATTGAATTTCAAAAGAAACCGGTATCAAGAAATTAAAGCTAATATCAATGCAAGATATTTCAATTTGTCTCGATAAAGACTCCCACAATACATTTTGTAAGATAAAAAAACGACATTAAAGGATTTAGTTTGTTGTGTGCTTTTCAGGCGACAGATTGGTGAGCGTACGAGGATGGATTGAATTGATTGGTTATTTTCAGGTAATAGGCTATTTAATGCCAGCTTTGTAAGGGTTATCGTGACAGAGCGGAAATATTACCAATCGATTATAATCGATTTTAAATATGAGAGACTCGCTTCTTACGTAGTTGATTGTCTAATAAAATGCAGTTTCTTATGTGATTCACTTTAAATTTACTGCTCACGCATATATTAATTACAATATGGTTAATCAGCATGAACCAACTGGCGAACAGGTCGTGCGTAGTAATAAAATATATTGAAGAAGTTTCATCTTGATTTTATCCGATGGAGATTGTTAAATTCTGTCTTTAATTTGCAATTTTAATTTTTTTATTAATTTGTGTTTTTTCACAATTTATAACGATATTAAGTATATTCATTTATTTCTCCTTCCTCTTCCCCATCTCCTTCCTATCCTCACTACTTTCAGCCTCACAACATTACCCAATTGGGGATGCAATAGTCCCACTGGCTGGAGACGGTCGAGAGCAATTGTGACCGCACAATTAATTTCATTTTTGCAGACGCACTAGTAAATTTATTAAATTAATAAATTAACATTGCATTCTTACTAGCTCGTAATTTTAAAATTATAATATAATAAAATAATGATATTAAAGTTAAAACTTTTTCTAATTTGTGTTAATCCGTGGGAAATAGTTAGGTTAGGTTATGCAGGCGAATTCTCCAGTTTAATGTATACTGTTTTACTAATTACTATCTGTTTCTGTGTTTTCTTCTAAAACAATTATTATCATTATACAATATAATGATTTCATTTGTGAGTACGTATGACCGTACAAGTGTTGCTTTTCAAATTTAATAACATCAAATTTTAAAAATAATCTTTTCAAATCCCTACCTACCTAATAAATAACCTATAATCCATTTTAGCAAGTCAAGTAACATCCCGTGATTCTTCAGTGGTAAATAAAAAACGAGTTGTTTCAAAGATGACAAAACATATAACGATGCAGTCTACCGTTCAATCATGAAATATGTGATTTTTAAGGAAAGCATTTCTCCTCTATTTCCTACTTACATAAAATCGTCGCCGGAAAGGCAAAAGGGCTGAAGCGTCATTTTGGAAAGTTTACACCAGAGCACTTTAATTTTTTTGTTTGTTTTCCAACAAAATTCATAAATCTTCATTACCTGGTTAGATATTAAAAAAAAAAAGTTTTCTCAATGCTCTCAGTAAGTAACTTTTAAAAAGTCCCAAAATTGTGTCGCTTGAGTCAAGCCTTCACCCAAATGGAAAATATTTTTTTGATGGCTGAAGGGCCACAAAAGTCTTCAGAATCAAAGAAGAGTCGGAGCAATCAAAGCAGAAAAAATGAATCTGATCAAAACTGCATATTCAACTCACTTTTGACCAAAGTGTTACTTTTTGCCTTTCCAGCGATGATATGCCCATGTGCTTAATATTTTGTGCGGGTATCGTTTTTATGTGACAGTTGTAGCGAACTGTCCAGATCTGGTGACGCTGTATATTCGCACAGATACAAAAGATAGATCATCCAATTGGATTATTTTTAGTCATCCAAAAGTAAGTATGTTTTACAGCGACACTATGTTGTTTTCATTTGCCGGGTTTCGTACCTTGCCGACAATTATCTGATTTTATTAAACTGTTGCCAGATCTCGAAAGTTGCAACAGCTGTCTCACTTATGAACGAATACGATACCTGCAACAATCTTTCATCTCAACAAGATAATCCAGATTTAATGGGAGTAAGTGGGACAATGCGCTGTAAACATCTAACAACTTAGACAATACACAAGCAGGTCTGGATTAAGCACTAAACAAAATAAGCTCGTGCTTAGGGCATCGAGGGAAGGTGGGCATCATCGAAATTTATTTTTCCAGATTTATCATGTTGGATAAGGGACTCCCACAATATTGACCGGTCGGTAGCTGAGTGGAGAACGCGTCGGATTCCAACCCGGGCGTCGTGCGTTCAATTCCTCTGCCGGCCAAGTCCTCCATCATTGCACAACCAACATCTTCCACTTTTTATGATGGCAGTAGGAGTTTTTCAAATATTGTCAGGTTATTCGTAACCCGGGAATGTTTGTCTTACTTTAAAAAAATATAAATATACATATATATACAACGGGGTTTTACGTGAATTGGTTTGGAGCGAAAATTCTCGAACGGTGAGCTCTGACGTCACAAAATTTTCACAACCTTTCTGTAGAGAATTTTTAGGTCGATACAATTTTTTTCAGTCATTTCCATCCTAAGCTATAGAGTTTTAAATTTGCATTGAAACATTTGATTTGGATTTTTTTTAAAAAGAAAAATAAAAATTGACAGAGTCTTGAAATACGGGCGAAGTCGGGTTGTAACAATGGTTCTACACGGCCGGTTAGTAGCCGAATTGACAACTGCGTCGGGTTTCCGCCCAGGCGTCGTGAGTTTAATTCCTCTACTAGCTAAGTCCTACATCATTGCAAAAACAGCATTTTCCGCTTATTCGGATGGTATTTGGAGTTTTTCAAATATTTTCAGGTTATTTGTAACCCGGTAATGTTTGTTTTTCTTAAAAAATATAAATATATGATAACGTTTTTTTTTTGTATAACACCATATAAATGTCCAAAATAAATTTAATTTAACGTTTCGGGCTTGAAACTTGAGATAGGTACTTAAGGTTCTGATCCGGCCCAGGGCATAAGAACATGTTTATTACCACGGAGATGCGCAATTATGCAATTATGTTGTAAAAATGCTGTTTTTCATTAACAATCAACTGTTTTCTCATTTTGATTGCTATAGTCATTCAATTTGTGTTCAACTGCAACAGGGCTGGTACTGGATGTCTCTCCATAAACGTACAAAACTTTATGGAAGGAAATATAAGTATAAATTATTGCATTCGTTTAAGTAATCAAACTCAATTTTCTATTGATGCATTGTATGTGGCTGAGTTACTGGTACAGCGGTTATGAATTATGACGAATGTCTTGAATCTGGAATTTGAATGGTTAATTTCGGTCTGGGTCTTATAAATTAGTTTTAATATTTTTAGCTTTACTCGGATGATTTTGAAGATGTTGTATATATTTGACGGCCTGCGTGGTCGAGTGGTAAGACGCTCGACTACGAATCCAAAGGTAGTAAGTTAAAACCCGGCGTGCGTAAATAAATTTTATGAAATTAGTATGTGTCACAACACATTTAATTTATGAAAAACATTAAATTAAAAAGTAAAGATCAAATTTGTAGATTTAACGCATCTCAAATCCAAGGCCAGGCGGTTTTTTTGTTACGGCAAAAACGTTATGATGTTATATTTTGAAAAAAATAAATTTATGAGTAGGTTGTGGTTTTTTTTTGTTTTAAAAGAAAGTAGAACATTCTCTGGTCACGAATAACCTGACAATATTTGAATAACTCCTACTGCCATCATAAGAAGCGGAAGATGTTGCTTGTGTAATGATGGAGGACTTAGCCAGCAGAGGAATTGAACGCACGACGCCCGGGTGGAAATCCGACGCGTTTGTCCACTCAGCTACCGACCTGTTATATGAAATAACATAAGGTATATTTGAAAGACGTTCCAGTGTGGTAGATACTATTGATATCGCCCCGGTAAAAGACCACCTTTCAGAATCGAAACGTTGTTTGAAACGGCTTTAGCCGTGTTTGGTGACCAGATCTGAATAGCCAGGTACTTTCCCACCTTCCTCTTCCCAACTGTTTCCCTTCCCCACTACCTTCAGCCTCAGAACATACCCCGATTGGGGATGCCATAGTCTCACTGGCTCTTGACGGTTGGGAGCAGTTGAGACTTTTGTGCGGTATTTCAGAATAAAAAATAAATAAAATGAATTGTTAAAAAAATAAAGGAAGATGTCTTTATCTACAGACTCCATTAAAAACCGGACCAGAAAGAGTAAAAGAGCCTGAATCATCATCAAAAAATTGGTGTAGAGGGCTATGGCTCTCAGCAATTAGATCAAATAAAGAAGAAGGAAAGAAAGTGTATAAAAAACTTTATAGAAACATAAAATTATCATGCATTTAACAAACGAAATACTATTTGAAATATGTACAAAAGTGGAGATGCCATAATTTCACTGGCTCTGGACAGTAGATACATACTGTCAGAAAGCATTCATTAGAAACTGTTTAACACAAAGCAGATATTTGCTAAAGAAAATACTCATATCTTTGAAGCGAGGGTTTCTAAAAGGCAATCTTTTACAATTCTGTAAAAATTTCTAACCTTTAAAAAAGAGTAAAAACCTTCTACGATTTTTTTAAACTATGGGTCAAGATTTTTAAGATAAGACAATTTGAATTTGAAATTTGGATCACTGTGAAATCTATCCGACAACATATTATCTATGTCGGACCACCTCTTTGATTCACTTCAAAAACATTCATCAACGTGAAATATTTGATTTAATAATAAGCATTATGAAACGCGATGGTACACGACACTTATCACTCTGAAATTGAGCTTTCTCCATTGTGGGAATATCAAAAACCGTTTGGAACGAATTGGTAATCAACCTGTAATAACACCTGCATTTTAAGAAGCGGAAGAAGAACATGATTAATTTAAAGTGAAATAAATCTCCTGTGTAGGTTTCTTCACTGAGCTGCAGACATATTGAACAGAAACATCCACAATGGAAGATGTGGAATATTTTGTTGTCCGTAGCTCCTCCAAACACTGCCATTTTAATGGTTCGTTTTTTTTATTGCAATGCATTGCATGGATTTTAATAAAAGTGATATTTAATTGAGATGGTCGATATCAGAATTGGGTGTACCTGCGGTTCCAGTTACCGGTGATCGGCGAGGAACCGGTTATTTATCCATTTCTTTTTGGAACCGCTTCCTGGTGCCAGAAAAGTTCCATGAAGGAGATTTTTTCGAAAATTACTAGCAAATCGACAAAAGTTCCACGTCAAAAAAAGTACTGGTCGGTAGAGATATAAAAACGAAAATAACTGGAACTGGAACTGGTTGGAACTCACTAAAAAAAAGAAATACGAAAAGAACGAACAAAGGATATCGATATTTTTATTTGCGTAAATTTGGAGCCGGTTCCTCGGAGAAATAATATCGACGGTTCCAGTGACCGGCTGGGAACCGGTTCATTTTAACCGGGACAGGAATATCGACCATCTCTAATATTTAATGAACCTAAGCATTATCAGGGTACACAATTAAACTAAACAAAAATACATAGTGTGTGGTTATACATACTCATACATACTGATGGAGAACACAATATAAAATAAAATAAGAGAACAGTAAGAAAACAAAAGTATAACTTTTAAATTATAACAAGGTAACAGAGAGAAAGAAAGTATTTTACAAAGTTTTTATTTCTTTTTCATTAAATGTGTCAAACCACAGAGTGGTTGATTTCTACGAAAATATAATAGTGGTATTATTGGTTCGTTTGCATTTCATGTTGTACATTAGCTGTTTTTGCGTAAATGCCATCCATCCTTGTTGATTGATTGTATCATGATAGATGGTGCTTGTACTGTGGAGTTTTGGGAAATTGTCGAAGCGCTGCAATAGCGCGGGAGCAGAAATTATAATATAAATACTAATTGAAGCGTATACGTAGATAATAATTACATAATGGATTGGTACCCACTTTTCTATTAGACGCCCAAATCACATATTTTATGGACGACACGTTTATTATATCAAATTCCACTCAACAGGGTATTATTATGTCGATTTGGTACCGGTTTATGAATAAATTTTGATTGAATCGGATAAGCCTAATAACTAATAATAGATAATAATAGAAGCCGCTTAGCCGAAGCGGTTGTCATTGACACTTCTCGCCACTTGTGACTGATAAAGATTTTTACGGCTCGTATGCCGCGAGCTTCATTCGTTTATAAGTTTATATGACCACTATCGCTTATTACCGAACTTTTATTGACCATTTTATAAGGCAATAAAAATACGGTTTCCCATCCACACCTCCTGCTACAAAATTTTCTTACGCAAACAGTATATTTGGAAACCAAAATTTACAACCCATGACAACTCAAATGAAGATCTCGCCGGTTCAATCAGATTTTTTCGTAACGAAACGTTTATTGACGTTTTTTACGATTCAAATAAACGGTAAAAGTATCAATTACTGAACATGATACTAACAAGGGGATATTAGGTATTGGAAGGGAACTCAATTTCACAAATAATTAAGGAAAAACTGCATTTCATGAATACATTCTCAGAAAACAAACCGAGAAATCTGAAAGAGGAAAGTTGAGAAGTACCTGAATATTCATATAAGTTTCTCTAACATGACTTGTTTTACATTAAATCCATACAGGAAAATCATTTCCCCCAGGGCGTATGTCATTTTTAGGCATGCTGGTCTTGAAGATCCCATCCTGTGGGAAGAAGGAAATACAGAAGCGAGCATTAAAAAACTTTTTCAAACAAAGCCAACTTTTTGATTGTCAATTTTGATAGTGAGAGCATATTTTTTTCGGGGACTAGTGTATACTGGGAGATTTTTTCAATTCGTATTTTGGCCCAGCGAGGATTTTAATCCGCGACCATTGAACACAGCACAGAGAATCTTACCACTGTGCCACGTAGATTCTCATTAGCTAGAACTCTATCTACGTTAAAATCATCCTCGTTAATGTCGGTTCATAAAACTCAGTCAAGTAAGAAGGGAATACAGGAAAAGTCGTGTTTGGATATTTCAGTACGAGTATTTTTTATAGCATAAATTTACAAGAGAAATATTTATTATCTTAAACATTAAATCGGCTATTTGAGCGTGATATTCCAAGATATTCCTAGAAGTATAGAATAAAATTTTTACTCAACCACCAGCATATTAAACATTGAAATTTATCCTTCAGCCAAAGATTAAAACTTCTGTCCAGAGTGGAAATTACCAATGTCAGAGAGGAAGCGGTATTTTAAATGACGTTAGCTATGTTTAGTAACGGTGTTGATATCTGCACATCGAAGCATCTACTTCCCAGCTTTCGTCTTTCCGTTATTTTGACCATCTCCCTTTTCTTTCTGTTTCACAAATCTCCCCGATATTGGAATTCAATAATCCTACTCGAGCAAAAGTAAAATAGTTGGTTTGCACTCGCCCAAAATAGTAACAATTAAAAAGTCTAAAAAAGTCCCGCTGGATTTGGGATGTGGCCCGTTTGCCAGAAAATTCATATAATGAATAGCACACTCCATCTACACGTTCGTTGCAAACATCTGGTTCTCTTGAAAATAAATCTCGAATGGATGGTAATTTATCCGCATTAGAACTGGATTCCTAAGCTTAGGATATTTTAAGTTCAACGAAGAGCTAGTGGATCACTTGATTAACGAGCTAAAATTAACGTATCAGCCCGGGGAGGCTGTCAATAATACAACGTTTTGAAAATAGCAAATTTTCACCGGCGACGTCGACATCATCTCCTTTCTTCTGAAACCAATTTGAATCCATGGCACTAATATATTATGATATGCAAAAAATCCAAAAACCAAAACAAAAAATAGCGATGATTAGATGTTTTATAACCTGAAAACAATGTCTCTAATTTTGTAACTGTTAATTCATGGTGGAATTCCATTTTAATGATTAAATAAAAACAAATTTTTAACTTTATTCCACTTTTTTTATTTTTTGACTGGACCGGTTTCAGCCTATAACGGCCATCTTCAGACTAGTACAGGTTGTTCTTAATCGTTATAGGCAAGAAGATATAGATTCGTTATAAGCAGCCTGAAGATGGCCGTTATAGGCTGAAACCGGTCCAGTCAAAAAATAAAAAAGTGGAATAAAGTTAAAAATTTGTTTTTATTTAATCACTGAAAACAATGATCATTATCAAAGATAGGTGAATCGCAAAATAGATAAAATTAGAGAATTTTTCTCAATTTTTAGCAAAATAGTCTTATGGATCACTGTCCTATTTTATTAATTTGTGGTTTTTTTCACATCGGGTACCTACTTTTAGCCCGCATGCCATTGTTATTCCCAACGGTGATTTTTACAAAAAATAACACAACCAAGAATACACCGGAAGATATTCGTCATTGTTTATTTTTATTCACATTTAAATGGTCGTAATTTTCAATTATAGTTCTTAATAAAAATAAAAGCAAAAAACAAACGCTTCCTGAAGGCGAGATGAAAAAGAATGCACGTGAAAACCTCCCTTGCACAACAGGAGATAAAGATCAACTTGGCTAACACCGTCATACAGGTATCCGATCGCCTAGACTTGGACCATCGCATTCTTTTGAAATTGCTATTATAACGAACGTGGGGCCATATAACATGGTGTGTGTTTTTTGCTTCCCAGCTCAGCGGTCAGACTAAAGACATCAAATCAGACCAAATTGTTTCATTTTCAATTTATGGAAATTTTACTGCCCAGGATAGAGCTTGTGTATGGGGGTTTCAGAGGGGATTTTCCATCATGGTTTGACCGGGAGGTTTTTGCTAACAATTTTAATATTATTTATGCAGAAGACATTAATGCCTAACAAATGGTTTGATGAGTTTTATTACAAGCCCTTGCATAATGCGTAGTTATTATGCGAAGCTATATTAAGTGTCTAAGGTCAATTTAATCACAGAAGATATTTATTTAAGAACAGTATTTTCTGTAAACATTAAATTTGTAAATGTAACGCATCGCAAATTCAAGGCCAGGCGGTTTTTTTGTTACTGCAAAAACGTTATGATGTTATATTTTGAAAAAAAAAAATATAGAGTAGGTTGTGGTTTTTTTTTGTTTTAAAAAGAAAGAAGAACATTCCCTGGTCACGAATAACCTGACAATATTTGAAAAACTCCTACTACCATCATAATAAGCGGAAAATGTTGCTTGTGCAATGATGGAAGACTTAGCCGGCAGAGGAATTGAACCCACGACGCCCGGGCGGGAATCCGACGCGTTTGTCCACCCAGCTACTGACCGGTCGTATGTTTAATTTCCCCTGTAAAATTAATGTTGTATCCATGTTAACGATTTTTTATCTCGTTTTTCAACATTTCAAAGACAAACTGATATAAGCGGGTTGTGGGCTTATTCACGTACCCGAAGTAAGTTCACTTTTTCCTTACTTCTGTTGAAATTGATAAAAAATTGTTATTTTAAAATTGCTTTCTTGAATGGATAACCAATTTTTTTTTATCTGTTGAGGTCCCAGGAGTCGAAAGGTCTTATTGCAAATTGGCGGCATCAGTTTTTGTTTTCAAATCGGTATAGATTTTACTTATAGCAATTATATTTTCAGTGATTTTTAACAAAAGTTTCTAATTATTTATTTTGTGACTGAAATTTTACAGTGGTGCAAGTTAAGACGCTTACAAATATTTTTTTTTTAAAACTTGTTGATAACAAGTAATGTCTTATAGCATTGTCATATCACTGTGGTTCGTACATAAAACATCCGCGAAAACAATAATTACCCAACACCAGTGGCGTGGTGAATACGGGTTCAGGACCCCGGGCGGCTCAAATGTAAAAGTATTAAAAAAAAAAATCAATTGTAAATGTAGTATTTTGAATAATCAAATTAATTTATCTTGTCCTATCTTAAATATATTTCCAGTAAGCCGCTCTGGTATTCCCATAATCCCCTCGATTACCCCTTCTCCTTCCCCTCCCAACTCCTAAATATGCATATATATCTCAGTATATTATATTATTCTTTTCTTGTGTAACGACAAAGAACAAAACAGGTTTCAAATTCTCCAAAATAGAGCAATGAGAATTATACTTGGGCGAAATAGATACTCAAAAGTAGCTAAAATGTCAGAGGAACTAAATTGACTGACAGTTAAACAGATGCTGACATTGAACACATTGATGTTTATACATAAAATGAAGAACAACTTGTTACCAGAGTATTTTTCTGACAAAATTATCTACAATGTTGATATTCACAAGTATAATACAAGGGCATGCAAAGAAATTAGACTACCAGAAAAGAATAAAGCCAACACCCAAAACAGCTTACTATATAAAGGAATGAAATCGTATAATGCGCTGCCGGAAACCATCAAAATTACCAATATAAAAAATAAAAGTAACTAATATAAAAAATATATAAAAAAGTATTTTATATTTTAGGTTAATTTTAATATTGTCCTGATGATGGAAGGGTGCTTCCAAAACCGGTCGACATAATATTGAAAAATTAAAGTGGTTTTAAACAAAGTTCATCTGTGTTATTTATAAATATGACAAGTCACAAAGTAAATGCTTTTTACGAATATATAAAAAAAAAAACTTAATTAATTATTGGTCCTTACCGCAGGTTAACAACATCCCACCATTTACTTTTGGACTACGTTTTGTATCGAATACGCAACTTGCGGACTCAAAGTTACATCTGTGAACCACAACGCTAAAGCTGTCTTAAAGTATGTGGGTACCCAAAATTTCTGTCTTCCCCGCCAAAATATTTTTCTTTAATTGAATCAACCATCATAATAATATGTGCCAAGTTTGGGGTTCGTAAGATTCTAAAATTAAATAACTAGTTTTGTAATCATAAACGCGTTGGGGTGTGCAATTGTCACATTATAAAGCAACATTTTAAATATACACTCTGGTCGGCTTCTAACACAATAGAAAATAGCAGTGTGAAAAAAAAGCTACTGAATTTTAATTAATCAATTCGCGTTTTAATTTTTGCTACGAATGTATCAATTATCAGGCGGACCTAGTGAAAAAATACGTTATGTTCATTTAATGTTTGTGTTCAGCCAAATGTAATGTACAGAAAAAATGTATTTATCTAAAATCTTGGAGGGCGGTTAACAGGCTTGCCCCGGGGCCGGCGAGTTTTTTAGTCGCGCCACTACTCCGCAATGTCAAAAGACGTAACATAATGAACTCCTGTTATTTATTACTTCCGCAATGTTTACTTTGAAATTAAAAATAACTAATGAATGAACGGGTAATAATATATACTTATATTACAATACCACCAAGAACCGGCGAAACCTGTTTGTTTAAATTGCAACCCAACTTCGGGTGAAACGTTAAATATGAGAACGGTTGTTTTGGGAACCGCTACTTTAGCGCGTTTTTAAACGCAGTGTTGGGGGTCATACACAACTCTATTAACCTCACAACCGTAGAAATAGAAAACACAAGAGGTGTCATCGAAAGATGCATGCTAAACAGTGCTTGGCATCACCCAAAGTTAGAAAATACTGGATAAAAACCATACAAAGTAACTGATATATTTTAATATTCCAGAAAAAAACTAATGTCAATGAGCAGGACACATCACTTAGGGGATAGACAATTGAGAGATAAAGGCCGTATGAGCACGAAGATACTTAAAATAAACTAAACTGGTTTGTGATTGAAATTACTAGCCGGTTACTAACTCTTTAGTGATGCAGTTCCGCACACGCGGGTACTTAGAAGTGATCGAAATCGAAGTTTTCTGTGTGGTGTGCAAGATGGTAAAGTTATATAAAACGGATATTTTTTTACAAGTACTTCTCCCACTCATTTTGTGTTCACTCGTTGATCGTTCATTTCGTGAATAAAAAAATATCATTTTTAAATAAAATATATACAATAAAATTATCAAAGAATTATAATTTTATACATAAAATAAATATATGCGATAATATTATAAAATAAAATTATGTGACAAGAAACGTTGATGTACATATTCGATCGGACGAGAAACTAGGCGACTCAAGTCAAAAACGAGTCGACAGGTCGAGTTTCTTACCAACTGGTTACTAAAGCGTTAGTGACTGTTTAGTAGCGTCGATAACGCCGCGTGCGGTGTCACATTTACTTCTAATGGTTCAAACTCATCGCGGACTGGTTAGTAATTTGCGTTCGTAATCCGTTTCTTTCGAGCGTTACTGTGTGCAGAGGGCGAAAGACTTAGCGATGGAATACTGAATTTCATTTCATTAACATTTATTTGCCGAGCGTCAGTTTATTGTTGATATATGTAATAATACAAAAATAAATAAAAGCATAACTTTATTTGCCTTCATTCATGAGAAAGCATCAGGATTTAGTCTAGTGCTTCGGATGTTAATCTCAACTTGCATTTTATTTGACGTAATTCAATATGTCCAATAAAATTATTTTACTAGTAATTAAATCCCGCACAGATTTAATTGCGAAGCAAGACTTTCCTGTCAGTATAAAGTGATAAAATAATGAATAAAAGCAGTTCTGCTAAGGGAAAAGATAAGTATTTACTCATCTAAACTTTCGCTCTGAATTTATTGATGAAAGAGATCGTGAACAACATTTTGCGAATACGTAACCTGGAAAGTAAACCAATGCGATATTTGTTTGTTAAGTATCTATATACTCGTAAATTCAGAAAAGCTTATCTCGGGTTATATATTTCAATGCTTTTACATACTTATTATTCGTTACTTTTATGATATGCCATGTGTGAACTAGGTGCCAGTACTCTACGATTTCATATTATACTCATGGAAATATGTTTATTCACCAAGTCTCCCCCTCACGTTGATCGTACGCAGATTACGTAAAACCAAGAAAGAACGGTAGTTATTAGTATTAAATCAACCTTTATTAAGCTAGAAAATTACCAAAGACGAATTATTGATCATGATCACCCCGTATACTGTTAAAAATAACATGTGGAAACTGTACGAAAAATGTGTAATTCTAGTTAATAGGCATGTATGTATGACATATAAATAAGTTTTGGAATACCAAAGGAAATGGTCAAATTTAATTAAAAGTATAAGAAGAAATTGGTGAAAATATGAAACATTCGCCAGCCATTTGAAGAAATTGAGATTGTGAATGGTTTTCTATCACTAAAAAGATATTAATTTTGAAGCAAGAGAATTTTCCGATTTATTCAAATTATTTACAGATAGTACATATTTGATAAGAATCGTTCTCAGATTGCGTTTATCTTCCTATAACGGACGTGACCTTAGAGCTCGTATAGAGTGGTATCTATCCAAGGCAGTGTAGTCAGTTTTTAATGATTTTTACCTGACTCGGCGGACCTGGGCGTAGCTAAGATCAAGGCTAGGGTATTTATACATCCATTCATATCACATATCGACCTAATGTTTTTGTTTATTCGTATAACCACTTTTTCACAGTATTGATATCAACAAAAATATAGCATCTAACCTAAAAAACCGTTTAGTTGTGTCAAGTTTAGTGGCATAATAAAAGATGTGAGTGGAGTCCCGCGGTAAACGCAGGAGCCCAAGATCATTGTGACAATACGTAGAAGCGGAGTATTATATTTGTTGTCTCTTTCTCTCTCATAGTGTACGACGTAAAAACCTGGGGAGAAAGTGATTTATCGCAAGTTTGTATCGGTTGGGTAAAAATAATTAGCTCTCTCTCCATACATTGTTTCTCCAAGGTCGTGACAGACTAAAGCTTTCATACTTGTCATGCCCATATAGTTCTTGTAGGGCTTTAACCTCCGTGATGATGCCATTCCCCTTCCGATAAGATCCATTCCTCGCTTCTAGGAATGCATCTCTCCCAGCCTCTCCAGGTCAGCCGTTGGCTTCGAAGCTCTGTTTTGGTTTCCACGAAGGCCTGGTACTAGATGACTGTATTCTTCTTCTTCTAGTGCCCTCTCAGATGGATATCATCAGAACAATCTTCACTCTGTAGGCTGCAGCCCGGAGCTTTTGCTTTGTACTCCATCTTAATTACTCTGTACTGCCCCAACTCGGCATTTAAGACCATCCCATAGGACTGGCTCTCACACCACAAGTTTGATGGATAGATGAATACCTTTCATGGATACGTATGTCTGTCTACGTTCCTACTGCGCTGGTTACCTTGTTTCGGGGCAAGGATCAACACAAGGAATAACATTCAAGATCATAAAACACGTTGGTGCTGTTTTAGAGTCACTACCCATGACGCTGCCCATGTGACTGGTTTACAGTTGTATTGTAGGTATGTACGCGGTTTCGTATTCTACTCTAGTGACCTAAAGTCCTACCTAATTGTAGCTACAGTTTTAAGTTATTTCGATCATCTCATATTCAGTCTAACCTAAGTTATTGCAATTTACGCTATAGTGCTTATTTTTTTTAATGTTATGCTCCCCTGTTGTGATATTTCACACAAAATGGCGCTATAAAACTTAGCCAAGTATTAGTAGTGTTAATATTAAGTGCAATAACCAACCATCACCTTCGTAACTAACCTTTATTGCACCTGGTCGTGTTTTATAGATATATGGGAAGATGAAATCAGCACCTTGATACGTGATATTCCCTTTTCTTTGGCATTTAACGTTCACCAACCCCCTACTCACGTTGGCTTTTTATCATTTATGAAGCATTTATTAATTTAAATAATTAACTTCAAATGATCATTAGGTATATTGCATGTAAAGTCTGAAAGCGGGTACAATATATTTTTATTAGAGATTATTGTATGGGGGTTGGTAGTTTGATCAACAAAGACCTTGAATGGAGCATTTGTAGAACTGTTTAACTATTTCATTTCCTTAGTATCGAGAAATAAAAATTCCGCATTAAAATAGTTATTTATTTATTATTAAATTATTAGTATTACGTGAATTTCTTGCTATATTTTATAATTAATACCGCACAAAAGTTCAAATTGTTCCCAACCGTCTAGAGCCAGTGAGACTATGGCATCCCCAAATAGGGTATGTTGTGAGGCTGGTGGTAGTGAAGAGAGGAAGTAGATAAGAAAGAGGAAGGTTGGGAAGTACCTGGCTATTCAGATCTGGTCACCAAACACGACGCTAGCCATTTCAAGCAACGTTTTAATTCTGAATAGTGGTCTTTCACCAGGGCGATACTTAGAGTATCTACCACTCTAGAACATACCGCATATTTAGTATATATATATAAATGAATCAAATGTGAAATAATACATATTAATTGAATGCATTTTATTTGCGCACACCAGGGATTTCAAGTTGTTGAGCATTCCGTGGATAGTCAAATGATCTACGATCATGTCCCGGCTCCACAGTACCTTTTTTACCAACAGATAATAAATTAAGACTTTTCAGATATTTTTTTCTTTTCGAAACTATTCAACGTTTACCTCCGTGTAAAGGTGTTTTAAATATGCTGTTTTAATGCTGATCATTTTATAAATTTTGTCATCGATTCTGTTTCGACTTAACGACGTTAATTGTAACATATTGGAGAAGAGGCCGTTGTGGTATTTCTCTATTTAACTGGAAGAGTTATTTCCTCATTTAAATGTTGGTCAACCTCTTCTAAGAGATTAATGATACCGGAAGAGAAAAGATAGTAAAATCCAAAATACAGTGATTCTCTTGCGAGCTCAACTGAAATGTTGAGAGAAATTCCCTCCAAGAGTTACATGCATAGTGAATATAGTGATAAGAACATTTAGAAAACTTTGCAGAATTAAAGAATTCATTAAAAAGCGACGATACCACTAATATAATTTCAGAACTTACATAAACATCTTTACCCGAAGAAATCGATAAATTCCCATCGATGTCGTTACGATGTTTCTCAGAACCAAAATATTTCGACGATACCCGTAAAAAGATATAAATAATCATTATTTTATTTAAGTTAGTCAATATTTTTCCGAATTTCGAAGTCAATGTCACGGTGTCCCGTGGCACCCGTATAATTGCCGCAGTGCACTTAACACAGGTGACAGAAATTCTTAATTTATTTTCAAGGCTTACTTCACTTAAACAATCAATTACGAAAGGATATACTCGTATATCAATGAGAAATGTTTGCTTTGTTTTTCGGAATAAATACTGCGCGTTGGTATATTAATTAAATGATGACTGCCAAAAATCTGAATTCAATTTCCTGCTAAGCAGAATTAATTAATATAGTAAAATTGAAAAAAACACCAATCATAATATTTTGACTAGATGCAGTCATCATCCTTGGAAAGTCAAACTGATATGTTCATTTCGTCCACAAAGAATACTCCTACACTCATTAATCATCGCCTTTGCTTCCCAAATAAAGACGTATCCTGTTAATTTTTGGCCCTCGCGAAGGATGCCTTTGTTCAAATAAGGATTTCTGTACTCTAATAGATTTAGATGAGCACGTGAAAATGTTATTGAAAATTCTCTGTTAGGAATAATTTTAATCGCGTTTCAAAGCTGGGAAACGTAATTAAAATCTTAAAAAAAAAACACACTTTTAATTTTTTTTTTAATTATTCATAAATAATTGTTAAACGTAGCGCTTGAATATTTTGCGTCGTATTTACTTTTCGATAAACATACAATTAACATTGAACTGTGTGTAATGAATGGCTTTGTAATATTTTTTTTACTCTTTGTGTTATTTTTGATCGATTGATTTTCTTTGAAATTAGTTTCATTACACGAGGACCAGCACTAACGTTAAATTCATACATTATTTTTTTAGTGCAATATGGTAGAAATAGTTGGGAATGTCCGAGGAAGACATGGCACGATCAAGTGATCAAATACTTGAGTCGAGCCATATTAAGGAGTGTGTGGCTCATCCTCTCTGCGTGATGGTTAGTTAGTTACGGGACAGTTATGCTGTGTACCTATATAGTATACATTAAAACCCAATTGAATTGTATAATAAATTGATACTTGTTTTTAACTATTTATTTTTCTTTTCAATCTTTTCATCGGTCATTATGACGTGAATTGGGACGTTATTTTAAATTTATTTTTAAATATTCCTTGCAACAGCTACGAAGTCGTTTTATATAGCAAATATCAGTACAATGCGCAACGCCCAAGTATTTGAAACTCAGAGCAATACTATACAAGAGAGAGCGCTGTAGAGAAATCTGTAGTCAGTTTTACGAGGTTTGCCGGACTCGGCTAACCCTGGGCGTGGCTAGGACTAGAGCTAGGGTATTTATACATCCATTCATAGCACATGTCGACAAAATGTTTTTTTGTTTATTCGTATAACCACTTTTTCACAGTATTGTTAAAAAAAATAACATGTAACCTAATAAACCGTTGAGTTATGTCAATTTATTTCGCGTATCATAACGTGTGGGAGGAGTTAACGGAGATGCGGGACACGAAGAACATTCTAACAATACTTTAAAGCGGTGTGATAATTCGGGAAAATTTGTTGTCTCTCTCTTTCTCATAAGTGTACGACGTAAAAACTCGGAGAAAATGATTTATCCCAAATCTGTATAGCTTGGGTAAAAAGAATTAACTCTCTCTTCATATATTGTTACTTCAAGATTTTAAATATTGTAAACATGTACGTATTGGCGTTTCGAAGGGAAATGAACCCGAAACTACTTAACTCTATGAATGTGGCTTAAATCATTACGCTGACGCGTTCAAAAATAATTAAGCTTCGCAATAAACCTCACACCAACGTTTTCGTTTATTTTTCTGCATCGAATGCTCTGACTCTCGTTTGATTCTGAAGACTTTTGTGGCCCTTCAGCCATCTAAAATATATATATATACCGTTTGAGAGAAGGCTTGACTCAAGCGACACAATTTTGGGACTTTTTTAGCTTGTTGTCGCTTCAGGTAACTCAGTGAGAGCATTGAGTTACCCGAGTTTATTTTTTTTTTAAATTCAATCAGGTAGGTACTGAGATTTATGAATTTTATTGTAAAACTTATCAAAATGGCGGTTCAGCTCTTTAACCTTTCCGACGATGATATTGATTGATTTGAACCCGTAACCTCTGGATTTGTAGTCGAGCGTCTTGACCACTCGACAACGGAGACCGTAAAATAACATTAACTGAAGGCAATAAAGACATAAAATACACATATATCCAACTGAGCGATGAATAACTGACATTAATAGACTCATTCGCCCAAATCTAATCCTACAAAGCTTTTTGATTGATGCATTCTTAATCTTGGTGCCAAAAAAAATGTGGTTCTACATCAATTATGGCACCTTAATTAAGTGCGGCGTCGCATTGTTTCGCTAACTCTATCTCCCTCATTAATCATAAATCAGTAGCGCCCCGTCGCGAAACTGATTCATCTCTCGGCGGCCATCTTGAAAAAAAATTCGATGAAGCTATCAAACTTAATATTGTGTGAATTAGTGATGGGCATCATAGTTCCTTTAAAAAAATCAAATGAGGTTTCGAATTATTCGCATGTGTAAAAAAAAAATTACGGCCACTTGAATGTCTAAAATTAATACAGTTTTGTAGATGAAACCAAACTGCTTGGTTACTAATATAATAATTCAGTCGTATACATGTATTAGAATGATTAAATCAAAATACAAATTGATTATTTTGTAAGTTTTCAGAACGTTACTACGATCACTATTAAATTCTAAATAATAAAAAACGAGTATCTCGTAATCGACGTTTTAATTGGACGTATATATGGAAAAAGCGTCCAACCCACAATTTACCAAATCTATTTTTACATGTTTTCTTATAGATAAATCCGGGATTTATATCTGCTGAAAACATCCCAGCTCTAAATGGAATAGATTTTTGGTAATTCAATTTTGTAGTTACTCACATTACAAATATTTGGCTTAAATTGAAGTTTAAAAACATTAAAATGTAGGATAACATAAGAAATACAATTATTTGTTTAATGAATACATTGAGAGATTATAAATTACCTATTTATAATAATTCTCATAAAAAAACACTGATATTGACTTTGCAATTGCCGTAATATGTTTTCGTATCGTCATATTTTCAAACCCATTTTTCTAAATTTCATATTTTTGGGGTTAGATGCTCTCTGCGTAACTGCGTTCAATTGAGCTTATGTAAACTAAAATTGCCACCGGACAAGTTAAGCGTTTTTTGTTTAAAAACCGGAGACACCGGTTATTAGCTGAGTGGTCAAACGCGTCGGATTCCCACCCGGGTGTGGCGGGTTCAATTCCTCTACTACCTAAGTCCTTCATTATTGCACAAGCAACATTTCCCACTTATTATGATGGTAGTAGGAGTTTTTTCAAATATTGTAATAATAATAAAAACAGTGAATTTATATAGCGCAGTTTTGTTATATTTCACCTCAAGTCCGCTTTATACTAAATTAACTAAGCTAATAAGACTAACTATCAAGGAGAAAATAATATGTATACAAATTAAAACTATCTAAAATAATGATCGTTATCATAAATCATGAGAGAAACCGTTTCAGATATGGCTACAACAGTGCATGCGTACATCAGAAGATTTAAAATTATCAATTAATTAATTTAGAACAGTAACGTGTTTGTATTTAAAATTGTTAGCTTATCTAACCCTGGAATGTTTTTTCATTTTTTTAATATAATAATTTTAAAATATATTGATATATAAATATATTCATATATAATATATAAAACTTATAACTCTAAGCTTCTTTAAAAACTTTCCATACATAATCAAATCAATAAAATGACTATAATTGAATGTAAAATACGCAGCACCTAACCCCAAATATCCATACACAGATGATGATATAATTGACGTTGCAAAAGAAAAAAACACCGAACTAGAAATCCACGACCAAAATCAATTCAAATTGTGTGGAGCCAGTGCTTACCTATAGAAAGTTTTTAGTGAGACGTACAGAAAGATTTCTAATTTATATAGATTTCACTATTATGTTGACATTAATCTCAAATTAGTATGGAGGCTGATCGCTAGAATACTGCAAAATATAGAATATCTTTAATAAACTTTAAAATGTTTTTTTACTGTAGCAAAATGAGAAATCGATCTCCAAAATGGTACAGCTGTGGCTAATAATGAATAATCCACGTATCTCTAAGAAGCAAAACATACCTGCAAATAAATGCGTTTCTTAATAATTAAGATAAACAAATTTGGTAGAACCTGCAGACAAACTAAAAGTTTTTTTTTAAATGTTTAAAAATTTCATCAAAATTATTAAAGTTTTTATGAGCTTAAATTGCAGTTTTACTATCGAAAACTATAGAAAATCTTTTTACGAATATGTTAGATAAATTATCTATCTTTTTTAAGTATTAAAAATATTTTACGAGTCTACAGAGGATGAGAAAAATAGACAAACATTGCTATTGGGTGGTTCATGGGGGAAGAGATCAAATAGTTCATTTCGTATGCCTTTTAGCATTCGCGTGGTATAATGTTCATGGACGTCCAAGCTACTGTGTAGTCCGTTTTCAGTGTTCAGTGTTCGATGGGCAGTGGGGCCGGGCGGGGCGAGCGGGCGGGAGCGCGGGGGCGGGCAGGGGGGCGCCCTTGGAGGGTCACGGAACGGCCTTGGCTCTGACGGACGGCGGGCGCCAATGGAACGAGATGGAATATATGGGAGAACGTGTTGTTTTGGTCAGCAGGTAATATAAATTGGACCAGTGCAATAATAAAATAGTAGTTACGATATGCGTGTATTTCCACGCTGCTGTAATGTATGCCGGAATGACGTGATTTTTTTAAGATCTCTCTTTTAAAGTATTGGTTGGTAGCCGAGTGAACAAATTCGTCGGGTTTTCACCCAGGCGTCTCGGGTTCAATCGTCTGTTAGCTATCTCCTCCATCATTGCACAAGAAATATTATTTGATTTTTTGTTTGTTTATTTCCTCCTGCTTTCTAATAATGAACTAAAATTAAGGCATCTTCTGCGCAGAGGTATAAAGACGAAAAGGAGGTTTAAAAAATTTCAGTCAAATATATGTTTTTCAGATACATTTTTCATTATTTAATGTATACATAGATTGTGGACAACTGACGTTTTTCTTATTTTGTTTCATTAAAAACCACTAATTTAATAATTAGTCCCGAGACAGGTACATTTGACGGCCTGCGCGGTCGAGTGGTAAGACGTTCGACTACGAATCCAGAGGTCGCGGGTTCAAACCCGGCGTGCGCAAATATATATTTAATTTATTTAACGTGTGCCACATTTAATTCATATAAAATAATATAGTGTATATTTGCGGCACGTTCCAGAGCGGTAGATACTCCAAGTATCGCTCTGGTGAAAGGTCACCATTCCGAATTGAAACGTTGCTTGACATGATTTTAGCCAATTGGGGATGCCATAGTCTCACTGGCTCTGGAAGCAGTTGGGACTCTTGTGCGGTATTCACTATGGCAAAAACAAAAAAAACATAGCTTTTTTTTGATAATTTTTTTAAACTCTACAGTAGAGACTCTAAACAACAACAAAAAAGTTGCTCCCGGACTAATTATTTAGGTTTCATCTCAATTCCGCAGCATCCTTCGTGGCTCTATAATAGTGATCTAAGCACTGACCAGCCGGCCAATTAGCGCCACATTCCCAATCCTCTCAAGGCGGGAGCCCACACTGTCCAGCCAATTTCCTATGCAGTGTAATAAATAAGTGTTTTTTGCACGTTTTTTGCTGTTCGGATGGTTTGTAAGTCGTTCCTAACGGTACACTTGGCCGGCGAATCCTATTTATTCAAATTGCATAACAGGTATACTTTGAATATCTCCAGTTAGGTATTAGATGTAAGTAATAAGTTTTAATATTTTAAATACTAGCTTGTACCCGTGAAAAATCGCAGTAAAACGTTTAATCGTTATTATGAATAAAATTACTTTGCTGTACTGGCAAATAGAGTATTAACTTGAATTACAAGCTCTGACTCCGTTATCAGAATGTCAAAACCACTTCCATCGCAAATATATATTTCAACGTATATACGATATGTATATGTGGTACCTACCGCGAAACTTCAAGAGGTGATTATTTACGATATTCTTAGAAATTTGAAAAAGTTTTTCAAATGGAGCAATTCTACTTTATATATTTACTAGCGAGTATCAAGCATGCTTTGCAATGCCAAATTATTTTTAAATAAAATTTCCATACTATTTTTTTCTAATAATACTATCTTTAAACAAAGAAACAAAATTTTATTTCATTACAAACATTTATTTTTAGAAAAATTCTTAAGTAGGTACCTACTTTTTTTTCATTTTTTAAATATTCTACCAGAACAAATGTTTGTCTGTGGAATATTACATCTGTGGTTAACCACAGTGGTATATCTATGGGCTAACCTCAATGCAACATGGCTGGTTTAATGTTTTTCATACTAATTTTAAAACAAATTTCTTTCTAAACCTTTTCGTCACTAATAAAAACAAACTGTGCTATTTTTCAGCGAAATCAGTGGAGTAATTTTTGAGAAAATCGCTCCACAAAACACACAACACACAGACATAAAAGACAAAAAAATTAATTTGAGTTTTTTTTTTTTAATATTTCGTTTCAAAGTTTGCGATAACTTGAACTGTGTTCGTAGCTTTACAATAGACCAAACATTTATCACCTCATCGCTAACATCTGGCGGGAGTAGGTACCCACCCATTCGCACAGGTAGGTACGTGCTTAGCCAAGTCGTTTGATTACGGTTGATCGAACAAATTTCGCATTTAGCGAGCCAATAGCGGTATATTACCCCCTGTAGTGGACGGTAAAATGTTCACTCTAAATAATAGTAAAATGTTCACTCTAAATAAATGTTGTAACCGTAAGCAAATATAAAATATGTCATAACTTTTGTATTTAGACCTTGTTGAGAATATTTTTTCATGCGATTTTTATGAATAATCTCCCTTTGGAGTTTCGCGGTACCACTCTAAAACACGGTCTATAGTAAAACCCCCTTTACTTATAAACGCGGTGTAAATTTTACGCATGGCGTAAGGTCAGAATAGTGAAAAACATAACTTATAACCACGGCTTATGCGACTAATGAAATAACCTACGTCCGGTTTCGGCTACAAGATGGCAGCTTTATAATGGAAGGATTTTGAGCCAGTTATTTTGGTGGTGTTTTTACTGAACTCGGTTTACGGCGAGTTAGACCGTATGCACATGGAGATACTCAAAAGTAACTGATTTGTGATTGAAATAACTATCCGGTTACTAACTTTTTAGTGACGGGCTACTCAGAAGTGATCGAAATCGGTAGTTTTCTGTATGGTGTGCAAGGTGGTGAAGTTATATAAAATGGGATATTTTCTAATTCTCCCACTAATTTTGTATTCACTTGTTGATCGTTCATTTTCGTGAATAAAAATTAAATATAAACACTGAATGATATAAAATATTTACACAAATTAAATAAATACGATATAACTATAAAATAAAATGATGTGACAAGAAACGTTGATGTATTTAATCGGACCCAAAACTAAATGACTCAAGACTCAAGAGAAAAATGAATCCTCAGGTCAAGTTTCCTACCAACTGGTTACCAAAGCGTTGGTGACTGTTTAAGGACGGTAGCGCCATGTGCGGTGTGTCATTTAATTACAAAGCTTCAAATTCATCGCGGACTGGTTAGCAATTTGCGTCCGTGATCAATTTATTTTGAGTATATCAGCCATATGTGCATCAGTAATCCCTAACAAGGAATAATGTTCTCGAGGAGCTCGTTAACAACTCCTTAGCAACGAATACACTTAATCAAACACGACGTTTACTCAAACAATGTTTAACATGTCGTTAAATCAATTATTTATCATCAGTGATGGCCGTAACTTCTGAAAGTGGCGTGATTTAAGATTATTTTATCAATCGGACAAGAAATCGAATTAATTTAACAATTTTTAACCTTGACATTGAGTAGGCCTTCAAATGTATTTATTTATCTGTGGCTTAATGATAACGGCCCTCCATATTTGCGATTAAATTAACGTTGAAATGTTGCTAAATCTATTATGCAATCAAATATTTTAGCTATAAATCTCAACACAACCGAAAATGCATCCCTTTTACCTCATAATAAATACATTTTTCTATTGATTTTTATATTCTAATTTCTAATTGTATTTGCTAAATATATTAAAGTGAACATATTATTTATATGGCTGACAGAATTAGGTAAACATCAAGATGTACTGGTCGGTAGCTGAGTGAACAAACTCGTCTGATTTTCACACGGGCGTCGTGGGTTCGATTCCTCTGTTGGCTAAGTCCATCATTGCACAAAAAACATTTTCCGCTTTTTATGATGGTACTAGGAGTTTTTCAAATATTTTCCGGTTATTCGTAACCCGGGAATGTTTGTCTTTCTTTTAAAAAAAAACTTTAATGATATCTAAAATAAATGATAAACAAATCACCTTCTTTATTATTTTAATTTTTAGTTTATAAAAGTATATTTATATATATGAATACCGCACAAGTGTGTCAACTGCTCCCAACCGTCTAGAGGCAGTGAGACTATGGCATCCCCAAATAGGGTATGTTGTGAGGCTGAAGGTAGTGGGGAGAGGAAAAGATTGGGAAGAGGAAGGTTGGGAAGTACCTGGCTATTCAAATCTGGTCACCAAACACGGCCAAAGCCATTTCAAGCAACGTTTCGATTTTGAATGGTGGTGTTTCACCAGGGCGATACTTAGAGTATCTACCACTCTGGAATGCTAAACTCAAATGTACTTTTTATTATTTTTATATGAACTTAATGTGTTATGACACATATTCATTGAATAAAAGTTATTAGCGCACGCCGGGTTTGAACCCGCGACCTTTAGATTCGTAGTCCAGCGTCTTACCACTCGACCATTGAGGCCGTCAAAAATCTTTATTCTACTTTTTTAAAATACCATTTACACTTTAAAAAAATACTAAAAATATTTGTTTAATTTTTCACTAGAGCTAGCAGAACCCTCGTTTCAGAAATTTTGTGATTTTCAGGATTCGGAAAAGTTTGTTAAAAATAGTATAATTTTGTTTGGAAATCGCAATCTATGAGCCCAACGTAAAAACTCATTGCGTTGTTCCACGAAGCTCGTCAAACACATTATTGAACACGGTTTTTTTTGTAAATGTAAAAATTAATTCCTGCTTCAGTATTTAATTTGATGCACTTACAAATGAAATTGAACTTCTTGAAGTACAACGCTCACATTCAATTTCATCACAATAATTATAAATTAAATCACAAAAAATGACAATCTTTGGAGAAAATTACAGATGTTAACTAAAGTTAAAAAATAACAAAATGACCTTTTGAGATATTAGTTCCTGAAAGACCATTTCAGGTGGTTCACTTTCATATTATTAGCTACTAGTTGTTACCGTGAAAAATCACTTGAATTTCTATTTAAAATATAGAAAAAGGTCTGTTAAAATACATTATAGGTAGGCAGGGATTTTTTCAATTAACATCAGTTCCAATTTTGAAAAGTTCACACTCGTACGGTCGTACGTACTGACAAATAATTTTTTTATGGTTACTTTTTAAACAATTGTTGCTGGACAAGTAATGCCTTCCAAAGGATAAATTATTACAGCATCAGTTAGTTTGGCATTACCAACAGATCGAATGTTCGTATTTTTAACATGTATGTAGTCGGGGAGATTTTTCAATCTAAAATCCAGTTTATTTTTCATCATTATTCCCTATAAATTACACGGTAGTACGTAGAAGCGCACAGAAAATCACATACGCTACGAAATTGATTATTACCGAAGTAAAAGCGTAAAGGCATTGGATCAATACGAGAAGGTGAGTAATCAAACTTGCCTTTGTGCTTTAATGGTAGATGGTCAAATGAAATTTGCACAGGTTAGTGATGGGCGTAAACGAGATATCCATTTCGAAATAATCGTTGTTTAATATTTTCTTCTTAGAAACATACCATAATGTTCTGAAAGATATTTAGAAAAAAATTCTATGTTTAACCAATTTATTTATTTTGAATATTATTATTATTTTGAATTTTATTTTGTTATGTATTGGAAGACACAATCTGATATTCACTAAAATATTATTTTTAGTCAACCGTATTGTTATGTATTAGGTGATGCACCCATTGTCTAATACAATGATAAGGTGATTAATCTGGTGTTACAATAATTCAACTGATGCGACAAGCGGCGACCCGACGTTGACAAAACGAAAAAAGCGCTCGCCGAGAGTATATAAAACCCCGCGGACACTGAAGCAAGTAGGGATGGTTAATATCGAAAATTGGGCGTAACTGCGATTCCAGTTACCGGTGACTGGATAGGAACCGGTTATTTATCCAGTGATTTTTAAAACCGGTTCCTGGTGCCCAAAAAAAAGTTCCAGGAAGAGGTTAATTATTAATAAGTCACGTTTTTATTATCAAGAAAGGATTCCTTTGTGATTGATTTTTTTGTTTGTTGGGGGGTTGATAGCAATAGTATTAAACGAAAAGGATTGTAACTGTAGAACTGGTTCTACATTTCTCGCCAAAAACCGCACTCTTCCGGCGAAAATCATAAATATTCGCAATTTTTATTCGCGAAAAATAGGAACCGGTTCCTTGAAGAAATAATATCGACGGTTCTAGTTACCGGCTTGGAACTGGTTCCTTGTAACCGGGACAGGAACATCGACCATCTCTAGAAGCAAGCAGTCTTGGTTGAATTTCAGAAGGACAAGGGTGTTGTGAAATAGATTCCCCACCCATGCGGTAATGGCACTTCGATTGTAACCAATGCGGTTCCTATGATTGTAGGTCGTATTTCGGATTATGCCTAGAACGTTATACGTACTAGATTTAGTGCAGACCATGTTCAAGCGATAGCATAGTATATCTATAGTATATCTTATATAGTATATATCACTCAGTATCAGTTCACCTGTATATACAAACACTTAAGTGGAAACCTATAAATGGTCATATTAATACTACTTATATAATATTTTACCTAGTCTGTATGTAAACTGTTGGTCTCCCAAACAAATAAAATTTTTTAAAAAATATATGTTTTATCAGACTGAACTTCTTGAATCTTAATTACAATTATGTTATCAAAACATCCTGTTTTTATTATGGGAATACTCTTATCTTCCTGCCATTTATATAGCCGGCTCCCTGCGTATGCAAACGCTTACTCAAGAATATCTTTGGATCAGTAAAATGAAATAAATTAATAGTGAATCTATTGATTTTAAATATGCTTAGATTTAGACAAGCTATAAATAATGTAAGGAGTTACATCCTTTATGAAAACATATTTTATCGCATTGTCCTACAATCACGCGAAAGCTTTCTACCTCATGAAGCTCATTTCAGAAGAAAGCAAAAGATTCGGCGCCAAGATTTTTAGCACGGAAACATCGCTAGCATCAAGAAACAGCTCAAGTGGTTTTTTATACAAGCTACTCAGTTTTATAATTGCATTATTTTGAACATTACACAACGCTTACGACTTTATTGAGAATACACACGGTATTTTTTCTTTTCAAAAATAAATGTGTTTAAATTTAAACCGTTGATAATAAAATTTTAATAATGTCAATTGTCGAAACTTCTGAGAAGAAGCCAAATGGATAAAAGCAATTGGTAAAATGGTAGAATTTGTCTCCAGCCTTTATAAACATCACGTCAATTTTTCACGAAATGACGTGAATTTGAATGGTATTCTTTTGAATGAAACGTGGACTTTAACAAGTCATAAATACGATATTATTGATACAAATAGACAAATGTTTTTCTTGACAAAATCACGAATAAACTGATTTAAAAAATTATATTAGCAAAATTGTAAAAAATCTATTTTAAGTCGGGGACGCCCGAGGAAGACATGATATTTCAAATACTCGAATCGGATCATGTGAAGAGTCAGAATAACAGAAGAGTATGTATGAATGTAAATCAAGCAAGGAGTGTGTGCAAAGACAGAATTGTATGGCGGCCCGTCGTATTTGCCTACCCTTGTAGGGAAACGGCGTAATGGTTAGTTAGTTAGTATTAGCTATTTTTGTTAAAAAAAAATTAAAATATCTTTATAAAATTGCTAATCTCTCAGAAATGTTTTTATTTTTAGATTTGATTATGTTTATCTCCGGTTTATAAAGTATTATTACACACACTTATATGAGTAATAAAAAAAATTTATTCATTTAATAATAAAAGGAAGATTAAAAAAATTAAACATCTCAATTACACAGCGGTTGGTGTTAAATTAGACACAATATGTAATTTTTTATCCAACACATCAACATCTCATTATTTATATATCTTGTATTCTTATACATTGATATCAATGAGCTTTAACAACAAAAACGCCAAAAAAACGCCTAACATTAGCCGAAACTAATCCCCTCTGAACACGCCATTTAGTGCCGTTCCCAATTACGTCCGAATGGACATCGCCGGTAAGTACCGCTTCGTGGATCCCCCTCAATGTCAGCCAATATAACCTGATCGTGACACGTACTATTGTGTAATAGATGCGGCCATGAAAACCAGCATTATGCAACCATGGTTTTATTATTGTGATACGTCTGCAGATCGTCGGCTGTAGTCTGTAGTACACTGTACCCATCCCAGCGAGACTCGTGGTCGAAGTTCATGGACAATGGGTATACAGGCCGGCCGATACTTGAGGCGGCATATTAAATAATATTGAAGAGAAGTAGTTTTACCAACTGTGGTAGATAAAAATATGGTTTTAATTTTTTAAGGTAAACGGCTTAGTAATTCAATAAGGTTTAATCCATTTAGACCCTGTAAAGATGGGTGGGGCGTTGAAACGACGCAATCTATCGCATTGGATTGCTAACTTTACTACCCAGGTTCGCCTTAAAATACAAACCCTAAGAGTTGATTACAGGCCTATTCACTTAGCGCAACTCTTGTTGAAAAGGGAAAAGTACATCGCTGTTAGAATCGAAATCTTTCCATCCGTACTGCTAGCCGAGTGTTCTACTCGCTGGAATATCGACCACACTGAACAATTGAAAAATATGTATAGATATTTTTTTTGCAGTGAATACCACACAAGAGTCCTAACCGAAGACACCTAACCTAACCTAACCCAACCGTCTAGAGCCAGTGAGACTATGGCATCCTCAATCAGGGTATGTTGTGAGGCTGAAGGTAGTAGGGAGAAAAAGGAGATGGGAAAGAGGAAGATTGGAAAGTACGTGGCTATTCAGGAATGGTCACCAAACACGGCTAGAGTCATATCAAGCAACGTTTCAATTCTGAATGGTGGTCTTTCAACAGGGCGATACTTGGAGTATCTACCACTCTGGGACGTGCCGTAAATATACTCGTATTATTTTATATTAATTAAATGTGAAAGAACACATATTAATTACAAAATGAACAGTATAATTTCTAGATTTTGATGAAAATTGGGTTTCTCAAAGTTCCGTAGCGCATTGTGGAAATGCCGTTGCAAGCTAACATTACTTTAGTTGATCTATAAATCCCACAAAGAAAATATTCTAAAATATTTTATGTCACAGCTTGAAGGTTTTGATATGACAAAAAAACATATTTTCTGCCTTATAGTTAAGTTAAGTTTAAGTTTTTTTCAAAATCAAGCACCAAGTACGAATTACCTTAAAACAGCTTCAATTGTGTGATTACATTGATAACCTTGTAATCCGTTTGAATTCGCAACTTCTGAAATTATACGGTTGTTAATTTTTGTGTAGAGGACATAATAATAGACATAATAACAAACAAATCAAATACTTGAATCAATCCAAGTGAAAGAGTCTAACAGAAGAAACGGTATGTATGAATGTGAATGAAGTAAGGAGTGTGATAGAGTTGTATGGCGGTCTGTCCTCTCTGCCTACCTCTGCGGGGAAACGGCGTGATTGTTAGTTAGTGAACATTTAAAACTTATGATCTAGTTTTAAAGAACATTAATAAAATATTTGATCATGGTAGTTATTCAAAGGCCGAAATAAAATACTCGATATTGATATCTGCATTGAACTATTAGAAGCGTAAAGCAACATTCGCAAGAGGGTAAAATGGGTGGTGCCGAGACTATTACTGCGTGGAGTTGGTAGTTTAAAATTCGCACAGTAGAAACAATTATCAAGACGTTGAAATAAATGCCTAATTTTTACCTGTTGGCGACAGTTTTAACTAATCTATGGGCGCAATTAGGATTTACTTTCTAACGTAGGAATTTTCTTTTCTTGTTTTAAAGCAGAGGTTTCCAAACTTTTTTGTCTCGTAGACCACATGCCGATTTTTTTCTGTTTTGTATAGACCCCCTGCTTTCCTAATATTGTTTTTTTTTAGCGTTGGGAAAACTTCAAAGTTTTGTTGAACGCTTCAGGAACTGCTAGATCTTTGAAATGAACCCTTCGCGGTGAACACTTCAATTGAAGTCGAACTCGCCAAAAAATAGTACTAGTCAGTAGAGATCTCAAATCGAAAAGTGCTAGCAAATCAAAAAAAATCCTCCGAAAAAAAGGACTAGTCGGTAGAGATTTGAAATCGAAAAGTAGTGGCAAATCGACAAAAAAACCTCCCCAAAAAAGTACTAGCAAATCGACAAAAAGTTGAAACTGAGAAAAAACATGTTACTCGCCAAATCTTAGTAGTTCTTTGGTTCTTAATAATATTTGAAGTTGAACTTCCATTGAAGTACTTAAAATAAAGTACTTCATCGAAGTCCGACATCAATTTTATTGAAATATATGAACTGTCGCAAAATGAAGTAGTTCGCACCAACGGAATTACCAACTTCAATTGAAGTATTTGTTCAATGAGACTTGAATGAAGTTGGGACTGCCGCAAAAGGAAGTAGTTCTTCGAAGTTTGCGGGAAGCCAACATTTTGGTGACGGCCTGCCTAAATGGAATCCACTTTCGTGGACCCCCATTTACGTCTCATGCACCACCAATTTTTTTTTTCATAGACGTGGACCCCTTGCAAGTCGGAATCGACCCCTAAGGGGTCGATATAGACCACTTTGAGAATTACTGTTTTAAAGTATTGTTGAGTGGCGATGGTTTTTACTTTTTAAAATGCAAAACTAAACGACGGTTATATCTTCAGGCAAAAGATCTTAAATAATTGTCGTATCATTATTTATCGCAAATATCATAAAAGTTGAACACTATGGCGATGTAATCGCATTTTTCAAATATGTAAAATAATATGTCTGGCCGAGGATTGCTCTGTGCTGCAGGAGTCCTTTGGCGATCATCTTTATTGGGGTCTCGTGACCTCATCGGGACATTCTATACCTAGCAGAGGTGGACAACCTTCGTGAAAAAAGGACAAGCAACTGCAACAGAAGTAACTGTTCTGGAATCCATCTGAGCAAAACCGTTCAGATTAAAAAATAAATGCAGTTTGTAGTCTAGATTATCCTTGACACAAAATGCATTTTTTGTTGATTTAGAGGGATCAATGCAGTTGTGTTTTATTTTTCTACTTTTAACACATAGACCCAACCTACATAAATTTACGATAAATCACTTTCTCCGGGTCTTTACATCGTAAACCGCGAGAGAAAAAGAGACAAGACAAGTTGTCACATGATAACGCACCACTTTTAGGTACGTAAGCATGTTTTCTGTCTTCCACGTCTCTGGCGACTCCGCCCACTATGATTTGCTATGCGACATAACTCAACGGTTTTTGAGGTTATATCCTATATTTTTGTTTATAACAATACTTTGAAAATGTTGTAATACAAATAAATAAAACATTATGTCGACATGTGCGATGAATGGATGTAAAAATTTGCGTCCATGAAAACCCTAGCTGCGCCCGAGTCAGGAAAAAAAAACAACAATTCTGACTACACTGTTTCGCAAAGCTATCCCTCCTGGTATAATTATTCCTTTGAGGATAGACAGGACTGCATTTGTGAAACAAAACAAATTCATTTCAATGTATTCACTAATATAATAGTACTGGCCTATTTTTTTAACTGTTTTTCTATTATCATCGTGCACAATAAACATTGTTAACGGCCCTCAACACTAGAAATCAAATTCTTGTATGGAGTATTACGAATTCTAAGGGATTCAATGCAAGATCTAAGTTATAACCCGCAAAAATGCATCTCTACTACCACATAACATAACATAAATACATTTTTCTATTGATTTCCATGTTGTAATTTTAATTTTTAATGAACATCTTTACATTTCCCGGCTAACTCGGAAAGCTGGCGGACCTTGAAGATAAAATTTTATTGAATTCTTTCGCAAAAAAATAAATTATTTTACTTTATATTACGTGGGTAACACATGAATCCAAAATATGAACCTGGGTAATAAGCTAGTTAGAGAGTATTTCATCACCTGTGAGTAAACAATTGAGTAACTACTCGTCAAGTGAATTTAATAATAGGATCAACGTGGCTGCAAAACAAATATTTGACGGGCAGCGTTAAGCAGTGGTGGTGAAACAGATATCATACACCACTTGACGAGTAACGTTAATCGACAGTTAACTCAAAAAATATTTATAAATCTCGATATTCACAAACATAATACAAGGACATGCAAAGAAATCAGACTACCGGAAAAGAATAAAACCAACACACAAAAACAGCTCACTTTATAAGGGATGAAATGTTATAATGCGCTGCCGGAAACCATCAAAATTATGCCAATTAATAAGTTTTAAATAGCCCGTAAGAACCGTTTAAAATACATTAGTAATATCAAGTAGTATATAAATTATAAAATTATTATTAAAATCAAAAAGAATATGTTCAAAACTTTGATATAAAATACAAAAAAACATGGGTATGCTCAAAATGCGACAGGTCAAAAAGAATATTTTATTTGAGGTTCTGTTAACCTTTTTAATTTTCAACGCGATTTTCATAAAACGTAATGGACTAGCATTCCACAGTTTGCATTCCCATGTTCAGCGTACAAGGTATTTTCTCCAGCATTCGTGCCTCGTCACGACAAAGGCTTTATACAAAGGATTATAAATAAATAGAAATATGCTCGGTTATTAAAACACGAATAGGAATGTATTATAATGTAGCCACTACTGTCTACTGTCATAGGAAATAATGTTTAACTGTTCTTTCGCAGACCCAGAAGGCTGTATAACTTGTAATGATAATGAATTTAGAAAAACATATTTTACTAGCTACTTGTTTTAAACCATGATGATGAAGTTTGTAGGAAAAACAAATATTTTACGTCAAGTCTATTATTTTTTAGGATTTTAAACCATAAAAAAAATGCCAGAGCTTAGAATGGAAAATATTATCAGCATCGCGCTGGTGCAAGATAAAGCATTCAGAATCAAAACGTTGCTTGAATCGGCTTTAAAAGTGTTTAGTGACCAGATCTGAATAGTCAGGTACTTCCTCACCTTCGTCTTCCCTATATCCATCCCCTCTCCACTACCTTCAGTCTCACAACATACCCTGGGGGATGCTTTAGTCTCACTGGCTCCAGACGGTTGAGAGCAATTGGGACTCTTGTACGGTATTCACACAACAAAGCCCTTACGTCATTTTTTTCTTTAGATCTATCTCAAACTAAGGTTAAATTGAGGTATCTCTAATACTGTATAGAATATGACTTAAATAAAAATTAATAAACCTAAAAAATGGTGCTGAACCTTACTTTGTTGGATTCTAATACAAAAAATACCACAAATGATTTATCTGTAAATTCTATATGAAATCATCTAACTTCTATGAAATACATTCTAAAATTTATGTGATAGGATTATTCATTATTTTTTACAGTCTACAGGAAGGGATATTTAACTAGATGAGTTGGAACAAAAAAGGTGAGTCAACAATATAATAATTTAATAATTTTGAAAATGCAAATGAGATCAGACAGTGAAATGACTTACCTACATAATCACTTGCTTGGATTTGAAAATATAACTTTTTAATTTGATTATTTTTATCTACAGTTCCAATTTTGAAAACTTCACACTCATATTCAATTAGAATCAAGTGCTTTCTGATAAAATGCAGTTTGGGAGATGATATCATTCTAGCTATGACGTCACAACCTTCGACCTTGAAAGGTAAAGCGCAACGGGGATTCACCTGGGTGACGCTGTTTAAGATGTCCGCTGGAATCTTCTGGTAAAAAATCAAATTGGTTTACAAGTTCTCGGAATATTATTTCTAGCATTTTAAAGTGGGGATCATTCGCGCGCCTCTGGCATAGACATAAAAAACAGTGATTTTGATTAATATTATCATTTTTTTTTCTAAAAAATGTAGTTATAGTTTTCAGATGAGATGATAAAAAAATGTAGTAATTTATTGAAAAAAGTAATGGTACAATTTAGCTGCATCATCCAGTATTAATATTGAAGATTATATTGATGATAGCAACCCACCAAAAGAAGATCATGTTTTATTCTTTTTTTTTTATAATTTTTAAAGTAAAAATCGTAACGTACAGGATTTAACGACATTTATTTTATAATAATTATTCTCACAAGCTCTTCACCCAAGTGAAACGATGTATAGCATGTACCACATCTAACAGATGACCTTTGGTATTCCTGTTTAATCGCAAGGGGTCCCCTGTTAGAAAAAAGAAGAAAAAAAACAGTCATCCTTGGGTGAGATTGGCTGACAACTAAAAGAGAAATTCAAACTTAGTCGGTGAAAAGCACCAAGAAATAAAAACAGTAGAATCGTTTAAGGGAGGGCTGTATGGGATGTCTGCTGGCCGTCAGAAAACTCCAGAAAAGGAGATCTGGAAAAGCTCATTTTGTAAAACTGGCTGCTGACAACAGAAAAATCCCAGTATCCAATTAATGACTTCAATAAAACCACCGGTGCATATATTGTTCACAAAACAACAAATTTAATAATTTAGAAGTACTATAAATAAAGAAAGCCATCAAAATTAACAATCATGTTCTCAATAATCAGTTAAATTTGTCCAGTATTCCAATATATATTTCCTGTAAGCTCATAAAATTTATCATTATTGTTTAATCACCTTAACAGTTGACGTTTTGTCTCTTTCAATTTTAATTATCTGCCTCTTTCTTTCGGTTCCTTTGTTAGAATGACTTAAATGTTATTCTATTGTTTTCTCGTTTGTCTCTTATTTTATGTTTTGTTCTCCCTCTGTATGTATATATAACCGCACACTTTGTATTTCTTTTAGTTTAGTTTAATTTTGTACCCTGATTATGCTTAGGTTAAGCGAAACCGGTCGGTCGTAAAAAATAAAATAATATCCGTGATCTCATACAAAGTTATTTTTGTGTTTCTTTAATGACTACGATTAATTCATTTAATTTTAAATCTACCCCTGACTTGCCTTTTCCTTGGATTTATTTTTAGTCCAGTGCAATAGTTGCGTTCTTTTCTTCTTTTTAGAGATATAAAACCCTTTTCAACCCATTGACATCGCGAAAGCCGGACGATGGTAAAGTGGATTGGCATTTAAAAGTGCCCTTAAAAAATAAACGACGTGAACTAAGAACTAACGCCATCCTTTGAAACTTTTGGCAGCCAAGATAAGCGGATTCCTACGAAGACAGTGAAATAGAACGCAATGGGCGGACCCTTCATATAAATAACCAATCAAAATATTGGCCCACATATTGAACAGTTAACATTTACAGTACCTACATTTTGAATATGAAATTAAATATTTATTAATATTTTTATGTCCTGAAAACAAAAATAAACAAGAAAAGTATTTTTTAAGCTTCTACTCAAAATTTAGTTTCCATCCCAACTATGATATTTTGAAAACTTATAACAATTAGTAATTTTTCCATTACTAGGTATGAAGAATTTCAAATTATTTAGCTGTATTAAAGGTAATCTATATCGACAGTTTTTTTTGTAGCAAAATAATCAAAAATAAAAACAAATAACTAGGGCAGTCGCTATAAAACTTTTTTATTTTTTTAAAGGTCCATCAAACATGCCAATCAACTCGTGGCGGCCTGTGACATTTTAGTGTGCTGGAATTCTAAATTGAAAAATACGATGTTATTGATGTTTTCGTAATCGAAAATGATTTTTATTTAAAAAATAAAATAAAAAATTGTATGAAGATTTTCAAGATTATTCAGTTTTGGTGGTGCACTGCACGGCTTGCTGAAAAATCTTCACAAAAAAAAATATATTTCGAAAACAAAATCGTTTTCGGCTAGAACAACATGAATCGTTATGTTTTTTTTTTCAATTTTAGAACTCTAGCACATAAAAAGTCACAAGCCGTCACTGCAATCAACATCACCTTGACCTGACAGCAACCATAAGAACCTATTTTTTTTTAAATACTGCAACCTCTCATTTCAAAATCAAGTGCGTTTATCACAGGGTTATGAAGACCGCTCACTATTCTATTCAAAATAAATTTCTTCTTATTTCCGTGCGTGTCAACCGAAACTGACCTCCGATTTCTCATCGAAACAGCGTAAGTAATAGTTCATCGATGGAGAATTTCGCAACAAGTTATTGGGCGGGCTTGACATAACGACGGGCAATTCCCCGCGGGAGGAGATCGCAGCGGGCAACCGGCATTCTAGCCGCTGGCCGCGGACATTGCGGGTATCGAGGGACAGAGGGACCGGGCTATCGGGCTCTAGAGACTCTCGAGGTATCGCGTTATGTCGTGCGACGCGCTTGATTGCGCGGGCCATCCGTCGCAGCGCGTCGCGTCGTGTCGTGTCGCTGTCGGGCGAGGTGGAAATGACGTGCGTTAATTGTATTATACTTTCAGACTCTTTGATCTCGCTGCGCGTTGGCTACGTTCTGGTAGGGATTTTCAAGAGCACCGGTTGTAGATCAAGATTCTGGGTGAAACTTAGTCAACCACGCCTACTTTTTTAAAACAGCTGACGAACCTATAATGGTACTCGTACCAGAGTGGTAGACACTTTTCAGTATCGCCCTGGTGAAAGATCGCCATTCCGAATCTAAACGTTGCTTGAATTGGGTTTAGCCGTGTTTGGTGACCAGATCTGAATAGCTAGGTACTTCCCAACACCTTCTTCTTCCCCATATGCTTCCCCTCCTCATTACTTTCAACGTCACAAAATAACCCCAATCAGGGATGCCGTAGTCTCACTGGCTCCAGACGGTTGTGAGCAGCTGGCACTCTTGTGCGGAATTTACTATATACATATATCTCGTATATATTTTTTAATAACTTGTTCATATCATGGGAGCAAAAAAAATCAAATTTAAGAGAAAAAATGATAAAACCGATAAGGAAAAACGCCGCTCTTTGTAGCTTCGAAACTTACAGATACAGCAGTCGACAGGGTGAAGATTAACCCAATGATAGCCAACCATCGATAAGTATAAAACACAAAAGGAACCAGACAAACATAGGTCTTTTTCTGTATTTCGGCCATCATCGATCAAAGATGGCATTACAAAAATGACGTACATAATTAAGCAGTAGAGGCAAGATACGGTTCACCCCAGTGAAAAACTAACATTCAGAATCACAACGTTCCTTAGAATGGCTTAAGCCCTGTTTGCTGACCCAATCTGAAGAGCCAGGTTCATCCGACCTTCAACATTACTTAATCCATCGCCGCCTTAATTTTCCTTCCACCTCAACAGTACCCTATTATCCCACTGGCTTCGTACAGATTAGTGTGGCTATAACTATAACATGAATCAAACGTTATTCATTAGTCAAAACCGTAGAATTGTGATCAAGATCCCAGGTACACCTGGAGGATCCTTTACGATTTTAATAGAAGCCTTATGTCTAATAACTTGGTATGTCAAAAATGTTTTTAGGTCAGAACTCTCCCATCCGAAAGAACCACTAAATACTGCCATTGTTTTGAAGAATTTCCCGGCAGAAATATCATCTGAACTTGGATGAGTTATCAGATTTCAATAACAATGAACTGTAGATAGTAATCTCTCATCGATCGATCGAAGATGGAAGTAATAATTGTTAAATAACTGAACACCACATTCCAAAGAACCCGAAACAACATTAAAAAATGTCCACGCCAAGTTCTCAGGAATCATGAGATTCCCGTAATTATAATTGCGGAAATTATCAGGCTGCAGTTTAATGGTTTCCTGAAAATCCACTTACTCGCATCCCGGAAGCCAAATCTTATTGCACAGGAAATCATAAGTGGTTGGGAGGGTCTAATGTGCAAAAAAGTATTTTATTTTGGATAATAATTATTTCGGGCGCTGTTTTCTTGCATACAAAGACAGAGATACTGGATCGAGATTCGCATCAGAAATGTCAATTCTCATATTCATATTCATAATCAAAATAATGATTTATTTTTTTTTTTATGCAAAGATCCGGCGTAAAGCACAAAAGAATCATTATTTTGCAAGTAGGTACTTTCTCATATTAATCCATCACTCAATAAGTTTGTAGGATGACATACAGTTGGCGCCACTATTGACAAATACATATGTTTTTTATGCCTTAAAATAAACGTGTCAAAATATCATAACAATCTGACGTTTAGTTCATAAGTTACAGTGGTTTGAGTGTCGTAACTTTTGTAATTTTCAACACAATGGAAAAATCGGAATTTCGTGTGTCGATGAAACATTTCTTTTAATGGTAAAAATACGGTTCAAGCAAAGCAATGGTTTAAGCCTCAGCACTCAAAATTGGCCCTAAACGTCACTTTTTAGCTTTCTAATACAAGCAATACTACAAATGATTCGTCTGTGAATCCTACATGAAAAGTTATGAAAATATCTAAGGTTTCCAGTGAATGAAAATTTTCAACTGAAATATTTTTAATTCTATGAAAAACGTACCAAAATATCAGTAAAATGTGCAGTTTGATAACCAGGGAAGGCATTTTTTTACGTTTTACCTAAAATTCTAGTATGCATTTAAAATAGAATTTAAAGGATTATTTGTAGTATTGCTTGTATTAGAAAGCCAAAAAGTGTTTTGGAGAAGTGGTTTGCTGATCTGTTGTTCCATAAACATTAAAAAAGTCCACAAAATAGTTTTTGGCCGATCGTAAATTGAAGTTGCCTGAGATAGCTGACACCTTAAAAATATCAGAAGGCAGTGTATTCACTATTTTACAGAAAACATTTTTTCACGAAGAAGCTCTATTCGGTGTGGGTACCGCGTTTGCTCACAGTCGATCAAAAACAACAACGCGTTGACGATTCAGAGCGTCACAAGTCGATCGTAACAATGGCGAAATTGCATAAATTGCACTTTGAATTGCTTCCCCACCCACCGGATCTGGCTTCCAGCGACTACTACCTGTTTGCAGACCTAAAAAGAATGCCCCAGTGAAAGAGGTTTGGCTCCAATGAAAACGTGATTGCCAAAATTATTGTTCTACAAAAATAGCATCAAATTTGTTAGAGAAGCGTTGGAATGAATGTATCACTCTAGAAGGAGACTATGTTTATGAATAAAATCAAAGAAAAAAACAGTCATCCTAGGAACTTATTGAGTAATGTGTTAGGTTTAGTTTTTGGCAATTAGTTTAGTATCCATAGCGACAACATCATTGCCACATATTAATCACATCAAGCAGTGTTATAAAAATGAAAACACGTTTAACGTTCAAATTTTGTATATGAGAGCGACCGAAAGTTTTCGTACCCTTGTAAGTGCCATATCAGCTTGCCCAAGCTTGGATATTATTTTGGAATTTCTCCGACATTGTGTAATAATTTATTTCAGTGTGCGTACTCCAATTTTCACTCAGTCACAATATTTTTCCCATATAAGCACATGAATTACTTAAAAATTATCAAAAATCTTGAAATATGTAGCATTAAAAACATTAAAATTGACCATATGGTGTCCAACAATAAAAAAAGAATCGTTGGACAAACTTCATGCGCTGGCAGAGGCGAGATGCTAGCCCACGCAGCCCGTTGACTACCTACCTACAGAGCACAGGTAACCTTTTACGGACTTGCACAATTAAGTTGTTTTTATCGGTGCAATATAATTTTATAGTGCAAATCATACTTGAAAGAACTGAAAAAATAAAATATCAACAGCATGCTGCAAATTGATAATTAAGTTCTAAAACTCGACCCCTTGGAATAACAAGGTTCCATCTGACACCGCATCGCTATGCGGTGTCAGATGGAACCTTAATAACCCAAAGGTAGCTTTCTATAGAGCCTATTATCGCATGATATTTCCGTGTCAGATGGAACCTTTGTTATGCCAAGGGGTCGAACTGCAAAAGAAGTGTGTTCCAGAGGGAGTAATCAGGGTGCAAAATGTGAGAGAAAAATATTCTAGGGGTTAATCAGGGTGCGAAACTGAGATAGGCGTCAATTCTTATGCCAGGGATAAATCAGAGTGTGAAAATGAAAAGAATGTGTATTCTAGACTTTCTGGAGGATAATCTACGAGAAGCAATTAGGGAGCAAAACTAAGGAAGACGTGTGTTCAAGATTCAATATTCTTAATGATAACCAGAGTGTAAGAATTTCAAATTGTGGCCACCTAGGTTTTTTGTCAACCAACTAATTACTCCGTTTCTATATTACATAAAATATTTAAAAAAAATTGGTTCACATCTACCATTTGTATTGTAATGTGCTTTGCCTAAAACAGACGAATGACACTCGTTTTCAATTTTTTTGTTGAACAGCTGAAGTATTTGTGTTCTGGCGCTTCTCCTTTAGAAACAAAATATGGCAGTTAGTTCATTTGTGATTAATACAAAAACTATATCTTTTGCCATTGTTTTTTGAGTTTTTTTTAAATATACAAAATTTCAGAGTAGAAATTGTTCTTAAATTCCAGATATTTTACTTAAATTGAAGTTTTAAAACATTATAAAATGTAGGACAGCATAAGAAATACTTTTTTTATAAACAAATTGATAGATGATAAAATACCAATTTATAATAATGCTTTTAAAGAAAAAAAGATGTTTAGTTTGAAAATGCCGATTACGCATATTAATGTTTTTTTACTGTCATATTTTCAAACGCCTTTTTCTCAGTTTCATCTTTTTGGGGTTGAACGCTTTCTGCACAACTACATCCACAACGCTATGGTACGTATTAAACGGTATAAATTTTTGTTTATATTTTTTAATCAGGGAAAATATCTTTTTTCATTTCAGGACATCCGAAGTCAAATTAATAAAGCTGAGTGTGTTGACGCCATGAAACTTCTTATCTAACTTGTAAATATTATTATCCATTCAACTCCTCGGAGTTTACGGTTTAAAATCAGCTTATACGCAAGGCGTTAATTAATATTTACAGCTGCTTATTGAAAAACAAACATATAATTTTATTATTATTGGAGTCCAACGGCCTTTGGGGTCATCCGTTGGTATCAATAAATGGCCTGTTGCTAAGTTAAGAATAATATAATCCAACCAGAGTCACGTTTCTGTACTTGATATTGTCTCTGAATGAATTTTCAATGAAGTCTGCAATTATAACGATTGATTATGATTGGGTTTGTTCATGAAACAGTATTTCATTGTTCATCTACTTTTGAGATTACAGTTCACTGATTTTGAAAGGTAATGAATAGTTAATTACTAAGAGTACATACATTTACTCTTAGTGTTCTTCAATATATATTCATACTTTTTTTTTCTTTCTTTTTATAACTATATTCAATATATATTTTTGTTACATTTATATTTTTTTATTTTTATTTTCCACTTCTTTTTAACTATATGTATATAGATATATTTTTTGTAATTAAAACACTTTTATATGTGGCTTAAACGCAGTACCTACGTTTCTATATTTTATACCACTGTACTGTTTTTTGATACTACTTTTTGAAAAATGTCCTTCACAACACAGGTTTTAACTGTTAAAAACAGTATGGAGGACAAATCTACATTTAAAAAAAAATGTTTTAATAAAAAAACCTGTTGAGTAAATAAAATATAATTAATGCAGTACCTACGTAAGTAAATGTGATAATATTGTTAACTTTTTAGTCTGTTGTGCAAATTTAATACTACTATTTTGTTTTTTTTTCATCCTTTATAAATTTTAACCATTTTTCACATGTAATAAAACAGTTTTAGACATAATATTAAAAAAAATATTAATTTATAAAATTTCCAAAGTCCAATAACTAGCGATGGAAGAATTAAACTGTTTCTTACATTTCACACAAAGAAATAAATACATTTCTACATGATTATCCCAAAACAATTTACTTTAAAGCCTATTTAAGTTGAAAGTTCCTGGTGATTTATTTCTGGTTACCCACGAGAAAAATATTCTGGAAAACCAGGAATAATTCGTGATGCAGCTTTTATGAAGGTAAGCAAATATACCTGTATAACGTCTAAGTACAATGTACATAACTTGGTACCTAACAGTATCTAAATCTACACACTAGGTGCATGTTATACGAGTAACTTGCAAGTACACAAACGTCTTTATATTAGGTACCCAATGCTCGGTGCCACCTTTCTACATAAATAATATTCAATTTGTTCTCTGTCATCTCGACTAATATGTTCACATAAACCCGTGCAATTCACAATTCAGGGATTAAACTGAGAAATATAACTTGAGGGATCAGGAATGAATGAATTCTCCGCATGCAGTATTTGTCCTAAACTAGGGCTGCCAATTTATTCAACGAATATTCTAGCATTTGAAGATTTCAACTCCCGGATATAGATTTTAATCATTTTCCGTACTAGTAGTTAAATTCTCCTAAAAGCATCGGGAAATATACGATTTGATCGAATATTTAAGTAACAAATCGACAAACAATCTAATTGCACCTCGGCGACCCTACCGTAAATATGTTTTTATATCAATTTCTATACTCGAATTAAATTCGCAAAACGCCTTAAAATTACTTTTGACCGAGTAAATTAGGTAATTTTGATTCAAATTAAATCATATATTGCGCAATGCATAATTAAATATGAATTTGGCGATAAGTATGATCATAACAATATTCAAAGACAATTTTTACTTGGTTTGTAGAGTTGATAAAACGGGAAAAAAACTCATTCTTGAACCTGCGTACCAAGAGTTTCAGTTTGCTTCGGTTTTTCAGAGTTTGGAATAATAGTACAATCGTAGCCGGAAAGGCAAAAGGGCTCAAGCGCCACTTTAGGAAGTTTTCATCAAAGCACTTTACATTTTTTTGTTTTGTTTTTACAATAAAATTCATAAGTCTTCCGTACCTGGTTGAATTTTTGAAAAAAAAGTTAACTTAGGTAACTCAATGCTCTGGCTGAGTTACTTAAAGCGACAAAAAGTTTTAAAAAGTCCCAAACTTGGGTCGCTTGAGTCAAGCCTTCTCCGAAATGGTAAATATATTTTAGATGGCTGAAGGACCACAACAGTCTTCAGAATCAAACAAGAGTCAGAGCATTCGATTGCGAAAAAAAACTGATCAAAACTGCATATTTAACTAGTTTTTTTACCAAAGTGTCGTTTAAGCCCTTTTCCCTTTCCAGCGACCATATGAATCTAAAAAAATGGTAAAAAATTTCAGATCAGAATATAAGTCGTTTGAAATGATTACAATGAGTCCATGATTACATCCCTTGCTTTCTCGCTTTTCTCCGTTTTTTACCACACGACGTATGATTTCACCGCGAAAAAATGTTTTTTATAAATTCCAAAACAACTTTTTGACCAAAAACTTGTCTTCTAGAAAGCTGGGAAATCTGTTTTGTACTTGAAATTTCAGTGAAAATTACAGAAATGGTAAATATTTACGTAATATTATGAAAATAATTTTGGTAAAACGCTTTTTCTACGTAATTTTAAACAAAATAGGACAGACATAATGTATTAGATTGAACTGAACAGTTGCGCTTAGCAGCCCTACCTTACATGCACCTCCGGAGGACATTGTTCGCGGACTATGCAAGGGCTATATTTAGATTCTGAATGCAGCAAACACACATATGTCTAGAGGAAGCCATATCTTCTCGTAATATTTATTTAAATAGCGGCCGTGATAGTATGCAAAACGCAAACCTTATACACGGCTAACTTTGTGTAAAGTACGCGTAACACGAATGCGGCTTCAGAATTGGGCATAGGAGCATCGTCCTCAGGATGAGCGTTGTTCAACAAGCAAGAGCCTTATTTGTGTTATGTTTCTATGTTATTTTACCAAGTAACCCGTTTATTATTGATCAGTATCGCGTTAATTATGTGTTATAACGAATTCGTAATATGGTACCACCCTAAATAACTAATGTCTAAGAAGCATTTCCAGTCGTTTTCACAACTCAAACTGAACCCAAACCAGACGTTTAGCCCATGCAGATAGAGACTTAAAACCGTGTGTTCCATTTAGTTCGGGGGGTATGTGGTGCGGAGAGGGGGACCTCGCGTTCGACAGTCGACCGTTGCTCACGAACCACGCGAACCTTAAACGTAATTTACTGAAAAAATAATCCAAAGCGAGCTCTTTAACGAATTGGCATACGTATTGAGTAGGGAGGTTTGCTGGAAGTATATTTTTTCATTTCACATATGGGCGCTGTCTGAATGGGTGTTCTGATGTTGATTGATTTCGTAGATGGAGTTTACAGCTGTCTTAAATATAGTCCCGGCCCTTTATCAAATGGGGTCTGGAGCACTAGAATGTTAACGGCTATTTAAAACTTTAAAACAATTCCGCCCAGATTTGCCTCTTTCCATATTATCCTTGTTTTTGTGAATACCGCACAAATCCCAAATGCCCGGAGCCAGTAGGAATATGGCATCCCCAATCGAGGTTTGTTTCGAGGCTGATGGAAGTGAGAAAGGGAATGAGATGGGGAAGAAGAAGGTTGGGAAGTCCTGATTTAATTTGGTTTCTACTGTTGTTTTCACGCATTTAGGATAATACACTAACAGCACCGAAACGCCGCTGCCTGTTTGATTACCGTAAAGGTACGGTAGTAATTTACAAATTTGGCTTAGTCAAGAGGTAACGGGTTCAATTCCTACAAAGTAAAAAATAAATCATTTTAAGCCTTTACAAGGTACGCGGGTTGTGTAGTGAGGAGGTAAAAAACTATATAGATGTGGCTCCACAGTGACCCTCCGTCCAGAACGGCTTACTTCAACTGCACCTGCATAACACCGGGCCTGTGTAAATAACTTCGGGAAATAATTCAATTCTTTATAAGGGAAGATTCAATTTTAAACATTCACAAAATCACGGCCACACTAAAAAAAACCTTTTCGTGGGCGTGCCGCATCGCCAAAAGTTTTATTTGAAATAACCATCAAAAACCTCCCACTCTCAAACTGCAGAAATTAAATAAGTAAAAGCTTTAATGATATGTATAGGATTGTTCATCATCCCGTCACTCATCACCATACCAAGAAAACGAAGGCTGTATCTAATAATCGTCTTAATACCGATATTTTTTCCGGGTTCATCTCTACCATTTGAGGAGAGAGATCATATTATGTCCAACTAGACTTGAAGATTTTCGAAGATGTGCTTAGAATACCACGTTTAATTAAAACGTGAAAAGGTATCTGATGAGCTGATTATTTTCTATCCAGGTATTATAATAAAAAAAAGTTTTACAAAAAAGAAAATTATTGGGGAAAATGATATCATAATTATGATTAGTATTGTTAATTAAATATATGCTTTTTTATCAAACTCTAAAACAGAGGAAGTCCAAATTTTTTTGCACCAATTGGAAGTATTTATGCAGAAAGCGCCAAACCCACAATTTGCCAAAATTGAGTTTTGCATGTTTTCCTATAGATAAATACAAGATTTATATCTGGTGAAAACATCCAAGCTCCAAATGCAATAGATTTGTAGTAATTTATTTTTTACTAACCCACATTGCAGATATTTGTCTTAAATTGAAGTATAAAAACATTAAATGTAGGATAACATAGGAAATACAATATATTTTTTAAATAAATACATTAATAGCTTTAAATTGCCTATTTATAATAATTCTTTTAAAGAAAAAACACTGATATTCACTTTACAAATGCCGTAATGTGTTTTCGTATCGTCTTATTTTCAAACGCCTTTTCTCAATTTAATCTTTTTAGGGTTGGATGTTTTCTGCATTACTACGTCCAATTTCCGCTCAATTATCACCAGCCTAGTAACATTTAAGTTAATCATTTTATTTCAATGTTGCAACATTTAGGCATTCAACGAAACGCTTCTATCGGTCATATGACGATGAACCAAAATTAAACCTGCAGTTCTTCGAAATGAGCTGGTCAGATTTGTACATTCGTGATAAAGTTTCATTGCAACATGGTGAATAATTGTTAGAATATACGAAAAAACTGGTTAGGTTGGCATTTGAAACAATCCAAAATAAACCTGATTGTCAAACTAAAATGTCACCATTGTGCTCAATGTTGTTGTTATTCTTGAAGCTTCCAGCCAAAAGCAGCCACATATTATGTAATGACATAAAATTGACAATGTGACATTAAGTATTTTATTCAGTATTTCCACCAAACGATAAACGAATAACCGACAGATACTCAAAACTCGCCTGCAATCATGGTACGTTCTATTGGCTTTAGAAGCTTAGTACCTTCAGATCCTTTGGAGGAACTAGTTGTATTCATATCAAATAAGGAAATATACTTCATTAAACATTTACCATAAGTGGATTATTCAAAAGTTCATCAGCGCTGAGCAAAACCATAATTTTATTTATCAACTTTATGTTTCTTACATTTTTTTAATATAACCTACCTCACAAGGTTATTAGAACCTGTTCTGAGGTAATTAAATAATAATTGTCATAAATAATAAAAGCAGGAAAGCATTAATTAGCAAAGATTTTTTAAATTTTTTATAGTGAATACCGCACAATAGTCCCAACTGCTCCCAACCGTCTGGAGCCAGTGAGACTACGGCATCCCCATACACTACCGCGGGGTATGTTCTGAGGTTGAAGGTAGTGGGGAGGGATGGCGATGGGGAAAACGATGGGGAACAGGAAGGTTGGAAAGTACCCGGCTATTCAGATCTGGTCACCAAACACGGCTAAAGCCATTTTAAGTAACGTTTCAATTCTGAGCGGTGGTCTTTCACCAGGGCGATACCATGAGAACCTTCCACTCTGGAACGTGCCGCAAATATACTATTTATTATTTTATGTAAATTAAATGTGTTATGACACATATTAAATAAATACATTACAATACGTCTTACCACTCGACCATGCAGGCCGTTAAAGAAGGAGCCTTCAGGGGAATTAATTGTACCCATAACAAATAAGTAGATACCCGTGGTTAGAAAAATCACAACGATTATTCTTACTCAATAGCCCATCAGTTCTACGCAAAACCATTGAAATAAATAATAAAACGAGGAGTGCGTTTCATTGCATTCCTTGTGTATTTGAAATCGTTGAGTTATTTATTATTATTAGCAACTAATTGGCCGTGTGTGTCCAAAGGCAGCAGCTCCTTTCAAGGCTGCATCAGATGCTAGTCCTGTTGGTTGTTTATCTTTAAATCCTCGGGTAATTACGTCCAAGGATGCCGTAAACACGCCCTCGTATTATACCCCTTTGCGCCTGTTCCTTCATGCATTATGGGTATCCTTGTTGACAAGAGAGCTTAATCTTAATTAATTGGAAATACGTATCGTTTCAATTATATTGAATATATGTATTGAAATAACTTTAGAATAATATGAACGGTCTCGATTGATACCCTGCAGTGATTTTATCATCAAATAACTAATATTATTTAACATTCATAACTAACTAACCATCACGCCGTTTCTCCAAAGGGGTAGGCAGAGAAGACGGGCCGTCATACAACTCTGTCTTGGCGCACACGCATTGCTTCATTTCATTCATACATCGTCTTATACATACCCTTCTGTTATTTTGACTTTTCATATGGCTTGATTCACTTGATCGTGCCATGTCTTCGGGCGTCCCTAACGTCTTCTTCCATTCACTTTCGCAACATACATTCTTTTCAAAATGCTTTCTTCGTTCATTTGCTCTACATGCCTAAATCATATAAGCGTCCCTTTCTTGATTCTATTCATTACGCTTAAATCAGCCTTGCATTATTTCCGGATATCCACATTTTTAACAGGGTCATGCATGGTTTAACCGTACATATGCTTCAGGGATCTCATTTCCACCGAATTCAGTCCATATTCATCCTTCCTCTGTCAGTTCCATGCCTCACTGCCATACATCAGGGTTGGTATAAGCACTCCATTGTGGACTGCTAGCTTCGCTTCTTTAGACAATAACATACATACGTTTTTAATTATGTGTAACAAAAGAACTCAAATTATCTAAAGGTTTTAGGTCGTTTAACCTTGCATGAAAAGTAAAATCTATTTTTACAAATGTACGTAAATTCAATAGTGACCTTGAAGAAATTCAATAAAATATGAACAAAGGTGGCGGTGTCCTGATGTTTTTGTTGAATAAATCACAGAGGTTTGATACTTAGTAGGTACCCCTAATTATTCCAAATTTTCCAATGCGTCAGAGCCGTGAGTCGAATTAAGACTGGAAGAAATTATTTTTCAACACGTGAATCTGCCTACAGACTTATTCTATTTGGACGTCTGATTTGAAGGAAACGAGTGAAAATGGATGAAACAAAGGACTTGGCGTAATGAAAGAACAGTTGAACGTCCGAACCTTTCGACATGGTTGCTTTAAGTAGCACGTCGGAAAGTTCTGTAAACAGTCATATACTAGGAAACCACACCATCATTGTTAAATAAAGAAATGGATTCGCTTGGTTATTTTGCTTGTCCTTAATTTGATACGTATACAAACATGTCGTCTGGAAAGGCAAAAGGGCTGAAGCGACACTTTGATAAAAAATGAGTTAAATATGCAGTTTTGGTCTTTTTCTTTTTTCTGCATCGAATGCTTTGACTCTCGTTTAATTCTGAAGGCTTTTGAGGCCTTTCATTCGTCTCAAATATATTTACAATTTTGGGAAAAGGCTTGACTCAAGCGACACAAGTTTAGGACATTTTTTAGCTTTTTGTTGCTTCAGGTAACTCAGTGTGAGCATTAAGTTACCATAGCATAGAGTTAACTTTTTTCCCAAAATCCAACCAGGTACTGAAGACTTATGAATTTTATTGTAAATGTATAACTTTAAAGTGCTCTGATGTAAACTTACCAAAATAGCGCATCGGCCCTTTTGCCTTTCCGGCGACGTTACGTCAAGATCAGTGTGCTTGAGTTTTCAAACGAAAAAAGTTATTTTATAGCAATACTTGTTCTGAGAGGGTTAAGTAAAAAAAAATACAAGTCGTACGTCATGATTAAGTCAACTTGTCGAATCTTTTATTTCATATTAAATTTGAAGTTTCTTTTCACGACAACAATTCTCGATGCATCACTGTCCTTTTTTAAGGAAAATCTAGTTATTTGTCAATAGATACGCTGCCTTTTCTGCGAAACCTGCCCAATGGCCATTGCAAAGTTAAAAATAATCTCTGTATCTCTAGCACATAACGAGCGAGGATATTAACAATGATTGCTGTTCGATAAATGGTAGATGTCTGACGTGAAGTCAGCGATGAATTGTGGTCATGGCTATTAGGAGGCAGCTACAAATCGTAGAGCATCTCAAACTAAGTACAAATGCTCAGTGCTACATGGTGCAGTTGGCTATATTGATGGGTGAACTCTGAAATACCCTAAGCGCAGTAAAGAGCTAGGACTCAGTTATAGTTTGGTCTTAAACGTGAACAATATTTTTTCCTTAAACCTGTTTTGAAACACGCAAATAAGAAGCTGTTCCTTGAAATTATTTAACCCCTTTGAATTACTACCAAGTGGATGTAAGTGTTCTCAAATTTCGCTAAGCCTAATCAGAATTACTAACTAATTAACCATCACGCCGTTTCCTGTGAGTCGGAGAGAATGGAACGCCATACAACTCTGTATTGGTACACACTCCTTTCTTCATTCGCATTCATAGATACTCTCCTGTTATTCTGATTTCACATGGCCCGAATCAAGTATTTGATTCACTCGATTTATTCTTTCATTCACTTTCGCATCATATATTCTTTTCGCACTCCTTTCTTCGTTAATTTGCTCTACATGCCCAAACCACCTAAGCGTCCGTTTCTTGATCATATTCATTACGCTTACTGATTGCATTCCTTCCGGATATCCATATTTTTAGCCCGGTTTTCAGCAAGTAAATTATTATTAAATTTCAATTTAGTTTCAGTAAATATCATTAATTATCAGTAAATATCATACAATATTATTAAATATCAGTAAATACCAGCAAAAATCATTAAATATTATTTTATGTCATAAATACCATTAAATATCAATCAATATTGACAAAACAAATAAAAATCTTCAAACTTTTGAATGTCTAATTTACTCGTAAATAATAATTCAATTGATACCCAATAGACATGTTTTTCAATATTAATCATTTACCTACACTCCAGATGATTCCCACCGAGCGCGCGTGTATATTTTGATTGGCGATGATAACAAATTCATTTTGACAATCAAATGGTGGCGAAAGCATTTATCGTATCCTGAACCTCTTATAAATTTATCTGATCATATAATTAGTTAAATCTTTTATTATATCAGGATGGTATTAACTAATATGAAGAGGATATCCATAAAACATATAATTTATAAAATATTTCGTATTTTAATCACCCTAAAGGTGATTTTTCATAAAAACAGCGCTATAAACATTATTATTCTTTAATTGAATAGTTTACTTTAACTTATAGACGAGTGATTTATTTTAAATCGACACATTTTAAATTAATTTTAACCTTTACAGATCGCTTTATTTTCGGGGTGTTTTATCGGTATGGAACAATAAATAATTAATAAAACAATTTTAATAAGACTATGACATACAAAAATACACCAGAAAATAAAAGACTTGGTTGCGACCGAGAATCAAACTCGGGACGACTACTCTATCCGAGAGTAACGCATCTACCTATCCACTGTGGTACAGAAAGCTTTTTATGTACTGTAGTTTTTAAATAATCTCATTTCATCTATCTTTATATTTGTAAACAAAATTATATCCGAATACAATTGAAAACATAAAATTGACTAAATAATAGTTTCTGTTGTTTAATTCCTTCGTAAACATTTTCATAGAAGATTCAGCATACGAGCCCATTAAAAATTAGTTGACCAGATAGCTAGTGTATTTATGTTGTTAAGATAAAAGAATTCGTGATAACATGTTTTGTTTTCATTCTGATGGGATCCTAGCATAATTAACAATGGAGGCCGTTGATTTAAATCAACTACCCAAGTCAACAAACGGAAGGTCTAATTTAATTGGTCTAACCAATGTGAATAAACGCCATATTGAAGAATATCTGAAATGGGAAGACCTTATTCTTTTTTTATTATTATATTTAAAAAAAGGCAAACATTCATGAATAACGTGACAATATTATTTGATTTTTTCCTACAAGCATAATTACTAGCGAAAAATGTTGCTTATACAATGACAGAGAAACCGACGCATTTATCCACTAGGCTACTTAACGGTTGTTTAGTATCCAAGTGGATAAATAAGAAAGTAATTAAATTTACTGTACTATATATCACCTGGCTGTCCCTATACATCGTCGAAAATAGCCAGTGTATGTTTAGCTCGAAGATATTTGCCGACCAAAGTAACAACTCCTTTTGGAGTTACCTCTTCTGTATAGCCAATCAACGTGATTGTCTTGGTAAAATCGTGCAACCTGTGGAGTTAATTGATTTATTGCTTGCTTTAATTGCTCAATTCGTTTTTACAAAAGTTGAATTTATTGATGTTTTAGAGGAAGGATGAAAGTAGACTGAATGTTGTGGAAATGAGCTGTTAAAATAGCATAAACTGAAATAATGAACAAAAGAAAGGAGTGTGAAAAAGAATTAAAGAAGGGGTCTTCATCAATCCTTTGAATCGGGTCATGAGGGCCTGCAGTCTCCCTTCAATTCATTAAAATATTTAATCTTCCAAAGACGCGGTCTCTTAAAAACATTCGTCCTTAAAAATATTGTGAAATTATATTGGCTGATTATTTAAACATCGTTTTGCTACGAAATTTGAAATTACTAATGATAAATTGGACATAGTTATGCAGAAAACGTCCAACCTACAATTTGACAAAACCGAGCGTTACATGTTTTCATATAGATAAATACGAGATCTTCTGATAACATCGAAGCTCCAAATGAAATATTTTTTTGGTAATTCAATTTTTCACTTATACACACTGTAGATCGTGATGTCGTGGCGCTTTCGCAGCTTCCTGACGTGTTTATGTCTTTCTTGTTATTTTTCGCCAAATAAGTAGAATATTTCACAAATTACTTCTTTAAAACTCCTGTACTGTACGACAAATTCAGAAAGTCCATTCTTTTAATTTCGCTCCCATGCCCTAAATCGAAAAAAAAATAAAAAAATTATAATAATCATAATTTTAAGTTAATAATTGTGTCTATCTGATGGGACCTGCCAGGTAAGTATGTTCCTGTATATTTTCTTATTTAAACTAGTAATTAATATGTAATGATAGAAAGTAAGATCTGTACAGCGCCCTTGAGGTGATTTTTCACAAAAACGGCGCTTTACAAATCGTCCAAATATTATTATTATTATATTTGACTTAAATCGTAGTTTAAAAACATTAAAATGAATGGTAACTTGGGATTTTTTTAAAATTATTACATAGATAGATTATAAATTACCTAATTATAATAATTCTCATAAAGAGAAAAACACTGATTTTCACTTAACAAATGCCACATACTCGTAATGCTTTTGTACCGTCATATCGTCATAACACTTTTTTCTCGGTTTCATCTTTTTGGGGTTTGATGCTTTTTGCATAACTACGTCCAATTTGTGTTCAAACTTACTAAATGTATTTTAAGTCACTTTTAATTTTTTTAAATTTTAAATATCATCATATATACTTGGTTTAGCAGGTTAGTTTATATTGGTTTTTAATATTTTATTGTAATTGCATTTTTGACCCTAACTTTTAAATATATTTTTTGATCTAATGCACATAGGACAATATTTGAATTGTTTTTTTTTTTTTGATAAAACTCTAAAGATTATTGCTACCCCCGCAGAATAGATGTTATCTAGAGAGGCGGGTAACGTACATGTGGTACATAAGTCGATAAACTTCCGGGTTTCCGGCAATGAACTGTAATATATACAATGTAACTGGAGTAAGATTTTTTTATAAAACCTATTTAGTCACTAATGTTTGCCAAAGTTTCCTCGAAAATCGCAATAAATTAAATAACTCGGAGAGCGTATTTAAAAATAATGGGTGTGATATTTTTGGTTGGGTATTTTAGCTGTAAATCCAAAACAAAATTTTGTTAAAAATAGGCTCCCAGTGCGATCCTCTTAATGGAAAAAAAATCAATGTAACATATTTTCCTCAGAGTTTTATGAATTTTCGAAACCCCTAAAATTTCGCGGTATGAGCGCGAAACTCGGTTAAATTATATTTAATAGTGTGTTAAACAGTGTTTACTTGAAACAAGAAAAAAGTTGTTTTAAATTAGGTTTACTTTCATTTAATTTCTAATGTTAAACAACAAACTTATTGCTTTCCACGAATAAAATGAAAAAACTTTCTGACATTATAACAGTTTTAATTTTGTCTTTTGAAAATTTTACGAAAAAGTCATTTTGAAAGTTGCTTTTACATATAATCTTTGACCTATGGAATGGTGTTATGCAGCATTAAACCGGTCATCTCGCTATAAATTAAACCTAATACCTTTATTTTATTTTATTATTATTTGAATAGGATGTGCGAAATGTCAAATATTGTTTTAATTTATGTCTCATTATTTTTAAATTGATTTTATTTTGAATCATTTGTTCATTATTTTATTTTTTTATTATTTGAAAAACGTACTCTGAGTGAAATTTGGTTTTCAGTTTTGTCATCCGACGAAATTGAAACATATTCCAAATATCTTCAATCAAAGCACCGGTGCTCATATTCTTCACAAAAATGGTCATGGCAACAGAATAAATAATTTAAAAGCACTAGAAATAAAGAAACCCATTAAAATTACAAATCATATTCTTAGTAGTCCAATATGATGTATATTTCCTGTAAACTCATAAAATTTCTCATTTTTAATCACCTTCTCAGTTGACGTTTTACCTCTTTTTTTTCATATTATCTGTCTCTTTTTCTCCGTTCCTTTGTTATAATTTTAAATGTTATTTTATTGTTTTCTCACTGTTCTCTTATTTTATTTCATATTGTGGTATCCCTCTGTATTTATATATAACCGCACACTTTGTATTTTTGTTTAGTTAAATTTTGTACCCTGATTATGCTTAGGCTAAGCGATACCGGTAGGTCATAAAAAATAAATTAAATCTGTCGTCTTGTACAAAGTTATTATTTCATTTTCATTATTACAAGGTTATTATATTGAGTATTGATAGGATTAAAAAAATACTCTACTATTTTTTTTCTCTGCTTAACGTGTTAGTATATTTTTGTTTATTCATATTATTAACAAAGAAACGCCCCAGAAAATTAGTAAATAATATCGTAGAAACGCTTTTTGGTTAGCGTTTAACAAGACATTCAATTGCATAATTGCACACAGCTGTTTGACTTCACAAACATCAGTAGATTAATTAAATCTAATGTAAAGTCAGCCAGTCATGCATATGCTTTCGATTTTCTGAGAATTTACAGTATCATAAGTGGTCAAGGCAAGACTGTGAGTTGAAATCGACAGTGAGAATATATTATGTGACCAATATGGTAATAAATATACTATATCTCTGCCAATTCAAACGACAAGTATCGTATATTTTCACACCATATTTGTACATCATGAACTAATCACTGGAACATCAATTATTGTTTGTGCGCTTACTCCGAGCGTAGACTGGCAGACAAGTCAAGTTATGGATTGTATTTGTATCTTATTGAACACAGAACACAGTTTCGCACAGAACACAGAACACAGAACACTGACTTACATATCATGCAAGTCAAGTACATCTGGAGCTAAAAGTAAATCGCAGGGATGCGAACCACATCGATCGTTGTTTTATTTTTATGATTTATAGAGCACAATTAATTTTTTATGTTAACAACATTTTTTATAAGCTTTAGTTCTCAGACTTCACCCGAGTTTTCCTTGCTATTTTAACGTTTTTCAATATTTAAATGCTCCATAGCTCATGATAAAAAAGTTGTTATCTGAAATAGTTCATAAAAGCGGTAATCTCTAAATTCCAGCCACAGCTTTTATTTTTTTTAGGGCAGAAAAATATTTTCAGGTTACGAATCACATGACAATATTTAAAAAAAACTCCTACTACCATCATGATAAGCGGAATTTTTTAGGTGAAAACCCGACGCATTTGTCGATTCGGCTACTAAACATTTGAGAGATTTTCTGCTTCAGATTTAGACAGCAAGCATTTTTTTGCTGCACAAGATATAACCCATCTTATTACATTGATCTCTCTCAAAGTTACGGTAGGTAATCTTAAAATACTCCTCCGAAGTGATGGATCGTCAACCCCTTAACTTTATGATGAAAAAAAGTGAACAATAATATTATTGCATAGTTAGACACTTTACATACTTATAACGTTCTGAAAGCTAAAGTGCCATACTAGTTCTATTTGGGTAATTCTATTAAGTTTATTTAAGTGGCATAATATATCTAATCATTTCTTCGTTTATCAAAAATATGACATCGGCTTTGGATTTCATTCCTTCAATGAGTAAAAAAGATAACAACAATTCCGAATTATAATTTCTTTTGTCGTGGGAACCCTAATCACTATAATATATAATCCGAAAATTGGCACCATGTCGAAATTATTTAATGCGACACTAAAAATAAAAAAAAACAGTGAACAAGGATGTGTAAAATTAGTCGAAGCTAAGTACCAACGCGCTCGGTACGCGAGATTAGAGCAAATTGTCGGGACACACCCTCAAATTACATTATAATATCTAAAGCCGAACATTTATCTCCGAGAACATAATCAACACCATAGCATAATTTAAGCCAGCGCGTTGAGATCACGATAAAAAGTCGGCGCCGCGGATACAATGATTCGCGAGGCGGTATGTCTTCATCAACGCCGCGCAGGAACCGAGCCGGGATACCGCGCAACCTTCGGCAACCTTCGGCAACCTTCCAACTCCCCGGGTTCATGAAACCCCGGTAGATGGATGCTCCTGCACAGGGCCGCGAGGTACAGCTGCCAGTGTGCGATATAAAAAACTAAGAGAGACTTTTTTAAATACGAGTGGCTAACGTAGAGATTCCTCATCGAATGGCCTAAAATTTCCACATATTTAAAAATGAGACAATTTCAACATATTGGTCACATCACGTCACAAGTGATAAATACCACATTGTCCAAATAATAATTCTGGGGAATATCTTATGTATTCGAAACATTGGTGGTTGCTAAATGTCCATTATGTAGTCAGGCCCGGCCCTGAGCCAAACGGCGCCTGGCGCAGGTAAAATTTTATTTCGAACAAAAGATTAGTACCAACTCGTATCAAGTATTAGACGAGGGGCGCGGGTTTGCAGCCTTTAGAATAAAGATTGCTCTAATGATAGCCAACTTTTGATAAGAGAGAGTACGAGAAGAATAAGTTTTTTAAATCTACTTATGAAATTAATATTGCTCTTGTATAAAAAACGTGCATTCATGAGAAAGAAAGCCATCGCAACCTACGAAGATCTGGTAATACTTTTTAATAATAATTATTGTTCGAGTATAAATATTATGAAACCAAACCTTTTTTGTAAATTTGACTCAAATTGAGGTGAAATTTGTCCAGTAATAAAATAATGCATACGACGCATATGAACATAAGTCAATTGGAGTAGAATTACTTTTATATTTTACATCCTTGCATTTTATCCCACAAATTAGATTATTTCGTATAGTAAAATATTTTCAAGGTATTTAACAATGGCTTTAAGATTTTTTATAGCTTCTTAAAGTACAAAATTGATCAAAAAGTTGTTCTAGCCATCGTAGCGTGACTTTCTTAAGCTTACATTTCATTATTTAAAATCTCCTCTTTCATATTCCGCTTGTGCATGCTTCTACCACACATTCAACATGGAGGGATGTCATTTATAATATTGTCGTAAGGGTATTCGCTGCAAAAGGGTAAATTTCAGAGGCATCCCCTTAGTTCGGCCGCCCGCAAGCACCGCACCCATTTCCCATACGAATGTGGCGCCCCTGTTCCTGCCTCCTACCAAAGATCAAACGCACTGACTCCATAGAAGAATGAGCGACCACTTTGCTAAGCTGAATTCCTGGTATTTTCAATGGAATCTCCAACGCTTTCGTTTACAAATAATGACCAAGCAGAATTTAAGGTAAATGAAGAGGTGAAGTATTTTTAAATAGGTACTGTCAGTACCCTCAAAGCTCTTTTTCCATGTAGCACGTCTTGCCACGTAATCTGTCTATATTTTCGTAAAAATTCACACATCACCGGCGAACCGATTGTTCACACGGTTTTTTTTAAATAAATCTTATAAAAACTCGACTATTTTGCAATATCATTTCGCAAGTAAATAAAAAATATTGATGCTCAATATAATGTACGAGTATGTTGTTTTCTGTAAATTATGTTTGGTATTTGTTTCGAGCTATAATAAGAATGGCACAGGCCGCACAGGCCGCATCGTCAAAATGATAAAATTGTGAATTGGGGGAAAGTGGAGAAAGGAGAAGGGAAAGAGGATGATTGGGAAGTACCTGGCTTGTAAGATCTGGTCAACAAACAAGGCTAATGCCATTTGAGGCAGTCGATTGTGAATGATGGTCTTTCACTAGACTGACAGTATGTGCCACAGTAGAACGTGGTATAAATATAAAAAATAACATCTACAAAATAAATCAAAATTGAAGAAATGGAAAAAATAACTTTGTATAAGATCCCAGATATTAATTTAATTTTGATGACCGACCGGTTTTGCTTAGCCCAAGCATCATCAGGGTACAACATTGAACTAAACTAAAAATACAAGTAAAATAAAATAAAAGTACATACAGAGGAAGAACAAAACCCTGATGATGCTTAGAGTAAGCGAAACCGGTCGGTAATAAAAATAATAATATCCGTGGTTTTATACATATTTTATTAGTATACTGGTGAAAATCACGGGATGTAACTTGAAGTACCAAGAAAAAATATTAGTTGCTTTAGTCCACCCATTTCAATTAAAAATAATTCTGCTAAAATACATTGAAGGTGGGTACTTCATTATGTGGGTGGAATTTCAATTAACATCAGTTTCATATGGAAATTATTTACAGTTAATTAGTTATTTATAAAAAATGCACGTATAAGATCAAAAGGATTATTAAATATAAACATCTGAATGGTCCAGTAATTTACTATGTTTCAAACAAAGCCTTTTTAAATAATCTTAACATTATAAACAATAAATCATATTTCTTGCATTTTTAAGTAAGTTTGGTACCGAAAACTGCTTGAATACTCTTTTGAAGAGCCGCTTTCTCGTTTCGATAAGACGATCCTAGCAGAAGGAGGACACATTCACCCACGTGCAGACTTTCAAAATTCCAAATGGTCCGTGATGTGTTTCCTATGGGCGAATAATATCATACGGTTGGCCTACGCATTATTGCAGGCACGCCTCAGTAAGGAGACTTATTTATCTAATTATTATAACTTTCGGTGGTTTAATCAAAGCTTTTAAAATTAAGGGTTAACATTTAACGTAATTCTTGTATTCACCAAAAATAATGTAATTTTTCACACAATGAAATATCAAATAAGGATTATTCTATTTAAAAAAATTAATTATTCAGCTTTTTTATTAAAAAGTAGTTTTTTTTAAATAATATCATAGTGGACGGTTTACGGTGATTAAAAAAAACATAATTTTAGGGGTGGGATAATATCGACAACAGTGTTTTTATTAACATTGTTGCAGCAAAAAACAGTTTTTTTTCAATGTGCTAACTAACTAACCATCACGCCATTTCACCGAAATGGTAGGCAGAGAGGATAGACTGCCATACAAATCTGTCTTGGCACACACTCCTTTCAAGACAAATATTCCCGGGTTACGAATAACCTGCCAATATTTGAAAAACTCCTACCGCCATCATAATAAGCGGAAAATGTTGCTTGTATAATGATGGAGGACTTAGCTAGCAGAGGAATTAAACCCACGACGCCCGGGTGGGAATCCGACGCCTTTGTCCACTCAACTACTAACCGGTCTGATTCTTTGATCGTGCCAGGTCTTCCTCGGGCGTCCCCGACTTCTTCTTCCATTCACTTTCGTGTCATATATTCTTCTCACACTCCTTTCTTCGTTCACCCGCTCTACATGCCCAAACCATCTAAGCGTCTCTTTCATAATTCTACTTATTGCGCTTACATCTGCCTTGCATTCTTTCTGGATATCCATAATTTTAACACGGTTTACGCACATACGCCTCAGGGATCTCATTTCTACAGCAATCAGTCTAGTTTCTTGTTTCCTTCTTCCAGCTCCATACCTTACTACCATAGGGCTAGTATAAGCACTTCATTGTGGACTGCTAGCTTCGCTTCTTTGAACGTTTTTTTTAAATTTATTTCAACGTGTTGTTTTAATAAGTCAGTTATTCAAAGCGCATTACTAGTTTCCGGCAAATGAAAAAATTCTAACGTTTAATTTTGGCCGCTCCCTAGCAAAAACATTCCGCGTATTAAAAAAAGCAATTGACCATTTTGTGTTTGTACTGTCCATTCTCAACTGTTACGTAGACAGTTTTTCCGGCTCTGTGTTGTAATTCCATTTTTGACGTAGGAGTAAATTTACCGCGACCATTCGATTATGATGTCCTTGCGTGGTGCGCTTTGTCTCGACATCGTCAGATATTATAATAGCAACTGCTGTCGGCTGGCCTAAATACTATTTGCGAAAATAAAGGTGTAAGAAATTAATGATTTAATGGCCTCCTTTGCAGTCAACAATAAAGCATAGATCTTTTCAGTCTTCTTATTTCACAATATGTATGTGATAGTGAATGTTAACAAAACGTCAAGGACTCTCCTTGTATTTCGAGGGCATAAACCATTATTATTTTATGGCCCACTCAAAGTTTTATTTTCTTGGAAAATTAAAAAGGTTATTTAGTGCTATTTTATTTCGTTTTAACAACCTTTATCCTGTTCTTCTTCTTTAAGCGAGAAATTACTCAAAAATTTTTGTGAACAAATGCCCTAAATGGTTTATAAAATCTATTTTTAAAGTATTAAGGTTGTCTTTAGATGTGATTATTCAATCTGTACATGGATAATTGTATGCAAGAATTGAAAGGTGTGGGCTTGGGCTTGAAAAGGAACAATCTTAAAGTATTTTGTCTATTGTATGCTGATGATGCCATGGTGATTTCTAGTAGCATGGAAGATCAACAGTATCTATTGTCTACGATGAATGAAATGTGTATGTCGAATGAGTATATCGTCGCTGGAAAGGCAAAAGAGCTTAAACGACACTTTGTTCAAAATTGACTTAAATATGCAGTTTTAACCAGTTTTTTTTTCTTCATCGAATGTTCTGACTTTCGTTTTATTCTGAAGACTTTTGTGGCCTTTCGCCATCTAAAATATTCACCATTTGGAAGAAGGCTTGACTCAAGGAACACAAGTTCGGGACTTTTTTAGCTTTCGTCACTTCAGGTAACTCAGTGAAAGCATTTAGTTACCTGAGTTAACTTCTTTTTTTCAAAATTCAAAGCAGGTACTGAAGACTTATGAATTTTTATTGTAGAACAAAAAAAAACTTTAAAGTGCTCTGGTGTAAACTTCCCAAAATGGCGCTTCAGTCTTTTTGCCTTTCCGGCGATGTACAAAGTCACGGTGTTTGAAAGAAAGAGTACGAAGTCGTAAATGATGAGTACTTTAAGCAAGTAGATGAGTTTGTGTATTTAGTAAGTATGGTTACGAGAGATGCAAAGGCTGATAAGGATATAAAAAAGACCGGTAAATGCATGAAACTCCATTAATGGAAAACTGAACACGATTGGTGCAAATAAAAAAAAAAGTCCTAAGAAACGAAGCTAGCAGTTCACAATGGAGTACTGATACCGACTCTAATGTATGGCAGTGATGCATAGAGCTGTTTGTAACATACAGTTTGACAATGGCCTTAAACGCCGAAACAGCTGTCACTAAAAATAAAAAAACTGAAAATAGCAGAACTCAATAATAATAATATTAAATTTAATTCAATTAGATTATATAAAAATTAAAATGGAGTTCTACAAATTGAACACAGGAACTATAAATATGCATAGAGCTGGCAGAGGAAGGATAAAAGTGGACCAAATTCTGTAAAAATGAGATCCCTAAGGCGTAAAAACCAGTAACGCCGTGTTAAATATGTGGAAATCTAGAAAGAGTGTAAGGCTGATGTAAGCATAATGAGTAAGATTAAGAAAGGGAAGCTTAAATGGTTTTGGCACGTAGAGTGGATAAACTAAGAAAATAGTGTATGAGAGTATTATATGACGCGAAAGTGAATAGTAAAAGTTAGGGACGCCCGAGGAAGACATGAAATATCAAATACTTGAGTCGGGCCATGCCAAGAGTCAGATAAACAGAAGAGTATGTATGAGATGATGTATGAATGTGAATGAAGCAAAGGGTGTGTGTCAAGAAAGATGCATGTGGCAGTCCATCCTCTCTGCGCCTACCCCTAAGAAACGACGGTATTGCTTGTTAGTTTCGAAAACTTCTCCTTCTAGAGTCAACGTTTTGAACATTCCTGCTATATCCATCATCAGTCATCCGTGCTGTTCTTTCAAAACCCTAAAAAACAACCAACATCAAGCCAAACTTGTCTAATTTGATTAATTTTCTAAATAACTAATCCCCTTTTAAAGCCAAAGCAAAAACTGCACATAGATAACACCTCTTATTAGATTTAAAAACACCCACCAAAAAAACTTAGAGCTGGAAAACTTTTAGTCTCTGCACGTTATTACTGAGAAACGATGTTTATTTTAACACTATGTTGCTACCAATCATTTTTTTGGTAAACGAGAGTAGATCCACCAACATCGTATTATATTTCGTAATAATTAAGTAGCATTTTTATATCGTGACAGGTGGGAAATCGTGACTTAACCTGCCTAGACCATCAAGTTCAAGTATCTATTAATACATTTATAATGTTTCTATCGCGCTTGGAAAATTATCACTCGATTCCCCTTTGTTTTTTCTTCAACGAACCGCAAATTCAACCACTTTTTTCGTAATAATGGAGAAGAATCATAGCTTATCGTGACAGGTAGCTCTTCGTGACTGCACCTGTCTAACCCATGGAGAAACTTGAGTTGATCTCTTCGATGTCAAAACACGCTGATTAAATTGAGAGGATTGTTAATTAATGAATAGTCGTATTATTATTTATCGTTTCTCACAACGAGGATTCCTTGCAGACGGTTCAAGGACTCTTGGACATCCGAAGACCAATATGACATCATCACCTTCTGTCTCGACTCGTTTCCTGCGATTGTACATGGGAATCATTGCTGGCAGCTAAACTCTTTGCTTTATTTACGCTCTTAAATCGTTTATTATAAGCCGTGAACCATTGAAATTCAAAGCGCAAGTTGCTGACTAACTGAAAGAGTGAAACCGATAACCGAGCCTTACTCAGGAGACCAATATTCAAATATGATTGTAGTAATGTTGAAAAGATAGAAGATTTTCACCGTGACACTAAACAAAAATCCATTGCTCGACTGCACCCAAACTAAATCACTGAAACTAACCTTCCATCTACTCCCTGCTTTCTTCCCTTTATCCCAATTCCATATTCCCTTTAATCTTTCTCTTCCCCCACCAACTAAAAAAAAAAGTTTAAATCAAAACAAGTTACTACATGTCAAAAAAGTGTTTTGCAATTTATTCTTAAAGAACGAAATTATGTCGACATGTCAAAAAAATCAATGAATGTTTTGCACATAAATTGGGTTATCTGTAAAAACTACCGAAATTTGAACTGTGTTGTTCTTAGTTCTGTAAAAAACCAGCATAGAAAAGGTTTTCCATTTCAACAAGCATTTATTTTTATGTGACAAACTTTTTCAAGGGTCCTGACTTGCCTGAGTCAGTGGAACTATTGCATTACCATTTAATTATTTATTTAATGCTAAAGGAGGAAAGGGAGGGGAAGCAAAATAGTAACATATGTTATTCACAGCTGGTCACTAATCACAGCTAAAAACAACAACGTTCTTCGTACTTTCCAACCTTCCTCTTCTCCATCTCCTTCCCCTCCCCGCTATCTTCAGCCTCACAACATACCCCAATTAGGGATGCCATAGTCCCACTGGTTCTAGACGGTTGGGAGCAGTTGGGACTCTTGTGCGGTATTTGTACCATAAAAATAAAATTTAAAACATTCCAATTCTGAATGGTTGTCTTTCACCAGAGCGATTGTGAGTATCTTCCACTACTTTACGTAAGGCACGCGGAAATATTCTGTATCAGAAATTAATTTAAATTACATATTGTCATGGAATAGTAGCAGAAATAAGCTACTTTGATGGCTTCCGTGGTCAAGTGGTAAGACGCACGACTACGAATCCAGAGGTCGCGGGTTTGAGCCCGGCATGGGCAAATAACTTTTATTTTTTTAATATGCGTCACAACACATTTGATTCATAGAAAATAATGTATGGTATATGTGCGGCACGTTTCAGAGCGGTAAATACACCAAGTATCGCCCTGGTGAAAGACCACCATTAAGAACCGAAACGTTGCTTGAAATGGTTTTAACCGTGTTTGGTGACCAGATCTGAATAGCCAGATTCTCCCAACCTTTCTCTTTCCCATCTCCTTCCCCTTCTCACTACCTTTAGCCTCACAACATACCCTAATCGGGGATGCCATAGTTTCACTGACTCTCCACGATTGGGAGCATTTGGGACTCTTGTGTGGTATTCACTGTAAAAAAAAAAACTTTACCATTCGTACGCGTTTTAAGTCGAAAAAAACAGGTAACCTAATTTCATCGATTTCTTTCCGGCGAGAGCTTATCTAGTGCAATTTGTATCATTGCCTTACAGACGATTTTTCTAATGGCAATTTCATGTAGATGTTGGTTTAGTGCAATCCTCTAGCATTATTCCAGCCTTTGTGTTAAAACAACTTTCCAGCTCCTTTGCCTAAAAAGAGAATATTCTATTTGCTGAAACCCATCGTTACGTTCCGAAAACGTCACAATATATCATGAGATTAGGTTTTAAAGATGATCACAACGTTATTATTATTGGAATAAGCTCACTTTAAAGTTCTCCGTAGGAATCGTAGGTATCTAATACACCCAGAATTTATTTTTTACTAAGGAAGTTTCACTGACTCATAGGAAAACCAAATATCTTTCAAAATCAAGGGGGAGATATCGCTGTGCTAGTTCAATAATTTAACAATCCAAAAAAATAATTATAAAGGTTGTCTTTTGATTCTTTATGTCATAAAGAATCAGAAAACAACAAATAGTATAATGCAAAAATTGACTTGTTATAGTATTGAACTAGCACAGCGATATGGTCAGTAATATAGGAATATTAACTTCGTTATCTGATATTGACTCACTAATACAATTATCATGTTTTAACAGATCTTCCCCTACAAGAAACTTGTTTGACCAAATTTACAATTTATAGAATTAAATGCCAAATTTCAGATTTCTTAAAAAACTGTTTCTTAAGGGTCAGCACTCAATAATAACGCTAAACGTCACTTTGTAGCATTCTAATACAAGCAATACTACAAATGATTTATCTGAAAATTTTCTATGGCTAATTAGAAAAATGTCTGGGGTTTTCAGTGAATACATTTTTTTACTGTAATCCTTTAAATTCTATGAAAAACATACTAAAATATCAGTAAAAGGTGCAGTTTGAAAACCAGCAAAGGCATTTTTTAACGTTTTATAAAATTCCAGTATGCATTTCATAAGGAATTTAAAAGATTACTGTTTAAGATTTGTATTCACTGGAAACCTTGGAGATTTTTTAAACTATCCGTACAGAATTACCAGATGAATAATTTGTAGTTTCGCTTGTACTAGAAAACCTTAAAGTGTGTATTTTTGGGTGTTGACCCTAAACCCCCACTTATATTTGGCAATTTACATTTTACGCAACATGTTTGAATTGTGTTCATTGGTACTGTTGTTACCTAATGAATTTCCACTAAAACACTCAATGTACAAACACGAACCAAGTTTAGACAGAAGCTCCTAACACCAAAATCAAATAATCTAATCAAAAAGGGCCATAAACATGTATGGCCATGAAGGCATTTAATAATATTGATAACTTTAAATAATTTCCTTTGTGAGCACGTACGAATGTTAACTTTTCAAATTTCGAATTGATGAAATTATCAAAATTTAAAAAGAATGTTTTCAAATCCCTATCTACCTAATAAAGTACCTACCTATAATGCATTTTAGCACACATCACTATATATTTGAAATTGGTGGCAAGACAAGTTATAACACATAATTTTTCAACTGTAACAAACATATATGTAAAAAAAAAACTCATACCTAACATTGAAATAAAACTTTAAAATGTATCCATATAATTTATAACTTTTTAAGAAATTGAAAAGGTACCTACGTGCTGTTGGTGAGGGTACTGTTGTGATCATTGGTTAGCGATAATAAATTGTAATACGTACGTTTGCCAATGAAAAAAAAACCTTTGGTTAGACAAACTTAACTTCGATGAAACAATATTAGCGTCCACGGTTCAATAAGTATAAATTTGCAAGAAGGAATAATATTTGCAGATCAAAATTATCATAATACGTTTATAATACATGTAAATTATCGTGACCATTTTGTTTATTGTTTTTTAATCCCTTTTTTCCACCGTGATCTGTAATGAAAGGAAAAACCTTAATTATTTCTCAAAACACAGGTGAACTCCTTGTAATTATTGAAGAGTTTTAGTTTCCTGGTAGTAAAAATGTAAAAACCTGTTCAAATAGCGTGACTTAACAATCAAGGGTTACGACTTACTCTATAATGGTGTCATTGATTTGTAAGATCTAGGTTATACATTGTGTAACAGTCATATATTGTTTATGCTACGAAGTAAGTGTATTAGTGATGCAATGTTTATGTAGACGTTTACACTTGTTATTCTGAATGTGTTTAATGATTTAATTATACCAAGCTTTTAACTTTATTCCACTATTTTTATGTATTTGTTTTAACTGTAGTGATAATGGGCACGTGATAACATGCCTTCAGGTTAAATTTGTATGTCTTAAGAGGACACACCACCCTAGAAATAAATCGGTGAGGGGTGTTCTAAAAAACAATGGAAGAAGAAAATAGAACAAATTCATTTTCATTCATTCTTGTTCTATCGTACGAATAGAGTAAAGTCAAAATGTTAAGAAACATACATTTTAAACATTACCAAAAATCGGAAGAAATTAAAAATAATATTCATAATTTTCAATTAAAATATGAGATCTATTAAAATGTCACTTTCTAATATGGTCCCAATGGCCGAATTGGCTATGACGTTACTCCCGGATAGAGTAGAGGATCCGTGCTCGAGTCTCGGTTGTGACTATTGTCTTTTTTATTTTCTGGCTTTTTCTGTTCCATATTTGTGTTTTAGATCATTGATATTATTTAAATATAAAAAAATAAATATATTAAGTTATTTTCAATTTCAATAATATTTCAATCTATTAAGTATTCGTCAAAATAAATTAAGAATCTCCACACTGACAATAAATGAAATTTTCTAAATTACCTTTCGGTAAGAATTTGAAATTAAATTTAAAATAGAAATAACTTACATCCTGAGTGAATTTAACCTCGAAGAACATTCAGGATAAATTCAAATGTTAATCTCGACCAAACCCCCCATTTGAGTGTGTGTCGCCTACAGTACAAATTCGTAGAAGATTTGGGTGTTTAGGTTTGTGTTTGAAAGATTAAACTTATATTTTTTTATGTTCTGAATGAATATAAAGGGAACAACTAAATGGCATTGGAAACATTCAGAAGTCACACCAAAAATATATTTCACAAACGGTTTGTTAAACTTAAATTTCTTCCAGCAATCATTTTTTTATACTAGACAGGTTTATCACCTGAGTTAAATTTTATAGTATTTAGAAAAGCCCATTTGTAAATCGATGAATAAAGGCTTTAACTACTTTAAAGATTTTTGAGGAGTGACGGTTAGTTAATGTATTTTACTGTTTTAACTATTGTTTATACTACCCAGCTTTTCCTGTTGAAATACTCTTTTTTCGATTTAATTCGAATGGGTGTTCAAAGCTTCGTATGATTGGATGAAAATGACGTTGCGATTCGAAAAAGAGTTACATATAAAATCAAAGCTGTACGAACTTTGTGACGACGGAGAACACCGTTCGAGAGTTTGTTTTAACGAAGCTATTAGTATGCTGAATGAAGCCAAAAATATTTTTGATAAAGTGAAGATATAATAGTTTTAAAACATAGATTTATAGATATAGATTTTTCCCATAAAAATAATGACGTGAATAAAATGCAATTAGTCGTTTAACTCCACAGCTTCAAATATCGTACGCGAATCTTTTTGAAATCTATCATGTAGGTATCACTAAGGTAACACAAATAAACATACGTAATTAGGTATTGCGAGGCACTATCGTTCTAAACAACGCTAACCAAAAACGCAGAACTTTACATTAGTTCTTGTTGTTTTTCACTCAAGATTCATTAAAGAGTTTACGAAATTTCATTTACGTTTTCCCTTAGTAATATACGAGTACTTTTCTTAACAAATTGTTCAGATATACATTTTCAATTCACAATCGGTTTTGTGCTAAAGAGGAAAACCTCGAAAATATAACCACAACTTTTTTCATTTTACCATACCACATAGTTTCAACTACTTGGTGGCAGTGGAACGATGACATCCACATTTAAAGGGAAGCGGAAGAGGTGAGCGGAAGCACCCGGTCATTCGGATCAAGTCACCAAACACAGCTAAAGCTACTTTAAGCTTCAAAGGGGGAGGTTAAGAAGTACCTGGCTATTCAGATCTGGTCACAAAATACGCCTAAAGCCATTTCAAGCAATCTATCAAGGAACAAAATGATGTGTCAGAAAATACAATAATGTGCTATTATTTTTTGAAAAAGGACGTGCGACATATGACATCATTACATACGAAAAACAAAATTCCTTAATTTTGTTTTGGCTCTTCTGAACATCTGCGTTCATTGACCCATTCCGTTCTTCCTTGCGCATACAGATATTTCACGTGGGAACAAGGTATATATATTATTTCATTTATTTTCTGTTGCTTAAATAATCAATCGAAATTCAATTAAACAGTATTTATTCAAACTCGATTTCGTTCAGTGTCAATGCCCTACTATTTAAGTCTAGAAAAGTAGTAATGCAACATAATAAGTCCCTAAATAGTGTTTTTCTCAATCTTAACCATAGATAAATAAAAATACAAAATAGGAAACAGTCGACACTCGTGACAATTCTTTTTAAAACAGGAAGTAGGTAGGTACCAACAAATAGTTATGTTTCTGAAAGAGGAATCCGGCGATCAGACGGTGTCAATAATAACTCATCCTGAGATTCCCAGAACTGATGTCAGTTGACCACTCAATTATATTCTGAAATTCATTCACGTCCCGAGTGGGACAGCGGTGTGGTGAGGGGTTTGCACTTTTACCAGGAAGTTTCCCGATAGGAATACTAAACAACCGCAGAAGTAAGTGGCATTATGCGTATAATTTCAATTATTAGATTGCTGCCACAATTTTGTGGTTTTACTATTGTTAGGTTAACCAACCAATGAAGATTTGAAAGTTATACGAATTATCTGTGCGTAAATGCCTTTTTTTGTCAAGATACATACGAGTACATGATAAGTTTACATATACATATACATATGTGTGTAAAGGTATATATATTTATATAATTCACTTTATGTGTGTGTGTGTGTGTGAATTATATTTTACTTCAATATATAAAGTGAACAGGGTATAACTAACAGGTTAAGAATCTAAAATAAACACGTTCACACATAAACTACACATTCAAAATTATATTTACATGGATAATAACAATAATGAAAATGGATGTAATTCATTCTGGAATTTATAAATTTGGTTTTTGAGTGATTGTTTTGAATTTTATATTGGTAAAACAACACGTAATGTCAATAATAGAATCAAAGAACATCTTAGATATTTAAATAACGACGTTTTTTTTAATTCGCTTATCATCTTATTGATAAAGATAATACCTTCAATAAAAGCACCCGTTCTCATATTCTTCACAAAAATAATCATGGCATCAGATTAAATAAATTTAGAAGCACTAGAAATAAAGAAAGCCATTCAAATTAAAAAGTCATAATCTTAATAATCAGGTAAATTAGTCAGTAGTCCAATATAAGGTATGTTTCCTGTAAACTCATCAAATTTATCATTATTCTTTATCACCTTCTCAGTTGACGTTTTGTCTCTTTCACCTCATATTATTTGTCTCATTCTCTCTGTTCCTTTGTTATAATTTAAATGTTATTCTGTTGTTTTCTCATTTTTTGTTATTTTATTTTGATCTCCCTCTGTATGTATATATAACCGCCCATTTGGTATTTTTTTGTTTACTTTGATTTTGTACCCTGATGATACTTAGGCTAAGCGAAATAGGTCGGTCATAAAAATTAAAATAATATTCGTGGTCTTATACAAAGTTATTTTTTCATTTCTTTAGATATATTTAAACATAGTTATCTCAGTTGTCCATAGTAAAGACATAAATTATAGAAAGAAGTTTTAAACATTTGTGTCAGTCAACCGTAATTTTAATTGGACGTAGTTATGCAGAAAGCATTCAACCAAAAATGATGAAACTGAGAAAAAGGCGTTTGAAAATATGAGGATACAAAAGCATATTACGGCATTTGTCAATTTCATTGTTTTTTCTTTATGAGAATCATTATAAATAGGTTATTTATAATCTATTATTATCGGTGCATAGTCGGGAAACTCGCCAAACGCGCGCCCAACATTTGTACACGGTCGAAAAAAAACCCTCCACACAGCATCCCCAAAGATGACATAGGCCCTGAGGGAAATTGTTTTCCCCAAGGCCTCCTGTGTGGAGTTATTGTAAAAAAAATAAAAAATATATTAATGAATTTGTAAAATAAATGTTAATAATTTTTAAACATGTGCATTAAAGATTAAAGAGTCCAAAAATATGTTTTATTTATGTTGCCCAGATGCGTCCCAGTTATGTCATTGGTCTTTTAAGGCATTCATTCATAATATAACGATCGTTTGAAGTATAAATATAAGTGGCAACAATAAACAAAGGATAACCCAAAATTATGCATTACCGCTCTTATTCAGGAAATACGATGAACTTTTTCTAGCCCTTTTACGATGTTTCGCCCTAGTTACAAATACCATTTGCACCTATGATACAAAATGAAACGCTGAGCACGGGTACCTAATCAATAATGACTTTCAACTATTATAATAAAATACAATCGAGTTATGTTCCCATATACAGTTCCTGTATAATAATAATCATAACAGCGTATCATTTGTGTGGGATATTTTCAGCATAAATTCAATAGCCATATTAGAATAACCGCGTCATTATAATTTGACTTATTATGTACGTTTTCTTTGTGCTAAGAAATTGAATTTTAATTACATTGACATCACCATTCGTGAATTAAACCTTCAACTCATATTTGAGTCCATAAATAATTGTAAAAATTACAACTATTCATTAGTTATTCAATAAAAATCAAAGTAATAATAATAACAGATAATCATAATTATTATCCAGTACCACTTATATTAAATGAACTCATAACATTGCGACGTGATAATTTTATATTTTAATAATACGATTCAATATCATTATTAAGACCGTCAATCGTAGAGATGAACTCATTATACTTTAAACCTAATTGTAAAATTTAAAAAAGTAGTAAATATTATTTGATTGCTTGGGAATATAAAAACTTGATATTATATTGTTTTTCATTGCTTCAATTTGCGTATACGTATATCTTGTGTACATATTCAAATGATAATTACAATGAGTGGTCAGTAAAAAGTTAATGTTTGAAATGAAGGACGTAGAATAATTCAATATGCAATAATGCATTGGTTTTGCTCACGCAGCTTCAGAGCAAGATATTATACGTGTATACCGTGTATATCTATTGAGTTAATTATTTTTTTATTGATTCTTTATTAATTTTCATCTTATTCCCGAAAGTTAAAACACACAAGAATGTTTTCAATGTATAGAAAATCTGAGATTTTACTTATAAGATCCGATAAGGCCGCTAATAGTAACTGTATTAAAAATTTCACAATAAAAAAAGAAAAACAAACCACAACACGAGTATTTATTTTGAAGTGTTCTTCTCAATGGTAATTTCTCAAATCTGTTTTAAATATGATGGAAATATATATATACGTTCTTACCTTTAAATTATTAACATAATCTGTTTGCGGAAACGGCCAAGCCTCTCTAAAGGTGAGCTTTGGTGTCACAGAACTTGGCGTGCTTTTCTGGCTGGAATTTTAAAGAAAACGCAACATTTTCAACTTGCAAAGTGAGGTATGAAAATATACATTTATAAATGAACAAATATTATTTAAGAAGTTGTTTGTTCCATATTTTCAATAATTTATGGTTTAATATATTTTTAAATTGTGTCAAAAAAATCTAACGAAGCCGGATCATTGCTTAGATATCTAAAATCTTAGTTATTTAAACAATTTAACTATGAATAATTTATTTTCTGAGTACGTATGTTCGTACGATTGTGAACTTTTCAAATTTCGAACTGATGTTATTTTTTAATTTTTTAATCCCTACCTACTTAATAAAGTACCTACCTATAATGTACTTTAACAGACATTATTCTATATTTGAAATGGGTGGATTAAAGCAATTCATATTTTTCCCTGGCAAGTCAACTTACATCCCGTGATTTTTCACTGGTAACAAAGTAGTAAAATATTGGGAAGAAAAAAAGTTTTTTATGATATAAAAATTTTCATATTAGGAATGTGAAGTAGTCCATTATATGAAGTAATTCGTCCATATGTAGAATAAAATTTTAAAAAAGAATTTGTTGACATTTTTTGATTAGGTATCCTACGTCGGTACCTACTATATTTTCTCGCGTATCAGCGCATGAAAAAAAATGATACATTCTAGTCTATTCATTACAAATGTTGTCAAGATGGATGATACGAGTGACAGCCAAAGAATCATCATTATTTGCAATAATGCTTTTTTTCTTCATCATGTTCTACATGGCGATATTGTATTACCCACGAGAATCGTGTCTCACCATCTAAATTGCCAAACTGAAATTGGTGCGGTGTTGAACTGTTTGCAGTACAAGACAATACATGTACAGCGTGTTTAGATACATGTACAAGACGTGTATAACACTACATGGTATCTTCACCCCTCCGCCTTAAGGGTGACTTGCACAACATCGCATCTTCGCATCGTACCTTGTCTGTTGTGTACAAAAAAATATCGCATTGTAAATTTTTTGGGTTCAATAGATGATCGTTATTGCATATGTTCACACCTGAATGTTAGCGGAAGTATTACAGACTATAGTCTAGTAGTCGAGCAGCAAATCATTTGAAATATACATTATTTTAAATACATATCGTCGCCGGAAAGGCAAAAGGGCTGAAGCGCCATTTTGGTAAGTTTGCACCAGAGCACTCAAAAGTTTGTTTTTGTTTTACAATAAAATTCAAAAGTTTTCAGTACCTGGCCCAATGCTATCACTGAGTTACCTGAAGCGATAAAAATATTAAAAAGTCCCAAACTTGTGTCTCTTGATTCAAGTCTTCTCCGAAATGGTAAATAAATTTTAGATGGCCGAAGAGGCCACAAAAGTCTTCAAAATCACACGAGAGTCAGAGCATTCGATGCAGAAAAAAAACCTGATCAAAACTGCATATTCGACTCATTTTTTTAACCACAGTGTCGCTTTAGCCCTTTTGCCTTTCCAGCCACAATAAGCATTATTGTTTTGTTTTGCATATTTATATTTTACCCCCATCATTTATATTTTAGACGCCGATCTGCCAACCTGGGGCCCTAGCACGAAACATCGATATAGATTTTATCGACAATGTGGGTAATTTGAAATCGTTTCCGAGTTTAATCGCAGATCGCCAACAAACAAACGACAACTCGCGTCAATCAAAAATGCCTGATTTAGTCGATGTGAACTGTCGTTTGTTCGTTGGCGATCTGTAGTCGATTTCAAATTACTGACATTGTTGTTAAAATCTACATCGATGTTTCGCGCTAGGGCCTTAGGTGTCGTTTTTACTCAAGCTTCATCAAGGTTGTATTCTATTGTATTACTGTGCGGTATTAAAAAAAGTTAAGTACCTACTTAATATTTTATTTTATTTTATTTGTAATGACCATAAAGAATTTGCTTTCTAAGAAAATGGAGTAAATAAAACAGAAAGTATCTCCAACGTTCAGGCAATACACATCGTATGCATTATGAATGTATTTCTCAAAAAATAGAGTAAAACCGTGTTCAATACCACTACTGAAATGACCTGCATTGATGTTTCCTAAATAATAATTCCCTATTACAAAAAAATATGTTTTTTTTTTCCGTTTTAAGTCATAATCTTTCCGATTAATTGAATCACGTGAGTAATTTACCCACTTTTGTATTAATTTCAAACACCATTGAGTAAACTGTAAAATTAACAATACGACGTTCTAGAATAACCAAAGTGGTAGATACTCTAAGTATCGCATTGGTGAAGGACTACCATTCAGAATCGAAACGTTACTTGAAATGGCTCTAGCCGTGTTTGGTGACCAGATTTGAATAACGAGATGCTTTCCAACCTTCCTCTTCCTCATCTAATTCCGTTTTCCACCACCTTTAGCTTCACAACATACCCCGATTGGGGATGCCATAGTCTCACAGGCTCTAGACGGTTGGAAGCAATTAGGACTCTGGTGCGGTATTCACTTTAACATAATAAAAAAATAACAGATATTTGGATACATTTAAAAAAAATATATGCGCATCACATTTCGTTTGATATTATTTATTAATTTATTCTGAAAACGATAAATTTTCAGTGGACAGAGTTAGAAAATGTATTGTAGTATATACGCCACGGTATAAAGTTGATTTTTTGTGTGTGTAGGTGTGTTTAAAAGAGTATTAGTGTCATCATGACTTGCGCGCTGGTTACAGCGGTCAAAAAACCCCTCGAGACAAAAGACGCATCTCCACACGGTATATCAGTTAAGAAAACCTAGTAAGTACCTATTAGTTACGAGTGTGCGAGATCTGGATCTCCTGCAGTTCCTTTAATTGATTCGATCGATACAAAGATACAGGTACTTATTGCAATTACGTCGCATTTTTTTACCATAGCGGAATGCTAAATTGCAACGTTCAATCTAGAATCAGGTAGGCAGTGACTAGAATGGTAGGAAGGCGCCGTTGAAGCGCTCATAAACGGACGTTAGTTGTGCAAGGCGTTAGGCGTATCGCTTGTCCATCGGTTGCGTGACTTGTGCTGGTGTCACTGCCTATAGTTACCTCTTGTCGCTTGCTGCTTTCCTGGGAGATATCGCTATTCTTCCTCATTACGTGTCACGTCACGTGTTCAGAACAACGCCTGATAGTTGATAGAAACATCAACACCTTTGTTGAACGCTTTCCGGTTTAATTCAATGTTTATCCTCGGCGTAGGACAATTCCTTTAAACATCTCTATGAATGTAATCGAACTCTTCAAAATATTTAACTACGCAGATGACAAGTACATTATTTTTAATATTCCTGCTGGTATTTAAGGTGTTCGATAACCAGGTAATTATATAATAATACTTGGGTAATGTTATTCTAACTCACTGGGTACGAATCCACTAACCTTAATTTAACCTTACTTTAGCCTTACTCACTGGATATCGAGGTAATGTTGTAATATTTTGTAGATAAAATGATAATATATAATTCTGTTAAATACATCATCTATATATATTGATATGTTTTCAGATAATTTACAAAAGTTCAAAAAACTTATTAATTTAAAAATGTTATAATTTGAAATTGCTTACTTGTTGTTCCATTGTACTGTAATTGGGTTTATATCTGTTGTACAATAATAAAAAATAAAAAAAAAAATTAAATAAAAATAATAATATTTAAATGTATTTATTTAAAGATTGCTATTAATAACTTCTTCTTTGCCACTGATTTTACTTTGTTCAATGTTTCTTTCCATTTGTATTTTATATTAAATGAAATAATGACTTTTTATAAGACCACAGATTGTTTTTTTAAAGTAAACTGAATAAAATAACTAAGTTTAATTTTGTACCCTGGTGATACTTAGGCCAAGCAAAACCGGTCGGTCATAAAAATTAAAATAAAATCTGTGTTCTCATACAAAGTTATTATTTCATTTTCATTAAATATGTCAAACTAGAAAGTGATTGCTTTCTACGAAAATATTTTTTATATTACTGCATTACTGTATGAATTGTGCTTACTGTACTGATAAACAAGTTAAACGTTGAAAACCTAAATCATGGTCTTAAATAAATAATTTGTATAGCGCCGTTATTGCAAAAAGTCACCACGGAGACGTATTATTTTAACAAATAGCTTAAGTGTTTCGTCTAAATGTTTAAATGGAATACACGTATGCGCTAGAAGTGTTATGGACATTTAAGGCAATAAATTGTTATATTTGGTTTAAAAATACTTCGCCAATACGTAGGCGGGTGTATAAGCAATATAAAGTGTTTTGTAGCACAACTTGTAGAAAACTACTACGTGCATACCGCCTAAGATATGCTGGGAAACATCCCAATTTAAAATATGTAAATGAATTATCTTTTAATCTTACTTGATCCCGTTATAGCTTTACAAATTTGTTAATTTTAAACCATTACTCTAAGTAAGTGCTCTTGTAAATTGTTTCAATGATAAAGCCCTGTGGGCGCGTATTTAATTACAAAAATACAATCGTATATCACGCCTTTTGCTAAAAAGATGGAAGAAAAGTGACGGAACACTTCAAATGAAATATTCGAATCTGCAAAGTAGGTATAATTAGGTAAGTCTACCATTACGTCATAATTTTTCACTCTCCAGCTGTCTTGCTGGCAAGGTTCCTCCGGCGATCCCCCCTGGAGCCTGCTCTGCACCCAGCCAGAGGCCGCCCGAAGCCAGGCCCTGGCAACTGGTAAGTTGGTAACTATGGTAACACCTCCGCCACGACCGGCTGCCTATAAATCTCCCCTATACGGACACAGCCACGAGAAAACAATACCAGTTGTTGAATCACCGGTGGCCAGGAATGGATTCAGAAATATGATGAAACTTCACATATGAATGAGATACCTGCTGCATCTTATGTGAGATGTAACCATTAATATGGCTACTCGACGTTTTGATATTAAACTCTTAAAGTCGTGAAATAATGCGTGGATGAAATAATATTCTTTCTTAAGCCTCGGCACTCAAAAATGGCGCTAAACGTAAGCAATACTACAAATGATTTATCTGTAAATTAGGAAAATGTCTAAGGTTGCAAGTGAATATTTTTTTTTTAACTGCAATCTAGTCTACATTTCATAAAGAATTTAATAGATTATTGCTTAAAAGTTGTATTCACTGGAAAACTTATGCATTTTCTTGACTACTTTTTTTTCAGATTAATTCCATGTCTTTTCAGTAAAACCAGAAAAGGCATGGAATTAAAAGATTCACACATAAAACAATGACATTTTCTCCTCCAATTGCTGTATGAAGTTTCTATAAATTCTCCATACCTGAATTCATATATATATATTTTTAAATATGACCCTCAGATATGACCTTCAGATTATTTCATTACTTTGCGATTTTTCGTAGATATATTTTTGTGTTACGGATAGAACCGATAGTTGGGAACATTTCTGCATACTTAACTCAAAAACGCATTTTTTTTAGATCCGTGTTTGTGTTTCTCACTCATCGCTGTATCAGCAGATACATTTTTTAAACTAAAAAGTCAAAAATGCGTATTTTTAGGTGCTGACCCTTAAGCCTCACCACTTAAAAATTGCGTTGAAGGTCACTTTGTAGAATTAATTAAAAAATATTTTATTTTAAATTCAATTAAAGAAACTGCAAGAGAGCCAGATTTCGCACATAACTAATAGGTACTTACTAGGTTTTTTAAACTGATACACCAAAACTTATGTAAGTCATATTTGAATGGGTTTGAACCCGCGACCTCTGGATTTGTAGTCGAGCGTCTTACCACTTACCACGGAGGCCTTCATTTATATATACATTATGACTTCAATATAACAACCGTGGTTGAAAATCATCACCTCACTTTAAAATATATTCTACTCCCTTCTCACAAGTCCTTTAAATTATTATATATTTATATGTCACTCCGAAGTATGTGGGTAATAAAGGTTAAATAATATTCGAAATCCTTGTTCTGGGTCTGCTAGTATAAACATAACGTGAGCCTCCTACAGCAATCCAAAAGGAGCAGAAAAATGTCAGCTTCACTTTCATCCGCTGCGGTTTTATTTTTCGCTTTTCTGCTGCCTACATTTGGATTTTCAAATGAGTAACCGCCTTCATATATCTGAGGAAAATGTCATCCGATATATTATTATTTTTAACACTAATGAACGTCTGACATTCTGATCACCATAACAATATGGTGGGATGGCAACGGTTTGATTCGTAGTATTTATATGGCAACCCAGAATCATTATACATTGCAATCATCGATATATAACACTCTATTTTTAATAATCATCTCATCAAGGTAAAACCTTTATATCAGTAAAATCTCACCTCTGTAAAAACTTTATATCAGTAAAAAATCTTATTATTTTTTTTTAATTAATTCTAGGAATACCTACATTAAATAAGAATATATTTTAACAAAGATTGTGGCTCTTGGTATTCACGCAAATTTGTTGATTTATATTAGAGATGGAAATAATCGAATTGCGTAGATAATTGATTATCCATTTCAATACTATTTTGGCACTAAACTACCAGGTACCAAAATATTATATTTATAAATATTTAATGGAGTGTCTTTCTGAAGAAAGTAAGGAGTTAACCTGGGTTTTCAAGAGGCCCATGATGTATGAGAGAGGAAACAGAGAGGCCGAGCTTTTGAACATAAGAACGAGTCGAAAAAACGACCTGTTCTCATGTATTAAATGTCAACCATGTATAAATATTGGACGCAAGAACGAGTCGTAAAAGCGCCCCGTCCTCATATGACAAATGTCAACCGTGTTCATGCTATTTCTAATTTCATATAACCCGAACCATAATTAAAAAAATATGTGTATCTACTGAGGCAGAAAGAAATCTCGAACGGTGAATCCTGGCGTGCTGAAATTTGCACCTATTTTCTGTCTAAATCAACATTTTTACTCGTGACGCAATTACTGTCATGAGCTTTGGAGCCTTGAAATATTAATTTAACTCTGTAAAAGGAAGACCAGACGACGTATTGTTTGTTCAACATTTTGACAATGGTTCAGTAAGAGAAAAGATTGTTGAAACCCTGAACTTGCATACTATATTGCCACACCATTTTATAGTAAGTGTCTTCTAATTGTTAACATAACTTAACTGAAATAATCTAATCGTTGTTTCTTTTTCCTTTTGCTATGATTACTTTCCTACACATTGAAAATAGCTATATAATATATGTAGGTAGAAGATAAATATCAAATTGAAAGAACCATTGTCTTATTAGTATGGAATAATTAGATATTCATTCTAAGCTGTTACCTAGAAATGAGATAATTTAAAATTGAAAAAATATGGACTTGGGATGTGCAAAAAACCCTCAGGGCTTTCTTGTACTATCTAACTATTTTTCCTCGTATGAGCTCACCCACCCATAGATCATGATGATGGCTAATAGATAACCATACAGTAATAAAAGTTACATTCTTTTAAGATGGCTACAAATAGAAAAACACAATCGAAACGTCGATGTAGGTACATTATAAAAAAAGCTAGAGTAAATCGTGCATATTTTTTTTGATAAACATTCTATAATATGAACATCGTTTAGAATTTAAAACAACAAGTAAATGAAGTTAGCAGTACACAGCAAACTTCTGACACCAAGTCGATGGCCGAGCGGTTAAGATCCTCGACTACGAATCCAGATGTCACAGGTTCAAATCCCGTCGTGAGCAAATAATTTTTATTTAATTAAAATGTGTCATTTGGCAAATAATTTTATATGAACGTGCCACAAACACACACCATATTATTAAGTATGTTTACGGCTCGTTCCGAGTGGTAGATACTCTCTAAATCGCCCAGATAAAACGTGGCTTTAAAATGACTTTGGCTTTGTTTGGTGAAAATATTTTAATAACCGGGTACTTCTCAACCTTCCTCTTCCCCATATCCTTCATTTGTACACTCCCCTCAACTTTACAACCTACCTCCATTGAGGGTGCCATAGGTTACAGACAGTTGGGATAATCAACGGAATTCACCTAATAAAATAAGTTAGGGTTCATAGCATTGAAGCATGAAATAAACAAAGGAAATAAGAAGGACGAACCGAAAATGAGATGCCTGAGGCGTTTGTGTATAGAATCACGTAAATATGATCAAATTATGATGGGAGATATAATGTTGAATCAAAATTGAATATCCAAAATGTGCTTTCAAGAGTTAATTTAGTTATCACATAGTTAAGCTTAAGGGTCAGCACCCAATAATACACACTTTTAGGCTTTCTAGTGCAAGCAAAACTACTAATTATTTATACGTCAATACTATATGGGTAGTTAGAAAAATGTATAATGTTTCCAGTGAATACAATTCTTTAACAGTATTTTTTTTTTATTATTTGTGAAAAGCATACTGGAATTTTAGGTAAAACGTTTAAAAATGCCTTTTCTGGTTTTAAACTGTACCTTTTACCGATATTTTAGTATGTTTTTCGTAGAATTTAAAGGATTAAAGCTAAAAAAATGTATTCACTGGACACCTCAGACATTTTTCTAACTACCATAGAAAATTTGCAGATAAATCATTTGTAGTATTGCTTATATTAGAATGCTACAAAGTTACGTTAAGCGTCATTCTTGGATGCTGGCCCTTAAATAAAACAAATTAAAATATTACATTGCGTAAGTTTTTTACTAGTTGCTATTGATAAACTTCGATGTATTATTGACTAAAGTAAAACGAATTAATCAAAAATGAATTAATATAACTAAATTTAACACTGACTCGAACATTAAAATTAACAACGACACTTCTCTAAGTAAGAAAATGGTTCGAAGATAATGTTGTACATTGTCATATTTTTTCAGCAACTCATAGTGTATCAATCATTTTTTTTAATGATATATTGGTTTTATCAAAATACAAAAAAAATAAAATATTCACAATCCTAGCATACGAAAACAATATTGTTATAAATGTGGGTATTTTTTTTCATCTTAGGTGTTACCTGGATCTACGTACGCGTCATATAATTTTTAAAGATGGCAAAAAAAACATAAGTGTATAATCACAAACACAACTTTTGACCTAAGACCCGAACAAAAACTATAATGAGCCGAAATTAACAATATAATTACTGGGTAATTTCAATTGCTGTATCTCGTTAAGTGCTGATTTATTGTTATTTTTGTTTAAGCTAACGTGTTACGATTTACGTAAAACAGGTTTTTAGATATGCTAAAGTCCTATAGAAGGAATAAATTACGGGTTGCAAATTAAACACGTTAACAATGAAGTTGAAGATTTCACCTTCAATGCATAAATTAAATTGATATTTAATTATGATTTGCTTTCGATCTGCTTCAACGTCTGAGGAATCGATCCTTCAGTCAAATGAATCCTTAGTCCATTCTATATTACGGATCTAAATTGTGTTATCTTTCGTCCGCATAAAAATTAAAATAAGATGCTGTTGATGGTTATTTTTACGGCCTTTGTGGTGCCTGAAGCAATCCGTCAAATCATTCGTCAATCATCAAACTCTTTAAGTTTTTTACGGAGTTCAGAAATCTATGTCGAGAAAACAGGAGGTGGTTGAAGCTACGGTCATGGGAACAAAATCCATTTATGTAAAAAAAAAACATATTATTTTATTATATGTAACATTCGTCGATATAGATTGAACAAGATGGGTATTCGTGGTTGAAAAACAGCAACGTGATATTAGTCAAACGTTTAGGTACCACTGAAGAAATCCGTAAACATTATTTCTTGTCAGGATTATATAACATTTCATGTTATTATTTGATATAATATCGATAATCTTCAACGTAACTATGAAACAGAAAAAATATAACGACCGAGACTCAAACTCGGAACCTCTACTCTATCCGGGAGTAATGCTTCTGCCAATTCAGCCACCGAGACCTTATAGAAAACCGGCATTTTAATGGATCTCATTCTTCATTTGAAATCTATTAATGTCATTTATTTTAATTAACGAAATGTTTTGAGGCTTAAAGAAGTGGAAAGAGGAAGGATATAGCAATAAGGAAGGCTTAAACTGTGATGGCGTGGCTATTCAGATATTGACACTAAACACGACCAAAGCCATTTCAAATAACACTTTAATTCTGACTGACGGTCTATTATCATGGTGGTACAGAGAGTATCTACCATTAACCATGAAAATTTGATTTAAGGCTGAACTCTGTTTAAATCGATTGCTGCTAGATACGGACTTATATAATATATTTTACATCGTTATTTATATGTTTCAAAGTCGATCACGAATTCAATAAAAAATCTCTGTTAAATAAAACAACTGATTTCATTTAATTCGTGAACGCTGCGATTGTAAAATGCAATACGCTGAGGCCAGTTTTGTTACGCCTTTTGCGTGTTGAAATGGTAAGGGATCAAATATAAGGTCAAACAAATATATGCGCTATTTTGTTCCGTACCCTTATCGGCTATCGCTCCCTCTTCACAGCGTGTTAAGTTCAAAGGAAGAAGTGAGTTATGGAGGTTTTTGTGTGTGAGTCTGGCAAATCGTTCTGCAAACAATCTAAACCTGGGAAAATTTCACGTAATGGTAAAGCCCCCTCAAATTTCTTAGATAAAATTGTAGGCAGGGAATCTTGTCTGTAAAAAATCCAAGAAAGAATTATGTATTTTAACAGTAGGATAATTATACTTAGTGCCTTTTTTGTGAAAATTCACAATCAAAACGACAATTGATCCTATTTTACAAGTTTGACGTTAACTATCAGAATTTTATAAAAATATTTTATTAAGTTTGATAAAATAAAAATATATAATGGAGTTTTATAAATAAATCTCAGTTTCGTTGCATCATCTTAAGTGTGATTATTTCCATCTGATGGACAGCTTAAAACTAACGGCTCATAAACGTCCAGTACACGCAACATGTAGGTAATATTAATAAAATGAACATATCAGATTATGTATTACTAATAAAATTTAAACATGATGCTGTCTGATTTGTTTCGTTTCCTTTTTTCAATAAATATTCAGTTAACTAATCATCACGCCGTTTCCCCGTACGGGTGGGCAGAGGATGGACCGCCAAATAACTCTGTCCTGGCACACACTCCTTGCTCCATTCACATTGATACATCGTCTCACATACATACTTTTCTATTGTTCTGACTCTTCACATGTCCCGATCAGGACTTCTTGTCTTTTTTTTATTGCTTACATTATTTTGCGTTTTTATATCATATATGTATATATATGTATATATATATATATATATGTATATATATATATATATATATATATATATATAAAAATATATATATGATATAATGTGTCACACTACTTCAGTTTGAACTCATAACTCCTTCGGATGTATAATACCTTATCTATATGTAGGGTGTAAATAAATTTTTTGTTTCTTTTATTACACTATGCATGTGTCTACAATATTTTTTTATATCATGCATCTCTTAATGTATTTGGTGAAAAACTGTTTTTATGAGTTCTCTGTTAAATAAATAAATAAGTATTTGATTCACTTGATCGTGCCATATCTTTCTCGGGCGTCCACGACTTCTTCTTTCATTCACTTTCGCATCATATATTCTTTTCACACTCCTTTCTTCATTCATTCACTCTACATACCCAAACCATCTAAGCGTCCCTAAATATAATAATATTCAGTTAGTATTTTCATAGCCGAAAAAAGTATATTTTTTAAGGAAAAGGGCAATCTTCTCTATAAAATACATCTCTTACTAACCGAAAATGTTATATTCTGAAAAAAGCAGTTAGGTAGGTACCTATCCCTACCTCCTCGAGTTGATTATAAAAAAGTGCATTCTTCCGAGTGAAAATAATCACCAATTGAACGTCGAACCAAAAACTGTACGTATCCCCGTTTGGTTTATAATTATTTTCTCTCATACGCACATATTTTAAATCGTATAAATTAATTGTTAAATCATAAATTATTACGCTTTCATGCTATCGGTCTATTAAAACGAAACCGTGGAGTACAAACTCAGCCGGCTTCAAGCACGAAGCCTCAAATGGCGATTAGATCACACTAATAATTTCATAAAACTCAGCCATCGAACAATCGATAAAACTTCTTTAATGACCATCCTCGCATGATCACCCTCAGTACAAAGAGCGGATTCACATGACGGCACGATCTATCACGGACTGTGTTTACCGGGAGATTTACGTCAAAGTGATTAAAAAAGGTGATCGCCCGTAGTAAATATCACTTGTTGTTTTCTGTAATGCGTTAATATTGGATGTTATGTTTTTATAACAATAGTTGATGGAGAGGTACATACTAATTATTTAGACGATTTTTTTCATTGAAAGTATCCAGAGGAAATTTTTGCGTTGCCTCAGTTTTGACGGCCTCCATGATCGAGTGGTAAGATGCTCGCCTACGAATCCAAAGGTCGCGGGTTCAAACCCGGCGTGCGCCAATAACTTTTGTATTTAATTAATATGTGTCATAACACATTTAATTCATGTAAAATAATATAAAGTTTATTTGCGGCACGTTTCAGAGTGGTAGATGCTCTAAGTATCGCCCTGGTGAAAGACCACCATTCAGAATCGAAACGTTGCTTGAAATGTCTTTAGCCGTGTTTGGTGACCGAATCTAAATAGCCAGGTACTTCCCAACCTTTCTTCCTCGTCTCATTCCTCTCCCCATTACCTTCAGCCTCACAACATACCCCAATTGGGGTTGCCATAGTCCCACTGGCTCTAAACGGTTAAAGACGGTTGGGACTTTTGTGCGGTATTCACTATTTTATTTTTTTATAGTTATATAATGAGCAGTGGCGGGGGTTTCTAGTGTCCAAGAGTGGTAAGATTGAAAAATACAACATTATTAGTATTGTTGTAGTCGAAAATGTTTTTTTTTTTTAATTTTTTGTATAAAGATTTTCAGGATTTTTCTTTTTTGGTGGTGCACTGCACAGATTTCTTAAAAAGCTTTATACAAAAAATTGAAAATTTGAAAAAAATGTATATTGTTTTCGGTTACAACAACATCAATAATGTCGTTTTTTTCAATCTTACCACTCCAGCACACTGAAAAGTCACGAGCCGCCACTGATAATGAGCGCACCCAAACGAACATAATATGTAAACATGCTTTCGGACTATAAGTTACCCACTCTTTCTAACCTAAAAATCTACCTTGACCTCATGACCCTATATTAAAGTCTGCAATAATATAATTGACTGCCCTAATTTGCTTGAACTAATAAACATAAAAGTGGCACCTAGAGCAACTAGGTCTAACGACTTATTCCACATTAGCCGGACGCGCACAAATGCTGGTATTAGAGACCCAATTACAAAAATGTGCGAATTATTTTATCAAACTTTGAAGGATTCTGACATTTTTTTTGATTCATTAATTATTTTCAATAAAAAAAAAATTAAATTCCTGTTAATGACAAATTGGATTTAAAAATTGTATACTTTTTCAGTTTTTTCTTAAATGTATTTTTATGCAGGTACTATACTCAGCCTCACCCCTTGATAAAAAAAAAATAACACTAAAAATATAAAATATTTAATTCTGAAAAAGACGTTAAAGTGAGACAAGATTTACTGTTTTTTTATTTACACAACGTTCGCAAGAAATAATGGAAAATGGAACAGGCGTTCAGGAGAGCCAAAATTAAATTTAGGAAATTTGTTTTTTGTATGTAATTATGTCATATGTCATGTCCTTTTTCAAAAAATAATAGCACAATATTTTGTTTTCTGATTCATCTCATTTTTCTTTGCTAGATATGTATCTAAGGAATAATTCTGCATACTTAAGGGTCAGCACCCAAAAATAAACACTTTTTTGGCTTTCTAATACAAGCAATACAACAAATAATTTAACTGTTAAATAAATACGGGTAGTTAGATAAATATCTAAGGTTTTCAGTGAATACAATTTTTGTTAACAGTAATTTACTAAACGTCTATTTGAAATGTAAACTAGAAATTTAGGTAAAACGTTAAAAAATGCCTTCCCTGGTTATCAAACTGCACATTTTACTGATATTTTGGTACGTTTTTCATAGAATTAAAAATATTTCAGTTGAAAATTTTCATTCACTGTAAACCTTAGATATTTTCCTAACTATTCATGGAGAATTTACAAATGAATCATTTGTAGTATTGCTTGTATTATGTAGCTACAAAGTGACGTTTAGGGCCAATTTTGAGTGCTGAGGCTTAACTCAGAACTTGATTTTTTTACTAATTTCGTTCTCCCTTTCGCACCCAGATATATATATTAAATTTATTTGTATGTTGTTATTGTGCCATCTATTTTGCTTCGTCTATTGTTGCTCATAGGTGTTTAATCTGTGAGAAATAAGTTAGGATGCAGGCGAATTCTCTTTTCTTTATGTTTAATATTGTCTATTTATTAGTGTCTGTATCTTTATATCTTTCTCCCTCAATAAAAAAGGTCTTAATTTTTTTCCAGATTTTCCGATACCCAACCTAACCCAACCTAACCAAAGCCTACAGCTCTCTTCGAATCGTTCCCATCTCATCTGTGTGTGACCTCTGAATCTCTTTCCTAACCAAGGACGACATCCGATGAGTCCGTGATTTCAACGTCAACGGTCACCTGTAAGTCGTGCCACATGCCCAGCATTGTTCCACTTGAGGTCGGAGATTGTGATGGTAATGTCGGCCACCCTTAGGCTTGCTTCTTCTTGTCCACTCGTTTGTCTTTCTATCTCGCGGGGGGATACCTAGCACGGCTCTTTGTGTTGGGGCCATTTTCGCCCCACGCTCTTTGTTAGAGTTCGTGTCAGCGTTGAGGACGTATACACGCGTTCAGAGGTGCTAAAGATCTTATTGCTTTTTAGAATATGGCCAAGTTTGCCGAAGGCGGCCCATCCAAATGAACGGATAGTTGATCATTGCACAAAATCATATATTATTCCTTGCCGTAGACTCAGAAACAAATAAATAACTGTTCCTCAATCATCACTATACTAATTATGGATATCATTTTTCACTGTTTGGAATGTCAAGACTTGTTAACTCAAGCCATGGGCTTGAAAGTTTTGGTACCAGTCTAAATGATTTTTGTCATTATTTACAACTACTCATATATCAAAACCTTGACTTGAAAGTTTTTTTCAATGTATATTTTTGTCTTTGCTTCATTAAAATTCTGCTTCAACCTCACAATTCAACACGCCTATGTGACGAATACAATATTTGGGAAACATATACTCCGATGTCGCTGATATATTTAACACGTCAATATCAAACTATAAGTTTAATTTAGTACAGTTGTTATCATCTGGTAGAGCTAAACTAATAGTTAGACCTGTTACTTAGTATTATTTTTTTTTTTTATAATATTTTTGAACCTGTTATTTATTGAATATTATTAGTTATTTTTGTATCTGCTATTCAATACTATTTTTTAAATTTTATTTTACATAATTTTTTGCACTAATGAGGTTTTTTGTTTTTTTTTTAATGTTAACATGTATGTAAAAGCCTATAACGGTCGTAAATAAATAAATATATAATGTATGTGCTGTTCTTCCTCTGTTGCTGTTTTTCCTTCATTTTGTGTTATGTATTTTTTTTCAATTGGACAATAGTCCGTTAGTATATAAATAAATATACTGGATACTATTCATACCAGAAAAGCTAACATACATAGTCGGTAGATAGAGGCAACCCTCGACAAATACGACACTTCGTTCGTTAAAATTTGTCTTACTACTGTTTACACAGTGTGATTGGTTTTTCTCCATTTACTCAATGTACAAATATTAAAATTATTTAATGACTAGAAACTAGAAGTGATACAACTTCCCGTATTTTTTATGTGATGACCGTGTGGTGACCACATGAGATCACCATGACTAAACTAAAACATTACAAGCAAAATGGTCGTCCTTCACGATAGCGATACTGACAGAACGTTATGGTTTTTTTTACTGCGCTTTCATCCACCTACGAGTATTTGGGACTACTGCACAATACTTGCAACTATTAAATTCAATTATAATCATTATTTCAATACTACTCTTCAAAACGATGACCCATTCATAAATCAATACCCGCCGACAAAGACTACGACACGCTACAAACGCGTCGGACAAAGTTGTAGATTTTATAAATACCTCTATAATATGTTTCCATTGAAATTAAAATGGACATAATTTAAATCCAATAAAAATTGTTAAACTCCACAAAATACAATGCATTCACAATGTTATGCTAACTTTGTTCCCATTGATGAATTTACATTTTTTCGTGGAAAGCAATCACTTTGTGGTTTGACATATTTAAATGAAAAAATAACTTTGTATAAGACCACGAACATTATTTTATTTTTTTATGACCGACCGGTTTCGCTTATCCCCAGCATCATCAGGGTACAAAATTAAATTAAATAAAAAAGTGTGCGGTTAAATACATTTATATTTAGAAGCGGTAGAAATAAAGAAAACCACTAAAATTAATAGTCTTATTCTTAACAATCAGGTAAATTTGTCCAGTAGTCTAATATTAGGGAAATTTTCTATAAAGTCATAAAATTTATCATTATTCTTTTCACTTTCTCAGCTGACGTTTTTTCTCTTTCAATTCGTAATATTATCTGACTAGTTTTCTCTGTTCTTTTGTTTTCTCGTGGTTTTGTTATTTTATTTTACAATTGTTTTCCCTCTGTATGTATATATAACCGCACACTTTGTATTTTTTGTTCAGTTTAATTGTGTACCCTGATGATGCTTAGGTTAAGCGAAACCAGTCGGTCATAAAAAATAAAATAATATTTGTCGTCTTATACAAAGTTATTTTTTCATTTCTTCAAAGTAATATACTCGTACATTCGTTGCACACTATTCTGAACTCTGATTTATCGAATATCTCACTAAATTGGGTAATAATTATGTGTTATGCGTAAAATCGACGAAGGTAACAATCATTTGACGCGTGCATTCCAAAATTAAGGCCATCTGTTTAAACCACACGTATCACACGTACCGATAATTTCACAGCCGCCGCGTCATTTAAAATGTATTTCACGCTTACCTACAGCTAATTAGAGTTGAACTTCAGTAAATTATGCCACATACCATTTAAAATAGGCCAAGATCCAGGAAACTAGCGAAGGTAGAAAACACGCTCAGAAACTGCTGTAATCGTTTTATCGGGTCGTTTCATCTGCGAGTGTTGCGGAACTTCCGCGGATTTCCACTAAATAATGGACGTAATGGCGTTGGGCCATCACGCACAGCGCGGGCTGGTCCTGCTCGAGAGGATGTTGCGGAAAGCGGAGAAGCGTCAGATGTTGAAATTGCCGGGCATTACTTTTAGCGGTAATTGACGGAGAGCCGAGACTCGAACCCGCGAGATACAATCGTAAAGAAAACACTGACAGCTCTGCGCATAGCGCATACACACCTACAGGACCGGATTAGTGTTTCAATATATTCATTCATTTATAAATTAACTTACGAAAAGGGAAAAAAGAGCAACAGAGAAAGAACAGCACATACATCCTTTTTGTAAGTCCTTATTGTAAGTCACTAGTTGAAAATATTAGGTGTAAGCCATTAGTAATAAATCTTAACTGTAAGTTATTTGTTATAAGCTTAAGTGATAAATTATAGGTTAGATAAATTAATTTGTAAAGCGCCCTTGGGGTGATTTTCCCACAAAAACGGCGGTATAAAAGTTATCCATTTATTATTATTACATAATATTATAGTGAAGCAATGACGAAAATAGGACAAAATATACACGAAAAAAAACATCCAAGCCAAGGTCAAGTCAATGTTTTGGTAGAGTCGTAAAGAAAGACAAAAACAATTTAACCTGCTACCAAAAAATTCAATACCATGACTTGAGTTAACAAGTCTCGACATTCTGGACAGTGGAGAATGATACCCATAACTAGTAGAGTGATGATTGAGGAACAGTAATTCATTGTTTCTGAGTATACGGTAAGGAATGTTAAACTGGATGAGTTGCAACAGATGAAAATGCATATTAAATCAAAGTCTTTCCTACGCTTTTTAGTGAAGAAATTTTCAATGATTGTTCAATTTCATTATATAAATAATCACCTCTTTTCTCTCACTAATCTCCATGCAATTCCGCGTGAGAAGCGTAATAGATAACAGAATATATTTACGGAAGGCTTTTGAAATGTGAAACTATAGAAACATCAAAATATCTCAGACGGAAAGAGCGACCAACACAGAGGACGCCTTAAGCTCTCGGTCAAAATTGCGAAATGTTTTTGTCATCATGAGAAGCCTGATGGATGTCAAAATACCCAACTGATTTTTCAGGGGAACACTGATGGAATAAGTGGTAAAGAAAGCAGCTGCAACTCAAGCCCCCTTCCGGTAAGAAAAAGCACTAAAAGAACAAGAAAAAAAATTCTTAATAATTTAGAAAGTCGATGGTGCAAAATACTTGTAATAAGTATGTTTAGTGTAAAATTGGTTCTTTAATATTTCGGTGGCAGCACCTTGACAAGGAAAGTAAATACTTTAATTTTGAATTTGAAAAAAAAACCGAATGGGATGGTTAGAACTTTCGTTTTATCTTCCGAAAATAACCTTTATCAAGAAAATGACGCTTAGATGGTTTGAGCATGTAGAGCGAATTAACGTAGAAAGGAGTGTGAAATTAATACATAATACGAAAGTAAATGGAAGAAGACATTGGGGACGCTCGAGGAAGACATGGCACGATCAAGTAATTCAAATATTTGAATCGGACCATGGGAAGAGTCAGAATAACAGAGGAATATTTATAAGACGATTAATGAATGTGAATGAAGCAAAGAGTATGTGCCGAGGCAGAGTTGTATATCGGCCCGTCCTCTGCCTACTCCTGCGGAGAAACATCGTGATGGTTAGTTAGTTATTTAACTTTTAGGAAATTGACCGCCGACTGTAAGTAAGAAAATAAAAATCAAATAACCAATAATATAATTCTTCCGTGGAGTTTGCTTTGTGTCAACTGTGAATAAAGAATGTTACCAGAAAATATCCGTAAAGGTTTTTCAAAATGTTGATGGCGCCACACCGTATATGGGCTTACATGATTTATGATTACAATTCTGCGATACATATATTTTATAATAATATTACAGTGTATTATAAAAGTTATTACAGCCGTGTATAAAATGTAAACGGTTTAACTGCTTACGATAAATCCTCCTGCGCCCACTCTGGTCGAGGTGAAAGATAGATTGCTCGTTGCAAAACAACAGCGCGGAATGGGGATCCTATTGAGTGCCATTGTTCGCGGTAGATTTTCAGGTTTTTTACGTGTCTGAGAATCCTGGATGATCTCCTCTAGCTTCTTTAACACAATGTATTTTTCGTTTTCAGGCATTCTCGTTTGTTTAAAACATCTTACCTAGGAATTTAATACATCTTTATCATATGGACTAAGCAGAACTCTTAGGAATCATTACTTAACAACGACACTTTTTTTCACACTTTGTGTAACGACAAAGAACAAAACAGGTTTCAAATTATCCAAAACAGAGCAATGAGAATTATACTTAGGCGAAATAGATACTCAAAAGTAACTAAAATGTCAGAGGAACTAAATTGGCTAACAGTAAAACAAATGCTGACATGAAACACATTGATGTTTATACATAAAATGAAGAACAACTTGTTACCAAAATATTTTTCTGACAAAATTATCTACAATGTTGATATTCACAAATATAATACAAGGGCATGCAAAGAAATTAGACTACCAGAAAAAAATAAAGCAAACACACAAAATAGCTTACTATATAAAGGGATGAAATCTTATAATGCTCTGCCGAAAACCATCAAAATTATGCCTTTCAATAAATTCAAAATAGCCTGTAAAAATTATTTAAAATGCATATAAATCAAAATAATAAGTTGTACCATATATAAGTTAAAATATTATAAAGTTAAAAAGAAAATGAAATAATTAGCTACTTCTAAACTTGAATGTACAAAGTAACTAATATAAAATAAATAAAACTAAAACTTATTCATTTATCGTCCTATCGTAGATAAGTAAGTTTTCATATCGAATGTGTTTAGGTCAAAGGCGTTATTCCACATTTTTTGCAAGCAAACATACACCTGATTTCAGAGCAAGAATATATATGGAAAGAGCTAATTCTTTTTACCCAACCTATACAAATTTACGATAAATCACTTTCACCGGGTTTTTACGTCGTAAACCTTAAGAGAGAAAGTGACAAGACAAGTCACATAATATCGCACTACTTTTAGGTATGTAAGCATGTTTTCCGTCTCCCACGTCTCCGGCTACTCCGCCCACTACGTTTTGTTATACGACATAATTTAACGGTTTTTGAGGTTGTATCCTATTTTTTTTTATAACAATAATTGTGAAAAAGTGTTTATACAAATAAATAAAACATTATGTCGACATGTGCTATGAATAGATAAAAAAGGTGTGCCCATGAAAACTCTAGCCACGCCCGAGCCAGGAAAAAATCAACAATCCTGACTACACTGTTTAGATAAGCTATCTCTCCTAATATATATTTGCTCTGAGGTTTATATTGCTTGATGTGCCAGCCTTCGATGTGGTAATTTTTTAATGATAAACATTCGAAAAATATATATTTTTACACCGAATTACTTTGTTTAACACCTCCAATAACAAAAACTAAAACACAGTGAAAAATATTTGAACAACAAACGACTTTTCTGAATAACAAAAGTTTTGTTGATCACAAAATGTGAAAAACAACAGATCTAAACGCATCTGACGATATATTTCCTGGTCGGGACCCCATTTCGGAGTAATCTGAAGTAACTATGGTGACATGTGGTGGAAAATAATAATAAAACCAATGCACAAAATCGCTTACTTTATAAAGGGATAAATCTTATGAGGCGCTGCCGGAAACCTTCAAATTATACCAATTAATTAATTTAAAATAGCCTGTAAGAACCATTAAAAATACATTAGTAATATCAAGTAGTATATAAGTTATTAATATTAGTGGAAAAAAAAAACAATGCACAAAATAGCGGGATGAAATTTTATAATGCGCTGCCAGAAAACAATCAAAATTATACCAATTAATTAATTTAAAATAGCCTGTGAGAACCATTTAAAATACATAAGTAATAAGTAGTATATAAGTTATTATTATTAAATCAAAAATAACGTTAATTATAATTAGATACTTTGTACACTTTATAGACAAGAAACTAACATAAAATAAATAAAACTAAAATATAAGACGCTTTTAGCGCTATTGGGTTCGATTTTGAGAGTAACAAAGTATTGACAAAATATTTTTAAATAGTTCAACGGAATTCCTCATTTTGCCACTCTGTGAACACGAAAAATCCGTTCAATTAAAAATAACTCTTCGGTATCAAATCGTGTTCATCTCATCTTCAACTACAACCTCATTCAGCAGCCTACCGACATCATTGCAGAGATCCAGTTTCCACTAGCCATTATACAAGTTGGTTGACTGGATATATTTACATTTCCAATGGTCGTTGTTATCTGTCCAGATCGATCAGACCAGCATGATGACAATGCTTTCCCGACTATTTTTATCAGTGCAATGCGTGTATTAGCCGACTTCGACTTGCGATTGACTAGGAGCTGAAGATTCCTTTAACTTTTTCGATAAAATGACCAGTCCGAGCCCTTGTATTGTGTGATGTATACCTACCGGTTTATTGAACCCTCCGTTTTGAAGGACAAATCCTAAAGCCCTTGAACTCAAACCGTAGAAATTGTATTCTTCAGGAACACACATGAATAAAACAACCAAACTGCATTTCTTTACATCTTTTGTCACTTAAAGCTGTGGGCGAACTGCAAGCAAATACCTCTGCCCGTGTGAAGTGCACGTATTGCAAATATAAGTAATTGAACGCTGCCGAGTTTAAACACAGCATTTAGGGATATTTTCTTTAAACAATGTAATTATTTGCTTCGGGTTTCGCAAATGATAGAGAATCAAATGCTTACCTTTCTGACTACGTATTTTATAATTATTGTTGTTGGATAAGTACCTACTAGCGATGGAAAAAACTTCAAAGTTTTGTGAAAGCTTCACGAATTACAAGTTCTTTCAAATGAACCCTGTACGGTCCGGTAAACGCTTCAATTGAACTAACAGTTTAATCGCTCAATTCGCAGCGTAGAATGTCACTACACTAGCGTGTGTAGGAACTAGGAACTCGAGTGACTGCTACATCGTTTGTTTGTGCAATCAGTTCGCAGTTCATACATTGCTTCACGAACTTCACGCTACAAAAAAGTGCGGCGATTTGTCAGAAGAGTAAATTTGAAGTACAACAATTGAAGATTCCCACAGTGAGAAATGTGTGAAGTGCGAACTGCCCCAAAATGAAGTTGTTCTTTGTAGTAGTAGCTGTCAGATATAATTGCGAAAAAGGTTAGTATAAAATAAATAAGACTTCTTTCTTGGGTTAAAAAAAGAAAGTCTGGGAATGGAATTCTAAAGATGACATATTGCAAGCTGTATATATAACGTGACCGTATGTCCCGTTTTGAACGAGACAGTCCCGTTTTCCGAGACCCTGTCCCGCTGTCCCAAAGTAAAGCGTCCGGACGCGAAATTGTCCCATTTTCAGAAATCCGGCCACTGGCATCATCAACTGAGAGCAAAATACTGTCCCGAATGTAAGTTTTCGTGGAGCCAATGTCTAGAGATGGTCGATATCACGGTTACTTTACGGTCATCGGGGGGTGGGGGTGGGGGTGGGGTGCAAAATAAAATGAAAATTATTGGTTTTAACCCCCCCAGACAAACAAAAAATTCGAGACGCAGCAAACTCCTCCCACGAATCAAAACACCCCCAGATTTTTGTAAATCATACCATTCCTACCTTGAAGTAACAATATATGGAGGGATAGCTAATTTGTTTTACCCAACCCATCCGAAATTGTAATAAATCACTTTTTCCGAGTTTTTACATCGTACACCATGAGAGAGAAAGAGACAACAAATTTCTTGGACAACTTCTATATACTGTCGCCATTGAGATATACAAATGGAGTAAACATTAGCGTTCAAAAGATGGGCCACTAAGTTGCGGCCAATTGGCATCTCTGAGCTTTCGTTGGCTTCAGTCGGTTACAAGCGCTTGCCGTGTATAAATCTCCTGCGGAAACTGCAAAATGCCTACATGTACGCTAAGATACTGCACAAGTCGTTCTGGAAAAGATGGAAAAAGCAATGGTGGATCTTTTCATCAATAACTAGAGTGTTTTCATTATCAATTTTAGCGACAATCAGCTCTTTTAATGTTAATAAACTAATTCATATTTTGCCGTAAGCTATCTCTGTTGTGCTCATTCGGCCGACCGTAGTGTAAAAGAGACAGAACCGGGGCTGCCACAATCAACGCAACATATTAAAATATTTATATTTTATTTATTATTAACTTATAATATAATTCATTTATATTTTATTTCTTATTAACATTATCTCTTTGCTTGTACCAATGAATGTTGAAAATAATTCCAAATATATTTTTACAACATAAACTTTCACATAGATTAATTTAACAAAAAACTAACTAACATCGCCGTTATTAGCATAAAAATGTAAAGTTAGAAAAAATCTATGTATTTTTGTCACAACTAATTTTTGTTTTTAGTTATTTAATTTAAGATTCCTCCGCCCAGTTCATGAAAAGAGTGAATTGGATCAAATTTGTTTAAAATAATCGCAGTGAAGAGTGTTAATTACCTAACATAAATACATATATCTGATCTCTTCATTTTAGATATGTATCACAAAAAACAAGGGCGTTACTTAAAAGAAATGTGTAATTTTGTTGCCTATTTCATGTGTTTTGTCTTTGTATTATTACTAAATATATTTTTACTAAATCTTTATATATACCAGTAAAAAAATATAATTCTTCTATTATTTGGTTTCATATTATTAAAACTGCAAAGCTTTTATCTAAATCTTCTGTAAACCTTCATTAAATTGGTATTTTATAACCTTATATTTAATAATTTATGTACTACATCTTTTTTGATTTAGAACTTCATACAGTGTATTCAAAAACAATTAATTATCAATATTAAATAAAGAATAAAAAATAATTACACCCGAAAAATTTTTTTCGCAACAATTTTAATTTTTTGAGGTATTTCATGCGGCAGTCTTAACAGATTATTACACTAAATATGATTTTTACGAAATCTTTCGTTACCGGTAAAAAAATATAATTCTTCATTATTTGCCTTATCCACTTCCTGGGTTAGAACATATTTTCTTTAAACAATGTAATTATTTGCTTCGGGTTTCGCAAATGATAGAGAATCAAATGCTTACCTTTCTGACTACGTATTTTATAATTATTGTTGTTGGATAAGTACCTACTAGCGATGGAAAAAAACTTCAAAGTTTTGTGAAAAGCTTCACGAATTACAAGTTCTTTCAAATGAACCCTGTACGGTCCGGTAAACGCTTCAATTGAACTAACAGTTTAATCGCTCAATTCGCAGCGTAGAATGTCACTACTAGCGTGTGTAGGAACTAGGAACTCGAGTGACTGCTACATCGTTTGTTTGTGCAATCAGTTCGCAGTTCATACATTGCTTCACGAACTTCACGCTACAAAAAAGTGCGGCGATTTGTCAGAAGAGTAAATTTGAAGTACAACAATTGAAGATTCCCACCGTGAGAAATGTGTGAAGTGCGAACTGCCCCAAAATGAAGTTCTTTGTAGTAGTAGCTGTCAGATATAATTGCGAAAAAGGTTAGTATAAAATAAATAAGACTTCTTTCTTGGGTTAAAAAAAAAAGTCTGGGAATGGAATTCTAAAGATGACATATTGCAAGCTGTATATATAACGTGACCGTATGTCCCGTTTTGAACGAGACAGTCCCATTTTCCGAGACCCTGTCCCGCTGTCCCAAAGTAAAGCGTCCGGACGCGAAATTGTCCCATTTTCAGAAATCCGGCCACTGGCATCATCAACTGAGAGCAAAATACTGTCCCGAATGTAAGTTTTCGTGGAGCCAATGTCTAGAGATGGTCGATATCACGGTTACTTTACGGTCATCGGGGAAAATAAAATGAAAATTAGGGGGTGCAAAATAAAATGAAAATTATTGGTTTGAACCCCCCCAGACAAACAAAAAATTCGAGACGCAGCAAACTCCTCCCACGAATCAAAACACCCCCAGATTTTTGTAAATCATACCATTCCTACCTTGAAGTAACAATATATGGAGGGATAGATAATTTGTTTTACCCAACCCATCCGAAATTGTAATAAATCACTTTTTCCGAGTTTTTACATCGTACACCATGAGAGAGAAAGAGACAACAAATTTCTTGGACAACTTCTATATACTGTCGCAATGATCTTAAGCTGGCTATCTTCGCTGGTTAACGGCATGACTCCGCCCACATTTTTTATTTTGCCACTAAACTTGACACAACTAAACGGTTTTTTAGGTTAGATGCTATATTTTTGTTGATAAAAATATTGTGAAAAAGTAGCTATACGAATACACAAAAACATTATGTCGATATGTGATATGAATGGATGTATAAATACCGTAGCCTTAGTCTTAGCCACGCCCATTTGCGCCGATTCATGGTAAAATCATCAAAAACAAGTCCAAAACTGACTTCACTGCCTTGGCTTGGGCTACCTCTAGTATACTCTAAGATTCCTACCAATGTCTGGTCATTGTAAATTACAAAGAATTTTACTTCGTCCGAGTTATATATCTAACTAGGTAAAACGAAATGCAGTTAAAATATTAGCTATGAGGAAACCGGCACTACTTTGCATAGTATTATAATCATCTCATCTCCGATTTGGATCTACAGATTAGTCTTACGGCGTAACAGTTTTAACGCAAGATTTCCCATCAGGATGTGGAAACAACAAAAATCGTTGGTACGGTATTCCGTTGTTATTATTATGGAAAACATAAGAAACAAATCTAGTTTTAATCGGTGACTCGTTCTAAGGTGAACAAATTGTTGTTTTCATATTATTTCTTTGAATTAACTTGGTCTTTAGAAATGTCTTTAAGCGATCATTAAAAACTAGTGTTGTTTGAGAAATCAAACAAATAATACAGTATGAAAGGTATTTACTTTAAAATGTAAAAGATTTTTGGGTTTGTGAAGAAAGAGTAAAATATACCTAAAAAAATTCTAATACATCAAATATAAACATGTTGTTTTCTCAAAAATCTATTAATACCACAATTTCTAAGACAGTGAAATAAAAAATAACTCCCCTTTCATACAGTTGATTACTTAATTATGGAGAGAGAGCTAATTTTTTTTACCCTACCTATACAAATTTGGGATAAATCACTTTCTTCGGGTTTTTACGTCGTACACCATGAGAAAGAAAGAGACAACAAAATCTCCCAAATTATCATACCGCTTTAAAGTATTATTAGAACATTCTTCGTGTCCCGCGTCTCCGTTAACTCCGCCCACACGTTTTGATACGCGAAATAAATGAATATAACTCAACGGTTTATTAGGTTACATGCTATATTTTTGTTTGTAACAATACTGTGAAAAAGTGGTTATACGAATAAACAAAAACATTATGTCGACAAGTGCTATGAATGGATATATAAAAACCCTAGCCCTAGTCCTAGCAACGCCCAGGTCTAGCCGAGTGCGGCAAATCTCATAAAAACTGATTACAGCAGCGCTTTCTCTTGTATATTATTGCTCTGAGATCATACACATTGAAGATAAGTAGGTATCTACGTATTAAGTGATGCTAAGATACAACATCTTCAATGTGGATAGAAAATTATAATCCTGTTCTAATAATGACCCTGGCAAACTATCATTATTAAACTTGTGTTTTTAATAGTGTTGAATACGCCGTATGGAAATAAATACCTCCATATAAATTGTATAGGTAGGTACATAGTGGAATATATATTTTTTTAAATTTTCATATTCGAATTTAATAATTTTACTAAATAAATTGTGTAACTAAGGCACGATATTATGATGTCCTGATATATTTGCCGAAAAATAAAAACACGGGTTAACCTAATTGAGCGCCATCTGTCGGCCAACGTGTTGACATCGGGAAAAGAATTGACGCTGTAACTGTCAACTTAGGTAGGGGTGTTTCAAACTTTCGTCACATTTAACATCGTCATAATTCAACGACTTTGTCTTGTTTCACATTTCAATGGTCTCCGTTAAACGTCGATTCTAGACTCAGAGCAATAATATACGAGTAGTCAGTTTTGATGAGTTTTGCCAGACTCGGCTAGACCTGGGCGTGGCTAGGACTAGGGCTAGGGTATTTATACATCCACTCATAGCACATGTCGACATAATGTTTTTTTTATTCGTATTACCACTCTTTCACAGTATTGTTATAAACAAAAAATATAGCATATATCCTAAAAAACCGTTGACTTATGCCTTACAATACTTTAAAGCGGTGTGATAATTTAGGAAAATTTGCTGTCTCTTTCTTTCTCATGGTGTACGACGCAAAAACCCGGAGAAGGTGATTTATCGTAAATTTGAATAGGTTGGGTAAAAAGAATCAGCTCTTTCTCCATATATTGTTACTCTAAGATTCTAGACCTGCTTCAGCTTTCGAACACTTTGTGATCAGCTGACAAGCATTACAACATGACCACTATGATTTTCGGCTGATTACAATTTGCTTAAATGCTGAAACGGGTCTTACTAACTATTAATCGATGTTTGACGAAGAACAATAAAATGTAAAAATATTTTAAAAATGGCTCTAATAGTTTAAATGTAGCGATTTCAAATTTGACGAAGGTTTAAAACACACCAACCTTAGAAATACAATCTATTGAAATATATTGCAAATTACTTCTTTATAATAATCTAGTATTCAAGCGAGAAGTGTATATTGGGTACAATGTCATAAAGTCTTAGATATATGGTGGATATTAGCGTTGTGACCGCTCCGTAAGAACTACTTCAAAGAACTACTTTTTTGGCGGAAGTTCCCACTTCTTCATTGTTCACTGAACAAATACTTCTTTTTAGCGTTATTATGTAAACTGTAATGTAAACTACTTATTTTCAGTTTAAATTACAGACTTCAACGTTCCAGTGCTTTTCACTTTGAAATCTCTACCGACTAGTATAGTTTTTTTTAGCGAGGAACCAGTTCCAGTTCTTTTCGTTTTTAAATCTCTACCGACTAGTACTTTTGTTTAGACGAGGAACTTTTGCCGATTTGTTAGTATGACGGCCTGCATGGTCAAGTGATAAGACGCTTGAATACGAATCCAGAGGTCGCGGGTTCGAACCCGGCGTGCGCAAATAAATTTAATTAAAACAATACGTGTCATAAAACATTTAATTGATATAAAATAAAAATGGTATATTTGCGGCACGTTCCAGAGTGATAGATACTCTAAGTGTCGTCCTGGTGAAAGACCACCATTCTGAATTGAAACGTTGCCCGAAATGGCTTTAGCCGTGATTAGTGACCAGATCTGAATAACCAGGTACTTCCCCACCTTCCTCTTCCTCATCTCCTTCCCCTCCCCACTACCATCAGCCTCACAACATACCCCTATTGGGGATGCCATAGTCTCACTGGCTCTAGACGATTGGGAGCAGTTGAGACTCTTGTGCGGTATTCACGAAAAAATCTCAAGGAACTGGTTCCAAAAAGAACTGGACAAATAACCGGTTCCTTGCCAAATCAAATTCAAATCTCTTTTTTACGAGTTCGACTTCAATTGAAGTGTTCACTGCGAAGAGTTCATTTTAAAGAACTAGCAGTTCGTGAAGCATTTACAAAACATTGAAGTTTTTCACAAAGCAAGTGGATATTCAGAATAAATTATAGAAAAACACATACTTTTCATCTTCAAAAACCAGTTTGTCGTAACATATTTCAGATACCATCTAGTAATAGGTCAGTTGATAGGTGCATGAATGTTTCTATCCAAAGTGCAACTACTGGTAGCGTGTTGTCAGCATCGTGTGCTCGTGCTACCTAGGCTCTGTGCACGTTTCACTCAAATAACGATGATTGTCATACATGCAGTCATTATTGAAGCGTGTTATTCTTAAACCGGGAAACAGCACAATACTAAATTCATCATCAATTTAGTTTTCCTTCAAACTTGCACTAAACTATAAACCCGTTGAGCATATTGTACCGTCTATCTTTGCTCTTTAATTATGGCTGAACCTTTTTTCAAAGAGTTTTTTTTTAATGGCTACGATATTTATTTATTTATATGAAATGGCGATATGTGCCGTTGTGCCATCGATATTAAAAGTACTGTTTATTTTTAAATACTTAAAATTATCGACTTGTCAGTTTCGTAATTATTTAATACATTTAGCCAAAACATTTTACTCTACACAATCAAACCCGCATTCTTCCATTTCCAACCTTAGCCGCTTGACCCCCTTCGTCTCCATCCAATTCCCTCCCTAACCTTAGAGAGTGGGCTTAAATAAAATATTGCTATAAGCACAAAAAACACAGTCTACGAAATTTCACTTTAAGTACTTGTATATAATATACACAAAAATTCCTACAGTAGCAAAAGGCAGTCCGCTCACTGCGTAGAAAAGATTATCTCCTCAATAATGCACCTCTAACCACAGTTGACACAGGAAGAAGAAGAAATATTCCCTGGCAATGTTCTAAATTTCTACAATACAATAAACAGTTTCATTTTTTTTAAATCTGAATACCGCACAAGAGTCTCAACTGTTCCCATCCGTCTGCAGCCAATGGAACTATGACATCTTCAATTGGCGAATGTTGTGAGACTGAAGGGAGAAAGGTGCGGAAATAAATGGGGAAGAGGGAGGTCGGGACGTACCTGGTTATTCACGTGTGGTCACTGAACACGGCTAAAACCAATTCAAGCAAAGTTTCGATTCTGAATGGTGGTCTTTCACCAGGGCGATACTTTGAGTATCTACCACTCTGTCGCAAATTTACTATGTATTATTTTGTGTTATGCATATGTAAAATAGCACATTTAAATTAAATTTCTCAAACCCGCGACCTCCCGATTTTATTTATAGTACCTACATGTGTTTATTTCGTAGAACTCTATAATTTTAGGAAGAAAAATACATAAAATCACTGTGTTAAATGTTATTCATGTTTGTATATTCTTCCTAAAACACCATAATAATACAAAAGTAATGCCGACATGCAGCAGTCAAAAACAACAGTAGAACCACTTTTGCTTTTAAACAAGAGAGAACAAAATGATGCAAACGGTGCTCGTGTGCTTGGTTTTTACAACTCAATTATTGATTATCCACCGTATTGCCTGAATCTATTTAGCACGGTGGCTGTATCTTGACCAACTTAAGTCAGTTGATTGATCATATTTAGGTGAAGCTTGTTGTCAAGACAATCAGAATCGTGCCTAACTTTACACCGTATTACACTTGGTAAATTGAAAATCGGTAATTAGTTATTAGCAAACAACCAACACCTCAAGGGTGATGTCCTTATTGTGTGGTCGTGAGGCGTCGGGTTAATTGACGAGACCTCAAAACAATGGAAGAGGTGTGAAATTCCAAATCAACAGAACATTGTGCCCATAATGTGGAAGATTTCATCGATGTCTCCATTGTCAAAGAGCGTGAATCAATCACGTTCACATAAAATGGCTTCAGCAACTGCCAAATAATAATTGTACGAAAATTATAGCTTCTGTCAAATGAGATTTTTTAAATATTTTAAAACTTTTCGATTTGAAAGTGCCCTAAAAAATGACGGAATACAAAAATATTGATGACTTCCAATACGTGCATTTTAAATTGTTAAATATCGCATCAGGAAATCATTTTCAACCACTACGAGAACCGTAAAGCATTTTTTTTATTTGATAATTCGAATACACCATTTTAGTGTGAATTGAAATAAATTAAATTTATTTAAAAATAAAAGTGGAACCTCGGATTGCGAGTAACTTGATTTGCGAGAGTTTCGTAAGACAAGCATTTTTTTAAATAAATTTTAAGTTTATAGACGCATTTTATTTGTACCAATTGAAATTTCGCAGAAAAGCAACCAGCTGAGTAAGACTGTAGCAGTGCGAACGATGAATCTGTTCAACGACAATACAATATCACATATCCGCGAAATCCTAAATAAAGTTAATAATTAATCAAAATTCGATAACATGCAGGTATGGTATAATATTCGTAAATGAAAAAATAAAAGGATAAAACTTTACATTGCAATTTTTTTTATAAATCATTTTTGTATGAGTATTTCGAATTATTAACACGTTTCCGGAACGAATTATGCTCGTAAACCGAGGTTCCAATGTACTCGTATTTATATTTCAACAGGTTTTAAACTCGCGAGCATGCTGAGCCCATAGCAACGGGTCTTACCTCTTTGCTCCGGGGTCAGCACTAATAGTGGGTTATGAATGTTAAAATCATTTATGTTTCATGTAGATATGTAGATATGTCCAACGTTTCATGAGCTTCTTACAAAGAATGTCTTTGTATTATAATGGATGAAAGCGCCGACTAAACTTTCCCACCGATGGGGCCCTTATAAGGCATAACAGCCGTCCCGTTTTGAATGATAACCCTTAATGGGAATGAAGATATAATATTTAAAATAATACTTGCTTTCCATATCTTTGTCGGGTATATTCAATGATAATGTCTTTGTTCGCCGCAAAACGGAATATTTCATTTGTTCAGACGAAGCTTTGAGCTGTCCTAAACTTTTTTAGTTGAAGTACTTACTTGTTTTTTAAACCATAACGTTTTTTTAATAATTAATAATTAATAAAAATATTATTTAGTGATAAAAGAATGGTTTTTGACGCGATCTTTCAAAATAATTATTTGACTAACTAAGTAGTTAAATATCACAAGTGTATACTACCAATTCAACTTCTGCCCCGTTTCATACTGAGGGTGTGAATCAAACTTTAAGCTGTCTTAAACGTTTTAAATTGAGGTACTTACTTGTTGATAACGTCACCATACGTTACGTTTTTTTGTACTCTGCCCCGTTGTCCTTAAGGAAAGTTACGGGACGAGAAAATGTACCGTTTTCAGAAAAAAGCCACATTCCACATAACGCAAAAGTGAAAAAAATAAATATATTAATTAGGATACCACATTCCATTACTACAGTCAGCTAACGGTTATAAAGATGGTTGCCAAAAATATCGGAAAACACAAAAAATAAGAATATTATCAGTTTTCAAAAAGTATGTGATTGTTAAAAATAAAGATTGTTGAATCGGTTGGGATGGCGGAATTAGTAGCACGCCATGCTTGGATAGTGTGAAGGTTTCGGGTTCGACTCTCGGTTTTTATTTTGTGTCTTTTTCTATTCTCACATTCTTAGAGAGTTCATGTTCTATCACCGATCAATATTAAAATGAAGCATTAACCTCTTAAAGGTAATTTTAATTAAGAATATTTTTCCAATGTTTAAAATAATCGTTTCCAAGCGATGAATGAATAAATATGAAACTAATTAATTTCTAAATAGAACACATACACTTTGTTTAAAACCACTTTATTATTTAATATTGTGTTTACCGGTTTCGGAAGTGTCCTTCCATCATCAGGACAATATTAAAATTAACCTGAAATACAAAGTACTGAGATATATATACATATTTAGGAATTGGAGTGAGAAGGAGAAGTAATTGAGGGGATTATGGGAATAACCGAGCGGTTTATTGGAAAAATATCTAGGATAGGACTATAAGATAAATTAAGTTGATTGTTTAAAATATTGCATTTACTGTTTAATGATTTTCTAATTTCTAGTGCTTCTAAGTTATCTAATTTTATCCCTTTATTGCAACGGTGAAGAATTTTAACCCCTGTATCTCTATTAAAATTATGATTAGTAGTAATGAGGTGATTAACGAACTCTGAAGAATTATTGTTTTTTAAGCATCTTATATGTTCACTTATTCTAATGTTTACACTACGAGATGTCTTACCTATATAATATGAAGGACAATTATTACAAGAAATTTTATAAATGCCAGAATGACTTAATTTATTATTATCTCGGTTATTCCCATAATCCCCTCAATTACTTCTCCTTCTCACTCCAATTCCCAAATATGTATATATATCTCAGTAGTTTGTATTTCAGGTTAATTTTAATATTGTCCTGATGATGGAAGGGTACTTCCGAAACCGGTAGACATAATATTAAATAATAAAGTGGTTATAAACAAAGTGTATGTGTTCTATTTATAAATATGGCAAGCCACAAAGTAAATGCTTTTTCCGAATATCTAATTAATTTCATTCTGTTTGATGAAAACAACACGTTTTAGCAAATAATTTCACACTTCTAAGATGCAACTATTTAATTTATTAAAAAAAACAATCACTTTGTATTTACACCACTTTAATTGTATGAGTACCGACCAGGTACTCACTGTCGCACCACTGTGTCACCGTAGCTTCATCGGGGCAGAATTATAATAATTATTATGTAATAAATTTATATAAGCCAATGTAATCCCCATTATACATTGTTAATTTTATACTGCCCTGATGAAGCTTCGGTGGTAGCAAAACCCAATCGACACTAATACAAATTAAAGCGGTGTAAATACAAAGTCATATTTTATTTAATTATAATGTTACACCACAAAATATTTGCTTCATATCGACTGTGTTTAGGTCAAAGGCGTTATTTAACATTTTATGCAAGGAAATTATTGTTATGCTTGGCACCTGATAATAATTTGATCAAACGCTGAAACGTGCCGAGAATTGATTGTTAACGGGCGATTATTTGAAGTGGTAACGGTAAAAAATCATAATGGCGCTGATCATTGATTTGGGAGAGTGTGAAATGTGATGGTGGTTCAAACCACTAGGGCAGAACATACCAGGAGGGAGCGCTAGTGTAGTCAGTATTGCCTGACTTGGGCGTGGCTAGGGCTAGGGCTAGGGCTAGAGTATTTATACATCCATTCATAGCACATATCGACATAATGTTTTTGTTTATTTGTATAACCACTTTTTCACAGTATTGCTAGAAACAAAAATGTAGGATATAACCTAAAAAACCGTTGAGTTGTATCCTCTTATGTCGTATAACAAAACGTAATGGGCGGAGTCGCTGGAGACGCGAGAGACGGAGAACATGCTTACATACCTAAAAGCGGAGCTTTATTGTGTGAGAACTTCTCTTATCTCTTCCTTTCAGGGTTTACGACGTGAAAACCCGGAGAATGTGATTTATCGTAAATTTGTATAGGTTGGATAAAAATGTTCACCTCTCTCCATACGAGGCCTGTTCAAAAGAAAAGGTGAATTTTGAATTTTCGCGGGCTGTGTACATTCAATCATCGATTTTTTTTTTTGTTATGTTGGTACACATATGTTTATCATATGTTAGCATTATCAGCCATTTTGAATTAGTGGTTTGTTTTTGACAACTGGAAAGGTTAGTCACGTTTTTGAATGTTCTTCGATTTTTTACTTTTCAAAAAAATGGATCAAAGAATGTGTATTAAATTTTGATAAAAGAATGTGTATTTTAAATGCTCCAACGCACTTAAAATGTTGACTGTGGCATTCAGAGAGTCTACTTTGTCTCAAAAAAGTGTTTATAAGTGGTACAAGCGCTTTACAGAAGGCCGAAAAGATGTTAATGACGATGAGCGTCCTGGAGTTGTGGAAAAACATATCATGGATTTTATTCTTTGATCCATTTTTTCAAAAGTAAAAAATCGAAGAACACACAAAAACGTGACTAACCTTTCCAGTTGTCAAAAAACAAACCACTAATCCAAAATGGCTGATAATGCTAACATATGATAAACATGTGTACCAACATAACAAAACAAAAAATCGATAATCGAATGTACACAGCCCGCGAAAATTCAAAATTCACCTTTTCTTTTGAACAGGCTATGTATACATTCTTGCTCTGAGACTAGGCCTATGTTTGCTTGCAAAAAAATGTGGAATAACGCATTTGACCTAAACACAGTCGATATGAAAACTTGTATAGTTTGTGTATAAGTTGAGAGTATCTGATATATGAATGAACAATATATCTATTTAATAGGTACAAGTAGCCAGGTCAACTAAATAGCAAACAGACATACGTGTACGTAACCTAGATGACTTTATTGGCATTGGCTTGTCGTTTACACAATCCGGCGGTCGCAGTTGCAGTCAGCTCGTGACTGCTGATTCGTGGCATGATTGTTCCCCGTATCAAGGCAACTGCTGCACTTTGTCATTGCACTGGCGCAAGATGCACCCATGCGAGATGCATCTGAGTGCAGCAACCGACCTCCTCCCGGCTTCTAGTGACTATGTGACCTTCGAAGATGAGTCACGCCCGTAAATAGCACCTTTTAATTAATTGATGAAGTTATTATATTTTATCAAGATAAATTAAATTCACCAGTGAAATTATTAAATTATAATAAGATGAATTAAATTTACTGATACAATTATTATGTTGTATTTGAATGAATTGACGTAGGTATAATGTTTTTCACTCTGAGAAAATCATTTCATCTCTTGACTATAAAACAGACTGTATGATTATTCTAAATCAGTAAAAAGTCGTAGCTTTGATGTCATAGAAATTGCACTGTTTTTCATAGATCAGGTCAGAATGGTAGATATCCTAAGTATCGCCCTGGTGAAAGATCATCAATCAGAATCGAAACGTTGCTTGAAATTACTTAACCCGTGTTTGGTGACCAGATCTGAATAGCCAGCTGCTTCCCAACCTTCTTCTTACCCATCTCCTTCCCCTTACCACTATATCCAGACTCACAACATACCCCAATTGGGGATGCAATAGCCTCACTGGCTCTAGACGGTTGAGATCAGTTGAGACTCTTGTGCGGTATTTAACAAATATAAATATATTTTTTTTTTAAGCCGTCACTTTTGAACAATCTCCTATATTTCTTAAAAAATTACAAAAATTGTTTATTTCAATTTTACGATATTGGTTGTCATATGTGTGGTTATATATATATATATATATCTAACCACACATTTGTAAATGTATTACTGTACTGCTCATTAATTTAATATATATTTCAAAAGATCCTTGGCTCATTATGGAAATGAAATTGGGATTGATATTTCACTTTAAAATTATAAAGACAAAGAAGAGTAAATTTCATAACCTCAGAGATCATCATTCTAAGATTTTTCGCAGTTTCAGCAGATTTTCTGCGTATACGCAATTCAAAAAAATTTCCCGACATTTGATTCCTACTGTTTTTATAAGATGCATTTAACTCAACAATCACATTAGTAGTGCCAAAACAGTATTGAAAAAAAATGCAAACAATTTTTTTTTGCTGCTGACGGATTTTCATCTAAATACGCACCATCAAAATAACGATTTGCCGAAACAAAACTTTAAAAATATTTGTAAACTAAGTAAAAGATGTGCAAGTTGGTTCTCAACGTTCCTTATTTGATAAGTTATATTAGAAAAGGATGCACATTAGATATTACAGCATTTTATAGTTATATGATTTGTATTGCGAGATCCAATTTTTATGACAAATCACGTCATCAAAGCATAGGCCCATCTTGCGGTTGAAGGCAATATTATGAATGCAGCATGAATAAACCAAGAGCGCCAGTGCTTGAATTCAAGCATAGAAAACCGGAACGCCATTCCGATTCGTAAAAAACACCGACAGACTATTTTCATTTGTTTTTAATGTTGTAAAAAAATGTGTATAAGATTCGCTCCTCAACATTTTCTTCAATATAATCCAAATCTAAAATAAGTTAGTAAGTTTTTTAGGTAAAGTAAATAATAAGTTAGAGTTGATATTTTTTATGTGTCAAACTGTGTCGCAAGAGATACAACTACCCGTGACCGGTGGAAAGATAGCTTTCCTTTGATTTTTAGAAATATTGTGACACTGAATGAAATGATGACTCCAAAAACAGCATCCAACACATGGAGTTAATATCGACGCCGGAAAGGCAAAAGGGTTGTAGCGCCATTTTGGATAGTTTACACCGGAGCACTTTAAAAGTTTTTTTGTTTTACAATAACCGTCTTACTTATTAGATTTTTACGCGCCGACTTAGCGTTAGTTTACTTACGCCGGACGTGGCCCATTAAATTAGACAGATAAGCCGTGGTTTTAAAGAAGTTTATCGCTATTCCGACCTTATAACACGCGTTACATTTACACCTCGTTTATAAAGTAAGAGCGTTAAAGTCATAAATCTTCAATATCTGCTTGGATTTTGAAAAAAAAAAGTTAACGCGGGTAACTCAATGCTCTCACTGAGTCACCTGAAGCGATAAGTGGTAAAAAAAAGTCGAAAACTTGTGTCGCTGAGCCAAAGCCTTTTCCCAAATGGTGAATATAATTTAGATGGCTTAAGGGTCACAAGAGTCTTCAGAATCAAACGGGAGTCAAAGCATTCAATGCAAAAAAAAACTGAATAAAACTACTTGTTTTACTATTTTTTTACCAAAATGTCGCTTTAACCCTTTTGCCTTTCCAACGATGATACTTAAAAAAAGAGTATTTCCCTCCACAGAGCGGCGTGCAAAATTATCGCCTTGCTTAATTTCTCCATAGTAAAAAATTTTTCAAAATTATTGTTTTTTTTGCCCTCACCGGATTTTAAAACCTCGAAATCTGAGCTTAGAGCGCAAGATCTTAAAGCTTTGCTACACTCTATTTTATTTTTGTCATAATTTGTTAAAAAAATTGTAAATAACTGTCAGTTTTCCTATCGTTCCGGCTAGAAATTTTTAGATTTCCAGCACTGATGAGTGCTGTATGTCATCTGACTTCCAAGTGTCTATTATTATTTTTCCATACTTACGACTTGCGGTTTGGCACAGATTTGTTGGTTTGCCGCAGAATTCTAATAAGCATTAAGTCGGGAACTGGAGAGGCGTAAGCGTGAGAATGAATAGCAATTAATGCCAAGGAAATTGAAACCATTAAATATATCTTTACAAATTCACTAACAATATTGAAAGGAATTATAAATATTGTCTTTCATGAATAACTAACTTTTACTAACCGCCTTTGCTCAAAATTCGTCATATCGGATAGAAGAAATAACCGATGTTGCTTTTGCCGTTTTTTTTTACAGTTGAGTAAATAGTTTTTTGTGGAAATTAGAATTAACTTAAGCATTATTGTTTATTTAATATATATCAATAATCTTCAATAAAAATATGAGATCGATTAAAAATGACAGTATCTAATAAGGTTCCAATGGCTGAATTGGTTGAAGCGTTACTCCCGGAAAGAGTAGAAGATCCGAGCTCGAGACTCGGTTGTGACCATTGCCTTTTTATTTTCTGGCTTTTTCGGTTTCATATTTGTGTTGTTGATTATTGATTTTATTTAAATATATTTTTCTCTATTAAGTTAAATGAAAATAAGGTTGTTACAATATTAGGAATTACATGCTAGGGATTTCTCTGTACCATGACTCATGGTAAAAATTACAATCCGAAAAAAGCATTTGTATAACTTAAATTCCACATATAAGATCAACACAAAATTATATTTTTCATGAAACATTTGTATTTAATGCTTTATTTGTATCCTCAGTACGGACCCCCTTTGCTTCTGTTCAAATTCCAACTTATTCCTTCCCTAGCCTTCGTGAGTGGGCCTAAATAAAAGATTGCACACAAAACACAGTTTACAAAATTTCACTTTAAATTTACTTAAATATTATAAACATATACACAAAAAAGGTCTATAGTAGCAAAAGGCAGCCCGCCCACCGCCCACCGCCCACCGGGTAGAAAAGATTATCTCCTCATTAATGCACCTCTAACCACAGTTGACACAAGAAGAGGGAGATATATTCCCTAGCAGTGTTCAAAATGTATGATATACTCGTATGTTTTATTTGTAAATAAATGTAAAAAGAAGCTTGTTGCTTTGCCTTTGTGTGATGTTTGAATCCTTGTTGAAATACTATTTCAACTAACCGTATCGGGCTAATTCTAGTGTGCTAAAATTAATTGATCAAAAATTATGTAAGCACTTAAACCAGTTCAAACAAATCTTTATTGCCATACGTGGAGCTTTGAACAACGTTGGCACTAGAATGAATTATTGGCTGGAGGGGTAGTAAAACCAGGTAGTTCTTGGTTATTTTAACTGGGCTGCCTAACTGGCTTTTAATCTCTTTACCCAGATTAGAGTTACGAGCCTACACTACAATCTAGTATAAAGGTAATGGTCTTGAATTGATAGCCCCACATTATTTATCCCTGCTTCTGGAACTCAAAGAGAGATATGTTATTTAAAATTAATGGTAAAGATTCATCATATTGTGTTATTTTATATTTGGGTTTGATTTATTTAGACTTCTTGTTTGAGTCAAAATAACTAATTTAGTTAATAGATTACTATGATTTCGAGTGAAAGTGCGTTATGTGACTATTGGTTATTTAACATTTCAAAATCAAAATACTTTCTTAATTTCTAGGATTATGTTAACATTTTTATCTTAAAAATGTTATGTCATGAGTCGGTACAGAAGAATAGTACGTATTATAATATGATGCTGTATGAATGTGAATCAAACAAAAGTGTGCCAAAACTGAATTATATGTCCACCCATCTTCTTTGCCTACTTCTGCGAATATTCCCTTATTGTTATTATAATGTTTTTTAAGTCACCTCACTTTTCACAGGTCTTTTATAAATTAATCGATAGTTTTTTAAAGTTATACAAACATTCCCGGCTTACGAATAAACCAAAAATATTTTAACTCCCATTACTTCCACCATTTCAAACGGAAAATGTTACTTTTACAATGATGCAGGGCATAGTTAGCCGAGGACCCGCAATCCGACGTTTTGGACAATAAGGTCCAATTTCAATCGGAAAATTAATGCTTACAAACAATATCAGAAACTTAGAACCTTCGGGGCATTATTCATTTTAAATAGTTTTAAACTTTGTAATATTCAATGAAAAATAAATAAAAACTTTTCATAAGACCACAGATTTTATTTTAAATTTTATGGCCGACCGGTTTTACTTAGCTTAAGCATCATCATGGGGTACAAAATTAAACTAAACAAAAAATACGTAGTATGGTTACATATACTTGAACATACAGAGGGAGAACACAATAAAAAATAAAATAAGAGAACAGTAAGGAAATAAATTTTCAATTTTAATTTTGTACCAGATGATGCTTAGGATAAGCTAAATCGGTCAATCATAAAAAATAAAAATAAATCTGTGGTATTATATAAAATTACAATTTAATTTTCAATAAATATATCAAACAACAAAGTGATTGCTTTCTACGAAAATTTTTATAATATTCCTTCTAAATTACAGAAATGTTACTCCCATACTTATCATTCATGCACAGCGTTTAGTGAGGCTGATTAATAAATTGAAAGCACAGGTCCCTGCGTGAAGATGATGCATAGCGCGTGTTAATTTGCCACGGGGGTTAAATATCGAGAGCAGCAGGTAAGGCTAGTTTATCCGCCTCGTTACATATTTCATTGAGGATTTTAATCCATTCTACCCCGCCCTACGCGGTATTCCCATAAATCCAAGAAAAGTTACGACCACACATCAGGGGCGCAGCATGTCTTATTTCATAGCACTAAATTGTCTGTATTATTTGACTCTTATCATTAAATAACTTAATAAATTAGTTTGGATTTAATGAAGTTATTGCTATCTGCATTTGTGCAGAAATTCGTTTTTTATAAATTTGATTTTTGGAGTCATTTTTTTAGCCTTTGAAAATTCACACAATTCTGGAAAGCTTTATATTTGGAAGATATTACAGTCAGGTATATATTAAGGGTCAACACCCAAAATTACACATTTGTTGGTTTTCTTGTACAAGAAAAACTACAAACTATTTATCTGTTAATTCCATAAGGGTAGTTAGAAAAAAATCAAAGGTTTCTAGTGAATACAAGTTTAAAATAGTAATCTTTTAAATTCTTTATGAAATGTGTCAAGGAATTTTAAGTAAAACGTTTAAAAATGCCTTTTACTGGTTGTCTGATTGCACCTTTTACTAACATCTTAGTAAGTTTTTCATAGAATTTAAAGGATTACAGTTAGTATTGCTTGCATTAGAATACTACAAATTAACGCTAAGCGTCATTCTTGAGTGCTGACCCTCGATGCGAAAATAGGTTTTTTGCTCTTTTTTTGTAAATTAAAAAATATACTAATTTAAAAAAAAATACTCACTAAATTCAATCTATCAGGTTTTTAACATTATTTAATGTTGTTCGGAAATGTTTTATTATCTGAACTGTCATAAAATATTGCATGTTTATGCATTTTATTGCAACAGTGAGATCCAGTGCTAAAATACTAAAATCTACTGCAAAAATTTAAGTTAATGTATTACCACTCATTTACTAACTATTACTTAGCTCAAAGGACACTTCTGTTTTCGTTTTTTTTTTCAAAAATATGTATTTATTACTACGCTTATCTTTGCTAAAACATCCTTTAACAAAAAATAATTATCTCCCACAGAATAACTTACTGTCGTGTTACACTTAGGTACTTACTATATCGAGTAAAATAATGACCCTTCGCATTCTGGCGGGCCTTTCACCCGCCCTTCTGACCGCGCTGCAAAATGCTTACGCCACTGGCGGGCTTACTTTAATAACGGTCATGACTTAGATAAAACGGAGCCTAACACGAAAACGCTCTTTTAATGATTCCAATTATGTTTTTTTCCGGTGTCGTTATCGTATCTCATCGATCCTAGAGTCTAGACCCCGTGGAACTGGGAATATTTAAGTACGTACTCACCTCTAGATTCCTGAGAGATCAAAGGGTGAATACGCTTAGCCGACTATATCTTTTCGTATCAATATCATAACTTATCAAACCTTAATAAAGTGCAGCGAGACAGGACCATTTACTATGTGTACTAATCGGAGAACATTCCCGAGACGCGAAAAGGATTAAAATGCAGTTTTTTTCATTTACTAACGTCACATTAATTATAATAATAATAAAAACAACTTGGAAAATTTATATGGCGTCGTTGTTGTGAAATATCATCTCAAGGGTGCTTAACGAGGTTAAATTATGGTTTAAATTACCAAAAAATACTTAACGCTTTACTTAGATTGAAATATAAAATTACCTTAAAAAAGCTTAAAAACTCTACTTAAATTTAAATACAAAATTATTCATAATTGTTGATATTTACATATTGATAATTATAATGAGTTTTAAATTTCGTTCTCAAATTCTGTCGAATATCTCATCATATGGCAGTTTATTCTGGAATTTAGGGCCTGACACTCCGAAAGCACGTCCTTCTAACTTAGTACCGCTTTGATTCCTTCAACCTTCTGATAGCTGATAAAGTTGCTGATCTAAGGGTTGACTGTCGCGAATTGAAATCTTCAGGAATGCACAGTTCCGATAAATGAGCCAGAGCCATCCTGTTAATTGGCTTGAATACCTTCCAGCGATGCTTGAACTCTTTCGGGACACTTAAGCCAGAAGATTCTTTCGGGACACAAGCCAGAAGACAAATAATGCAGGATTACAACGAATGTAATATACGAGTATTTGATTGCTACTGAAAATAAGAGGAGAAAACTGAAGTGAAAGAAGGAGAAAAAGAGTTTTTATTAGATGTAGAATGAAAAGGATGAAGAAGATTTTATCTGTGTGCGAAAGAAAAAAAGTATGCAAAATTGTTCCTTAGATAAATATTTATTAAGGAAAAATAAGATGAGTCCGAAAATAAAATAATGTGCGTTTATTTTATTTTGAAAGGGGCAAATATGACAAATGGGAAATATGACATGATTACAAACAAAAAAACAAAATTCGTAAATTCGGCTCTCTTGAAAACCTGCTTTTTTACTCATTCCGTTCTTCCTTTCGCACACAGATATATCACCTATCAGTAGCTGATGAATATTTATCAGTGGATAGGTCTTTGAGATGTAGAAAAGCACTCAAATTTTATTTTATGTCTGTACTGCTTCAAACGCCGTGATACATTGATGTTTGTAGTTACTGTTTCAAACAGAAACGTACCTAGTTATATTCCTTCTAAGTTTCCAAAAGAAACAAAACAAGAAATGAAATATTTCATAACGTTCAGGTTGTCGCTACTTTAGTATAAAGGTGGGCTCATTTTCAGTTGTCAATTTCTTTCAACGAACCCAGATCTCAAGTTATATTAACAAAATAATTGTAGCGTTTTCCTCGCGGGACGAATGTAAATTAATATGTCTAAATATTAATTTAACCGATGCTTGGTTTTTAGGTATCAAGATTCGTGTGAAATAGACTCAGTGTGAAATCACTCGCAGATTCTTCTCAAACATATTATGTCAATGTTCCTGAGAATGAAGCAGACGACCATACGTCATATGGCACATGGAATGTTCTATTCGCATACACCGTATGTCACGTCAGAAAATGATAACCTGTAATTATGTTCAAAACTGTTTGAAAGTTATTTTGCAGTCATCATCGATCAATAACTTGCAAACAATTAAATGATGTCATCCGACTATCTTAAGAAATAGCGTCAAGTGTTCAATCATAAAGATAGATTTTTTATTATTTAATTTGGCTTAGTCATTCAAAATATGTCATTTTTTACATACGTAATCTATAGGCTAAAACATACTGTTGATAGCTCCGTTGAAGCCTTAAAATTTACCAACCCACATTATATATTGATATTCATGGAAATTAAATTGTACATTTAGAAGTATTAAAAGACCCCCGAGGCACGTGTATATTTAAGCCACGTACGAAAAATATAATGCAAGGCCGATTTTAGCATAGTGAATAAGACAAAGAAAGGTATGTTAAGGATGAAGAAAGGATTGTCAGAAAAAATATATGACGAGGAATTGAGTGAAAATACGAGTCAGGGACGCTCAGGAAAACGCATGGCTTCACTCAGCGAATTGAATACTTGAACCCCTTGATAAGAGTTGAAAAACGACGAATAAAATAAGAATGAACGAAGAATGTGTACGAATGTAATTGAAACGAGGGGTGAATGTCATAACAGGGAGGATATAATTCCATCGTTTCAGCCATGCTTGCAGTGAAACGGTGCCATAGTTTGTTAGCTATTTTAGATATTCTATAAACTTTTTTTTTTTTTTTATCCGATTTCTGGTCCACTTCAAACTTTTAAGGTTCAACAATGCAAAATGGCACTAAAAATATATAATTCCAATACAAGCAATTCTCCACATGATTTGTATGTACAACATGGGCAGTTACGAAAATATCTAAGGTTTCTAGTGTACAAAATGTGTAATCTGTTATCTTTTAAATTCTTTGAAAAACATACTTAAATCAAATATCAGTAAAAGGTACAGTTTAAAAACCAGCGCAGCCCATTTGAACGTTTTGAACGGTTTACCTAAAATCACTGCATGCATCTTTTAAATAATTCAAAAGATTACTATTTAAAATTTGTATTCACTGGAAACCTTACACATCTCCCCAATAACCCGCATAGGATTGACAGATAAATAATTTGTAGTATTGCTTGTATTAGAAAGCCAAAAAACGTATATTTTGTGTGCTGACCCTTAAGAATAATAGCTTTTCATTTAATTCTTGTGATTTCCATCATCCTAAAGTACAAAGCTTTGAAATATCTACTTAACTCTAAAAAATCAATAACAGAAGCCACATTGTTCGTTTCATACATAAGTAGTACAGTAGTTTAATAAATGAAAATTGTGTTGAAACTCCGGTGACTCCGGGGTAGTAATTCATATGGTGTTTTTTATGAAATCGAGTTACGTCTGCCATCTATCGAAAAAGTTGATAAGCACACTTACTTTGCCCACATTTTTTTATCTATCAAGCACACATAATATAATTCTGTATTCTATTAAATTGTTCCCACGTATTTTCAACAGTCCGTCCATATGGTTCATCCACCGGTTAAATTATATTGACGATTCGCTAACTTCATAATCAATGGTTCCCTATTAGGACTTTTATCATTCCATACGGGATCGTTGACCGCCTAACAAGGAACCTGGAGAGATGATTATGCTAGAAGCAAAAAAAACTCCTCGATAATGACACACTCGAATCATACTTCTGAAGAGGGTACAGTACCCTACAAAAAATCGGTATGGTACGTCCTCAAAAAAAAATAGGCGGAGACTTAAAAATATAATAAATACATTTGCATATGTTATTATTCTATTAAATTGCGGAATAATATATTAACCCGTTATTTACAGGGAAATGAAGTGGAAATGTTTAAAAACTACGTTAAGTATTACGTTAAAATTAATTAAAAGGTCATCGTGACGTCACCACAGCATCAGCGTGCTTATCAGGCGGTTGTTCAGCGGCAACTGAATCGTTAACGATGTACTTCAAAAGGCGGGACGAAAAATATAATGCTTGTCGTAGAGCGAATAGAAAGGACATAGGTTTTAGCTTGCTGTGGCAGGTCAAAAAGGGTGTTCTACCTCAAGGGTAAATTTTAATTAGAATTTAAGTCTGATGAACATATTACTAAAAGATCATTTTTTTCAGAGGAATCTCTCTGGATATAACTAATTCATCGCATAAAAAAATAAAATCTAATCTTTACCGCTAATGTTATTGCTAAAAACTGATTTGAAAATTTTGTAAATTGTTTTACTGTAAGAATGTGAATGGTGATGGTCAGTTTTTATTAATCTAAAATATAAATTACTTAAATAATGTGTGCATCTTTTGAAAACATTTCATTTTATTGTTACAATAAATACAGCGAATCTCGGGAAAAACCCCGTTTCCGGAGTGTAATGTCCTTTTTACAGTTCGTTCTGCCATCTTTTTACGTCTTGGTATTATTTAAAATAAAATATTTTTCTTCAGAAAAGTCATTTCGTCTCATAGGTATGGACTGGCATTAAAATAGGCCCTTGAAAATGTTAAAAATACTTCGCTTTGATAAAATAATTAATACCTATCTGTATTTTAATTTGAAAAGTAATTAAATGGCACTTGATCATATTACTTATAACAGAGTCCTACAATGCAAACTATCATAAAAATATAAATCAAATTTGATTTGATTTTATTTTAAAGAAAGTCAAATATTTCCGGGTTACAAATAACCTGTCATTTAAAAAAAAACTCATACAACCATCATAATAAGCGGAAAATGTTGCTTGTGCAACGATAGAAGACTTAGCTAGCAGAGGAATTGAACCCGCAACGCCCGGGTGGGAAGCCGACGCGTTTGTCCACACAGCCACAAACCGGTTTAATTGATTGGTACTTACCGTGTTAAAAAAAGGACATTATTTTGGTTTAAAATAATATAGTGGCTGTACGTAATAAAAAAAATGTTTAATGTAGGTTTGTGGGGACATATATGACTTAACTATGTACCTACGTACGAGTATGTATGTAGATACCAAATAAAATAATAACTAAATACGCATGGTGGATAAAATAAAGTTAACAATGGGTTATTGATAATTTCTTTATTTAACAAGATCTCATAAAAATTGTTGTTCACCATATATAATATAGTGCATACTTAGTTTACTAGCCAATATGACTATGTGTATAGTTCTTAAAAATAAAATGGCTTTTGTGCATTTGTACCATGTCGCAAATGACTCGAATCACGTAACATATCATCAGAGGTTTCACAATAAACCAAATGAGTTTCAAAATAAATATTTCCATCGAATCTCTTACACGTGTGATAGTTGATCTGCCACCTCCGAATTGACTCGAATTTCGCACGCCATCTTAGGTAAGAATTCAAAGTACCTACCTAAAAATCATTAAACAGTCAATACGGCCACTGTCATACCGAAAAACTGATCAACAGCAGGAAATCTAACAATGACTCAAACCAAAATAATTTACAGTAGTTGAACATTCCTAAGGCAGACCTCAAGGATGATGACCCATCGGAAAAACTGGATAGTCCACCTCTGATTGTGTTGAACTCTCTAAGCGCCGTTAGACCTCAATTATCACCAAAACAATATTTCTTTTAAATTACTATCTGTGGGATTACCAACTAAATATTCATTGTTACTTTTAATTAATAAAGACCGTTATAATATAATTAAGATGATTAGATACAAATTTTCGTAAAGCAGTAGTTGTGAGATAACCATTACGATAAGCCATTGGGTAATTTATCATTAGAAAAATGGGAAGATGGATTGCAAATTAGCACAATGAGCCATTAGAACCATTGTTTATTCGTAAGTAGTTTTTTGCGCAATAAAGTTATGGGTTAACTGTACTTTAAATAATTTTGATAATCTTCAACCAATATTTAACAATGTTCTTGGCTATCTAACTTTTTTACTTAATAACCATCTCTCATTTTTTTCACAAAGAGGATTAAATTCCATACAAATTTGATTTGGCAGAGATTCCTTCCTTCATCTACATTTTATATTGTCTCTGTACATCAGATTCTTCACATGACCAGACTCCAGAATTTCATCCTCGACTGCTTATTTCATCCACTTGTGCGTTGTATTTTCTCCTGGCACTTTTTTTCTCTGAACGTCCGCTGTAGATGCCCAAACCATATAAGCGTTCCTTTCTTAATCGTTTCTTATGTCTTCATCTCATCATACTTGATAAACTACCGCACAATACGTTCGCTAAGAAGGCCGATTAAACTTATTCTCATACACATTTCTTCCAGCTAAAGCACCTATCTGCATTAAGTAGAACTTAATTAAAATAATATTAATAATCTAAAACATAAATATGAAACAGAAAAAAAGGCAGAAACTAAAAAGAACAATGGTCATGACCGAGACTCGAACCTCTACTCTATCCGGGAATAATACTCGGCCAATTAAGCCACCAAGACCTCATTAGAAAGTGGCATTTTAAAACGATCTCATGCTTCTATTGAAAAATATTAATATTTTAATTTCTTCCGATTTTGGGCTGCCATATTTTGTTACCTTTTTAGTTTCTGGCTTTTTTCTGTTTAATATTTGTGTTTTAGATTATTAATATTATTCTAAATATTTAATAAAAAAAAGGATCAATGCTTTAAAGTTCACTTCAATTTTAAGAACTTAATTCCTTCAATTTAAGTAGAAGTATGAGCCCTACCTTTATATCAACGTTAATTTAAAAACAACACCTATTATTCAGCAACCTATTTAAATATATTTTTATCGGATATACGAGTACAGCTTGACCAGCGTACATCAATAACTCCATTCGTGGCGGCGATCCTATTTCAAATGGGTAATTGCATATTTCATAGTAAAACACAGCCTGGCTTCCGCGGCGCGGGTGAACTGCCATAAACTAGCTTTGGAGCTGGCGTCTGTGAAATTGTTGTGTCGACTTCTAATCACAATATATAAATTCTCAACACAGTAGAACCTCGATGATAATCTCTTTGTTCTGATCTATATATTTGTCTTTCTCTCTCTCTCTTTGCTCTTATCTTACATTGTTCTTCTTTCTCACTTTTTGTCTCTCTCTTAATTGTGTTCTCTCTTTTTTCTGATCTCTCTTTGTTCTTCTGTTTCTATTTTTTTCTCTCTTTTTGTTATTTTCTTTACTTGCAATTATTTTTATTTGTTCTTCATTCTCTCCTTTAGCCTTAAAACACTCAAGGATTACATTACATTAATTCTTACACTCAGCTCACAGCTCAGGGTCAGAATACTTTTTTTCTGCTATATATTTAAAGCAGATTTTCCGCGTAGGGATATTTTAGAGTTCTTAGGAAAATATACTGTTTCAAAAGATAATTAACAGAAACCAAATCTTTTTTCCGTAATTGCAAGTAAAATTATTATTTTTATCGTTATTTGATTGTTTTTCAAACAAACATTTTACAATGTTTTTTTGTGTTATGTAATTTAGATTAATATTCAATGCGATACATAACAATTATTACCGGTGTAATGGTGTATTCTTTCAGCAACATCAAAGTTGAAAAGTTCGTTTTGCAGAGGTATGCCTTTTTATTTGAATATTTTTACAAAATGTTTACAAAGTGGAAGGAATGTTATCAATGGGTTAAAACATTGATATTTATTTAAGAATGTGCACACTTCATTGGGGTATTTACCTATCCTAAAACCGACATCTACAAATCGACCCTCCGACGTCAATTATCGTATCTTCAAAATCTCGATTGTAGAGAAGAGCAATTTAATTTTTTTTTTGGTCACTGTAAATCCAAATATAAACCCATTTAATTAAAATGTAAGCTTCATCAGGGTACAAAATTTAAATAAACAAAAAAGTACAAAGTGCGCGGTTATATAAATACATACAGAGGAAGAACAAAATATAAAATAACAGAACAATGAGAAAACTTATTGATTTAAATTATACAAAAGAACAGAGAGAAAAAAACAGATAATATGAATTGAAAGAGATAAAACGTCAACTGAGAAGGTGATCAAAGAATAATAATCAATTTTATGATTTTACAGGAAATACATAGGTCATAAAAATTAAAATAATATCAGTGGTCCTATACAAAGTTATTTTTTAATTTCTTTAAATATATCACACCACAAAGTAATTGCTTTCCACGAAAATATATAACATTATTGTATGAAATGTTTGAATTGTTTAATATTTAAATTTACAGTGATCAAAAAAAAAATTGATTAGTCTCTTCCTATTTTATTGGGATTTTAAAGATACGATAGTTTACAGAGGAGGGTTCAAAATATTATAAAACTTCGTATATTTTGGCAAGTATTGTAATGTGTAGCACAAATCTCAAGCTATTAATCGTATGCTTCTTTAACCTTCTAAGTGTTTAAAGATTTGATCGGCCGATAAAAACGTTTAGATCCTTAAAATCAACACCAACGAGTTTCCACTGTACCAGCCTAATCCTGCAATGCCAGTTGGCGGTTGATCTGTTTACTAGATACAACATTTGTTTTTTGCAAAACCTTGGCAAGTCCAACAATATCTATATATAATAATATTGTACGCAGCCCAGAGAGACCAGACCAGACTGGCGTGGGACTCGGCCCCCTACCCACTCCCATCCCAAATAAGCACATATCATATAGGACAAGTATCCACTCCACTGCTTTTGGAATACGAAACATGATTGAAGCCAATGTAATATGACTGCTAAAAATGTTGTGCACAAAATATTATGAAGAATTGATAATAAATTCTTACACATTTCACAATAAACTTATCAGTTACATCACAAAGACGCCAAATTTTTCAGACTTACAACAGAATTTATTATATGAGTTTTGTATTTAATTTATCAAAAAAATGTAATTTAATTAGAATCAAGATATTGACTTCAAAAGACAAAAAAGTTGTAACGCGTTAAAACAATAACAAATTAGATCTGTATTTAATACACGTAATAAAATCTTACATAAATTAAATAATGTAGATACGTTACTGAGACAACGCGCGTGAATACACTAAACCTAATCCGCGAGACCTATCTGAGATTTACTGCGTTTAGTATCACACAAACATTCGTTCGACAGACAAGCTGTCACTAGCTGTCACAAACGCGTCGATGTAGGCTTCGTTCTGAGAAAAAATGCCTTGAGAGGTGTAAATATCATTCGGGAGCAAAAATCATATCTCATGGAGTTTCTTTCCATTCATAATTACCCACAAATCACTTATTATTTCAATTCAATAAATACAATTATTCACAAGATTTTTAGGTACTCGAACATGTATGGAAGACTGGACTGGACATGAATATGTAGGCTAGTCGCGCGATACCCGATTATAATAGTAGCGTGAGACGTTCATATAGCTATCTCATCCGTACACACATATTCTTTGAATAACTATCCTTTTCATACGCGGGTGAAACGTGAAACAAGACAGTACCAGTGGTGCTACATTTTTCGTCAGATTTGTATGAATATGACGTGTCTTGTAGCTGATGTCTATGAATAAAATAGGAACTAAGTGCCAAAAAAAAAAGTTAAGTTTGCAGAAAATTGCGTTTACGTTTTACAAATTTTCCGCGTACTTAACTTCATCTTCTTTTTTTTTCCGGCACTTAGTTCCTATTTTATTACGTGTGTCCTCAGGTCTTATCTACATTTTAATATAGTATTACGTAAATCGACTTACTTAATATTTTATAACTAAAATAATAGAAGAACAAAATACCGAAAAATATGAGACGAGTTTTGTGTCTTGTAAAGAAAATGATTTCTTACAATTGAGTGGAGTGTTCATTTCCTTTACAATATAAAAAAAAAAAAAAAAAAACAATATTTAACTTTTCAATTTCAAAACGTATAAGACGGGAGAGCCAAATGATTTTTTTAAATATTCAAACCTCTTTTTAGTACGTTGAATAATACATATTTTCGTAGAAAGCAATCACTTAGTGGTTTGACATATGTGTACCTTGTACCTTGATGATGCTTAGGTTAAGCGAAACCAGTCGGTCGTAAAAATTCAAATAAAATCTGTGGTCTGATACAAAGTTATTATTTCACTTTCATTAAATAATGTATTTAAATATGTTTTTAATGGATTTTTACAGCGCTCATAGACATTATCTTAAATAATAGAAGTTAGTTAACAACCTCAATTGAAAAGTCAAAAATACGAAAAATCTTTCTAAATATTTCAAAAAACTTTGACCATATATATTTTTTTTAAAACAAATGAGCATATTTTTTGATAAAATCTTTTCCTTGATACTTTCCTGATTAATCAGGAACTAACACAATATTGATTTATATCTCAAATTACTTACGATCTGTTGGAAAGCTTTTCTGTGCAAAATCTAATGATTTGTGTCCAGTGTAATACGGGTTTTTACTCTCTGATTTATCCGGCTTATATACGCTCACGGTATCGAGAAAAAAGTGGATTTTAGGAGCCTGGTCCATCTCGATCTGCTAATTCGAATAAAAGTGAACGTTCTCCTTTGTCTTAGTCATTGTTGGGTTCTTAAATATAATTAGTGAACAAATGTGCATCTCTATACATGAGAATGTATTAGCTATCACTTATGTAATTAAAGTAATTATGCGTGATCAAATAATTTATTACACATTTAACAAACACCCTCGTTATACATCCGATTGGTGATAAGCGTGTTAAGCGGTAGTTAATGTATGGCTTAAATTTAAGTCAGTAATCGCGCTAAGTAAAACCTGATGTATATGTTCTCCTCAGCATGGGAATTCTCTTAAGGCTACCTTTAGGAGCAACTGAATAAATAAGCCAAGTGTTATATGTAAGTATCGTAGCAAATCAGAACACAGTTCTCTCATAGATGCATTGCTTGCATACAGCTTGTTATTCGACTTCAGAAAAGAAAATTTCACTGAAATTTTTTTAAAAATCTAATAATTTTAAAAGCACACCTTTTGCAACAACTTTTCGAACGGAAAAACACTTTTTGAATTTCAAATTAATACAACGTATTCACATTTTACCTCTTCTTCGCTAATGACAATAGGTAGGGTTAAGCAATACAACGACGTTTCTCAGTAACGCAACAATATCTCTGCCGAAATCATAAACACCAATAAACGCAACTCTAAACATGTGTCCGCATCAACTCTAATTGCAATCCGGCCGCAGAATTTTTGCGAGCGCAATAAAGAAATGTCGTAACATTTTTCTGACTTGGTCAAGAATTCAAAGTTAGATTTAACAACAAAAAAATGGCCGTGCAGAAATACGTCATCGTTAATAATAATTGCATTACGTACTTAGTCCAGTTTTTTGTACTGAACTCACATCAAATTATCTATTTAATATTATGTACTTACAAATAATATTTAAAGGCCACAAGATGGCCTTAGCCATGCACACGACTCATTTGATTCAGCTCCATGTTAAAGTGGAAATATATGCAGATGCATTAATGAGAAACCCACTGTGCTACGTTCGGTGGCAATTCTCAGCATAACGAAAACGTTGATTATGAACGTAGAAATCTTATTTAAATGCAATTAAATCATTTAAAAATATTCCCTAGTCCACTTAAAAATTACCTACTTCATAAGATAATTATGTTTTCCATTGCGCTGGCAACATCACTGTGCATTCAACGGCTATCGTGTAATATATATAAAAAAAGTTTTTTGTTCACGGAAACTTTTTACGAATTGCATATTATTTAGTCGGGCATAGAGTCTGTTTTCTATAGTGTATCTTACGTTAATATCGATGCAATCCAAAGTCAATAACCAATCGGCATGCCCTTGCTTTGTTCCCAACAATAGAAAGAGATAAATATTTGCTATCTATTTTTTTTTAATGGAAGGGGGCGCTGAAGGTACTTACTGCACAGGGCACAAGATGTTGTGGAAACGGGCCTTCTTACGCAACCTAACCTAACGATATCAATTGAAACAGCATCTGTGATATTTGAAGGAGAATTTTTAACTACCTTTTTGAATCATGTTTTTAATCCGTGCATTGTTTATTGGTTTATTAAGATGGTGTAATTTTTTTTTTGGAAATATTCTGGATCATTTTGTAGAATATCACGAATCGGGACCTGAATACAAGTATATTCACTATTCCTTAAACACAGCAAAAAACCTCATTGTAAATCTGCTAAAAACTAGTTCATTCGAATGAAGGTAGTGGATGTTATATTCGGATTTAATTTATACAACGCTTTCGATTTCTTAGCTCTACTCTACATTATTATTTAGATTGAGATTATTCTTGACATAATATATATTATACTGTGATCATGGCAGATCAAAAAGATGGCAGTGAATATTTTATACAACACATCGTGTTATTATATACGATTACATTAATGTTGCGTAGGTACTAGCATTTACCACCAGAGTTCATTTTTTTCTAAATGTTGTTTCCAATTGAACAATTCAAAAATAGGGTACAAACAATATGGCGTCTTGTCTTACTTTTCAAAATTACGTATCTATTATTAAGAATAACTGGCGTGCTTAAAATAGCTACATCGACCTATAAATTCCAAACAGCAAATTCTATTCAAATTTATTGGCGCCAGAGCTTACCCTCATAAGGATATTAGTTAGAAATATTGATCTGCTATATAGTTGAGTTATACATTAATTGATGGCAAAACTTTTTATTTTACATTCATCGTTCTTATTCCATGGGCAATGATATTTTTTTTACATACACTCCACACAGGAAGCCCTGAGGGAAATTATTTCCTTCAAGGCCTCTGTCATCTTTGGGGATGCTGTGTGGAGGTTTTTATGGAGAAAGGAAGGAGTGAACCTGGGCCTTGAAAAGGCCCCATGTTGTAAGAGGGAGTAAACACATATGCGGTCAAGTTATTCCACAGCCGAGCTGTTGAATACAAGAACGAGTCGTAAAAGCGACTCGTTCTCGTGTGTCAAATGTTAACCGTGCACAAATGTTGGGCGCGTGTTTGGCAAGTTTCCCGACTATGCACCGGTGTCGAAGGAGTCAATAACGAAAGTTCTTCGAGGCATCTTCCATTGAAATACTAGTAAAACAATGATGGTATTATCACCTGACGTCTGTGCTCCAAAGATTGCAATCCGTTTATTAAAAGACAAGAATCTATCAAACGTTTAGGGTTTTTTCATGTATTTAGGGGCTCCACACCAGAGGTGACTGCCAAATTCAACAGTGGGGCGCAGTCGCGATCTGTAGATCAGCAGCTGTATAATATTAAAGAATCTGCGAGCTGTATCCCTGTACAGTACGACCAACTTCTAAAAGGCTAACTTTACTCTGGCTTCGATGGAGCCTCCGTGCCTCAGCTGGTCACTTAAGGTTACACCAAGCATGTCAATGGAAGGCTTGTTGGGAAGATTAAAAAAAAGTATAAATATTTTGAAAGGAAAATAAACTTTATGAATAAAAACGTTAAGATTTATGCTGCAGAGATTAGTTTAGTGAACAGAAGCCTTGACAAATAAGATGGCTCTAACTCTTAGCTAATGACTGAGTGGGAAGTGTTTTTGTATGTGAAACCAACGGGCGAAGGTTTTGTCCCGCTACTGGCAGTTCCAATTTATCACACTTATTATTTAGGAAACACGGGGAGCCTTTTGCCTATAAACAACTAACAAATGGATGGGCATTAATTATCCGAAGGGGGCAGTCAAATTTATTTCAATTTTTATGTGATACCGCACAAGAGTCCCAACTGCCCGGAGCCAACGTACCATGACACACGAGGATTGGACCATATGGCCAGTGCAGGGAATGTTGAGACTGAAAAAAGTAGAAAGGAAATAAGACGGAAAAGAGAAACCTAACTATTTAAATCTGTCCACTAAACATAACCCTTTTAAGAAACGCAATGTTTCGATTCTGAATGGTGGTCTTACACTTTGGAAAAGCGGTAAAAATACGAAATTTTAATTATGTTTTCGTAGAAAGCAACTTGTGGTTTGAAACAATATATTAAATAAATAAATAACTTTGTTTTTAATGGACCTCTTTACTAACGGTTAAATTCACTTTAAAATATTATGCAATACATGGTTGAATCAAAGATTTAAAATATAAATCGTCAAAATATCTTAAATTAATCTTCGCCGCTAGTATAAACGGTCGTTTACCACAATGTTTTTTTAAATCTTAAAACCTACTGGTTTCGCTTTAGTCACGCTTTATATGTTTTTTTAAGTTTTTTATGTAACCCTGAGAAAGCATGACTAATGTGAAACCGGTAGTTGACAGTATTTTTGTATTACTGGTTTAAAACAAAGTTATTATTTAATTTCGTAAATTTCAATTCAATATGTGAAAAAATATATAATATTATTTGTCTGTCGTCAGAGAATCATTTTACTGCTTTTCCAAAGAGATTGTCATGATCTATTTATTAAATAGTTTTTATTTATTTATTTTATTTCTGATCTCACGAAAAATTTAAATGATCAAAAAGTAGGTACTGACCAGATATATTCTTCCTCATAGGTATATTTATCTTTTACGATTGAGATGTATTTCACCCTTCTAAGGTAATCTCAAATAAACCTTAGCAAACAGCTTGTTTTATATTACGTTAAAGTTTTTCCTTTGGTATATTTTTGATTGCTTAATATATTTTATGTAAGAATTTAAAACATAAAAAAACAATAGATATTATTAGACAACTATTAGATTAATCGTTTCAAGTTTTATTTGAAGTGTAAATAATCAAATTTTAATTTACTGAACAGGATATTTTCTAAATTATATGATTAAAAGATATTTACGATCTGCATTTTGTTTACGAGCAACAGTTTGACTTGCATCGGTTAATATCAAATTAAAGTGCTGGTTTGTATATTATGGCATCTTACGCATTTCGCCCAAGGCCCCAGAATATTGGGACCCGCAATAAATTACTAACTGCACACAGTGGCAGCACCTTTCAACGGTGTTAATGCAGGTGTCTTCATACAGGTCCTTACATTTCATCCGCAGGGCCTCTTTCCTTAATTTAAGCCAAAGTTATTTAAATGAAAAAATACGCAATAGAAAGGGTTATTTCTTGTTAATTTTCTTTTTATTTGCAAAAACGAATCACTATAAAAGCACGGACGCATATAATATAAATAAATTTGAAATAATTTTAATGGTTTCTTAACCTTATCAATTGATAATCTACATATTACGACATACGCTACATGTGAACGTGTCGCTTCTATGACTCTTGTGTTCTACAGCTCGACTGTGGAATGATTTGCCAGCTTTTGTGTTTCCTCTCTCCTACTACATCTCTTCAAAACCCAGATTCACTCCTTCATTTCCTCAAAAAGACCTTTCACCCAGTATCTCCAAAGATGATAGAGGCACTGAATGAAATAATTTTCCTCAGAGCCTCCTGTTTTGAATTAATATTAAAGAAAAAAATGGTATTCAGAAATGTCAGTAAAGAAGAATGTCTGTCTCGGTTACTTTGTTCCGGTGACTTTTCTGTCACTGGAACGCCCAATATTATTTTTCTGAGGAACCGGTTCTTTTTTTTTATCAAATAGAGAAAATTCCAAATAGCCCCAGTGGCTCCCTAACAGGGCGTTCTTAGGGATAAGTTGGGATTACGCTGCAGAAAACCAAATAATCAGTCTTACGGTGCCCCTTTTTTGGGTTTCCTATTTTCAAGGGTTTTTCTTCTTTTTCCTAACAACGAATTCTTAAGCAAGCTGTCTTGTTTGCTAGTGGTATATTTTGATTGCTTTTTAAAAACAATCATTTAAATATTTCCCTTCGTTAGCAGAAAAAAAATCTTATAGTAAGGTGAAAATGATATTTATTTTTTATTCAAAATGATATTTCATTTTTGCCATTATTTTGATTTCGAGCGTAGTATCTTTTAAGTGTCATGATATTTAATTCGTACCTCTTTGCCGTGCCTTTTATGGCAGAACCATCGTTAATAATACAGTTTACAGCATCCTTCAAATTTTAATATCTACAGTCTTTTTTTGTTTAACCTCTTTTAATTAATATATTTATTTACTCGTATATATGTAAGAACTTGTAAAAAAAAATATCACTTACATCAACAAAAAAACAGTTATATAAGTCGAAACGTCTAGAAAAAATATCGTCGAAATTATTAAAGGCCGTTCTGTCGCACATGCATCACACTCAGCTACTTTTTCCGCAACTAAACAAGTTCAGACGTGTAACGTAGGTAACACCTAAAGTGCGCTGCAATCGATTAATTACAACTTTACCCATTTACGAGTTACTGATGAGGGATCAAGTCTCCCAAGAGATCAACTGCCTCTCACTCACTGTACACTTATAGGGAATATTAGACATACCTTTTCGCGGAATTTAACTCAACCGAGTTGAAGAGGGCGGGCCAGTTACTCAGGGCGGGGGCGGTGGCGCCGGTGGGCGGATTCGGTTTATTTGCATGCGCTGACGTCACGAGGCATTGCACCTAAAAATGAACCAGTTGATTTGTATTTCAAAGGCAAACAAACGTATAAACTGGATATTCAACCGCGGGATCAGACTGTTTTCTGAAATCTATTTTCCTGGATGAAAATCTTGAAATTATTTTTGTCGAAGTTTTTGTCTGCATGTAGGCTAATAAAACTAAATGTTATGTTTTGCTTTATGTTTTTTTTAACGACTGTTTGTACATCATTGACAAGTTTCTATTTTTATAATGTTAACCGATAGGTAAGTATATAAGTTAATGGTTTGAATTTAAATCGAAAATTGTTGCATTTTTTTTTTAAATAAAAAATGTAACTAATACATACAATATACAACCTTTTAATTCTAATTTTAAGAATAGTAAAAATTAAATCTCTAGATTTCAGAATATTGTCTTACACAGTATTTTGCCATAAAATCCCATAGGAATTCCCTATTTCGAGTGATTTTTAAGAGAATATATAAAGTTTCTATTTTTATGTGACACCTCACAAGGGTGAAATTTTCTGTACGGTGTACAGACAGAAGAGCTGTATCACCACCCGGTTGGGCAACGTTGTGAGACAGGTTAAAGAATAGCCTATAGGTAAGGATTTGTCAATGCGAACTTTGGAGAGGCCTGGATTTAATGAAGAATATATAAATATTAAATGTATAGTCTCTCTAACTGGAAACATTTAGGTTTTTATTGAGCTATAAATTCGATATTGACCACATAGTTTATCAAATAAACGATTAACAAACTATATTCATCGTTCGAAACCTAAAAAAATATATCTCACGTACTTAAATATTGAAGATTTCTGCTATAAGACGCCTTCTCAGAATGCACAAACATTATTAAATCCCCGGCTGATATCTCTTCCCCACATTTGGCCAGGAGCGTTGGCCAGATGATACTCTTGAGAGATGGGAGATGAGATGAGATGCAGCCTCCACCCACAGTCAGTCCTCTCAAGTCGACGTAATATCAACAATCTGTTACGTCATCGTATCCCAGAGCACTGCGGTAGTGATTGGCCGGACAGACTGGGTCTGATCAGCCTGGAGAACAATATAATTATACTATAATCATTTAATTGTAACCAAAAATATCGTGTAATTAAAATTCGCGGCGTTTTTAAAACTCAACCTTACGTAAGCTCAACACTTTTCCATGTTTTTTTTGACACTTGATAATAATTATTGACGTTTTGCTAAATAACACTATTGGCTGCATTTCACCACTGACAACTGAATTGCGCAATAACGATAAGCATTATTTGAAGATTGTTTATTTGACCGAAACACTAATTCTAATAACCAATAAGTCACCAAGCATTCAAATATTCAACACTGCCCATAAAAGAGTTCATTTCGTAAAAAGAATGCAAATAATTTTAACTTTCTTTAGATAAAAACAACTAAAACACTGTGGAGCGTACGATAACGTGTCACTGTTACAAAGCGCATAGACAACTGGTTAACCAAAAATAAATCGTTTTCATTGTTTTCAAATACAACTTTCATAATAGTAGCTAACCAAATATTTCCTATGTACAATTTTAAAGGTTTTATATACATTTTTGGAACTCATTTTCGAAATTATTTTTTTAATTGAAAATTAAAAAAACAATATTACGGGGTGTTATCGTGTAAGCTTTAGAATTCATGATAGGGTTGTCGTTGAGAACTGAAAATATTTGCATTGACCTATAAATTACATATGCATAAAGCTATCGAAATTCATAACACCAAATCTCACGTTTCGAGATTTTTATGCGACACGCAAACAGATTTTCTGTTTTATTGTTAAGTTTTCGCGCGGCATTAAAGGATGATTTGGTCATACCTACCTGCTGAGAACTAGTTGCTTGTAAATAAAAATAAAAAATCTACACACATTATTCCAACTGGAATCATTTTTTGTGAAATTCGGATATTCCTAGATTCTTTTCTATAACTTTAAACTGATATTTTTATCCATTTTCCAAACTTCTTAAGCACTTTCATAATCATAAATATGTGAATGTTTTAGTCATTTTAGTTATCATAATAGGTGTACACTTAGGTCTTGCCAGAGGACCAGTGATGCCAGAGAATATATTGTTACGCCTCTGCCGGAGAGGTAACCAATTACATAAGGCTTTATTTCAAAGAAATTCATAATGGCATCTGACTAAGCTATGTCATTTGCAGAGACCAATACCTGTTATCTCCCTAATAAGAGTAAAGATTTTCAGTTGATAGCGGATGAACGATTGATTTTGGATGCAAACCATCCTACAAAAGTGTGAGTTTGATTTTGATTTTGGGTCAAAAACTTAAAAAATGATTTTTTGGGTTGTGATACTCGAATTATCTTGCGCAATTTTTTAAAATGACTTTAGCTATTTTGTGTAGTTTAATAACATATGTTAAAACCGGCACCTAAGATATATCTCATTTTTTCTACGCACAATAATTAAACTGGTGTAACCTTGTTGGCAGTGGTACCATTTTTTTAAAGAAAATAACATTATTTTCGGCAAAAGCAATAATTATACATACATTTTCGTACATCATCGGAGTTACAACCCCTGGTCTGGGCCGCCTCCGGGAAATGCCTGCACTTGACTGATCACTGAATATCTCCTGCTGTTTCCCTCCATTTCCGTTTTTATGTGAATACCGCACAAGAGCCCCGACGTATGTTGTGAGGCTATATTGTGAGGTTATGTTGTGAGGCTATAGTGCGAGGCTGAAAGTAGTGGAAAATGTAAGAAGATGGGAAATAGGAAAGTTGGGAAATACTCGGCTATTTAGATCTTATCACCAAATGCGGCTAAAGCAATTTCAGGCAACGTTTTGATTTTGAATGGTGGTCTTCTGCTAGGGCGACACTGACTGTATCTCCACTCTGACAAAAAAAGGCGCCAACTACTGCTTACAATAGTAAACAATTAACATAAAATCCCTCAAATAAATAGGTATATTGATTTGACAGAAAACTGATTAACATAAGACCTTTCGACTTCTAGACCCCAGACAGTACAACGAAATTTCTGTTCAAGAAATAAAAACGGTCTTTGAAAATGTTTGATCAATTTCATATAAAGTAGGATAAAATGGACCTTACTTAGGGCACACAGATACGCCCACACTTCAATTGGTTTACCTCTTCAGTGAAATCAATATTTTTGTTACAGTCAATGGATCTTTCAAAAGCTTTCTAATTTTACTCGAACGTTAAAGAATTCAAAAAACTTATGACCGATCATTAGCTGAGTGGAAAAATGTGTCATATTCCCACCCGGGCGTCGATGGTTCAATTCCTTTGCTAGCCAAGTCCTCCATCATTGCACACATTACAAGCAACATCTTCCGCTTATTATGATGGCAGCGGGAGTTTTTCAAATATTTTTTGGTTATTCGTAACCCGGGAACGGTTGACTTTATTTAAAAAATAATAACAGTAATAATTGAAAGGCGATATATTTATAATGCATTCGATGAAGGAGAACTAGAATCTTTGCAACGCTGGATATTAAATTAAGATCAAAGTATTGCAAACATCTCATTAAAACAACGCTTAAAACATCAACATAACCAAGATTTATTACCGATAAATTTAAAACTTCGCTGTATTAGTAATAACTTTATGTTAATGAATGCCTATTTTATTATTAGCTATTAAGACGTAAAAGGAAGCCAGCAAAATCACGAAGGTAAAATTAAAGAAATGTTAGACGCCTACTTACTTGCATCCTGTATAATCCTATAGAATATAATTTAATATAAATATACAATGAATCACGCCAATTAAGAAATTTCACATTTTTCATGTATACTCGTACAGTGAGTCAGCCATTCTCTATTATTATATAATATCCTCGCCGGAAAGGCAAAAGAACTGATGCGCCATTTCGGGAAGTTTACACCAGAGCACCTAACTTTTTTTTTTTTTACAATAAAATTCAAAGTCTTCAGTACCTGGTTTTATTTTGAAAAAAAAAATGCTCTCACTTAATTACCTGAAGCGACAAAAATCTAAAAAAAGTCCCTAACTTGTTTCGCTCCAGTCAAGCCTTCTCTCAAATACTAAATATATTTTAAATGGCTGAAGAGCCAGAAAAGTCTTCAGACTCAAACGACAGTCAAAGCATTCGACGCAGAAAAAATAACTGATTTAAACTGCATATTAAACTCATTTTTGCCCAAAGTGTCGCTTAAAGCCTTTTGCCTTTCCAGTGACGATATGCAGATATTTTTAACCATTTCAAATATAGAATAGTGTGTTCTGAAATGCACTATAGGCAGGTAGGTATTTATTTTTTTAAATTTTGATTGACATCTGTTTCAAATTTGAAAAATTCTTATTTATATCAATGTTATGTGCTTGCAGCAAAAATATGGGTAAAAACACTCAACACAAATCAAATACAACCATTTTTATTTGTCTTGGCAACAATAGCTGGTGCCTACATAAAACCACAAATAAAGCAACTACGATTTTGCATACAATGGAATTGCTGAATTTAGATATGCTTGATGATACTGGAGAGAATTATGGAATAGCGAGTACGAAACCAAATGACATCATGGGACAAGATAAAACGAGAAAAACATATTAATTGGATACTAAGGTACTCGAAGGTACTTGGGAATACCTGCGTCAACTTCGCTTTTAGCGTGAAATGCCTATACTTACATACCTACTATTATTAATTAAAAATCATTTTCTTTGTGAGTACGTACGACCGTTAAAGTGTGAAATTTTCAAATTCGAAACCAGGGGTCCTAGCACGAAACATCGATGTATATTTTTTCGCCAATGGCGGTAATTTGGAATCGTTACCGAGCCCGACTGCAGATCGCCAACGAACAAACAACAGTTCACATCGACTAAATTAAGCATGTTTAGTCGACGTGAATTGTCGTTTGTTCGTTGGCGATCTGCAGACGGGCTCGGAAACGATTACAAATTACTGACATTGTCGATTTAATCGACATCGATGTTTCATTGTAGGACTCCAGGACTACAATGAGATTATCTTCAGATCTGGAAGAAAGTCTGAGATGTGGACAAGATTAGACTTTTGTTTGTGAAACGCATTTTAGTCGGCGACATTTAAAAGTGCTACTTCGCGATATCGCAGCAGGCAAATAAGGGCGAAATCCCAGTAGAGAATAACCCTGAAATAAAAAAAAATAAAAAATGTTCCCCGGCGTAAAATGAGTAAACCTGCGTTACCTCTACCCAGAACTCCAGTATTATATTATATAAAGCCTCTGTCACCCATCGCTTCCATCCAATACAAGAGAAGTCCATAAATAACAATGATATAACAGAATTGTGTTTATATTTCGGGGATTAACCTTTGCATACGTTGTTCAAAGCATACAGTCATATGAGTGAAAAATCAATTTATTAAATTTATTTGTGGGGAGTGGGCGCCCAAAGAAGTGACGTGATGCGTGCGAACGATGCAGAGTCGAACCAGAAAATGTTAAATTATTAATCCTAACAACGCATCTGTTCATCTTCGACTCTCCATGGCTTATTTATTAATTTTTTATTTTGACGGACCATTGTCCAATTACAAAAAATACATAACACGAAATGGAGAAAAAAGAGCAACAGAGAAAGAACAGCACTTACATGATATTTTAATGAAGCAATGACAAAAATAGGACAAAAACACACATTAGAAAGAACATTCAAGTCAAAGCCAAGGTCAAGTTAAAATGTCTTGACATTCTGGGCAGTGGAGAATGATACCCATAATTAGTAGAGTGATGATTGAGGAACAGAAACTCAATTTTTCTAATTCCACGGCAAGGAATGTTGAACTAAATGAGTTGCAACAAAGAAGGTCAGTTAATAATACAATTAATAATCTTGAAAATGCAAATTAAATAGTCTTTTCTGTGCTTTCTTATTAAAATCAACTTCCTATTCTGGATGGTGGTCTTTCATCGGAGTATACAGAGGGTAACTTCCACTTTGGAGTATTGTATCAATACGCTACATTTTAATTACACGTGTGAAAAAATCAATGGGTAGGTGATATTTGGTACATTGACATATAATGCTTCGAATCAAAGTTTTGAACTCGCGACCTCTCGGCCATAAGCCTGAGAGTTTATCGCTCAGACACGGAGATCGTCAATGATGCGATTAAGCCTTAGTACCTACTCAAAAATGGTTCTAAACATCAATTAGTAGCATTCTTATACAAGCAATACTACACATGGTTCATCTGTAAAAAAAATATCGGTAGTTAGGAAAATGTTTAAGGTTTCCAGTGTTTTTTTTTTTACTTTAATCTTTTAACTTCTATGAAAAAATTCTAAAATATCAGTAAAGGATACAGTTTTAAAACCAGCGAAGGCATTTTTGAACGTTTTACCAGATATTCCAGTATGCATTTCATAAACAATTTTAAAGATTACTTTTTGAGAATTGTATTCACTGGAAACCTTAGACATTTCCTAATTATCCATTGAGAATGAACACATAAATCATTTATAGTAATGCTTTTATTGGAAAGCCGAAAAGTGACTATTTTAGGGTGCTGGCCCTTAATGAGACATTTTCGTAGATTCACCGTAGGTACTTTTAAATTGGCTAAAATACACTGTGATAAAATTGATCAAACATTTTCAAATACCGAGTTTTTTCTTGAACAGATAATCGATTTCATTGGCCTATCTGGGGCCTACGAGTCGAAAAGTCTTTTGTAAGTTGGCGACATCAGTTTTATTTCAGATGTATGTAGATCACGCTTCTGTTATTATCTATTCGTCATTTAACTACTGTAACTATTGTATATTTACATAACGAAGATGTTCCGATTATCGTAAGTAATTTCTTTCGAAACGTTTGAGTATCGAACTCTTAAATATATTAGAATACCATATTCGTTCAACTCTGCGCACATCGTCCCACGCATCTCTGACCTCGCGGCTAATCTCGGGGCACTGTTTAGTGATAGATGAATAATTAATCATTATAACTTATGCAAAACAAACCCCCCCACCCAATTATTTTATACATAGCTGAATTTCTAACCAAACCCTGTACCTACCAATCAATCAGTGGGGCTATACTCAGGTATTGTCTGATACACCTTTCGGGCGGTGTAAGAACAAACTTGAAATTACGTAATGATGGTGATGATTCTAAAGATTGCAATTATTGTAAACTTATTAAAGGGAATGATCAAATGATTAATTACCTCGCTTGTTGTTAAAGCAAATTACAACATTCTTGTAATCCGGACCTACGAGTAACCACCTACTCGTGATCTTGAATAATTATAGATAGGTATGCAATATTCATTAATAAAGACATCACATAAGTGAGGAATCATTTTCTGCTGGAATTATTCGCATATTGGTCCAAAGTAGAAGTAATCTATATAATTTCAGTGCATTCGTGCAATTTATGAGTATCTTTCTTTTTATTCTACGACATTCTTTTCTCATAATGTATGTATTTATATATTTTATTATGTCTGCCCTAAGGAAGGCGCGATTGTGTCCGAAACAATTAGAAATATGTATGTATAATAAAACGTACGTGATATTTTTTTTTTAATTTTTAAGAAACAGTCGCCGTTTTTCCTTAATAAAATAATCGTATACGAATTCAACCACTCGCCTTTGGAAAATATAAATCAGGTTTGAATCGAAATGTTACTGGATAGTGACCATTTTCTCGATCAATACTTCACACTTGTCATGTCTTTTCCACTTTATCACCTACCGTGACGGCGATACAATCAAGACAACAACTATGACTGCCATACCGTGATCGATGCATCAACTATGAATATTCCAGCAAATGCTCGCATAGTAGAAACTCTGGTGCCACAGTCTGGATTCGAGACGCGAAATAGATGGTCCCATTAAAATAGCAGAAACCTTAATAATAATAAGCTTAATAAGCTTCCTACCCGAAATAATTGGAATTCAATCACGATATTATAAAAATATTGCACCATAATTCTATAATAATTCTTATTATATACTACTTTAAAATGAGCTTTTTTTTTTTCTTTTTGTGTAACAAATATCATCATTTTTAATATTATTCTATTTTTACTCACTGTCACTTACCCCAGAACAGGTTCTGATGACCTAGTGAGGTAGGTAATGTAAAAAAATAATGTAAGAAACAAAAAGTTAATAAATAAACTTAAAAATCAGTTAAGTGTGCCCCGAGTGTGAAATTTGTGATTGAGAAGAATAATTTCACTCGAGGCCCTTCTGGTGATGGACTACCTTCTCAGCCGACTTAAATTTAAAATGCCTAGACGATTAATCCACGGAGGCCGTCGGAATGTAATATTAATTTCAAGACTCGGGCTGAATTGAATCTCGTTAATAACTGCTCAATGTCATGAACTACGGACGAGAGAAGAGAATAATATGCTTTATTACACAAATGAGAATATCACATCGAATAATTTCTGCGCTTATTCATCCGCGTTGGTATGTACGAGGCGTGTTCAAAAGAAAAGGTGAATTTTAAATTTTCGCGGGCTGTGTACATTCGACTATCGTTTTTTTTGTTGTAATGTTGGTACACATATGTTTATCATATGTTAGCATTATCAGCCATTTTGGATTAGTGGTTTGTTTTTGACAACTGGAAAGGTTAGTCACGTTTTTGTGTGTTCTTCGATTTTTTACTTTTGAAAAAAAAAGCAAAGAATATGTATTAAATTTTGCGTTAAAAATGGAATAAAGTGCTCCAACGCACTTAAAATGTTGACTGTGGCATTCGGCGAGTCTACTTTGTCTCAAAAAGTGTTTATAAGTGGTACAAGCGCTTTACAGAAGGCCGAGAAGATGTTAATGACGATGAGCGTCCTGGAGTTGTGGAAAAACAAATCATGGATTTTATTTTTTGATCTATTTTTTTCAAAAGTAAAAAATCGAAGAACACACAAAAACGTGACTAACCCTTCCAGTTGTCAAAAACAAACCACTAATCCAAAATGACTGATAATGCTAACATATGATAAACATATGTGTACCAACATAACGAAACAAAAAATCGATAATCGAATGTACACAGCCCGTGAAAATTCAAAATTCACCTTTTCTTTTGAACAGGCCATGTATATATGGTACAAGAGTAGCAATATCAAGGCGGCAAGTTCAATTCTCTATTAGAACTGCTCACAATTGCTTATTCGGCGAAGTAAGAAGTCAAAGGAACGTAACGAGAATTGTTAATATGGGTGACCTCGTGTGAACTTGCGGTGCCTACTGCCTACTGCCTACTACCCGGTGGCAGTGCGGAGAAGGAGAAATCCTCGAACACTAAAATGGTAGTAAAGCTCCTCGCAGGACTATCTTCGGCCAGGAGCCAAAGCTACCTAACTGCCTGTAGCACACAGCGTCCATCTGTATATGTATCTGCAACACTCGTGGCATTACAGTGGCGTACTCCATACAACTGTTATAATACCAATGGCGTTATGGGCAAACCTTTTTTTTATTTTTCATAGTGAATACCTCACAAAGAGTCCCAACTGCTACCAACCGTCTAGAGCCAGTGAGACTATGGCAACCCCAATTGAGGTATGTTGTGATGCTGGCGGTAGTGGGGAGGGGAAGTAGATGGGGAAGAGGAAAGGTTAGTAAGTACCTGACTATTCAGATTTGGTCACCAAACACGGCTAAAGCCATTTCAACCAACGTTTCGATTCTGAATGGTGGTCTTTCACCAGGGCGATACTAAGAGTATCTACTACTCTGGAATGTGCCACAAATATACTGTTTATTATTTTATATGTATTAAATGTGTTATGACACATATTGATTAAATAAAAGTTATTTGCGCACGCCGGGTTTGAACCGGCGACCTTTGGATTCGTAGTCGAGCGTCTTACCACTCGACCATGGAGGCCGTCAAACTTGTATCATTTTAGCTTTTTTAAATTACAGATCTCAGGGAGGGTGGTGCAATCCCATAAGTTCCATATAATACGTAGAAAAATACAAAGATAATAAATAAAATAACATGATAACATAGTAATAATAAAATAAAAATATTAAAATTAAGCTTCGTTTTAGACATCATGAATTAACATTATAAACGGGGCCCTGCAAAAAGTCTTGAGCTGCCATCACAAGAGTGCTATCGCTTTAAGCTCGCTAGCATAAGCTCCAAGCTCACTGTGTCGTTTTACTCTCACTACTGTACCGTACTTTGCTACCAGTTACATCGTAACCTTCAACACTAGACTAGCCCAAATACCAAGCTGTTTTGGATGCTTCGCCCGAGGCATTGTAAAAAAAGTCGAATTCAAAACACTTGAAATTTAGAAATTTCTGACAACAGAAGATGTCACAAGTTCGGATGCTCACCACCGCAGAAACCGCTTCTCTTGTGGACAGTCGTTACTAACGGAGCGTCGAAAAGCCAGGAATATGCTGGCAGATGAAAATAATTCATCAGAAAACAAAGTCTATCGTATTGAAGAACACTATTTTACTAAGAATTGATAATCATGAACGAATCTGGGTGCATATACTAAATACTTATATTCAAAAACCTCATCATAATTGCAAAAGAACCTCAACAGCCTACTTATTTTTAATTCTATTTCAATGTTTTCGTTTATTTTTTTGCATTTTCACTTACATCAATTATTTGTATATTTAATACAGAAAACAAATTCAACAATTTTTAAAGAACTTTGTTTACTGTTCAACAAATAACATTTTCCCGTTTTAAGACAGTCAATCCACCCTCCCTTTCTTTGCACTTTGAATCGATGGTCAACAACACCCTTAAAAGCTGAAATCCAAACACATTATTTATTTTATATTATTTGAATTTTGATTTAATACCTAGTGAGACGGGCAATACATCAGTACCCATATTTAATGTTCATGTACATGGCCTGTTCAAAAGAAAAGATGAATTTTGAATTTTCGCGGGCTGTGTACATTCGATTATCGATTTTTTTTTCAAAAGTAAAATATCGAAGAACACACAAAAACGTGACTAACCTCTCCAGTTGTCAAAAACAAACCACTAATCCAAAATGGCTGATAATTCCAACATATGATAAACATATGTGTACCAACATAACAAAAAAAAAACCATAATCGAATGTACACAGCCCGCGAAAATTCAAAATTCACCTTTTCTTTTAAACAGGTCTCGTATACGAGTATATGTAATTAATTATAAATAATTTCCTTTGTGAGTACGTACCCTACGAGTGTGATTTTTTAAAATTTGAAACTGATGTTAATTGATATTATCAATTTTTTTAAATAATCTTAGTCGAATCCCTACCTACCTAATAAAGTACCTACCTACCTAGTAATTAAAAAAATATTGTATAATATCACTTTTAATTTAGTTAAATGTTCAACGTTCAGTAAATAACTTTTCTCGTGTATCTTTAAGGTTAAATAACAGCATATATTATAAATATAATTCATTTGCCATATTTATGATTAGTAAATCATTTTATGAAATGGTTATTTTATGGTGGTTGTAAGTATTTAGGATTTATGTCCTTTGTGAAAGTATTTATGTGTTAAAATAATTAGTATGTTATATGTGTGTTTGCGCAGAGTTCAGGATGTGTGGGTACCCAAGTTATCATCCAGCATCAAGAAACAGTCGGACGTAAGATACGCGGTGAATTCTCAAGACGAATGCAACTGATTTCGATGGGAATTTTTTCATAGTGGTTATAAAAAAATATCATATCCTTTAACTGCATACAGGATATAATGTAATTAGTATTTTACTGCAATGGGAAGACGACAGCACAAAATTTAAGCTGAATGCCGACTTATATAATATGAAAGTGTGTATATAATAATAACGACAATGAATTATATAGCGCAGTTTTGTGATATTTCACCTCAAGTGTGCTTCATACTAAATAATTAAGCTAAAAAATAATAAGAAGAAAATAATATGTATACAAATTAAAACTATCTAAAATCATGATCGTTATCATAAATCATGAGAGAAAAAGGTTCAGATATGGGTATAACAGTGGATGTGTACATCAACAGATTGAAAAAACAATTTACTAGAAACTAAGGGTCTAAAAATTCATATGAAACGTACGAATTCATATTAACAAATTTGCTAAAACAAAGAAAAGGAAATTATATTATATGGTTCAAGAACCTACCTTAGATATTTAAATAGAGCTCGCGTACAAGAAACTTACTCAAATCTATCTTCTAACACCAAAACCTTATGATAATGATTCATAATTATCAAAAAAATCCATGCTACTTTAAATATTAATTAAAAATCCCGATATCTCTATCGAAATCAGGGGCGTGTCTTCCCGTTTTTACGATTTTCTAAAATAATTATCTTATTTTAATCTTTTCTTTTCATATTCGAAAATACTTATGAACATAATTCCCCGTACTCAACGAGGTTTAAATGTTACGCTTGATGTAAGGTCGGAATAGCGAAAAACTTGCCTTCTAACCACCACTTATGCGTCTAATTTAATGGCCTACGTCCGGTGTAACTAAACCATCGCTGAACCGGCGCGTGAAAATCTAATAAGTAAGACGGAATATATATTTTCTGGAAAATCAATTCTAAGAAAAAATCGCAATACCACGCAATGCGATATTGAAATCCCTAATCAATAAAAACCCTAGGTATTGACGTTGCTCTTTCGATATTTAATTTATAACAGTATTTGAGCGATAACGTGCCATAAAAATGAATAGGTAATAACCATATATTTACTATCGGTTATTGAATAATCGGAGATGCTTCATAAGATACTGGAAATTAACGACGATTCTTAAATAAAGCAAATAATATTTATTGCTCATTTAAATATTGTACAGTAATAAAAAGATCCTAGTGTTAGATTCGTTATCAACAAGTTAATTACAGAAAGAGCCGGGTGGGTTGTGGTTACGATCGAGACTCTTCTTACTAGAATATTCTAATCAATTTGTGTTTCGATAATGTTTTAAGTACCAACATATTGACTGTCCTCAATCTAATTTCTTTTTCTTTGATTTGACAAATATGTTAGTGTGAATTCATATGTTTCATCTGAATTTTTATACCCTTAGCATCTGGTAAATTGTATTTTTTTTAATCTGTTGATGTACACATGCACTGTTATACCCATATCTGAACCTTTTTCTCTCATGATTTATGATAACGATCATGATTTTAGATAGTTTTAATTTGTATACATATTATGTATTATTTTCTCCTTGTTAGTTAATCTTATTAGCATAATTAATTTAGTATGAAGCGCACTTGAGGTGATAAATCACAAAACTGCGCTTTATGAGTTCAATGTTACTATTATTATTATTAATTTATCGGCAATTCTCATTCTCGAATAATCCAAACTCAATAAATTCTAATGGTTAGATTAACCGAGAATCATCTTTTTCACTAGCAGAGAAATAATATTTAAGCGGTATTTATCATGTTTTTTTCGCTTTGTTTAAGTACATTTAAAACCCAAATTAACTACTATTCGTCATTGTCTAGATTGCCATTGCAGGGAAATAATTATGTCACGTCGGTAGACATCTTTAATTCGTCACATAAATATAAATATCTTGTTTTATTATTTGAAATAACTTCTTTTATCGTGATAACATATCATTCATTGTATCTTTTGATTGATGTAATGTTTTTAATTGGTTTATATTTTATGTGTATAATTTGTGTCAACATTATATCTTCATACATGTTATTAAAATGTACTAATGTACCGTTGGAACAAATAAATCAAATCTACGGTTTTCTGGTTGGGCTGCGTATATTTAGTCGGTATTTTCAAGTGATTACCTTCGGACTGATCTTTTACGGAGAATTGAAAATCTAATAGAATTAACTATAAACAAGTTTATTTGATAGTACGTACTTACTTAGATACTGATGTACGAGTGTAAACTTTTTCAAATATCTAATAATTTTAAATAGCCAGGTACTTCCCAACTTCCCCTTCCTCATCTTCTTCCCCTCCCCTCTACCTTCAGCCTCACTACATACCCCTATTGGGGAAGCCATAGTTTCACTGGCTCTAGACGATTGGGAGCAGCTGAGACTCTTGTGCGGTATAAACGTTAAAAAAAAATTACAACTTTCGGATGTGTTTATAAAATTATCACATTAAAAAATAATCTTTTAACAGACATTAATCTCTATTTGAAATGGGTGAATTAAAGCAACGAATATCTTTTCTTGGCAAGTCAAATTACATCCCTTTATTTTTAACCGGTAACAACTAGTTTAAACATGATAATAAATATTTGACACCTTTGTGACTGAAGCGTGTGAATCCATTTATAAAACACAGTATTCGAATTTGGATTTTAAGTAGAAATAATTTGGATTTTTCGCAATGATGGAATTGGTAAAGTGTAGAGTTATAGTTATTTGAATCGATGGTCATTTTAAAGTTTTTTTGTTTTGCAAATATTTCAATGGTATGATTTTTGGAAAAGTTATGAGTTACCTGAATAAAAGTCCCAAACTTGTCTCGCGTCGCCGGAAAGGTAAATATATTTGAAATGGCTGAAGCGCCATTTTGGAATTAAACGAGAGTTTAGAGCATTCAATGAGCACTTTAAAACGTTGTTTTTGGTTTACGAATCAAAGGTCGCGGGTTCAAAATTCATAAGTCTTCAGTACCTGGTTGGTCATTTTAGAAAAAAATTAAAAAGTATAATGCGGCTCACTCCAGAGTGGTAGATACTCTAAGCGACCCAAAGCCACCAAAAAGTCCCAAACTTTAGCCGTCCTTGAGTCAAGCCTTTTCCCAAATGGTAAATATATTTTTAAATATCTGAAGGGCCTCAAAAGTCTTTTGGGGAGGAATCAAACTGAGACGGTCAGAGCATTCAATGCAGAAAAAAATATAAAAAACTACATGTTCAACTAATTTTTGACCGAAGGGTCGCTTAAGCCCTTTTGCCTTTCTAGTGACGATATTAAAATTGACGACACCAATTTTTTATTTCCTGTAAAAACAACGAGGGAAGAAATTTTAGTTAAATTATTTATGTTTCAAAACATTGTTTCGTTTTCTTTTTCACTCAAGTGACTGTTAGCAATCGCTATGTTTGGAATGACATTAACATTTTATTTGTTTATCGAAATGTTTCTATTTTTTAAATAATCGATTGATTTGCTATTTATTATGCTCAACACTAGTGGTATAGCCTAACAAATAAATGCATCCCACGCAAGAGTGTTTGGAAACCATATACAAAGCTATCTCCATCGCGAAATCGGAATGAACTTTGGTATGTCATTGAACTTTTCATTTGAACTGTACTGTATCTCTCGAATCTAACATCTTAAGGTCCAGGATTGAGATGGTAAGGATGGGGGAAGATTGTCCCGTAGGAACCTAACTATTCAGATCTTTTCATTAAACAAAATATAAAAATTACCGTCAGGCAATAAGCTCACCCATAATAAATAGTATGTAAACCTATCTATAAAAAAGGTACCTATTATGAAGAGTAAATAAATAAATAAAATTAAAATAAACATAGTTACACCAGAGAAAGACATGGCACGATCAAGTAAATCAAATCGTAAATCAAGTGAGTCAGAATAACAGAAGTGTATGTATGAGACGATGTATGAAATTAAATGAAGCAAGGAGTGTGTGCCAAGACAGAGTTATTTGACGGTCCGTCCTCTCTGCCTACCCCTGCGGGGAAACGGCGTGATGGTCAGTTAGTTAGTTAAACCATTTAAGTAAAATTACGATTCTTAATGATGGTATCTCACCAGAGCGATACTCAGATTATCATCCATTCTGGAACGAGGTGCAAAAAGTATAATTTAAATAAATGCATCCGTGATAAACCCATAGAATAAAAATGTTTTTTTATCAGAGCCAAGGAGCTTACCGCTTGGCTACGGAGGTCATAAACCTGCGAACTTGTATTTATGTGTTGGCAGGTACAAGCTATACCTTGATTATCATAAGGTACGAGTACGTAAAACGTATTTATTTTTACCAATCAAGGAAAAATACCATTTGCGAAGCAAAAACAAACGAAAGGAAGCTATTACAAAAACAGAGTTGCAAAGCCGCAAACTTTGCGTGCGTTTTGCTAATAATTTTGATCTTTAGAGATTGCCTATTTCATGATATTAGGCATTTAAGAGTCTAAGCATCTTCCACATCTTTCATTCCAAGACCATCCTCTTGTTTGTAAGGGGAACTAATGGACCTTCAAACCCCCAGCGAGTGTAAATAAAAAATAAGATAACATGACCTACAAAATGTCAAGTCCGCTCGCATAGTAAATAGTAGTATCCACCTAAAATATTTTCTGGGAGGTTTGTAGCAATGGAACTCTTCCATCCCAGTACAATTACAAAAAAGACACATAAAACACGAAATGGAAAAAAGAGCAACAAAGAAAGAATAGCACATACGTAATAATAAATGAAACGATGGCAAAAATAGGACAAAATAAACATAAGAGAGAACATTCAAGCCATGGTCTAGTCAAAGTTTTGGTAGAGTCGCAAAGAATGACAAAAAATATTTAGACTGCTACCGAAAATTTCAAGACCATGGCTTGAATTGACAAGTCTTGACATTCAGGATATTGGAGAATTATACCCATAATTAGTATAGTGATGATTGAGGAATAGCAATTCATTGTTTCTAAGTCTACGGTAAGGAATGTTGAACTGGATAAGTTGCAACAGAGAAGGTGAGTCAATAAAACAATCTAAAAGGACAGGGAAAGGGTAGATGAAGGTTGAAGGTCACTTAACCTAAATATAGCTATTGGCCATTTCAAGCAACGCTCTTATCTTTAATGTCGGCATTTGATCAAGGTGGTTTTTAAAGAATCTTCAATTTTAAATTGCCATATATTTATTAAGTTTCATATTATATCTAAAACGACTGTACAGCAATGATTCGAATATTAATATTCAGACTTTAAATCCAAAAATACTCACTTTTTGGTTTTCTAGTACAATCAAAACTACAAATTCTCTATCTGTCAATTCTATACGGATAGTTAGACAAATGTTTAAGGTTTCTAGTGAATACAATTCATAAATAGAAATCTTTTAAATTATGGAACTGGAATCTAAGGTAAAACGTTAAAAAATGCCGTTGCTGATTTTCAAACTACACCTGAAGTATGTTTTTCATGAAATTTAAAGGATTACAGTTAAAAAATTGTATTCACTGGAATCCTCGGACATTTTTCTAACTACCCATAGATAATTATTCAGATAAATCATTTGTAGTATTACTTATATTAGAATGCTACAAAGTGACGTTAAACGTCGTTATTGGGTGCTGGCTCTTAAATAAAATTAAATGATCCTACCTAAGAATGAGAAAAACCAATTTTCCGCTTCATTGAAGTACAAAATCGAGTAATTCCAATTTCCCCATCCAAACGAAGATTTGCATATTAATCACTGCAAATAACGCGATTCACTCGTGAAACATCCGTTTGTTTTTTTTTTTCTTCTTCTTTTTTATAGTGAATACCGCACAAGAGTCTTAACTGCTCCCAACCGTATAGAGCCAGTGAGACTATAGCATCCCCAATCGGGGTATGTTGTGGGAGCTGAATGAAGTAGAGAGGTGAAGTAAATGTGGAATAGCAAGGTTGAAAATTACCTGGCTATTCAGATCTGGTCACCAAACACGGCTAAAACCATTTCAAGCAACGGTTTTATTCGGAATACTTGGAAACGAATTTAGTTCCGTTGATATTTTTCTATATTCCATCATGAAATTTAGATCATAGTTATATAACATAATTAGGTAAATTGAACATGTTGTACGTCATTTACAATTGAATATGTTGTTTCTTAATTTTTTTTGTTTCCTTCTTATCAATTTTATAATTACTATCTTCATATACAATTCTTTATTGTTACACTTGCTATACAATGTACTCTTCCTGTAAAAGCCCAATGGACGTTTATCAAATAAATAAATTTCTATCAATACCGCCGCAAACACGCAAAATATGACGTATTTAGATGGCGGGTGGCGAAGGAATACAATATATAATATAGGGTCTGGCGCCTCTCGGTGCCCAGGTCGGTATGTGGGTGTTTTATTTACACATTAGTATGACACGGAACAAGGTAAGGCCGACTTAGCTCACGCACTTACCATATCTGTCTCATATCGGGGGACAAACACTCTGGACAGGGGCGGACTAGAAATCTAAATTGACCCAAAAAAATTATAGGCTAATTTTTTTTTTTTTAATTGGTGTTTTACATAATCAACGTGGGTTAACAATTAAGATCCAGAATGTTCGATTAACTTATTTTAATGTATGACACCATTTAGAAAGAAATTTAAAAAAGTGTTTTAAAAAAAAAAAGAAAAAGAAAAGACAAATATTCGCGAGTTACGAATAACTAGACAATATTTAAAAAATTCCTACTACCATCATAATAAGCTGAAAAAATTGCTTGTACAATGATGGAAGACTTAGCTAGCAGAGGAATTGAACCCACGACGCCTAGGTGGGAACCCGACGCTTTTATCAACTAGGCTACTAACCGGTCACATTACAACCTCCATATTCGAATACGCTAATTATCCGTGAGTTGGGTTAACCGCCGTCGTGGTCGTAAAACCGAAGATAATGTTGACTACAATGGAGTGATTAAAAAATGGACAAATAAATCAAAAAATAGTGCCAGAGCTAATAAAAATCAAGCTATCTATTTAGTAAGTAATTAAACATTACTAAATTCAACTCTTTAACTTTGACATATTATAGGCAAAAAATAATAATAATTGGCTGATTTTAATAGCGCCGTTTTCGTGAAAAAAAATTACCCCAAACGCGCTTTGACAGCACGACCTCGTAACAATATTACGCTCAAACCTACTCATAAACATTTATTTATTTTGATCTAAAAATTCACCAACCCGACAAAAATACAATTATGATTGGTAAAAGCAAAAAAACAGTATTTGGCCCTAGGTTAGCAAATATACGACAGAAATAACGATTGCTTCAAATGCAAGCTCATTATAGGTCACGCAATTTGAGTTGATGTGAACAACACATAATTGGGATTGTGTGTATTAGTGCATATGTATGCGATCAGCGTCAGCGATGTCCTTGAGAAAAGTCAATGAGGAACAGCTTTTCGTTTTTCTTACGCCTACTTATTGTAATTAGCGAAAAAGGGACAAAATATTCGAAAAGTTTTTTACCGTGTGTTATTTTTATTCATTTTTTCGAAAAAACTTAAGCCGCCGAAAGTTTTTTCTTCCATAAAATTGAACTTCTTTTTAAATGTTAATGAAACTGTTTTCTCTAGTCGAAAAACAAGTTTAAAACGTGATGTATGCAAGCAATGCACCTGTGCGATTTGACTAAACATTTGCTGCGATTCCAATAACTCTTTCATCTTTATTTATAATTTGTACCTATGCATTTATGTTGTATCTATGTATTTTATTAAAATGTTTATTTTTTTACATGGAAGGTTGTGTATTGTACACACTACATTATAACGCTAAAATAAAATACTTAACGATATTATTAACAATTTTACAGTACTTATTTGTGTTACACAATTAAAAGCCACGCACGATATGCGAACAAAGTGGCATAATCAAATACTAGTTTTCGAATGAACGAAGGTGAAGTTGGCAAATTTACAGTTAAGTCCTTCGCATTGCCATCATTTGCGTGGGCCTATTTACTTAGCCAGTGCGGCCCTGCCCACGGATCATTGCCCGGGCAACTTCTGGTTCTTGACCCTGGCGATAGACCCAGCTAATATTGCAATACATTTGCATCTCCTATATTCTGTTTGCGTCATTTCAATTGATGACTGGACAAATTCTCCACGCAGCTATTAATATTAAATGGTATTCGTTGAAATCTGATACAGTATTATTCGGTCACTTCCGCGTTACAGACAATAATTACAATCTATCCATTATAGTGTGGAGTGAGGTCACTTGTTGTGAAATAGTTAAATAGCTAACAGCTGTGCAATTTAAAATACTTGTACCCACATTTAAGCTAAATAAAAATGGGAAAAAATATTTGCCTTATTTAAAAAATGCTAAAGCCAAGTCACTAAATAAGTTAATTGTTTTTTCTTATACGAGGCCTGTTCAAAATAAAAGGTGAATTTTGAATTTTCGCGGGCTGTGTACATTCGATTATTGTTTTTTTTTGTTACACATATATTATGTCTATCATATTTTTATTTTTATTTTTTTTTACGTGAATACCGCACAAGAGTCTCAACTGCTCCCAACCGTCTAGAGCCAGTGAGACTATGGCATTCCCAAAATAGGATATTTTGTGAGGCTGAAGGTAGTGGGGAGGGGAAGGAGATTGGGAAGGGAAGGTTGGGAAGTACCTGGCTATTCAGATCTGGTCACCAAACACGGCTAAAGCCATTTCAAGCAACGTTTCGATTCTGAATGGTGGTCTTTCACCAGGGCGATACTTAGAGTATCTACTACTCTGGAACGTGCCGCAAATATACTTTTTATTATTTTTACATGAATTAAATGTGTTATGACACATATTAATTAAATAAAAGTAATTGGCGCACGCCGGGTTTGAACCCGCGACCTTTGGATTCGTAGTCGAGCGTCTTACCAGTCGACCATGGATGCCGTCATATGTTAGCATTATCAGTCATTTTTGATTAGTGGTTTGTTTTTGACAACTGGAAAGGTTAGTCACGTTTTTGTGTGTTCTTTGATTTTTTACTTTTGAAAAAAATGGATCAAAGAATATGTATTAAATGTTGCGTTAAAAATGGAATAAAGTGCTCCGACGCACTTAAAATGTTGACTGTGGCATTTGGCGAGTCTACTTTGTCTCAAAAAAGTGTTTATAAGTAGTACAAGCGCTTTACAGAAGGCCGAGAAGATGTTAATGACGATGAGCGTCCTGAAGTTGTGGAAAAACAAATCATGGATTTTATTCTTTGATCTATTTTTTTCAAAAATAAAAAATCGAAGAACACACAAAAACGTGACTAACCTTTCCAGTTGTCAAAAACAAACCACTAATCCAAAATGGCTGATAATGCTAACATATTGGGTGAGATCTGTTATAAATTGGATATAACGGAGTGTAAGGTACTGTCAGAATGTTAGATTATAAACGAAACGTTTTTTAAAATGGCTATACCTATCTATGTTTCGTAACCATATTTGAAAATCGAGGTATATTCTAACCATTATCTTACCCATCTCCTAAATATCTATTCTTGGGCCCCACAAAATTACACAACAATGGGATATCATTGCACCACTAGCTATGAACAGTTTGAACTCGCTTGTGCAGTACTTATCACTATTAAAAACATGCAAAAAAAACCTTCCTAATAGAGATGACTAGTAGAGATAGTCGATATTTCGGTCCCGGTTAAAAGGAACCGGTTCCAAGCCGATCACTGTAACCGTCGATATTATTTTTCCGATGATTTTTGCAAATAAAAATCGATATCATTTGTCCGAATAACTGGTTCTTTTTTTTTTTTTTTTAAATAAATGCTTTTTGGCGGAAAGGTCCTTTTCACGAGGAACCGGTTCTACAGTTCCAGTTCTTTTCGTTACCGAAACCGCAGGTACACCCACTTTCCGATATCAACCATCCCTAGTGACTAAAGGTTTTACTGGAAGTTTCTGTAATCTTATAATTGTAATGAACCGGGGAATAAAATCACTGGTAATAAAATATACAACACCGTAAAATAAATAAAAGGTTCAAAGATCATTTTTACGTCATCGACATGGCGATAAAACTAGCAGGGCCGGTCCTGTGCAGGCGCAATTGGAGCATTCCGCTGTAGATGGTGAATTGCCAAGGTGCTGAGAGTACCTAATCACAGGCGTTTATATATTGCATCAAATGAAGAACAAAAACATATTATCCATGGATGGCAATCAAACCCGTAACTTTCCGACCCGACAGCGCGGAATGGAAATTCGCGCCTCTCGTTTTATATTCTGCAAATTTAACAAGAGACGACAAAAATTTTACCTGCGCCAGGCGCCGTTTGGATCAGGGCCGGGCCTGAAGACTGGTACAATTCGATTGAGAATGGGCGGGTCACATAGCAGAGGAAATAGATTGTTGGTAAAATATATGGCCTGTTCAAAAGAAAAGGTGTATTTTGAATTTTCGCGGGTTATGTACATTCGATTATCGATTTTTTTTTTGTTATGTTGGTATGTTTATCATTTGTAAACATTATCAGCCATTTTGGATTAGTGGTTTGTTTTTGACAACTGGAAAGGTTAGTCACGTTTTTGTGTGGTCTTCGATTTTTTACTTTTGAAAAAAATGGATCAAAGAATATGACAAAATTTAGAAATTACGGAACAAACTTCGCTGCCACACGTTTCATGCACAAAACATCCGAGAAAATTGCATGGCATGAGCCGATTGATATGCCAACATTCTCTGCAACTTCCCCAATAGTGATTCGACGATTTTCCAAAACCATTTTCTTCACTGTTTCGAAGCTTTCTTCGTTTGTTCACGTGGTTGCAACTCCAGGACGCTCATCGTCATTAACATCTTCTCGGCCTTCTGTAAAGCGCTTGTACCACTTATAAACACTTTTTTGAGACAAAGTAGACTCGCCGAATACCACAGTTAACATTTTAAGTGCGTTGGAGCACTTTATTCCATTTTTAACGCAAAATTTAAAACACATTCTTTAGACTAGAATATTGGTGCAAGATCACCGTACAGGACAACAGTGGAAGATGTGTTGCGATGACTTCAAATAAAACGAAGGACCTAAACGGCAGGCCCAGGCATAAAATATAAAAGTTAAGAAGTTCCACCCATTGCTACAGTTATATTTCCGCCAGTTGTTAGACTAAACGCAAATGAAGAAAACGAAATATATTTTTTAAGAATACTCGTTATTCAAATTTCCATATGAATGCGTTCGAGTGGCCTGCTAAGGGGCAGTTCCACGACATATCGCGCCCTGTGTAATAAGTACCGATTGTAAATACCGTTTCATAATCAAATGAGCGCAAAATCACCGGTACAGTGTCACCGAGACTGACTATGTACGTATGTACCATCTCCAACGGTGCATTTCGACTACCGGGAAGAAAGAACGGGCATGCTGATTGGTTTTAGACTTTGTATTGCATCGATTTCAACGTACGGCACACCATAAAAAACAGACTTTATGTCCAAATAGCTATTATGCAATTCGTAAAAAAATTCCGTCAAAAAACTTACCATTTTTTCGATAGTCGTTGAATGCACGGCGATGTCGCCAGTGCAAAGAGAACATAATTATCCCATGATGTGGGTAATTTTTTAAATGTTTTTGGGATTTTTTAATATGATTTAGGGAATATTTTAAGTAAATTTAAATTATATCTTTATTTTTAAGACACTTTTCAGAAATGGCACCTATGTTTTTCGCACAGTTTGGACGTATGGTAAATCCGGCGCTGCTTTTGGTTTTGCGACGACAATATTATACATACAAGACGCATTGTTTATAGAGGATAATGAATAAAGTGTGAGTACCTTTATAATATTGCATCCCATCACAGTTGGTAGCCAGCCATGCAAGCCGTCAGCGCGCAGAATGCCGACATGTGAGCACACTGTGAGGCTATCTATGGCGATGTGAGGCCCCAAGTTCAAGGGTGGGTCAGAGTTCGCGTCGTGTCCATGCGTCGAGATCTCCCGCCAACATCCCGGGACAAGGGATACGAGAATTCATTATTATTATTATTCAGGTATACCACGGCTCCGAAAGGTAGGTCCGGCTACAGGCTACAGCTACCAGCTGGAACCGGCTGCCTCTGGGGAACAGACAATGGAAACTTAATTAAAACGTAATGTGTAGGTACTTGGTAGTTCCTCCCTATCTACCTACAAGGTTAGAGCTCTGATGTATCTTGGTAGTGGGATGCAGCATTCCTGCCAGGGGTATCTTGTGTGTTTTATCTACTAAATACAAAATCTAAACAAATCACACGCGTTTGAATAGCACTGCTTAGAAAATAATCAAAGTAGTTAATAGTTGTTTGTTTTTTTTAACTGCATACGGGTAGATATTCAAATTATAGAAAGGAAAGAAAAGCGTGAGAGTTAACTACGTATGAGTACTTAAACACGTCAATGGAAGTAAATAAAATGAAAGGTAAAATTTCACGTAGGATTTGCTAGAAACACACATGAAAAAAAAAGATGCCGCGACGAGTTGGTGTAAATGAAAAATCAAAATTTTAGATACTTTATATTACTGACCCTCCGTGGTCGAGCGGTTAAGATCTTCGACTACGAATCCAGAGGTCGCACAAATAATATGTTTTTTATTTAAATGTTTTGTTTCTCATTTAATTAATATAAAAATATATATATACTATATTTGCTGCACATTCCAGAGTAGTACTGGGCGTTAACTATAATTCGATAAAACGCCAATGCCGTTATCGTTGGCGATTGTTTAACTGTTAAATATAACCATTGAAAATAACGCCGACGTTGACTATTTTTTGGTAGACTACCAATATAATACTATATTTTCTAAATTAGAAATAAGTCTAGACGTTGAAATGTATGCACTTATAATGCAAATGCAATAGTAAAAAAGTAAAATAATATATTTCGTCGTATTGTCTACTAAAACAATTTACTCCGTTCCACTAACACTTATTACAAAAACTGAGTACTATAATTTATTATTATTATAAATTTAAATAAACTTAATTTATTTTTTTATTAGGTATTTGCACTTTGGCCGTGAAACAAAACATAAACATTTGATAATCACACCATTAATCGCTTTATTCAACTCACAAAAACATATTGAATACACGCGCGACAAGTAAAAACGGGTAGTAGATTGACACTAAACCAACTAACAAAAATAATGTATAACAAGCTAATTGGTTTTAATAATAATAATCCCCTGTTAAAAATAACAGTTCGATGAAAAGACATTGGGAGATATTTAACATAACTGCTATATTTTACTTGTCATTATTTTATTCGCTTGATGCTAGGCCCTACGTATCAGCCGTTTCGGATAGAAATATTCACAAGGACGTCTAGTAAGAAGATATATATAACCAAAAGATCATTCCAAACTACGCATTATGACGTTCACGAAGTATAAACTCTTGAGCATTTCTGTTAGTGAGGCGAGCGCAACTAAAATAATAGGTAAATGTCACAATTCGATGCGTCAAATATATTAGTATAATATATACAGCTGTTGATTTTTTGGTGACATTCGGAGAATTATTTAACTTAAGAGGGGAAGACAACTGACGATATTATCGTCTTATTAGAAACTTTGTAGGTAGGGCTGGCACAAAATGTTAATAAAAACGTCTATGAAAGGTTTTTTACAATAAGTGGATATAGAAAACAACAGTGTAATATCATATTATGAAAAAACATAAAGTATTGCTTACAATAAATATCATTATTATATTTAATATTCTTCCAAATTAGATATGGCAACGATCATTACACAAATAATACAAACATATTGTCTTCCTCTTCTTTGAATGAGTGGAGATTTATGGATTTATTGAATGGCAGTTTATTGACGGCCTCTGTTGTCGAGGGGTAAAGACTACAAATCCAGAGTTGCGGGTTCAAATCCGCCAAAATCAGCCGACGCCAAGTTTTGGGATCCCATTTGTTTTCCATATTTATTATAAATACTGGAAGAAAAAAAAAATTACCTAATTTTCATTTAAAAACTAAACAATAACATTGTTACACTTTTTTGATACCTATTGCCGACCGGGTTTTATTTTAAAATTGCAATGTTACATCACAAAGTTACCGCTCCATATGAAAAAAATAGTATCGTTTACATATATGTAATGTGTATTTCATTAAAACTTTTTTTAATGTGCTGTTGTGGATACAGGAGACTTTTAAAATGGGCGTAAAACATAAAAAAACCGAAAAATCCTACAGTTTTAACAGTTATATTTTATGTGCCACCGATAGATTCGCTTGACCCTAGAAGCTACGTATCGGGCGTTTCGGATAGGAAAATCCACAAAAACGTCTAGTAAGAAAGTATACGACCAAAAGATCATTCCAAATTACACATAATATCGTTTACAATGTATACACTCTTACACCTTTTTTATTTACTTGGCGTTAACGCCAATACAATCGATATATATAGCCATGGGCGCCCGCATTGGGGGGGGCAAGGCGGGGCACTTGCCCCCCCCTGGATTCATTGAAAATAGTCAAATAATGCTACAAATAATGTCAACGCATAGACTGAATCTCGTAGTAAATGATCTTAATAATGTTGCAGTGATACGAAATACTATTGGTACGCTACAGTAAATTAAAACTACATTAAAACATTACTAAAAATATTTTGCCCCCCCCTACAAAATTTTCTGCGGGCGCCCATGTATAAAGCTGTTATTTCCAACAGCTAGATATATTTTAATACAGTACTATTTCAGAGTGGTAGATACTTTCAATGTCGTCCCAGTAAAAGATCGCCATTCAGAATCAAAACGTTATTTAAATGGCTTTAGCCGTGTTTGATGACCAGATCTGAATAGCTAGATACTTATCAACCTTCCTTTTCCTCCATCACCTTCTCTTCCCCACAACCTAACCAAATTGGGTGTGCCATAGTTCCACTGACTTCGGGCAGTCGGGAGTGGTTAGGACTCTTGTGCCGTATTCACATAAAAAAAATTTTTAAACATAAAATTATCGAAAATGGGTAGCAATATTATATTCATTAAACTGATTAATCTTTTTTGAAGCAGCAAAAACTTTCGAGGTCCGGGGTAATAAAATTTGCATGATGTCAACGCAGCTATTTACGGTTCGTAACGTAACTTACAAGAGTTTTAAAATGTGCATTTAACTGTCAATAAAATAATGATGAAATGTCTAATTTAATATGAGTAACTTAAAACTATTTATATTTATTTCCATTTAAGTTGGTTGATGACTCAAAATCCATGAAATGTCGGCGGAAGGACTAACTACAGACTACCCGGGTACGGGAAGTTTACCTGTCATTGTGTTTTAAATTCAGGTGGGACATGCGCTTCCGCCTACCCGTGTTGGTAGGCAGTGCGATGTGTCACACGTCAGATGTAAGTGTGGTGTGGCAGTCTGCCAGACATATTGTTATTATGTCTGCCTTTCTTCACCTTAGCTTCATAGTGGTTTTTTTTATTGACGCGTGGGAGTATCATAGGATTGCTCCAGACTTCGTAGAACACGATGCTTCGAAAAAACGTATCAATATAACCATATATAGGTATTTAGGCACAAGTATGTTTTTTGCGTGATGTCCCTAATAATAAACAGTCCGCTTCGGTATACCCATTTAAAATAGAACAAGGTAACTATCCATTCTGTATTTTCATAACCTCCATGATTGTGGTTAGTGATGAGCATAAGTCTTAAGGAATCTATTTAAATCTATTTCATCTGACATGACAATGTCACGCGACACTGGGCTCTATAAAAAGCTACTTTAGAGTTTATTATCGCAAGGCAGTGCGATGTCAGATGGAACCTTGTTATTCCAAGGGGTCGACGTTGGATAATTTAACATTTAAAAAGATTTCATTTTTTAAATACTCGATCATAATTCATTAGAGTTTAGGTAAGCGTAATATATTTTTTGTGCAATAAATACCTATAAATTGTATTAAAATAAATAAATCTATGTCTATTGACCGGTCGTTAAGTGGACAAACGCGTCGGATTCCCCCCCGGGCATCGTGGGTTCAATTTATCTGCTGGCTAAGTCTTCCATCATTGCACAAGCAACATTTTCCGCTTTTTATGATGGTAGTAGGAGTTTTTCAAATATTTTCAGGTTATTCGTAACCCAGGAATGTGTCTTTCTTTTAAAAAAATAATGTCCATGAAAAAGGTTGACGTAAAAATAAAATTGACTTCATTGTTTTTTTGATTGAACAAATATCTGAAAAAAGTTTAACGGGTTATCGTTTTTTCAATGCACAAAATATTACGTGTATTATCCGTGAATAATTATTCAAAATATCATTCGATTACCAAAATATTTTCATATTCTAATATTTCGATGATGCCCATCACTGGTTGAACATAAACAATTTATTTATCAATATTTTTTGAGGGCCCGTTCCAGGTTCATATTTCCGTAGGGACGTGTTCGTGGTTATTGTTGAGAAAACAATATAATTATTAGTAAACTACGGTGTTGGACCTAGGCTCGGCGTTTATTCGTGACAATCGATAATTAAGATTGTCATTTATATGATTGACCACACCGAACATCAAACATTTTTATAGGTAGGGAGTGTAAGAACGAATAATGTTTTGGTAGATATTAATTAATACGATATCTACCTGCTCATTTTTTTAGAGCAGTTGTATTGAGTCACTATAAAATATAAAACTTTTAAAAAGTTTTAAAAAAAACGGCAAATGTTTGTACAAAGTTGAGAAGCGTTTGGGGAGAAAAACATATTTTTTCGTGAAACTATCTGAACCAGATTATTTTGTATTATAGTTTGTTTTGGAAAAAAAACAGTTAATACTCCGAAAAAGAAAGTTATATAATACACTAATAGATGTGCCTCTATAATATTATAAATTTGTGAACTCATAATAATAAAGGTGATTTATTGTAAAAATAAAGGTGGTTTATTTTGTAATAATAAAGGTGGTTTATTGTAATAATAAACTTATAATAATAATGATAATTAAATAATAACTTGTATAAGACGACAGAATTTTTTTTTTTTGACTGACCGGTATTATTTCATTTTCAAATATGTCAAACCACAAGGTGAATGCTTTCTACTAAAATTACATTAATAATCTGTGATCTTATGCAAAGTCATTATTTCATTTTCATTAAAGGTAATTTTGTTCTTTAAAAATACTGGATTTGCAAAAAACGAGGGAAATACTAAAAAAATATACGGTAAAATACCAATAATTTTGTAAATGTCCTTTGTGAGTATTAAAAAAAAGCAAACAATACTTTTACAAATCAAATTAATATATTTTTTTAAAAATGGTTGCGGAAAATCTCGACACCGTCAAGCGTCACTTACATTTTTGGGTAAAATTAGTTAATACAAAATAATTATAACAACTTGCCCCGTTTACTTTTTTAGCCTCTGCGAAAACTCTCTTTAAAAAACATAAATTTTATGTTGTTGTCGATGACAAGAAATTCTATCGAAGTGTTCAAAAAATGGCGGCTTCTTCAGATCTAGGGCAGGCGCATAAAAAGGAGTCTCTCAGTTAATCCAAATTGTCAGATTGTTATTTTATAAATCAAATCAATAATTTTTAAAAATTAATCAGAAAGTAGGTAATTTAAAATTTCTTACGAGCACTGCATTTGTACACCGGAAGTCAAGAGTCAAGGCACAGTCTGTTAAAATCATCTGTGCTGTGGTCGTATTAATGTCTGAAAAGATGAAGGGGGATACAATTGAAAAGTTAGTACAAATAAAATACTCAAATTGTTCATATTTATCCTAAATTATGGCATCCTCACAAATAAATTTTACCTCCCATGCATAGTACGCGTGATTATTCCGTACCGCAATCTTATGACATATCTTAAATACACCATATTTTTACTTCTGTCATCTGACTTTGTTTTCTTTTTGTCAGATTATTTTTATCTCGTGTTATATGTCCTTTCTGCTTATCATCATTTTCATGCATTTCACAAATTTCGTTATTTATTATTCTTTTGAATTTTTCAACGTTTGTTTTCGAAAACTAAAATGATTATGTAAATCTGTTATTACAGCGAACTTCGACCGTCGAATATTGCTGTTATTAAAGAAGTTTATGATAGTGAAAATGCCCTCGTCAAATTTGAAATGGAGCTGGAGAGGGCCCTAGAGGCCGGCTGCGCCATTATCGTCATAGAGCCAGAGAGGTTAGCTGAAGAAACTTCGCGCTGGATTATTGTTGGCAATGTTTTACACAAATTGGCTGTATACAGTGGGATAACCAGCATAGCGACAGGTTGGGTTCTTTACCATCATCTTTGTAAACACGATTTTATTTACAGTTTAATTTCCTAATTTTACTGATTCAATAGCACATAGGCATGAAAACACAAACATGCCTATATTATTATTATTGTGCTATCGCACTGGTCTAAGTCTTATTTATATCAATATTTACCTTTCTTAATATCATGCCAAATGTCATTCACCGTTGTCCTTAACAATGGTTCTTTGTTATATACTTTTGCAATATTTTTAACCTATAAAATAATTGCAACCTTGTGACAAAAAACCTTAAAACATTAAGACCAGTTTCTTTAAATATTATTTAAAACTCGACGCATTTGACAAAACGAAGATGTGAGTAAGCCATGCATGATATTTTTATTGTTTATTCTATATTGCAGGAGTAATTTCAAAACCTCTGGTGTGTGCTCCATTTGGAGTCCTATCAGTCCTGGCGGCGGGATGTTACACGCTCTCGTGGCAGTGGGATCCGTGCTGCAAGTACCAGCGGGAAAAAAACCCCAAGAGATTGGCGCACCTCCCAGTATTACACGAGCTGACTTCCGAGTCTCCGCTCGTCCTAGTTCGAACAGACAACACTAAGAAAATAGTTCTCCATTGTTCAGTATCCCTGGCAGCCGCCATCGTCTGTTTGTGGAGGGTGTACAAGATATTCAAATGATTCAATTAGAATCGCCCACTGAGAGGTAGCTGCTTTCCGTTTTTGTAGATCCTCATCAAGTGTTAACTGCTACTCTTTGCAATGTTATTCCATATTGTCTGAATTTCTTATTTTGACAATAATTTTTGGTCAATAGCTGTTCCAATTGGCAGATCTTATTGGTTAAAGGTTAAAAGCAGTGGCGGCTAGTGACCTTTTTCGTGCTTGAGGTCTGAACTGGGAGAACTGAAAAAAAATTAAAATTTTATGTAGGGCATCTTCATTCAAAGGAATTAATTTTTGTCTTTTTCACAATAGTACAAAAAAGTTCCCAGCTGCCACTGGTCAAAAGATGAATTTAGTTATACGCATTAGGAATTTTTCAATTTGTACATTTAGAATTTTAAACATTTGTTTTATTCGGAGTAAAAAATGTTGACTTCTTATAAGATGGGTGTACTTAGATTGGTTAAGCGTTTTTAAGACTTTTAGTGTATAGTTAGCGTTTTCTTTTTATATTTTAATTAAGTCCTAACTGGCTCCCGTTGTGGAATGCATTCAAACACGAAGCCTTTTAGAAAACTGACGGTTTTACCCATTAGATGGCTTCTGTATATTAAAACCTGTTTGTTTCTAGATTTTATTCTCTCCTAATATGACTGAAATATTTTACATTATGTCATGATGGCAAAATCTACATTCTACTCAAATGAACACCATGTCATCCTTTGATTTTGTTTGCCTTTCTAGTATAATATAAGATTTACTACTGAGTGTTTTAGGTGACATAGTATACACCTTATAATTCTTAACTATTAGAAACATATTGGAAATGGTAGATCCCACAATTCACATAGAACATTATCTGCATAAAACTGTTGCGCTAGTAATATCTGTCCGACAAGTTTTTATAACATTGTTTCTGGTTACCAAGTAAATAATAGCCCCATAGAAACAAATTAATTTAATTAGGGTGAGGGGGATGATAAAATACCAGGCTTGGTTAATTCATCTGAGCCGCAAGTCAAAATAATAATGCCGGCCATTATTAACACGCGACTGATACTGTTGATGTCAGCTCAGTAGCTCTTAGTAGCCTTGAGTTAATTCATTTCTATATTCGTATATTGTTCTGTGTTTTCAATAGAATACAATTTTGGATCATTTGTACCATTGTTGGGTAATGTGAAGCAACGGTCAACAGATATTACCAGCAAAACAATGGTAGAATTTTAAATTTCGACTACCCTAAAATTGTAGAAAGCTTGTTGAATATATGTAACTGCAACTGGTTGTGGTGTATTTTGCCATATATTATTTGTAGCTGAAAGGACCCATGCATTTCCCTCGTTAAAACTTTTCCCTCATCACATAGAATTATGTAAATATTGATTTGAAGATTACTGCATTTTAATTATAATTGTAAGAAGTATAAAGTGTAATTAACGTTCCTGTTATAGTGGCTTTTGTCCGTTCAACCATTCTACTAAATCAGACGAGATTATATTTGATTATTTTCAGCATTTGTTCATTAATTCGCATGTTACTGGTATCTATTTGTTGGGTGGAAAAATCTTAGCGTTAAAAAAATGGCAATACTGTTTTAAATGAAGGTTTATGAGAAAAGGATATATTTTTTAAGTACCTAGATAGGATAAAAAAGAATTTAAAACAATATTTTATGTAAAGAAACGATGTGTGATACGAAATCAAGAAAGATACATGTATCTTCACTGAGGGGGGTGTAACATTTAGTTACATTATTTTTGTATTCCATTAATATTTGATTTAAATGAGATCCGGATTACGGTAATCAATTATTATTGTGTTCTTGGAAAAAGCACAAAGTTCATGAAAAATTGTATGTATTTCTATTGAGTAATTGTTTTTGTTTTTTTTAATACATAATGTACTTGCTGTTCTGCAAGCATTAAAGCTCAAACCGCGACTTCCATGGTTTAAAAAAAATAGTACCGTTGTGGTTATAAGTCAGCCAAAAGATAAAAATCATAACAATCAGCAATATATGTTTTTTTCAATTTTCAAACATTTTCAAAAATATGGTAGAGGCATAGGAAGTGTAATTAGGTGCATATACATTAAAATTGCATAGTCATATTAGGATTATTAAATTTAGTGAACTATTCAAACATGTAATTTATTTGTAAATACAGCAGAAATTAAAACTTTAAAATATGATGGATTGTTTTATTTCTTTATAAGAACGAGATCATTAACAAATAATTATGTAAAAATTAAAAAAAAACCATCATTACAATAGAATGATTTATAAGATATAATTACATCATACATGACATCTACAGATTATATATCATCGCATGGACAGTCCTTGATTGCGAAAGAGCAATAGAGGTTGCCTACAGAGATAAGTTTTATGATCTAAAGAGAACTGCCAACTTCTAATGGGTGAGAGCTGCCCAGAACTCCCAAAACTAAAACATTTGAGAGGGGCCAAAGTCCAAAGCTGGATGCCCTGCTTTTGAAGAAGAAAAAGTAGATTACATATGTACTTTTACATTCAATTCCAAATGAAAAACTGACAATGTTACATTAATTTATTTATTATTTAAATAATTTTGTTTCGTAGACCTGTCATGGGGGGAATAAATAAATAACTTGGATTTTTACTCATTTCACAGGAAAATTAGTAACAAAATAACCCACCCGTCATTTTCTGCAGGGGTGGGTGAGAGGTGGAACACCGCATATAGACATGGACATGATCCTCTCCAAGAGATTGAAATAGGAATATTTTATAACTGTATTTTATTATTACATTTTTTGGTTACCTACCTAAACAAATGATCACAGGAGAGTTTGATTAAAAAATGTTACTCCGTTTTTTATTACATTTGGCTTTTACCCTTTAAGGGTGTTTTCTTAGTCATCAATGCAAAGTGAGAAGAAAGGCTTTTGTTTTAATCAATAATTTCTAAATCTGTTAAATACTATAAAATTACTATTAAATATCAAAAACGTCTCTAGTCAACATAATTTCTATTATCTCAGTGGAGGGGTCAGATAATGAATCGACTAAAATGATAAGGGCTTGTGAGGAATAATTTATAAAATCAGTTATGTATTTGTTACAAAGTTATTCCCCCATAAAGCCTTTTATATTTCAATTTAAATAAAAAATAATTTTGTTTTAAGCCACTTTATTTATACACATAACAGTTCGACCGGTTTGAGTTAGACTTAACCTTCATCATGAAGGTTATTATAAGTATACACTGCAGTGTAACTTATGTTATGTGTATAAATAAAGTGGCTTAAAACAAAATTATTTTTTATTTAAATTATAATGTCCAGCTACAAAGTGTTTGCTTCCTTCGATAATTTTATATTTCAGTTAGATATCATTTTTTTATTATCAAGATAACCACAATTCCACACATTAATGGGCACTCTTTTCATAATGGAGATACATTATGCATTAATTTTGAATATTTTATCAATATTCAATAACACTTACGGCTGAATGGCTTGACTTAATACTTTTTGTATACCCGGTGAGCAAATTTAGTCCTCTATGAAATTAGATGATGTAATTTTCTAATTGATTTGATCATTTTACTTTTGTCATTAAAATGAGTGGCACACAACTGTTTCATGTACCTGTACAAAGTTTATCATAGATATAAAATTAAATCTGACGTTAATATCAAACTAAAGCAGTGATGCACAACTTTTTTAACAGAAGGGTAAATTTACCTATTTTTCAAATGTTTGTGGGCCGCATAGAGTACAAGAGGTATAGTACAGTGGTTCCCGAGGGGGGGTTGGGGGTTGACTGCGAAATTCTTGTTTTTTGCATTTCAAACGGTTTCCAGTTCTTCAAATTTTGTTGAAAAACTCTGGAACCATATATTTATCCAAACTTTTGGTGAGAAATCTATAAAAAAAAAATACATGCTTGGAAATTCATTTAGGAAAGTGGGCCGTATGAAATAAGCCTGCGGGCCACACAAAATGGGATCGCTGGTGGTTCATCACTGAACTAAAGGATACTTCATACTTCTAAAATAATCACCAACACCAAGTCCTTTTTTAAAAAAATGCATATTAACAGTATAACACGCATGAGAGAAAATATTCATATTGGCAGTTGCGGTACGCAATTATCTCCATTCAAATGAAATTTAATTTATTTTCAAGAGTTAAATGTTAACAGTCCAGAACAAATATTGACCAAAATAAATACTTTTGTATTCTTGAAGGCTTCAACTCTCGTAGTTTTAAGTCTGATACATGCATGTAATAACACAATAAAGTTTATGATTATTTTTGTAGAAAGCAAAGTCTGGGTGTATAAAGATTTGAAATGGATTGTACAATATTTCTGAGCAATATAAATAAAACAATTACTTACGATGGATATAATTAAAGATTTTCATGACCAATAGTAGTTGGTTGTTATTTGGAAATATAATATGAGAAAAACAACATGGCTCGTCAACAACACTGACATAAAATAATAATTCATCATCATCCAATGTCTATCCTCGACTGGATGAAGATCTCCCCAATCAGCTTTAACTCTTCTCGGTTTCATACTTAACACTGCAATTTTTTAAGGTAACTTATTTATCTTGTCGATTCAGCAGATTTCGCCCTTGGGCGGCAAAAATGCAAAATGGCGATATTTTATTCCCAAGTTGTCCATTCTCTGAGCGATGCGTCCTGCACATTGCTTTGTCTTAACTTGTGTTAATTTTGTTTGTCTCTCAATCAAATTTGTTTCATTTCTGTTGTCTTTGGGTGATGCCTAACAATAAATTCCAAAAATGCATCTAGTTGTCATTATTTTCATTTAAAATATAACCAGGATGGTGATTAGCCATATTTTAAAACATAATTAAATTAAGAAAATTATGTAATACACAAATTTGGGATATCAATAATTTCTGTCAACTGTCAATAAACACAAATGTAATAAAAACTTTTCACACTTTGAAATATGACACCATAGATGTTTGGTTAGCTAATCTGCCACCAGAGAGTAGAGCATTGCTTTCGACCAATCACATTCAATATAAGTTAGAGCTGTGATTGACTGAGGATAGAGTTGCGGCAGATTTCAGGGCTGTTCATGTATTCCAACACTTAAAATCAGAACTTAACCTAAGCATTAAATTATTATTCTATTATAATATTACCTCAGCAAATTCAACATTCTGCACTGTATTATCTTGCTTCTAGCTAACTATGGAAGTATGCAAGGGCCATATAATGTATCGGCTGAAATATTAAGGGCTTGTGATGAATAATTTATAAATGTAGCTGTAATACGTAAAGAAATTGTTTTTATCTTTACGTATTTATCATTACGAATCTATCTTTTTACAAATTATCTACATATTTACATTAAATTTATAGTTATGATTTTCTGGGGGCTGAAGACTTTTCTCTTATTAACATGGCGTAGGTATACAGCGATGGTAAGGTGCCCCTTAGAGCGATGACCAGTTTAGGAAGCAGCGAAGCGATCACCAAATCTGTCTTTTCCATGACGACAGCTTGCAGGGTCTTCTGGGCCACAATCTCTGGTGACAATCCACTTGCGGTTCTTTCATCCATAACTGCAAATAAAAATGTCACACAATCAATATAACGATAATTTTACATGAATTATAGGGTTAGATGTGAATTCTGGAAAATAAACAAATATAAATTAGCAAAATTTTGACGACACTCGAGAACAAAAAATTATAAAATTTCACATTTTGCGAATTAAGTCTTAGTCAAGAACTATCCCAAATGGGAGAAAAATAGATACATATTGACATTTTTGTGTTTAAAGACTATTTTATTACGGGGCTGGGTAGAGGGTACGCCAAAGAAAAATATATTCTTAAAGTGGGCGGTGAGCAAAATAAGTTTGGGAAACACTATTCTAATACATGTAATAACTTCATTCTTACACCCGTATTTTGCTCCATCTTCCGTCAGAGCGTTCAACGACAGCGAGGTGTTAACGTATGTGGGAGACACGACCGTGACTTTGATGTTGTGCTTGTGCACCTCACAACGGAGCGTGTCTGCAAAGGACTGGATAGCGTGCTTGGACGCTCCATAGGCCGATCTGAACGGAAGAGACAGCTTCCCTTGGACAGAGCTCATGTAGACGAGATGGCCGGATTTCCGTTCTATCATGTGCTTTATGACAGCTGAAATAAGAAAAACAAAATTAAATCATAAAGTACAGACACAAAAAATACATAAATAAAAGGCGTGAAATTTGTTATTGTAGCTATTTTAGGGGTAAAACATGGTATACATAGTTTATTTATTTTGATCTGGAATTCACTGAGAGTTTACCTAATGCCAACAAAAGAATTATTTCCTCTCATGAACCCAGTTGAGCGAGAAATTGAAGGGAATACTATCTGTTTCTTGCATAGGTTTTTGTGTAGTGTATCTTATCGTGCTTAGTACAATCAGAGAATCTTAGAGAAACATAAATCCTAATGTAGCCAAAGACAAATAAGGTTAAAAAAAAAAAACACATTAATTTTATAATGATTTCCTTGGTGAACAGTATTTATACCATTATTCAAAGTATCACAAATTTATTTGAATCAGACCAATAGAGTGAGAGAAAATCAGAAACTTGACCTAACCTTTGGGTATTTTAAATCCCATTGTCATTCAAAGGGATTTTTCCTCTTGCCTTTCTTATAAAATCTTGTGAGTCTTTATTTATATTTCATGAATGCTTTGTCTCGGTACAGAAAAAAATAAGTTAAATCATAATTTATGTCGTTTCACAAGCCCATGTCAAATACACAAAGTGAGATAATAACATCACTCATAGTAACAAAGACAAAAGGCACCCATATGCCCAATTATCAATGATACGCTGTCATGAATGGTATCAATAATAATAAAATATAATAGTAATAATTATTGCATGTTTTTGCTTTCCCGCTGCAAAATATCAATCAGTAATTTAATTGAATCATACAGCTGTCATTGTCATTAGGCTATCTGATAAATTAGTACATTCGCATGTCATCAGCATTATAGTAGTTGAAAAACATCATCAAAAGCATGCTTATAATAATGAGGATAATCATTATCTTTGAAACAGGTGGTACTTTGGGTGTTCACTCCACATGCTCTAAAACGGTAATTAAATATGAGATTAGAGTTCATTTCAACATAAGAAGTTATCGGTCATAAATAAAAGAATTCTTTTGAAGTGAGATGATTACCACATAGCCCAAGTTCCTTTATATCGTACACTCATTATTTGAATGAAATTATGTTAAACTTTTATTTTAGGAATTCCTAGAATATTGGTATCATTGAGAGGCTACATGCAGCCATGCTCTAAAGTTTATATAATAATTAATTAATACAGTCTTTGCTCCGAGATAACTGATAAATGTTCATTATAAGGTTTTTAAGGAATATAAATCAGAAATTAAAAACATGGAAAATTGATAGAAAAATGTATTTATGTCAGGGGGGCAAAGCTGCATTTTCGACTTTCTTGCGATTTTTAACTTTTTTTATGTGAATACCGCACAAGAGTCCCAACTGCTCCAAACCGTCTGGAGCCAGTGGGACTATGGCATCCCCGATTGGGGCATGTTGGGAGGCTGAAGGTAGTGGAGAAAGGAAGGAGATGGGGAAGAGGAAATGTACCTGGCTATTCAGATCTGGTCACCAAATACGGTTAAAAAACCATTTTAAGCAACGTTTCTGAATGGTGGTCTTTCACCAGGGCGATACTTAGAGTATCTACCACTCTGGAACATGCCGCAAATATACTAGATATTTTTTTTATATAAATGAAATTTGAAAAAACACATATAAATAAAATAAAATGTATATGCGCACACCGAAATTTGGACCCGCGACCTCTGGATTCGTAGTCGAGACTGCGGAGGCCGTAAATATATTAATTATAATTACGGAACCAGGTAGGTAGGTACGTACTAACTACAAAAAGATTGGTTCTCTTGAAAAGAATAAAAATGGTATTTGATTATGTCACTATGATGTTTATATGAATTTAAGATCGGGCCTACCTCAACTTGAATGTTGAATGACACTAACACGCGAGTAAATATAAAATACAAATCAAATTTGAATATGCAGTGTATAGTATTAATACGCTAAGTTCGTATGCTGTACATCTATAGGTTAATTTCGTCTGCTGTACATCTATAGTATTAATAGGTTAAGTTCTTCTGCTGTCCATCTGTAGTATTAATACTTTAAGTTAATCGGCTGTACACGGTATCAATTACACTTTAATTCTAAAAGGAACTGGTTCCAGAAATGACTTGTTCATCAGAAAAATAATATTGATGATTCCAGTGACAACAAAGTCACCGCGACAAAGTAACCGGAACAGGAATATCGACCATCTCTATACGCCAGTATTTGGCCTGGTCTATACCTCGACGAGAGGTGAAGTTTTTAGGATATGTTAAAGTTTTTTTGCAGTTTTTCCGAATTAATGTTTGATAAATTAGAAATGCTAGCTGATAATGTTTGTGAAATATCATTTTAAGGACGCTTACAAGGCTAGAAATTAGCCAAAATGACCATACAAATACTGAAAACGGTATATGTATATGTAGATTTAAATATGAGATGGTCGAAATAACTAAAAAGTGTAGATAAATTACATTAAAAACTCTACTTAGATGTAAATACCTATTTCATTATTTGTCACGTGGGCTGTAAAAATTATATAACTTTTAAAATGTATTTATTTACATGTAAAATAGATACATAAAACTAACATTAAAAAGCAATCGAAAAATTCTCACCCCATGGCCACCAGAGGTGTTATTACGGTGCCGTAGCGGACATAAACCGGACGTATACATTGGGGCTGAGAAACGACTTATTTAGTAGATATTCATAAAGCAGTATTTTCTGTTTCGATTTTGAAACAAAATCAACCACTAGGCCTAAGTTTGCTTGCAAAAAATGTGGAATAACGCCTTTGACTTAAACACAGTCGAAATATAATAAATCATTTTGTCTATACATTTTAACACACCTTCCAAGTACTATGTTTTTTTGTACATACAAAGGAGCAAAAACCTACTAACAAACAACAAATATAAGAGACATTGGGTGAAGCTCAACAAAAGCCGCCTGCAGGGCCTATCTGAAAAAGTTTATTTTGCAAATTAAGGTTTTTACCTGCTAGTAGGTAAATATTACGTGATGTTGTAGCCCTGAAAATTTGAACACAATGTTTGCACGCATTCGATTAGAGTAAAAATATTTATGGCCCTGTGAGTTAAAAAAAGTCAATGGAAACATCAGACAAAGTTGTTGATGTTCTGGTCGTTGTACAAGCTCAGCTACATAACCATTGTTCACCTTTTGTTCTGAAGTTGTCATGGTCATTCCCAGGCTTTTGTAGTTAGTTCATGCCCAGCAACACTTTAGAATTTCTCGCTTAAAGTAATACATATTGTTAAAAACTTCAAACCTGTTATGTTAAGAGCCTGTTGCGGTTTCTAACAAACATAATATCTGTGTGCAAAAAGAAGATAATTTTAAATTGACTCTAGTGAAATGAGTGCACAAAAAAAAATCTACTAAAATGGTGGCATATGGTTTTATTTATGTTTAGCTTGTCCCAAATTTCCTCTCATTTTTCTTCACATCCACCTTTTTAAAACACCTCACAATATTCCCAACCACAAAGGGTGACATAGTTCCACTGACCTCAGGCAGTTAAATTCTTGCGTGGTGTAATGTAAAAGATATTATGTTATCCCAATGTTGATGGTTATAACTTAAGACAACAATCACATATGTATTTACAAGCAATGTTTACCTTTCAACTTGTAACTAATGTAATTTTCAAATACATAAGCATTGAGATAAACACAAGATTATAAAAAATCTTCAATTCTTAACTTATTTCTTAGGAGGTCAATGTCACATGCCTCAATATTTATTTAGCGTTGTCTCAAGCATGTATCACCTTCACTAGAGAAACCGGTTTCTGTTTACAAATATTTGTAAAGACAAATACCGTTATGCATCTAAATGAAACATCTTTTCGAATTTCTTATGTAAATTAATATTTATTTTACCATTGATTGTTTTGTTTATGGTAAGTATGCAATTCTTTAAATTGCACATGTTCTCTTCCTCTGTCCTCTGTTCATCACATTTAACATGTTATTACTTTAACATACAACTAACCAATCAAGAAACTTGGAGAACCCTTTAAGTTTCCCAATAAAGTGCTGCAGACTCACTATCCACTGGAAAAAGAACAGCACTCAAAATCAAAAATTTGCTTGAAATGGCTTTAGCCACATTTAGTGACCAGATCTGAATAGCCAGGTACTTCCCAACCTTCCCCATACCCTTCCCATTCCCTTCAGCCTCATAACATACCCTAAAGTGGGGATGCCATAGTTCCACTGGCGAAGATCCTTTGAAGTCTCACAAGAAAATGGTATCTGGCACACAAGGTACAGAGCCATTAGCTATACCAAAATTTTAAAGAGCCGTCAATAACAAAGTATATAAAACTGGACAGGGCTCTACTGGGCAGAACACATAGCAAAAATGGAAAAAAACTGATCAGCAAAGAGGCTTCCACATATTCAACAACAGGCAGCTGAGACTTTTGACAGACTTGAAAATTTGTAGTATACATAAATGCAAATGAAGCAAAGAATGTGTGAATAGGGGATGTCATAATCCCACTGACTTTTGGCGGTTTCAATTTTAAACAAAAATATACCTTTGGTGAGAGCAATCTGTGCAAAGTAATTGACGAGCATGATCTTGATGTCCACATCGATGTTGGTGGTGGCGGCGCTGCCTCTGAAGCTGACGCCGCCATTGTTGATGAGGATGTCTATGTGGCCAAAGATTTCCAGAATCTTGGTCACGTGGCCCGACAGGCTGTTTAGGTCAGCGAGGTCCAGCTGAAGCACTACTGGCGGGTGCGTTGGTATTGTCTGTAAATAAAAATATTTCATGTAATATAAACCTCTTTTAGTGTTAATTTTTTTTTTTCTTTTTTGTGAATTTTTCTTTTTGGAAAGAATGGATTTCCCCCCTGAGATGGTGTGAATTTTCAATACTGCTAAAAATTTATCTAAATAGGTTCATATTACATGTTAGAAGGTTTTACTTTGATATTATTTCGTAATAAATCTATCAAAAGCGATGTAAGTAATTAACTTTTTTTTTAAACAAATATTTTTTTTATATAAATTAGGTAGGTATGAACCAAATTTTACTTTTTCGCAATTTCACTTTTTTAATAAAAAGTACTACTTTATTTTGATTTCTGTTTTTTTTTTTTTAAATTATTTATTTTAAGTTACGGTGATTTGACAAGAGTAGTAGATATTTTTTTAATGTTATTATGTTCAATAAAATAAAGTGATTTGGTAATTTATTAAAATATGAATATTCACAAAGAAAATAATGAAAAATTTGTGTATACACAATCAACACTTATCATACCCAAGGCAAGATGTCTTTGAACCGGCCCCTTACACAGGTTTCGACAAGCGTCATAATGCAAACGTTAAGTGAATTCAAATATTCTGTATAGACAAACCATTAATAATCCCAGACATACACAAGGTTTTTTTAGCATACCACAAGTAACTATTTTAGTATTTTGTTCACATCTATTCAATGTATCTGTATTTTCTTTACATTTAACTTTTTCTTTTCTAAATAATATATAATTTCTTCCTTTAAAAAGACATTATTATTTTAACACTGTGAAAGTTCATTTTCCATAAATAAAATTAGCATATATGTTTCAATTGTTAAAATTAAAAACGTGACAACATGACAGGTGTAGCCTAGAGCAAAATTAACTTTTTTTTTAATTAAGTGTAAACCACTTAAGAAACCCTGCCCGTAGTCAGTGGAAATATTACACAATCAATATTTCTGAATAGTGTGAGAAGGAGGAAGGTTATATATATTTAGCCAGGCTATTACAATCTGGTCACTAAACAAGGTAATTAAAAACGACAACTCAATTCTGAAAAGTAAACTTTCACCAGGTGAAAGTATCTTCTGCTAATTATGGGAAGAATATTAGAAAGGTTAATACAGTATGAATAAACTATTTTATTGAAAGAAAAAAATAGTAGGCAGATGGCGAAAGAAGCTTTTATAATAATTGGTCATATAGTAAATTAAAACTGTCAAAAAAAAACCTTTGTCATTCATCTGGCTAAGACAGGTTTATGTTTATTAAAATAAAAGGCTTTTTCACTTAAATTGACATTGGAATTTTTTTACTTGAGACACGAGTTGACCAATAAGTGTTAAGGTCAAAAAGACCTCTCAGGTGTTCATATTCACTAAAAATATTAATTTTACTTCTCACCTTTTTTATTGAAAAGGCTTGATTTGTGTCTTAAGTTACGGGATGGATACATATTGAATACAAATGGACAAAGTAACATTGAAAGAGAATAAAGATGATTAATGACAAAATGTGGTTTTTAAACCATTTTATTCAACTCAAGTCAAGACACATAATATGTATAGTTTTAAGTCATTTGACTGGTGAAGTGCTTTATTTTAGACTACTAACTTATATTACTTATTAGTAATATAAGTTAGTAAAAGAAAAAGAAGCTTTTCCAGAATGGATAGATTAGACTTATTACTACTAACTTATATTACTTATTAGTAATATAAGTTAGTTGTAATAAGTCTAATCTATCCATTCTGGAAAAGCTAGGCATCCAAAATAGGCTGTCAACTGTATGCTTACAGCGTATCCTATGACACTTTAAACACGTGGCTCGCCAAACTGAGAACTCGAATCTGGAGAAGCTCATGGTCACTGGCAAAGTGGAAGGTGGGAGAAGCAGAGGAAGACTACCAAGGCGTTGGAGTAATCAAGTGTCACGGGGGTCCGGAACGTGGTGTTAATTTGTCTATTAATTAGTCCTAAACACAAATAAGACGTTGCAGTTTGACAAAGATAACTTTTCAGCAGCTAAAGGATGAACTTATGAAAGAACAAACTATTTTTTAAATACATGGATGTTTTTGTATCAACAAAATCTACAATACCGATGACACTAAATGCTTGTCAAGGTTTACAAGCATTTCTGTTGGATCCCAAGCTGCCATAAAACACCCAATGTGTTTTTTAGCTTCAGATGCATTTGGAAAATAGTGGATTGTAAAACGACAAACTATACTACTTGATGGAAGTGTCTAATTATGGATGTGGAGAGATTATGGAATGAAGGAAGTAGGAAACCAATTCACTCACCATTGAAGTTGAAGTTCTTGATTATTCTTACACATTGTATTATTAATGAACACCACAACAAAAAGCACACTTGATTTAATATTATTTGAAGAAAAACAAAACGAACGACCAAGCGAGACACCAACGAACGAACACGTTTTTTCACATAACTCTCTTCTGTTTCGATTGTCACTTGTTTTCAAACTCGATGTTGTTGAATACGGAAATCGAATATTGTGAAATGGTTGGATAAGGTAGGAACTGGATGAAAAACGAGAAGGTAAAAACCTAACAAATTATCTCTTTGAAATCCAACAATTTCCATAGTCAAAACAGCGAACAAATAAAAAAAACGTTGATATTATTATTTAATGGCAACACAAATACACACCATTTGATATAGCGAAAGAATCAAAACGAGTATTAACTTAATTTTAAAAGTGGTTATTTCGAAAAATATTTTGAAAACAAATAGAAGAAAATCTGAAATCATTACTAACAACCACTTATGTCGAAACATAGCACGCCGCTCATTTGTAATCCTCAATCCTCATGTACAAAGAAAAAGTTTTAAAGAGATTTCTTGTATGTTAATATGTTTTACTTTTATTTTAAAATATAATCTTGAAACAACTTATAAATTAAGCTTTAGTCGCACAACAATCAGGTCCTAAATTATTGCACTTTTTTCAGATAACATAATGTGCATTCCTATAATAATATGTAATTTTGTAACACTTTAAAACACGTGTGTGACAAAATAGCCGTCGGGTACAATATATTAACATTTATTTTGGTACCTACCTAATCTAGCAAATAAAGAGAAAATAGGCACCGGTAATAGGCCATCAGTTCAACATAAAACATAATAAAATTAGATTTCTAATTGATCATAAAAATGTTAAATTATTCTGAAGAGTTTTTTCAAACAAGTTTTCCTTCTCAACACGTTGCCATAATAATAATATTATTATCAATAAATTGTGAAATATTTCTGAATCAGCCATAAATATGGTAAGTTATGTGTCTCTATTGCTTCTGAATTACTTGTGTTTGTAAGATTAAAACTAATTCGATAAATAAGATTAAAAATTACGCAAGTTTTATCTGTAGGAATTTAACTCATAAACTGGTTATTAAAAATATTAATTGAAAAAATTTAAGTTAAATCTAATCTTAACCCCTTTCGTTAATAGTATTATTATTAAATACTTTGACTAGACCATGGCTTGAATGTTCTCTCTTATGTTTATTTTGTCCTGTTTTTGTCATTGCTTCATTTATTATTATGTATGTGCTATTCCTTCTCTGTTGCTCTTTTTTTCCATTTCGTGTTTTATACGTCTTTTTTGTAATTGTACTTTAGTCCGTTAATTTATGAATAAATTAGTAGTTTTTTGTTGTTGTTGCTTTAATACAAAATGTTTGAATCTGTTATTTCTAGCAATAAACGACACAAAAAATGAAATATTGATAAAAAAAACAATAATTATGCAAATCCGCTGTCAGACAAATAATTTTTGAATAATCAAAGATTCCCAACATGTTAGAGATAACTCTGTGTTTTTTTTAAAAAAAACAACTGTTTAAAATGAAATAAAAATATTGGGTTTTCTTGAGAACCCCTTATAAACAGCATTAAAACCACTCGGCTAGCAAGGATTGGCCATATATGCTGAACAGAGCTATCAAAACTGTTTTAGAAGCAAAGTTCTTTGTTAGCAGGCTTTAAGGCAGACCAAAAAAGCATTTCATGGGCAGCATTTTAGCCGACCTGGATAAGGTAAGCAAAAAGCAATTGAAGTGAAATGACATCATCAAGGAGGTTAAACTTTAAAAAAGCTTTTAAAAAAATGGCTATCAGAAAAAAGTAAGTATTTATTGAGAAAACAAACGATTTTGGCAAACAAAAAGCGATATTATCATAAAAACTGTCAGCACTACACGAGGTCTGTTTGAAAAGTTTGATAAATTAATATGAAATGGCGCCACAAATTAAACATTGTTTTTACCATTGGCGAGTATGTTTCATCGAATGAGGTCTGACAAATTTTCAGTCAGATACGATGTGTAGTTAGCGTTTGGCAGCCGTCAGAATCGCGTTACTTTGCGTAACCGTGGAAAAAAAATAGTACCGTCCCGTAACAAAACATTTTTACTTGAAGAAGTTAATAGGCCGCGCAGATTGAAACGAAGTTGGTTGAAGTTCATGGTGACTCTGCAGTACTGCTGAAGACTGTTTATCATGGATTAAAGTGTTTAACTGTGGCCGTCTCGAAAGATTGGGTCAGCGAGAAGAAGTTTTCGACGAATCAGGAGTGTATCAATGCCGTCAATTGTTATTTTGTAGAGTTTGACCGGAGCTATTTTTTTAACGAGTTGTTTAATTTAAGTTTATGCCAAACTTTTCAAACAGCCCTCATACTAAACAATTTCTACGTTGACAGATTATGAAGTGATAATTTGTGAAAACTTTGGCAAACTTTTGTAATGTGTACAAAAAACTAAATTACTGTGATAATTTTTCAAGAAGGCCATGACTCTACGGAAGATTTCATTTTAGATATTTTATTATTCATGGGTCACATAAGCCTTTACAATAAGCTTTTTAAAAAATACTTAGTTAAATAATTCATAATACTATCGTCAAGCATGCAAAACCATTTACTTTATATGGACGAATGTTATTATATAATAAGCAATTAATTACAAAACACTTACAGGGTGTGACCTCATGAGGTCTGCCTTGACTCGGTTGAGTTCATCCACCCTCCGTGCGGCCAGAACTAACCGACAGCCTTGAGCATAAAATACATGAGCCAACGCTTCTCCGATACCGGAACTCGCCCCAGTTATTACGACTACCTGAAACATACGAAATTAACATGGTTAGTACGTAATTTCATCTAAGTTGACACTGTTAGTAATTGAATACAAATTGATATTGTTAGCAATGGAAACCAATGAAACAAAAATTGACACTGATAGCAATTATTAAAACCAAATTGATGTGTTTAGTAATTTGTATCCAAATTGACATTGTTGGTAATAGCAAACACATTGAACATAAAGAAACACGATCAACATTATTTACCGACAGAAAATAACAGTAAGCCAATGGTTGCAGGTGTCAAAATGTTTTTGATGGACACTGTGATCTGGTCAATATTTAGTTGGTGGCTACGAATGTGACGTATTTAACAGCCTCGTGTTAATGAAGTTAAAAGATAATTGATTACAATTTTTATAAGGTTAAGGATGATTTAATAAGAGAGGTATGCTAATTCAACCTTGAAAATCAAAAACCCGGTAAATTTATTTTGTTAATAAAATTGATGTAGTGATGAAATTTTTTAATAGTTTTCAATTTTTTGCAGTGGATTATTTTTTGTATGGAAATGGTTATTAGGGGCGCGTAACTACAACTGATACACCATTTTTATAAAATTTTGTTTGTTGGTGCAGACCTTAATAGATTCCTATGCTGTTATTTATACCCTAGAAGTTTATGATAAAAATCGTTTCATTAACATTTTGTTTTTTATTTGTAAAATTACTAAATGAGGTACAGATGTATAAACTTACGTGTAGTCGTGGACTCGCTAATGTACATATTTCAGCTATCAGTGCAAACAAAATTAGTCAATTACTTAAATAAATTAATTAATTACCACATTGAATTAATAAATGTTAGAAAAACACTGAATACTTGTTAAATATTCACAAGAAACGCAACACATTTTTTTGAATGATGTGGAAATAGATTATTGCTTCATTGGCTTTCAACATGGAGGTAAATAAAATAAAACATACTACTAATAGGTATTTGGTTTTGATTTAAATTTCACAATTTTAAGTTTAATCACATTTGTGATACTTAAAATAATGTGTACATCAAACATTTATTTCAATTTGACAGTTCTCTAAATGTATTTATGAGGTATAGAAATAATAGTTTCAATCACAAACTAAAACTATATTGAATTATAAATGCATTGTTAGCAAGAGAGATATCCCTGTTTACACTGGTATTTTAACTGATAAAATAATGTAGATAATGAAAACCTTTGAGCTCTGAATTTGTGGAAAAAAGTACACGGTGCACAACTCGACATTCAAAGCAATAGGTCAAATACAACAATGCATCAGTAACACTTCAATAACAATGGACGTTAATATCAATAATCACTAAACGTGACAGTTACCTTATTTTTTAATCCAGACATCCTGGTTTTAAGGTGCATATTGGAAATAAAACGGTAAATCAACCATGGTAACGAGAGCGGAATACACACTGATTTAACAAGCCACCACAAAAAATTAACAGGTCCACCAAAAGGCCCATTATCTTTAATTTCCTTGATATCCAGAACCATTTTTTAAATATTTATTTCAGTCAATCGACAGCACTTGATATTTCGCAGCACTCGAAGTCACAGCTTGTTTAAAAGTAAGATAATATTGAGGATTACCGGACAAGTGTAATATTATTTACGATCCAATTAACGAAAATGTGGCGCAATTTTTACACACCAAGTTTCCATAAATGAAATATTTTTTACATTATAACGTTGTTGAATAATAAACCACAATATTTGACGATTAACGTTGTAAATACTCAATTCTTATAAACAAAAACAATGCAAGCATTGAAAGTATTCGATTGAGAGCTCCGATGACATTTCTCCTATAACCACAGAAGCAGATAACTCAAAACTGAAATGAAACGGAGCGCGGACATCGTTTTTTTGCGGTATCTACGTAGACGACGTAGACGTTCGTACCTAGACCGTAAATTACTCAGAATGTGGAATAGTAATGTAGATTAGAATCGTGGAACAAGCCCAGTGGCTTCCAATACTTTTGAAGTCAGTTAAAATATAACTTTATTATAGGAGAGGATGACCAAAAACACATTTGATGCATTATCATCTACTTTCGCATTTCCCTTACGCTCAAAACATGAAAAACAAACTAATTATTTGTTTGAGGAATTAATATGTATAATTTATATATATATATATTTTCACTCAACTATAAATTTATCTATTTGGTTCTATGATTTAATCTAGAAAAAAATACATTGGACGATAGCACTATTAAAAAAATTGAAACAAAACATTCGAAAGTAATAGGTACAATCTGAAATAAAACTCCGTCGACATTTTAATAAGGAAAATACAAATAATGCACATTTGATAAAATGAAATATTTTGGTTTTTTAAATACAAAGTAATAAACGCTGCCATTTTTGCTTGTTGTTACTATGGAATATTTAATATTGACAGTGATAGCAGGCGCGCGCTACCCTATCAGTAATATTCAAACATTGACCTCAATGTATTCAAATGGAATTTGAAGTTTTAGGTATACAAAATAGACAAGATTAATAAATTATTGTTTTATTGCTTAACGCTCCATTATTATATTACGTACAGAAACAACATTTAAAATACCTGATCAAATAATGTGCAACAGAAAAACATACCGATAATAAAAAATAGGTTTAAGTGCGATCGGGATATATTTTTTAGTTTTTGTCTTTACCGAAGAATTTTATTAATATTGTCTCGACGGTTCATATCAAAGTAATGCATTACTTTCGCGCTAAATTAATATGTATTAAGAATGGTTACACAATGTTAACGAGATTCTATTTTTTACCTTACTATTATAAATTTATCATTTTATGTGTGTGTTTCGTACTTTACCCTACTTTCAAATAAAGTTGTAGGGTATTTTTTAATCAGTTCTCCAAAAAACAATTATTTGACTGGAGAAAATTAATCAAAAACAAAAAAATAAAATAAAATGGTGATAAATAAAAATGACACATATTTATATGCATTTTCGTTTCCTTTCAATTTAGTGATAGAGATAGCAAATTATTATATTTTTGTGTTGTTAATTAGGCATTTTTGTCACTGTATTGAAAGAGATCAATAAACTTTACCATGGAAAGTAATAACTAGGTACTTGTGTTAATCACGTAAAACGGTTTATATGCACAAAACATCATAGATATTTTAATTGCTATAGTAGGGATGCCAGAAGAACTTTTATGCTCTATTTATTAGCTTACAAGTTTAGCAAATCTGATTAGATTATGTTATCAGAAATATTTAGGTTTAATCAAGCAAAATTTGAAAAACGAATCCCAGAGACTTTTGGAAATTTGCAAAAGCAAACACAAAAACACTACTGGCATACCAAAAGAAATGTATCCTGATAATATAAAGACTACTCAAGGTCAAGTTATCTGCGAGCTCTTTCAATCTGTTTGCTGTAATGTTCGCTGACGAACTCGACAGATGCTCCTTGGGTAAGGCGCGCTTTTGTTCGGGGATGTAGAATAAAATATAACAGAAGATATTTAAGTACTGCACGGCAGTGCGATCTGAATAGGAATGCTGAGATGAAATAGGTTGACGGTAGAACAGATTCGTAGTAATGGTCAACTTAAAGATCAAAGTCCAACATGTGGTCACAGGGATAATGCATGTTCAAAAGGATTTTAGAAATCGACCTTTACAATACAATTTAAGAGACAGAAACACATTAAAGGAAGCAATTAAGAAATACAAAAGGACATTGGTATGAATGGTAAGTGACAGGGGGTAAGTTACACATGGGCGCAACTGGGTGGGCCTTTACATTACAAACTACACGACGCTAACTATTGACCCCAAATTGCCAAAAAATTTCTGTAACGAAAGCCTAGGTGCGATCGATGTTTCACCTTTGACGATAATAATTACTAACTAACTAACCATCACGCCGTTTCCCCGCAGGGGTAGGCAGAGAGGACGGACCGCCATACAACTCTGTCTTGGCACACACTTTTGCTTTATTTTTTTTTTTTTTTTTTTTTTTTTTTATTAATTACAATATAACATAACATTTTGAAAAAAACATATGATGAAAAACAAATATGTTGAAAAACAAATAATATTTTATTCACAGTCCTCCTCACTAGGGATTCCTGTTCCGAGGGGGACTGTAGGTTGCTGCGTTGTTGTCGCTGGTTCTACGATTACTGCAAAATCTTCATAATTTCCTCGTCTTCATGGTTATTTACATTCATACATCGTCTAATACATACTCTATTCGTATAGCCACTTTTTCACAGTATTTTTATCAACAAAAATATAGCATCTAACCTAAAAAACCGTTTAGTTGTGTCAAGTTTAGTGGCAAAATAAAAAATGTGGGTGGAGTCCCGCCGTTAACCAGCGAAGATAGCCTGTTTAAGATCATTGCGACAGTATATAGAAGCGGTCTAAGAAATTTATTGTCTCTTTCTCTCTCATGGTGTACGATGTAAAAACTCGGAAAAAGTGATTTATTACAATTTCGGATGGGTTGGGTAAAACAAATTAGCTATCCCTCCATATATTGTTACTTCAAGGTTTTCACTGTTTTGTGTGAAGCAAACCGCACCAGAGCAGCGCTGCACTGCGCGGCACGGCGAACAGAAAAGTGACGCGCAGCGACGCGCTAGTGCGGTTTGACCTTAAGTCCTCCATCATTGCACAAGTAACATCTTCCGATTATTATGATGGCAGTATGAGTTTTTCAAATATTGTCAGGTAATTCGTAACCCCGTAATGGTTGTCTTTCTTTAAAAAAAGAAGAAGAAAAAAGGTGGGTTTTCTCATATTTGTTTTATTATTATATACGCCCTTGTGAGATCGAAAAGTGCGGAAGTTTAAGTATCTCAAAAAATCTGTTTTGGACGCTTTCGATTCTGTTTTTGTGTACTGCGTACCCTGGCTTCTACACCTGAGGTGCATATTCCAGAATACTGCGAAGGGGCGAACATGTGAGTAGTACAGGGTTTTGAAAGTGCTAATATTGTTGAATTGTTTACAGGCACGGATGACGAAACCAAGCATAGATGATGCGTTATCATAAGTACACCAGATACCATAGGCACGTGAGTAAATGGCAGTTCGGTAGATGATGGTTCAGCGGATGACATAACGTATGCTGCAGGTGGCTCGGTAAATATTGGTTCAAAAGATGGTAGTTTGGTAAATATGAGTCAAGTAAGTGAGAACATCTGTTAAAACCTTAAATGAATTTATGTCTGTGGTCAAAACCAAGTATAAATAAACATCAGTTCAAAAAATGATGACGTTTTAGTAAATATTGATTCCAAAGATGGTGGTTAAGCCAGTACCGATCCTGTGTAGGCGCAATTAGTTCCTAATTACAGTTATAATATTAAATTAAACAAAAACCCTAATATCGATGGACGGTAATGGAACCCCGAACTTCCCGACCCTACGACTTGGAATGAAAATTAGCGCCTCTCGTTTTATACTTGATACGAGTTGGTACCTACCTTTTGTTCTAACGAAAATTTCACATAGGGTGTGAAAAGGAGACAACATTATGCAAAAACAAGAGCAATTGGCGCGAACTTATTTTAAAGAAAGAATGATACAGCGCTATATGAATTTATATTGATGTCGCCCTGTCGTATTCTTCAAAGTGGACCAAATTATAAAAAATATTATAAAAAAGATAGAGAATCATCTCCTGTAATAGCACACTTTGTGCGGGTAGTTGCGGGAACCAACCGCTCCCTGTAGCGGCCAAAAACAAAGGTCCGGTGTAAAAATATCGGTTCGGTTTGAAATGGCCACATCTTCGACAAAAAATAATATTTTTTAATGAAAAATTATTTGTAAACTCTTCACACCCTAGACTATAAGAGTCTCGAAGAAGATACATACATATATGGTAAAGTTACGCAATAAACTTAGGTGAAAATCAATGTTTTGCTATAATATTATGTTGTTTGAAGTGTAGAGAGCTTTGAATTTGATGGAATGTCATATAATAATAAATTGACACTGGTCTAAATGATAACAAAACCAAAAACCACGTGTTTCATCGTCGGTGGCATAAAAAGTATAAAATTCAGAGTATTTAAAACCTTAGAGTGTAACAGTACTTACTATCTTTTAAGGTATATTTTCAGAGAATTCAATGATGATTCCTCAACGAAAGCCCATTTCAATTTCGTTAACCTCAATTAGAAATGGTAAACAAAGCTGTATGTTGATTTGTATTGAGATATCCATATACGCAAAAGATGTAAAGATTAAAGAATAAGAAAGACATATAACATTTTTTTTAATATCCTACTTATACTTTGAACCTTTACGAACAGATCGGTATATAATGTTCATACTAAAAATTGAGAAAGCAATATTTTTTCTGGCGTTGAAGTCGAAGCGGCCGAAAAGGTAGATCTACCCTTCCCGCCGCTTAGTCGGCCGAGCGGGTAGAACTACTCTTCCCGCTTTAAGTGTGATAATATAGTAAAATATTTTCAATAAAGTTTTTAAACTATGGTAGATTTGCGAATAAGGACATATTCATAAAATATTTTTTACAGAAAATCATAACACAGAACTTATTTTAAAAAAAATACGGACTTAGCACAAAAATCTAATAAATACTCACCTGTTGCAACACGTTTCCTGCCCAAAATCAGCTGTCAAAGTCAAGTATAGTTAGGAGTAAACTGTCAAAGTTTAAATTTATTGGTTGTTTTGTCTATGGTATATTAGAGGAACAATGTTATAAGCAAGGAGAGCTAAAATTTTTATGATAAATTAATTTCTCCGGGTTATTACGTCGTATACCATGAGAAAATAAACAAAACAAGATGTTACATGATATTCTTACTCCAAGTGTTACACCTAGCGTTGTGACCGCTTTGAAAGAACTACTTCTTTTGGCAGCAGTTCCTTCTTCATTCATTGTTCATTGAACAAATACTATACTTCAACCAAAGTTAGATTACAAAGAACCACTTCAATTTGCAGCAGTTCAGTTGTGAAGTTGAACTTCAAAGCCTATAAAGAAGTACTTCAATTGAAGTTCGACTTCAGAGTACTTCGATCTAAAGGAACGTGATTTTTTGGGAGTTCTTTTCGTTTTAAAATTTCTACCGACTAGTACTGAGGTGAGGAACCAGTTCCAGTTCTTTTCGTTTTAAAATGCCTACCTACTAAGTACGTGTTTTTTTCGGCGAGGAACCAGTTCCAGTTATTTTCACTTTAAAATACCGACTAGGGCGTGTTTTTTCAACGCTAGTTACATCGTTACATGATGTCGCAACGCGTCGACGCGTATAAACATGTCCGGCATACGCGCGAACTTCACATCATTCATCGAATAACAACTAATGTCAAATTCCAAACTGTCAAACATCGAATCAATCGCGATCGACCCGGGGCTATATGTCAATCAGTTATTGAGGTTATTCCTTGTATTTTCTTTAATTGAAATATTTTCAGTAGTTTTATACGAGAACAAACAATATGTTCTATGCGTTGATGTATTGATAGGACCCAAAAGGCAGTAAAAATGACCACTTTTCACAACTATTTCAACAGGTTTTAATGTTTTTGGTGGTATGTTTGAAGATTCGTATTTTTTTGACGATATAAAGACATAATATTCACAAGAAGTATCTATCATTATTAAAGCAAACCTCATGATAATAGCATGTGTGTGATATTCTGACCTTAATAAATCATTTAAATGGTGTTTTATAATATTTTTATGATTAAAACATTTTTATTAAAAATGGCCGAAACAATACAAAATAGACTATCTTACAAACAATTGCGTCCTTAGATATATCCTTGTCTGTCTCTATATTCTTACACGGTTGAAATCTGAGTTTAGACTCACACTAATGTCAATTGTCGAATTGACTACAATCCTTCGCAAATCTGTACCTCAAAATATTTTGTTCCTCCATAAACTAAGTAGATATTTTCATAAACAATATTTAGGACAAACATACGTTTTTAGGATGTGTCGTCACATGGTATATTTCAAAAACGGCTACAAGATGGCATAAAAATACTAAATCATAAAAAATGCGATTTAGGAGGTATTGGCAGTTCACGGTCTTGTCTTATTTTTCGTTCACAGCTCCATAAGTTAATGATGGTAATGATGCTACGAAAAATTAAAAACTATGTATCTTCAGATTCGTCTAGTAAAGAAGGCAACCAGCGCTCTTGGGGTCAGTTTTCACTAAAATAGTGCTATACAAATATTATTATTATAGAAATCTTGCCAAAGTGCATCCCAAATTCGTTTCCAATTTGTACTCACAAACAGGGCTTTCTAACTAATTCTAATAATTTATTACTTTACTGAAATTTCTCCACATTTGCCTAATAAAGATGGGAACAATATAAATTTTATCAAAGAGAAAATGACCTACCCGTGTTCTCAATTAGTTTAAGATTCTTTCTAATGAAGCTGGGCATTTTGTTTGTTTATTTATGTCATATTGCCATAACTTTTTATTTAGATTGTCTACATAAAAATGAAAAAAGCTTGTAAATAATTTTCAACCCAAGTTACGCTTAGTAAAGGGAGTCTGTTACATTCGTAGTGTTTTATGACATTGCTTTAAAAATGAAACTCGTGCTTGCTAGAGACAAAAATTATCAACACCATTTAATTGATAACTTCGTATGGGAAAAACTCCAGGTATGGGAATAAATAAAAAAACTTGTGTATCAACCTTTTTCTTAAATTTAATAATGTAAAATGAGTACATTGTGAGAATCCAACATGTAAATAATGAAGACATTAGAATGAATGATATTTGTACATACACCACCAACCGCAATGCATTAAAAATGTAAGTGGAAACAATTCATCAATAATTTTTTAAAATTAATGCTAAAATGTGCGTCAATATCATTTGGTGCGTAATTGATATTAGAGTATTGTACAAAATCTCTTTGAAATTAGAATAAATGAGGCGCAAGTCTATTAATAATCAAAAGTATTTTTATAGTTTCTTTAAAGAGCCAGGATAAATCTATTTCAGTTGAAAGAGTAAAATAAAATCAATGAAGCATTTCTTCAGCAACAATCAATAAAACAGAAAGAAGTCGTAATTATTGTTGACTTCTTCAGTGGTCAAATGGAAAAGTTTGACTTCAACATGAATATTTACTTGTTTCCAAAATATTTAGATTACACATTATGGCTGGTAGTGCACATATTTGTTTACAAATGAAAATTGTATGCGTTTAGCCAAACTGCATACAAACAAGTTTGCCCTCAGTGCACCTTATAACACCATAATTAGTTTTGTTTGAACCACAAAAGAGAATGATTACATAAAGAGCATTGAAGTTCTATACTTGTGTTTATATATACCTGTACATCATTTGTAGGTATATCAAACTTATTAAAATAAAATTAGAATACACATTACAATTTGTGCTGAGAATTTTGTGCTAAAAAATCATCTTGTGCAAAACGGAAGACTTTTACTCTCAATGCTTTGTGTATTATTATGTTAAAATGATTGATAATTTAACATTTCAATTGAGCACATAGAATACTGGTTAAAACATGATTGACGGGAAACATAGGCGGATAATAATCAGAATCAGAATAAACACATGGAAATGAAAAATGGACACAATGAAATAATACTAGTATTTTGAAGGTAGGTGGCTAAAATGATATGGGTACATAATAATATTATGATAAATTAATCCAAATCAAAATGGTTGGTAATGTTTTCAATGAAAATTATGTAATATCTCTATTTTAATAATTATACATGGATTCGATAGAATGTAGAAAACTAACAATTATGACAATTTATACGGTTTTCAAAAATAAAGATGAAATTTTTAAAATTATACTTATTTACTCTAACACACTTTTCCAGCATCCACATTGGTCGAAAAGAATATCATTTATTCACTCACTAATATGACACCGTTTTAGAGAGATTACATTTAGTCATGGAACGATACAGAGATACAGTTTGCCAATCAATGGTGTCTATCAACTATCTTAAGCATTTGTTTATATACCTATACAATCCCTGTTACTATCAAAATTATGTTAGCGTATTTATTTAAAAAAATACACTTACGAAGATACGTTTCAAACTACGTTATACTTTACTGGATATGTCACTTTAATTACCGACCGTACCAGGGATATTCTCCAACTAACTTTCAGATACCAAACCAAATGCAAGATAATTTAGTAAATAGGGGTTACTAAACTAAAACGAACCTTAAAATCATATTTGAATAACGAGATACAATGTGCAAGTTTCTAAACATAAAATCTTTTTTACATTCACTTGGTAATTCACAACTTTGAGTATTGATACGTTTCATTTCAAACACCGACTATCAAAATCATGATTAAAACATAAATATAGAACAACTATATTTTATATACACATGTCCAAAAAGACAAATTCGTATTATATTACCAGTATTTTTGCAGAGTATTATAAAGATGATGCATTGTTCGAATTTTAATCACATTGTAAAAATAATAATAAAACTCTTTCGTGTGATGACAAAGAGTAATTTCAAATTATAACATTAATATACATTTTTGGCATTCACCAGCATATAAGAAAATTCTCTTGAAATTATTTATAATCCTACCATAAAACTCTCTTACTAGATCAAGAATCTGCACACAGGTAACGAAACGGCAGAATTGTGTTTCTGGAGGCTTAACTTAAGAAGGACAGGCGGTCGGTTGCTTTACTCTCAAACTTAACAAAGAATCTACACAAGGGTTCCGGTAGACAGATAGTATTCATTACAAGTGTGTTTCTGGAGGATAATGAAGGAGAGGAGAGCACCATATCAGAAGTATTCTAAGCTGTCGGTTGCTTTACTCTCGCACTTAACTAAGAATCTACACAAGGGTAATAGTAAATGTAAGAATTCATTACAAGGGTTTCTGGGGGACAACGGAGGAGAGGAGAGCACCAAAGTATTCCAAGTTGTCGGTTGCTTTACTCTCAAACTAAACCAACAATCTACACAAGGGTAGTGGCAAATGTAAGAATTCATTACAAGTGTGTTTTTGGTGGGCAACGGGGCGATGGAGGAGAGGAGAACACCAAATCAGAAGTATTTCAAGCTGTCGGTTGATTTACTCTCGCACTTAACTAAGAATCTACACAAGAGTAATTGTAAATGTGAGAATTCATTAAGAGTGTGTTTCTGGAGGACAATGGAGGAGAGGAGAGCAACAAATCAGAAGTATTGCAAGCTGTCGGTTGCTTTACTCTCACACTTGACTAAGAATGTCCAATAGGGTAAACAGAGAGAATGATTGATTCCATGACACGTGTGTGCTTCTGGCAGATAACCAAGGAGAGGAGAGCACCAAATCATATAGTATTTTAAGCTGTCGGTTGCTTTGGGGTCAAATCTAAAAGTAGCCTAGAATAACTCACATTGAGAAAGATCTATAAAAGAATGGATACATTATGTTAATGTTAATTTATTCCTACATGTCTATGTAATAGAACCGATATGTCGAATCCCTAAACAAGGGACAGATATTATAAATTAGTTTTAACATCTATTTAAACTTAAAATAGCATATTGAAAGGCTGATAATTACTTTTTCTTTTAAATTCATGTTTGAAAAAAGAAATACATTAAAATTTTATTAAATTGTCGATAAAAAATAATCAATTTGAACTGTGATGGTAATAATTATGATCGATGAACTATAAACATGATAATGCATTTAGAAAAATAACAAAAGGAACATGATTAATGAAACCATGGCAAAATTAAAATAAAGCCTAAATTAAACTCTTAATGTAACAATTGAAATTACCAGACTAAATCTAAATCAAATATACAAAGTTTTGTGTATTGATTACAAGTGTACTTTATAATACAATAAGCTAGCGCACTGTTCCTAGCTGCCGACGGTTGTGCAAGCTGTTAAATTAAAATGTCATTAGTAATCACTTTGGTATAAAATATGAACAACAGTTGAATACTGGAATTAATTAAGGCTCTAAGTGCCAAAAAATTAACAACTTTTTTTTTTACAGAATCGTATTTTATGATGTAAATAAAATATGATTCTTTAAAAAAAAACAGTTTTTATTTTTTTGGTACTTAGAGCCTTAATTAATTCCAGTATTCAGTTGATGCAGCTCCAAGGAAATTTCATAAACACTTTAAAGACTTTTGATACCGAGGTCGGTGGTCAGTGGTCAGGTTATCCACACCGCAAGCCGCAGTACCAATACTTGGTAACAGAATCAATGTACATATTATATGAAATGTCTTTGGACTAATTGCACCAACTGTAGCAAATCCACATTAACTTATCAATAGTTATGTCCATACATTGTACGAATAAACTCAGATCTGCTTCAATTTGTACCGTGGATTAAGATTATGTAAAATATATTTTTTATTCATACAACAGGCATCTTTACAGATGAAAATACAAGTTCTTTAAACAGACTTATTCATCTATTTTAGTCATGGATTTTGATATTTTTTGGCATATTTGGAAGTCTTCAATAAGGGGCGAATCTGTTGTATCCGCTTCTATATACTGTAGCCTGAAATCACACAAAACAGATTAGAACATTAATCATATTACTTATTACAGAAATATCCGTCCCGCTGCTGGAGTATTCTTGACTTCTGGCCAGCTAGCACAACACTCATCACGCCTGGCAATAATAAATGCATGACTTTTATGATGGTTCAAAACAATTATACTGAAAAATTGATTGATATATAATAGTACTGCACATGTAAATATTAAAAGAACTTAAGGTCAAAACAAGCATTAATTTAATCAACAAAATTACTTAGATAAGAGAGAATATTAGAAATATGTTTCGTTTATTACCCCGTAGCCTGCAACAGGTCCTATCCCGTGGCTTAGGTAAGGGTCAGCATATTCTCGACCGTATCTGAAACCATGCGAATAATAAATAAGAAACATAACTACATTAATGACTTTCAATGGTGTCTAATATTTTTACTACAATAACTATATATATATATAGAAGACCTAGAAGAGACAAAATACCCTCTGGTCTGATACCACTACTATTGGCAAGAAGCAGTGCAGAACCAAAAGGGAGGCCTATGCCCAACACGTGACCCAAAATGACTGATATTTGGGTCAAGTGTAAATAATTTAGGAAAAAAGTCTGGTTACCAGCATATTTCCAGTTGAACTAATTCAATTCTTTGCTTTCTTATTTTCATGTGATTATTCACAGCTACAAGTTTGGAGCATATAAAAAAAAAAACTTTTAAAATAATCTTTTGAAAATAAGTTCAATTTCAAAAACTATTCTTTACTTTGACTTCAAAAAACGGCAAACAAAAAAAAACATGATTTTGTTGGGGCTTAAATTCCAAAACTTAACCAAACCTTAAGATCCCTGACAGAATTCAAAAACTGAAAAGAAATGTACTTTTTTCTAAAAGCTATTTTTAAGGGGTATTATATTGGACAACAGTCGAAGAGACGGTCCTTCTGACTGATTGAAGATATTAAGTTACCTCGAGAAAATTGCTACAAATAAATAGATAAATTTGTTATACCCAACGTACCCTGGCACTGCGTATCCAGCAAGGGGTTGCGCTGTGGTATACGCAGCCCTGGCAGCTGTGGAGTAGGAGGCCGCCGTCAGCCCGGCGGGGGTGGCGCCAGCGGGCCTTCAGCAGGGGCGAAGCAGCCGCGGCCACCTGGAATACGTACAACACTCTCCAGTCAGATCTTTACTGATAAACCCTGATCAGCTCTTGAATCTCAGGCTATAATAAGACCAGTACAACTCACCTACAGTATTAATTTAATAAGATGCTGTTTGAAGTTTTAAAAAGATAAAATGATATCGCCACCTTAGTATGAAAGTTTTCTATTTCTGTTTTGTTTAATTGATTATAAGAAAATTGTGATAATTTACTCTTCCAGCAGTGCAAACCATTTATGTCTAAAAATTGATTGCACTTGATCTCTGGTATGATACAAACGTATCACCCCTGCTAGGAGCACTCCTGTTCCGGTGAGACAGGTGAGTGCAGAAAATTTTAAACTTGGAACACATGCTCTGATGATGGGTGCAAATAAATATGTTAAAAAAACATTAATCTTTTAATATTATTATGAGATATGATTATTAACGTAACTAAATTTAAAAAAAAAAACGATAAAATAAAAAAAGTTTAAAAAATACTTAATTTGATTTTGACAAAAAATGTAAAGAATTTTGTGTTTCCTAGACATTTGCAGAAATAAAATTGATTTAGAAAGTTTTCATAGCAAGCTGACGATATTTATAAGTATATTACATGACAGTTCTGAAATATATTGTCTTTTTCCCGTTGTAATAGTTTTATAATAGCACTTCACTCAGGTCATTGATTGTTGAAGAATAATCCTGTAATTTTGTAGTCAAAACAAGAGAACAGTGTTGTAAAATGAAGAAATTCTTTCAAACACCTTCATGATGCACCAGAAATTTTAAGGTTAAAATGGTTGCACGTTTATGCTGAAATTTAGGAAAAATTTAAAGTTTTATGTCAATATTATTGCACTCATTTTGATATTTATTTGCTTTCATAATTAATAATAAATTAGAACAGTGCATGCGAATAATTTTTTTTTGCTTTGGATTAAGTTCTTTTAAAAAAATACATTATTTAAATGTAGATTTTTCAAGAGTCGTGATCTGTCATCTGTGAAATAGTTGGCTCCAACATTCAATATATTAAATTAACTCAAAATTATAAACAGTAAAATTATGCATTTTAGGGTAGGATAGCGTAAATAGCAGGTTGCCTTCTTTCCTGTGACTGAAATATGTACCATCATTAACCCATCGACATAGCAATTTTCGCTTTAAAAAAATACTGAAAATAAACTAAAACTCGCTTTCCCACATAAGAGGTTTATTTTTCAGTTCCTTGAAGAACCTCATGATGTTTCACTACTCTCATCAAATTTGCACTACTCAATAAGTGTTGCTCCGCCCTTTTTAGCAGCGAATTTATTCACACCTTGATATTCAACAGTTTTGTTATGACGTGCAATATATAAAAGCACAATATGTAAATGCCCAATATTAGCTGCCCCTTTAACGTCAAGACAGGTATGCTGATGGGTTAACCAGATTATTGAAAAGTGTTCTAGAAGCTGGCATCCTGCTTTCAAAGCGTTCGTTCCCTTAGAAAAAAAAACACACAAATCTAGTCACATTGAAAGGTGTAAAAAAAACATACACACAATCTTGCGCACACTTAAAATATGAAATTATTGACGGAATAATACTCACAGGGTCACACGTTTTCAGGTTTATTCAAGAAATGTTTATTTAATCTTCTTTCGAGTTCACGGCACCATTCGACACATAGATTACAAACAACAAGGTCTGAAAGTAAGCTGGTCGACTCCCATAGGCAAGTTTCAAAGAAATTACTGTTATTGTGACGGTCTAGGCATGCTGATCCATAATCAAAAAATTTCAAACACTTGTAATGAATAAAGCAATAAACTTCCCGATGTTCAATAAATACGCATGCATTAAAACAATATTTGTTCAAAGAAGATTTTATATAATATATTATATTAAGTGGATATTTAAAATCAAACAGTGATTCCTGAAGGATAACAACCAACAATTCACATACACAATCTTTACCGTGATTCTAGTCAACTATCACCTTTCAGACAGTGGTAACATATTCATTCTCCAAGAATGTTGGTAACCAATTTTATCTCCATACTAACGGTGTTCAGATACAATTTAAAAATGTAATTTTTTTTACAATTTTTTTTTGTTGTATTTAAAATACGCTTAAAAAAATTGAATAAAAATATTTATTAGAGGTATTCATATTATACCGTTTCCAGATAGATTTACTTCAACGATCTTTGTCTTCATATCCAAAGTCAATAACATAATAGATTTATTGGTAGATAGTGTACTCTCAAACAAACCTACATGATGATTAGCTGATTTTTGGATATTTCAATAAAGTGGGTAGTCAATATTAATTAAAAGGTTAGTAATACTCGTGAATCTACAAGAGACTATACTATGAGGTAATAGCTTGCAGGGTCTTTATTTCCGATTTTCGCCACTTTTCAAAGGAAAAACTTTCAAGAATAGAAAAGAATGTTTTTAAAATACTTTTTTTTTTTATATGGAATAACAATGAAAAGAATAGCCTCCGATCGGAAAACATTGTTATTATTTTTAAACGAAAAAATTGCAACTAAAAAATAAAAACTTTTCTGGAATAAAAATATACCAACTAAGAATTATTTGTTCTGGAAAATGGCGAAGATTGTAAAAAAAGTCAGTGCTTGCCACTGCTGGAGACACTACATGTTTTTGTCTCGAGAGATCAGATGTGCCGCCGTACCGATGCATCCGAGTGTAAAACAGAGACATACAACCAGTTTAGTCACAATAGAAAATGGTGTACCACCGAGTCACAAAGAAGCACATAATAAATAAAAATATATTAACAGGAAAAACCCCACAAAAAGATCCAACAGAACCTCAAATGGAAGTGAATAAAGGTGTGCAGCTGTTGCCAATACAGTAGGCAGCTATATGTATGCGGAACAACGCATTTACATTACTCGTATCAACACATAACCTCGGCACAATATCTACAGGTAAGAAAGCATGATTCAAAATGAAAGCATTAGCAAACAAATCTTAGGGATGGCGTTACCTCCACGACGGGTTTGGTGGCCTGCAACAAGAATTATTATGCTCCAAAAAATGATATACGCTTTAACATAATGGGTAAAGAGACTTCCCAATGGTTTCGTCAACAACTTAACCTAACATTGTGGAGGACCTGACAAGCAATAACGAGTGTTTCATTAATTTCTGTAGCAAATTTACTAATACATATATGTAATTGGATTTCCTGCTAAATAAATATGATTGAAATACGAATCACGTTCTTGCATGTCAGTAGGCCAATTGGCATGTTTAAGAACAAACCTGTAATTTTATGCAATTGTTACATTGAATGTATACATGTATGTCTTAGGGTAAATTATCATATTGTTTACATTGCATGTTGTGATTTAGGTAAATTACTATAATCAATAAGAAAAATAACCTTTCATTGATGATAGTTTCAGCAAATTTGTATTGTGTGTGCCTTTATGAGTAAATTTTTCAAACAGTGGTTTTCATTTTGCTTTCTGATTAATTCAATGGTTTGACCATTAAAGTAGAAAATTTTGAATAACATAAAAAATCATATTAATGGCCTTTTACCTTATATTACCATGTGCTGTGTTTTGTGGTACGATGGTTGAATGTTGTTACTTATGTATTTTGTGAGTAAACGCCAATGGATGCTATTCATAGGGGTTTCAATAAAACATTCAACAAACTGATTGAACTGGAAAAAAATCAAGTTTCCACACTTAAAATAAAAGCTTAACAATTCAATGAAACACTTTAACTTTGTATTTCATTTAATAATGTTTCACCACAATGTTACTATCTTCCAAAATATTTAACAATTCAGTATGTATATGAATTTAATAGAAAGATGGAAATTTGCAATTTTCACGGTTTCTTGAATCTTTTATAAGAATGTAAGTGGCCATATTGAACCTCCTTACGAATCTATGGAATCAAATGATGAGGAAAAATATGCTATTACAAAGCTACAACTAAAGGTATTAAACAGTAAATGTTACCTGTAGTCTGTAATTCGGGTCAGCTGCTGCAGCCGCAAAGAAGGGGTCATAGAACACGCTGTGGGCAGAAAAATCACAATTGCATCAAAATTCCGTCAATAAGTTTGAAGGTTTTAGCTTCCAAATTGAATCATAAATGTCAGTTTAAAAATATATATTTGAAATTTTTGTTTAATTAAAAAATATTTTAAATAAATAACTTACAAGAATAAGATGTTTGTATGCAGTAATTCGTAGATGATTACAGTTTGAAAATAATCATCCATAATCAAGAAACATTGATATAGATTAAAGTTATTTAATGGTAAAGGAGTTTAAAAACTTGTATGCAGTATTCTATATAATTACACATACATAACTGTAGATAAACCAAATAATATACAACCATCAAATATGCATTAAATTAAATTAAAAGCATTAATAAAAAAAACCTTTAATTCATCACTCAAAACAACAATAAATTAGTGATTGACATTTATTATATCTAGGTACACAATAGTTTGCATTCTCAATGCATGCCGAAACTTGAATGCAACAAGGCCATATTATTACTTTCATGGTATTTACATGAAATCAAAGAAAATATTAAAAAAAACCAAAAAAAACTATTGCTGATTATTTAGCGTTCTATCGGAGACTTTTAAAGCATTTGCATATTCATAAAAAATCATAATGTTCGTTTTTCATGCATGTTGTGAAATCTATTTTGTTGAAGCTAAATTGGGTATAGATTTTTCTTTGAAAAACTCTTTGATTTGCTCTTAGTCATTAATCAAAAAGGATTGTGAAAAATCGTATACGTTTCAAACTTGCCTTCTGTGATATGGAATGAAAAAAACAATATTATTACTAGCTTTAAATAATATTTTATGCTTTCTGAATGCCAAAGTTACTTTTTATAAGCTGAAAATATTGTTCTTTATTGTAAAATGGTCTGCCATATAAAAAGTGTGCAGTTTTTTGCCATTTTTGAATTGGCTTGAAAATGTTGATATTTTAGAGGCAAGAAGAATGAGTAGATTGTTTTGTGATGTATGAATGTAGAGAAATTTAAAATACACATAAAATATATACATACACCTATATAAATTTTGGCCGAAATAATTCATGTTATTACAGTATGTTCATATAAATATAATGAAGAATTCATCCTTTCTCGACGTTTCATATTTATACATTATAAAAAGGAGTTTTTTTTTAATTTTTTATAAAGTTGTTCTGTATTCTCTAATTTATTTTATCATTGAAATGATTCTGATTAAGAAACGTGACAAAAATACTTTAATCTAATTAGAAATAAAAAATATTGAGTAAAATAGTATCAAATGTTTAATCGATTATTAAATTCATGTACATATTTATTTATAACGAATTTTGTTGGTAGAGTAATGGCGAGTTGATGCAGTATGAAGAGAAAATAAAGTAGACATTTTTAAATTCTAATATCCGATAATCGTAGAAAGTTGACGACAATAAAACTCCTATATTTTATAATACTTATTAAGGATTGTATGTAGTAATAATAATATTTGGATATTTTGTATAGCGCCGTTTTTGTGAAAAATCACCTCTTGTAATTGATGTGTTCTTTATTATTACCAATAACATTGGTTTACTTTCATATTTCAGGAATGTATAGAATATTAGATAAATCTTGAATGTGAAACAAGAGTACCAACATTGGAAAATATCTTCATAGCAAAATCAGGTGGTCACAGAAAACAAATATAGAGAATTCTTGTTAATTTCAGGTTCAACTTGATATTTTTTACTTTGGTTGGAGCATGAGTTACCTACCTATCATGATTCTATTTTCATCAGTAAAAAAAAGAGTTCCATTTCCATTATTTTTACAAATTATATTGCTTTGTGAAGTATGAGAATTTCGGAATTATTACTATGTAGAATGCCTGTAAAATTGACTATTGGTCTTCATAAATAGCTAAAAATATGATTGTACTAATAAACTGTATCAAAATAAGAACTACCTGAGATTCTAAAAAAACATATTTTTTAAGACTCTGATAATCCCAGTTTACCTAGTTTTCCCAGTCTGTGGCCACCCTGAGAATGCACTCAGAGAAGAAAAATGCAGTGCAAGTTTGGAGTGGAAGGGTTGTGGGTGTGTGTGGTTCGGTGCGCGCATACTTACGGAGTGTACTGCAAGGCGGCGGAGAGCGGCGACTGCTGCTGGCGAGCGAAGGCGTGTGCCATGGCGCTGGCGGCGGACACGGGCGCGGGGGCGGGAGCGGGCGGGGGGGCGGGCGCAGCGGGCTGGTAGTGCTGCATCGCCGCAGCGCGCGCCAGAGGCAAGTGCCTACCCCTCTGTATCGCTACGCCCCTTAGTGCCGCAGCTACATGCGCAACACACACACACTCAATGCAAACACATTCTCGCTTCATTGCACCACTCGGACGACCGCATTCGGGTTTAACTTTATACAGAGAAAGCATCACGCATCGTCGGCCCTTCACCTATTTGTCTCATGCTCAAATTATACGGATGAATGTGTAAAGTATGTATGTAAAAAAAATAAACATGAAAATATTTAAAATGCTAGTCTCCGCCGAGTCGTGCACACAAAGCTATTAGATGATTATTGAGAACAAACCCAAGACGGTGTTAAAAGCGATAACCAGGCCGATCAGGCGTTACTCAATGATTTACCCTAGCGACAAGCTAAGTAATACTTCATTCACTGAATAGATAATCCCTAGGAGTGTGATCTGTACCGATTGAAAGAAAACTGATGTCGCAAACTTATCAAGTCTAAAATTTGATATATTACAGCAGGAGTAAGGAAAAACTGAGATTACTTCAGGCGAGACGGACATGCCCACGACACACTTCTATCAGCTTATCTCTTCAGCGAGTTCATTACAACTGAAAAGACATCAATTGAAGCCCGTTATCGCGTTTAAATCACGTCTTGCAGTGTAAATCTAAAAAAAGGCATTATTAGATTAGTAAGATGACCAACATGAAACAACATTACACAGGAAAAACTTGTGCAATCCCGAATGACAATACATTATACTGAGGTGTATCAGGAGAAAACTACGGGAGACAATCAGTAGTACGAGTATATATATAGGGGGACTCAGGGGGTACCTCCGGCGCTGAGCAGCGTGGCGGGGAGTGAGCACCAGCGAGGGGCTGGGCGCAGGGGCCGGGGGCGCCAGCCAGGGCCAACTCACGCCCGAGACCCTCAGTCCTACTGACACAACCAACACACACATTCACTCGCGGTGCTTAACAAACAAACACGCCTAAACGTTAGGACGGCCTGCTTCGAGGGCCATACTCGTGGCTACGACACACACGTACACGCAGACACCTTCAGCTTCTAATGGATCGGGAACCCAGAATAAGGCGGCAACTCTGATTGTATCGTGTTATTTAGAAATACAGTGAAACTTATTAGATAAGGTTTTTCAAGGGACGAGAAAAAAAACTTCTTAACGGTGTGTTCTTGTGTGAGAACCTGATATGGGGGTTTTTATGTAGACTGTATTATGTCGAATTCCAGCTTATTTTAAACTCCTGATTCCGTGAGAAGGTTTTGTCAGTTCGATTTCAATATTCATTCAAAACACTAAGGGAAAATTTCATTCGCAAAACTAATCTTGTATGATTTACACATAGGCAGCCTGAATAATAAATAAATGGATATAACTAATTCTAGAAATGGTATTTGGTAAATATAATAAGAAATATTTCTTGCACTCAATGATGTTTCAACAAAGGAAGCTTTACTTCCGTAAACAAAATATTGGAAAGTGACTAACGAGGAACTATCAATACAGATTATGAAGGACTAGTGATCATGACACAGTACCATTAACTATATTTTTATGGTTTGTATATTATATTATGTCCACTGTTCAAACACATATTATGTAGTTAGAGCTTGCAGTGTGTATATAATAATTCTTCTATTTAAAAATTATTTTTTCAAAACTAGAAAACAAAATATCAATCAGATATAAATGTTCACATCCGAACTAGGTATAACAGGAAGCGCTAAATTTGATTTGAGAAGAATTTTAGTTAATGCGATAGATTGCCATTGAAAATACTCTTTCTCTGATAACATTAAAATATTTATAGCATTTACTGTGAAACAATATTTACTTGCATTCATGGCAGAATCACTCAAAAAGTTTAACATGCCATCAATATGTCAATCCAGTATGACTAGTTCCATAACCAACTTACTAGCGAATAATTAAATATGATATTGAGGGTCACATACCTTCGGGCCATTGCACGCACACTGCAACAAAACAATAGAAAATACCATTTATTGACAAGTTATTAACCAACACTTGAATGATGTCCATTGAAAGCAGCCCACTCTCCATTTGTGAAAATCTCGGGGAAAAGGAATAAAGGAATGTATATCATCAAATAAAATACAAAACGTCGAAGAAAAAAACATTTTAGCATACTAATATGTCTCTACACAGACTAAGAAAGCATACCATAAGGGAATTTAACAATAAAAACTCAGAGTGAATTTAATAAAAGGGAATATTCACAAAGAAAGCAGCATTTGAGATACACAATTATGCGTGACAGAGATTTCTAAGAACAATAATTACTGGAATAATAAAGAAATCAAATAATATTACTAAGTACAACATTTTTTTTAATAGAGAGTGGGACATTTAAAAGAATAAATGTAAGCACAGGTTAGCATCCAACAACATTTCTACTTGATAATATTTGTAATTTACATACAACAATCAACATCAATGATTATGTCTAGAATAAAACGGCTCTCTCACCCAATGTAGAGACTGTTCCGTTCCTAGTCAGTAATACTGAATATAGAAAATAAACAATGCTAGCTATAGTAACATCACTTACAGTGAAACAAAGCAGAAATACATGTCACAGAATATATCTCGTAACATAAGGGCAGTTGAGGTAAAAAATGTTACAAGTATGTTACAAATAGCGTTGTGTTATAGTAATGCGTACAAATAAAATAATGCACTTAAATTAGATTAATCATTAGTGTTAAATAATAAATGGTAAGTGTTATTTCTGCAGCCGTCACTGATTACAACTTTCAATATTGCTGTCACTATGCAGGGAGACTTTGTGCTCCGTGCTAAATATTAAAGGACGTTTTATAGAAGACATATCTTTGGTGCTTTGTATTAAGGGCTTAAGTACTTTAAAAAAAATTGTTAGGGTAAGCAAAATTTATACAAAGTAGTGGAAATCATGTGTCAGAATTCAAATCAAAATAAGTTTGAGATTAGTGTTATGTTATTTAACAGATTTGACAAATAATAATAATATTTTTTTAATTCGCAGGTCAAAATTGACTTAAATCTTCAATACCAATCACCAAAGATATTAGACAAGCGAACGAGAATGTTATATGTATTATACTTTAAAGTACGTACATCTAAACTAGGATAGACAACGAAACATTTCAGCCATATGGCTGAGGGAGAAGTGGGAATTGGTTGAAGGGGTTATCCTTCCTGCTTCTTCCTTGCCCCCTTCAATGGTTTGCTAATAATTTGGATACCTATACCATTCAGGATTCTCCTTTTTTAAGATTCTGATATCTCAATAATGCATGAATTTATCTATTTGCTTGTTGAAGTCTCTTTTATATTAAAATCACTCCTTTAATTTTTTTATCATAAAATAGTCGTTCAATATACGCAATTGAAATAGGGTATATAAGAACAATTGTATCAGCAGTATTTTAGGTTGGAATTAATGGTGTCTGAAGAATCAATAATTACCTAAAAAAATTAAACAATGAAAGTAAAGCTAACTACGAAATGAATTTGTAAAGATAAAATTTTTATCATGCTTGTAGCCAATTGTTAATTAAAATAAAACAAATTTGAATAAAAATGTATGATTTTGTGAACATATTGAGTTGAGAATTAAAATGAAATGTACGTAGAAGAACTTTGATCATGAGATCAAAAACAGATGCTTTAAAAAAGGGTATTGCAAAATATAAATTCTTACCGTTGGGGACAGTTGTGGGCTTCTTTGTTTGAACTCTCGCTGTAGCATTGTTTACCTAATACAAGACAAGAGCGTGTGAGAAATGGTAATGGAAAAAAAGGATATATAAAATATTTTAATTGAATTGAATCTATGACTTTAAATTAATTTTATTAAATTTCTAGTACTCACTGACTGTAAATAGTAAAGATTCAGACATTTTGGAATGATAAATGTGTGTAAAATTAGAAATAGTAATATAATCGCATTGTTTTTTTTTTTGTTCATCATATTTAAAAAGTCAGTTCCAAAATGTCTCTATTTACACAGAATAAGAAAACCAAATTAATAATAATACTTGGCTAATTTATATAGCGCCATTTTATGTGAAAAATCACCTCAAGGGCGCTTTATTAATGTTTAATTTCAAATTTGCTAAAAAAACTAAACATTTAAATAATAACAACAACAAAAAAACTTACTTGGGAAAGAAAACATTTACTGTAAGCTTTATAATTTGCTATTTTAAAGTCTTAATTTAGAGAATTCAATAAAATGTATAAATTAACTGGCACAGTGTGCCTTTGGTATGTATGTATTGACATTTTGGTGTTTATGTTAACTGGGACTCGAACCCAGCTTTTAAAGTAAACGTAATGTAATTGAAAATGTGTATACAAATCGAAGAGTCATAAAATATTCAGTTATTCTCGGTGGAAAGATTAAATTGCAATTAGCTAACATAATGCTTTTGATACAAAGCTGTACAAAGGAAATTGTAAAGCTCTAAAAATATGAAAAAATATATTTACAAGATCCTAACATTATCAAAAATAAATCTGAAGAGAACAATATGAATATTTTTATGAGTGATTGATTTATATTGGAGAAACAATTTAATACGTTTTCCATACATTTTCTTTAAGCGTATCCAAAGGCTCCAAATAAAATAAAATGTAAGGTTCTTTGTGAGGACCATGTTAATGGTTGTTTTCTGTTTAACTTCCATTTTAGTTTAACTTTGGCTATTATTTAGAACCTTTGGAAGAGCATATATCACAAATTTCAGTTGAAAGATGAGGAGAAGATATTTAATTATGTATGATTCATTAGGAATGTTATTTAATATAATATCATGTGAAGTATTAAATGATAATACATATATAATAAACACTTCACCTAATATTTCAACTGGTAAATTAAAGAAAGGAATACTTAGATAGTGATAGTGATTAATGTAATGATAATAAAGGAATGATTTGACTGAAAGTAGTTCCCAAAGGGGAATGCAAGGTTCGCAGAAGGCTCATGGTGAATTAATTAACTTCATGAGAGCTCACAATAAAACTTCTTACCTCTCGTGTCTCGCGGTGGTTTAAGATCTACAATCTCTCTCTCTCTCTCTCTCTCACAACCTTTTTTTGACCGGCACTTTATATGGCCGTCTAGAGAGTAAAGGGATAACACAAATGTTGATTTGTTTTAATTGACTTAAGAAAATTAAAACTAGAACTTGGATGCCAAGTCACCCTTAGTGACCGGGCATTCACGTTAACAAGTAAAGTCACAATCTACATGTGAGTCTTTCAACATGATAGATATTTAAATTGAGAGTTATCATGACCGGGCAATAGATAATAATATAATGTGTACGGGATAGGGGTAGTGGGAACTGAGGCAGGAGGAGTAATCTGCTATCTGTAGTCGCATTGAGCTCAGATCAGTAAATTAGTAGGAGAGGTAGATACCGAATAAGCGATGATGGGCACGGGTCTACAGAGCAGGTAGTTGGTTGTTGGGAGGGAGAGGAAGTTTGTTTGTTACAGTTATATAAGTGCTACCACAGATGGTAAATCATAGAGATCATGCACACCTCTATCTTTCTGCCCTCAACCACGGTGCCGTGAAGTCTCTCTCGTGCTCGCTCCGCATCACCACTATTTGCGAATGTTACAAAACCGAATCCCTGCATGCAAGACAGACAAAACATGCATTAAAAACAGCGTCGCTCAAAAACAACGTGCAACAAAAATTAACATGTATGCATCGCATATTGTATCGGAGAGGTTTCATGTATTTAAAAATTGCACTTTGAGCGTACGATACATTTTATAAGCATTTGAGATCTAAACACATTAAACAAATGATAAACAAGGTGCTTGCTTTCCCCACTGCACGTTTACATCAGCCGAGGACCGGCAATGGTCGACTTGGCGGTGACTTTACTGGGTTTGTTTGATTGATTGATTGCTTGTTTACTATGTGAATACATATTACACATCACTAGGAATGTCCTCGAGTGGACAGTGGACAGTGGACACAACAACCAGACCAAAGAGACAACCTGACTGACTGTACTCACTAGTACTATGGGGGCCACTCTGACTCTATTAGATTCTAGTAGACTCTGACAGAGACTGGGAAAAAGTGTAACTAACAGTAACAAGAACACCTATTTGGCTAACATGGAGTTTCAATGGAACATCAATAACATTTAGCTTCATCCACAATACTAATGACTGATGTAGTTGGGCAAGAGTGTCAAGGGTTTAATTCTGTGTGAGAGAAGGCATATTAATAGGTATGTTGTACCTTACACAATTCATATGTAGTTTATTAGCAAAATCTATATCTTGATAACAATGTGTTAAGCGGCTAATTTAACTATAGAAAGAGTGATGATGATTAATTATAGCATTACCATAAAATTATAAGCACTTCCTTTTACCAAATATATAGTATTGATGTAAATGAACAGAATGTAGGTATTAATTACGCAAGTAAAATCAAGTAATAGATTACTTGCCAAGAACTGATACTACATAAGCTGTGATCCAAGCCACATTCAATTATGTACAAGATTTAGGTGCCAAAGTCACATACTACACTGAAAACGTCGAGCCACATTACAAGATAGATAGATATTAACATTATTTTAGTAATTGATCAGAAGTCTCAAAGAAGATCCTCGGACATGCGTCGAGGATGCCAGAATAGTTAAATAACTATGAAAGATTTTGATGCAAAAACAACTCCAAAAATTAGCATTAAATTTCTGAGATATCAAATACAATCAAACTTTAATTGTTGCATTAAGTAATCAATTACTGGATTTTTTTCTATGTGTATGCATTTAATAAATAAGATAAAAGAAAATCATTTCACAACATTTTAAAATTAATATCCTAAGAATATTAAACCAAATAAATCACTTTATCACACATCCTATTTTACTTCCAGTAAATGAATTATGTAAATAAAGTCTATGAAACTAGGAGCAATGCAATTATTCAATACCTAGTATCAAATAAAGGACAACACGAATATCAAATCAATCAAGGTGAGGGTAGAAGGGACTTTTACTCTAAATTATACCTCTCGGATAATTTACATGTGAATGAATTAGAAGACGTCATCCTCTTTAAAGTAAACTATTAAAAACTTAGGCAGAGACGGTTCGAAAATAAAACATTCAAGTCTAAGGTGCAAAAACCCCAATCAATTGTAAATACAAATTTTCAAAATGTGAAATGTTTTTGCTTGATACTATGCAGGTGTCACAGAAAGGAATTATTGTCTCGTATATAATCTCCTCAATTAGTGTTACTTCTATTTACATCAGTTAAAGGTTAAATCTTACTCTCAGTTAAGTTAAGGAAATTGAATTTCTCGTGAGCGCAAATAGATTCCACGAAAGTTAGTAAGACTGTTATAAAAGTAATTTTATTACATATTTATATTTAAAACAATAATTAAACAAGGAATATAATCATAAGAGCTCACCATTTTAAAATCTGTTAAATTCACAGCGTGACAATTTAAAAAATGGTATTGATTTGATGTTGTTGAATATTTATAAATGTAAATAGAGCAAGCGATTAATTGACAAAATTATACAGATCCGAATAGAACAAATAACGAAAGAGGCATTTCACACTGGGAGCAGTGTTACTGAAAATATCAGAAGTAGAAGATTTGAACACAAGAAGGTATTTATATTATCAAACGAGCACGGACTACTAAAGGTGGACCACCAAAATGTCACAAGGAAAGCGGTAACATTAAGCAAAACAATCCAATCAATATGATAATGGTCGGAATACTATTAAGAATAAGAAATTATAAGATAAAATAGGCAATATTAGGTTATATAATGTGAATAGGAATAAGTATCACACTTAAGTCATTGCTATGCTATTCAATATCAAGCGGAAAGAACTAGGAATCTTTTACAGTCTGTTGTGATAACCTCGGCGATTTTACTTTAAATCCTGAATACCTAATTCTCATGTATCGTAAGTCAATATTCAACGTCAGATTGCAACTCAACTTAGAGTGTGTGGTTACGGCAATTCACTAGCAAGGTCTAAGTCATATCAACAGTAGAAAAATTCGTAGGGAACGTTTTAAAAACTTGAAAAGGAGTCCAATATGATATTAAATTTAAAAGATCTATTATATTTATTAAAATAATCGGTATGTTTTGAAAAGTTTGTAAATTGGGGTTTATGGAAAGAGAAAGCTTGCTACGTAACCATCACATCTCAAGTTTTTAAGAAAGGGCATGCCCTTCGATAAATATTTGTGATATTTATATTTAATGACATTGAAAGAATATATCACAAAAATGTATCTAAAGAACATGGCTTCCTTTCTTAAACAAGTAAAGAAATTGCACAATTTACGCTGGCGGCTAGACAATAGATATTTCTTCCAAAAGGTTTAAAATAACGTGAATATTTAAAGTTGTAAACACATTAAATTTGTTAAAGGAAAGTTTAACATAAAATCCAAGTATCTAGCCGCCGAAATATTTTGCACAATCTAATACATACATAATTTATTAAAAATAAAGCTTTTGGTAAAACGATGCATATGTTTCATATCTATAGTAAATTCTAATCATATAATAAGTTGGTGTCTCATATTATATTATTTACAGTATAATCGATAAGTATTTATTTATTTAGTTTCTAATGTCAGAAAAATGTATTATATTATATTACAATAATTGAAATGAAAACGAAACGAAGGGTGTCAATTTAAAAGAAACATTTGCAAAGTTAAAAAGTGATGATAATTAAAGAATCAAGTAATGGTATTTTATTGAAAAATTCCTGTTTTCATTAATTATAAATAAAATATTTATTAATTTATTCGACTATCTTAAAGTGGATAGAAAGCTTTGCTTTGTCACTGTCGGACAGGATTCAAACCCAATGTTGATCATTCGCAATAATTCTATCCTTTCACAACATCAAAACTTTTAATAAGAATGTTTACTCCCGATCACATATGACTTAAGATCATATTTTATTTTATTTCACAACACCAAAGCTCAACATATTCATGTTTTTAAATAAATAATAAATTGAAGTATATTTTTTTTAATATGCAGCTATGTGAATAAAAAGTAACAGGAATTAAACAATAAAGAAATGTCTAAATTTGATATTTTCAAATTGAAAAATTTATTATATAGAATGATGCTTACCTTGGATCCTCTTTCGTTAAATATAATTTCAACATCTAGGATTGTGCCATATTGCTGGAAAAGAATACAATTATAATGTTATTTATGTTTGAAATTTAAGTTCAAATTAAAAAAAATACAAAAAGGAGACATAATAATATGAAAGAATGACAAGGTCTTGAAATTAAACTTATGTAGTTCTTTAAAAAAACATGTAATACAAATGTAGTTCTTATGAATAACAGAAAATGAGTAGTCATTAGGGAAAACCAATATAAATGATAGTATGACTTATAATATTTATAAGATTTTATTAGAAGTTTACTGTGTGTTGGCAAAATACTGGTAATATCGTCAAAATTAGTATCCATCAAAAACCAAACAAGAAATAATTGAAGGTGTTTAATATTTTTGATTATTATTACTGCTGTCTACACACAAAATGGGTACAGATCTACAAACATATCTATGCAGCGGACAAAAGAGGAACCAACTATTGAATCAGGCGACAAAAACAGGAACTAACAAACAAAGTTAGTGATGGTCTCTGTGATCGAGTGGTTAATATCCTCGACAACGAATCTAGAGGTCGCGGGTTCAGATTCTGATGTGTGTAAGTACATTTTATTTAATTAATTTGTAAGCAGTTGTGTGGTTTTCACATAACATTGGTCACCCCAATATTTACAGTAGCTACACCCCCTGCTGCACAGATAAGTATGTCGATCTGTTATACACTAAGATTCCGACCCCCCCAAATCATCAAATCTGCCATAAACGCCGTTTACAATTTTTGACACTGGCCACCTTAAATAATGTTCCCTTCCCTGTCAATCTCAAACCGTCAGCATTTTTTTAAATTTAAAAACAAACAAATAGCACTGATGGCAGATTTGATAACAAGGGCTCAAACAACTGGGCCTAACAAAACATATAAATATTTATAATACTTACACCGAACATGGTCCTAAGATCGGGGTCGCGGAAGCGGAAGGGTATGTTGGAGACGTGGAGCCGCTTGGGCTGCCCCAGGGCGCCGCCCTTGTCCAGCTGCAGGGGGGCGCCTGGCGTCTACGCCCCCACGAGCAGCGCCCCCTCGGGCACCGCCCCTCCGGCCCCCAGCAGCGAGCCCCCGGCCTCTGGCTCGGTTTGCTGCAACGCACCAGTCTCCATGGGAAATACATATCACATGGGTTTCAAAGGCGGTCGTAACAAAAGCATAAAATCAACAAAATCATAATTTGATGGAGGAAAAATTATATCAAAAGACATATTACCTATAAAAATTAATTTATCAATTGAAATTATCATTACCTAGTATTAAAAAAAAGTATAATAATAATAATAAAGTTTTATTCCAGAAGGTATGCAATACCTTCCATAATTGATAATAATAATAGTAATAATGAAAGGTAAATTGTAGGTTATGGTACACAGGGGAAGGATATGATACAAACGTATGGGTCATTAGTCATTACATTACAAAGCAAAGGGTAATGGTGAATAAATGGGAAACAATAAATTTACTATAATGTTGTTTCTTACATCCAGTCAAAATTTATTAAAGAAAATATATTATGAAAATATTCATTTTTCCACGGTAATGTATCATACTACAAATAAATCAAAGGAACGTCGTAAAATATGAGAATCCCATAAAAATACAGTGCTTTTATAACAACACAGGCGCTTTTAAGGGAGTTATTTGAAGTTAACCGCTCTTTAGACGTTATAAGAAGGTCGCGATATCACGTATTGTGAATAAAGAAAGTAAACTATTCCATTATTTACGCCCAGAAAGAAGAAGGAACATGTTTAGCGAAAGTTAAAAAAAAACTCAACGTAATGCCTGCGCTCGTAAAGTGTTACGTTTCGAAGGTTGAAACAAGTCAAAACTTCGATACGGCAAGCCTTTAAATATAAACATAAGTCCGGGATTCAAAATTAACTAACTAACCATCACGCCGTTTCCCCGCAGGGGTAGGCAGAGAGGACGGACCGCCATATAACTCTGTCTTGGCACACAATCCTTGCTTGGGGGGGGGATTCAAATTTAAACCTGAAATACGTAATTTGGAGATGTCAACAGTTTTTACGCTGTTTTGACTTTTGGGGTATTGTGAATCGTGTTGCGTTCCTTGTTCTTGAGTCAACATTTTTTTTATACTGTACACATTGCACCTCGTTCCAGAGCGGCAGATACCATAGTATCGCCCTGGCGAAAGGCAATAATTGGACGTAGTTATGCAGAAAGCGTCCAACCCACAATTTGCCAAAATCGAGTTTTACATGTTTTCCTGTGGATAAATACGGTATTGATATCTGCTGAAAATATTCACGCTCCAAATGCAATGGATTTTTGGTAGTTCTTTTTTTTACTAACCCACATGGCAGATATTTGACTTAAATTGAAGTTTACAAACATTATAAAATGTAGGATAACATAAGAAATAAATTTTTCTTAATAATCACATTGATAGATTATAAATTACTTATTTATAATAATGCTCATAAAGAAAAAAAAAACACTAATATTCACTTTACAAATGCCGACTGCACATATTAATACTTTTTATCGTCATATTTTCAAACGCCTTTTTCTCAGTTTCATCTTTTTGGGGTTGGACGCTTTCTGGATAACTACGCCCGTTTCGGAATCGAAAAGTTGATTGAAATGGCTTTAGCCGTGTTTGATGATCGCAGATCAGCAAGTACTTTCCAACCTCCTCTTCCCCATATACTTCCCCTCCCATCAGCCTCACGACATACCCCAATTGAGGAGCGTTTTTCACATGTCAACGTGTGCTGGAAATTTATTATTATTTTCGGAACATTTTGCTTTTTTAAATTATTTTGTGTCTAAATGAGTAATGGTAATAGAACTCAGACATTATTTAAAAATGTTTAAGATGAATATAAAAAGAAGAAGCGTAATAAATTGTAATGTACAATTCAAAGATAAAGGAAAGTGTAGTCTGCTTGTATTCGTCGAAGTTTGTCGGAAAGTTAATCACATCATTGCCAGAGAGCTTACAGACCGTAGAAGTACAAGAAAGCACCTCTTAAAAATCTGAAAAACTCTTGAACTTCGAAAGTTGCGTAACCTCCTAGGGGGTCGCCATTATTCTGGTAAATTACTTGGTCCAATTGGTCATTTAGCGTTTACGTTTACGTTTAAAGTCCCCCACCTACTTGATCGAGTAACGAGGGAGTGAGATAGGTACATGTGTAGGCTAATGGCTCATGGCTAAACCGGGGCGGACGGACAAGGGGAAAGAAATTGCGTGGGTAATTATGTCTTTCAGAGCCATCTGTGCCGCAAAACCGATGTTTTTTCTTTAGCCTTGTAATATTGTACTTTGTCCGACTCGACGTAATCCATTGGAATGTAAAAAAAAACAATTGAATTTAATGTACGTAACTAACTAACCGTCCAGTCTTCTCTCAACAGGGATAGGCAAAGATGATGAAACGTCACAACTGTCTTAGCATGCATTTCAAGTTAATCAAATTCATACATCGTCTCATTCTCTATAAGTATTTGATTCACTAGGTTATATTGTCTTCCTGAGGCATCCCCGACTTCTTCTTCCATACACTTGTGCGTCATACGGTCACGGGTTGGTGGTCGAGTGATATAAAGCGTCGGGTTCCCATCTTGGCGTCGCGGGTTTTATGATTGATTCCTTTATCAATGCACAGGCAACATTTTCCGCATGATGGTAGCAAAAGGAATTCAACTATCGTCAGGTTATTCGCAACCTGGAAATGTTTGTCTTTCTTTAAAAAATGAAAATATTATGTAATCTTTTTCAGATAGTCCTTTTTCCTTCCATCCGCCCTTTTTTAACCTCGTTCATAACATAACGCTTACATCAGTCTTGCATACGTTTTGAATCTCCTCACTACATATATTCGTATTCGCTTCAGTGATCTCATTTCTACAGCATTCAGTCACTTTCCTCCTTGTTCTGCCAGTGTCATGCCTCACTGAACACTAAACAATATCGGCCGTACGGCTTCGCTAATCATACCTACGTAATTAATAAATAAAATAATACTTATTTACTTGCATTAGAGTTAGTTTTGACAGAAATTAGATTAAGGAATGCCGACGGGTAGCGCGGAAACAGTGGATTGAAGGAACGCCGAAGTTTATATTAAATCAGCCAGGAAACTTCCATATTCCGTGGAGTTCGAAGTTTACTGTCTAGCGGCGGCTGTAGTAAACCCAGTTCGTTCAGGCTTCCGACTCAAAACGCAGTTCATACAGCCGATAAACCATGGTTCAGCTAACCGTCGGAGCTAATCTACCGTTGAACTTATGGGACGTTATTATGATCCTATAGGTTATCTTTCATAATCAAAGGACGATGAACAAACTTCACGTACATGTGTTATCAAACAACGTTATATTATTGGTCATAACAAACTTTAATCGGGGCCCTGGCACGAAACATCGGTATAGATTTTATCGACCATGTCCAAACAGATCCCCGATGAACAAACGACAACTGACTTCGACTAAACATGGTTAATGGAATCGATGTGAATTGTACGTTGGCGATCTGCAGTCGGGCTCGGGAACGATTCCAAATTACGGACATTGTCGATAAAATTTACATCGGTGTTTCGTGTTAGGGCCCCAGATAAGATATTATATCTTTTGGAGTAAGAAAGTCTCGACAAGCAAGTCGGCCGCCAGAAAAAATATACCCCTTCAACACGTTTCAATCCGTGACGTTTATTTAAATGGCACGACTTATATCGCGTTTAATCGTTTCACTAAAATGAATATTTATAATAAAAGGGCGATAAAAAGCACCCTAAACAGAAAAGTGCTTTCAGCGCGAGAAATTTGGCGGAAAATTGAGAATTTGTGTCGTGAAACCGCGCGCACTCATATTTCTTCCCTAATTCCCGGTAAACTGACTAGGTGAGTTTTCAATTTAAAAAGAAAAAGAACCGAGGGCTAAATATCGAACCAAGTCGATGAGATCGATGCAGCCACTCGAGTGAAGCGCCACTGGTTCCCTAGGCGAGGTAAAGCCTCTGAAAGTAGTCGAGCTTTTAATTAAAACATGAGCGTACCAGAAAACGGGACTTTAAGGGATGGCCTGCCCGAAATCGAGAACTTCACAAAAATTTAAATTTTCAAAGACAGCTTTAAAAGGATGAATGGGAAGTTGAGGGGTGGAATTTGAATAACAAAACAAAAAGTCCTTCTAGTTGATATCAAATACTTCACCGGTACAAAGGTCTGCTGCCTATGGCTTCAAACCACAAAATTATATTATGAAAGTGCATTTACTAGATTTAGAACCATTACCCACGTGTTTTTCGTTTGAGGAAGACATGCTCCTCCATTTAACAATCTCAAAATCGATACTTCCCAAGGTTTTCCATAAAACGCACTCTTCCCGAAATGTTAAATTAATACGACAATAAAAGAAAAAATCATACATATATAATTATTAGTGATATTATTATTTAGCAAACCAATATTTTTAAGACACGACCAGTATATACTTATTACTGCGAAGAAATAAAATATTGTTTCGTCATTTGGTCACATTACAAAAAAAACTTTAAATTATAATAAAAAAAGGTAGTTCATAAAAAAAATTGTAGATCTTGGCTACCACTGGATGGCTCAATATATTTTTTCTGAGGAACCTGTACAATTTAACAAAATTCAACCATTTTAAATTTCAAATTCATGGTGTGCATATTTTGTGCATAAAATCCGATGTCTAGTAATAATAAATAAAATTCGGCTACAAATATACATTTTGATTCCTTTAACCTCTAATGTGCCGGAGGTGCCAATAGTCACCGGGCATTCATCGTTATCTTTTCAGGAGTTGTTATCCTTTTAAACCTGTTCGCATATTTACATGAACTGTAATCGCTTGTCAACAAAATAATCAATCCATAGAGATATTTTGCATCGCGTTAAATTCGGTACAAGTCTAGAAATAAATATTTGGAGTTTGCTTTCGTCAGTGCGGCAGAAAAACTATGCAACTTTATTTTTATTTGGAAGGAAATTTATTCAATCATACGAAAATACGATAAAATGAAGAAAAAAAAACTTCACATTTCTCAATCAAACTTTTTTTAGTGACACGTGAAGGAGAAAAAATCGACTCTCAATAAAAAGTAGCTATTCCATTAAAAAAAACACTTATACCATTAGCATACAATTAAAAAAATACATAAACACATTATCTGAGAAGATAGCATAATTGGCAAAAACATCAATTTGTAAAACAGAAGAGAGTTATCACGATGTGGGTTATGACTAGCGTTGTGACCACTTTGAAAGAACTACTTCTTTTGGCAACAGTTCCTACTTCATTGAACAAATACTTCAATTGAAGTCGGTAGTTCATTTTAGCGTTCATTCATTTCAAATACTTCATTTCATTGAACAAATACTTCAATTGAAGTTGGTAGTTCATTTTAGCCATCATTCATTTGATTAACTTCAATTGTAGTCGGTAGTTCATTTTAGCGTTCATTCATATCATTGAAAGAAGTACTTCAATTTGCAGCAGTACAGTTGCGAAGGCATTAAAAAAGAAGGAACCAGTTCCAGTTCCAGTTCTTTTCGTTTTCAAATCTCTACCGACTAGCACGTGCTTTTTCGGCGAGGAACCGGTTCTAAAAAGAACTGAACAAATAAGCGGATAAATTTAAATCTCCTTTTTGCGAGCTCGACTTCGACTTCAATTGAAGTGTTCACTTCGAAGGGTTCATTTTAAAGAACTAACAATTCGTGAAGATTTCACAAAACATTGAAGTTTTTCCAACGCTAGTTATGACTGTCTGTAAGGTACGACGGAAATTGAACCCTGCGGGAATTCGGCGCATTCCAGACGTTAAGCATAAAAATAAACCAGGGATCAATCGCCGCTGACGCCAACACCCAGAGGAGTTAAGCAATATTAATTGAACTCGATCTATTATACGGTGGAATCGCAATGTTCCCACGGATCTCACTGTCGGTTTACACCGCCGCAAAATAGTCGTACGGGGATACATTATGCAGCACATTGATTTAATGTTATCATCTATTTACGTTACAGCTGTAAACTTCGAAATGAAATTCAACAGACAAACAATTCAAAAGACTAACGATGATGCTCGTATTAAATTATGCCTAAACATATTCTATACGTAAATAAATTGCGTTAATATTTTTATAGAACAGTTTCAAATATTCATTAATCGGCCATAATTATCTTCGTGGATATTTATTTTATATTTATTTTGGCAAGTCAGAGCACATGTTATAGGAAAAATAATTTTAGTATTTTTACACGCGTTAAATATTTTCTTATTGCCGTTTGTATTTTAAAACATATAAATTACTTACGCTATTCAACATTTATTAATCTAAACTATGGTCAGAATCAACCCTTCAATCAGATAATTTTCAGACAATTTAGTAATTATTTATTTTAAAAAAAACTTCCACTTTAAAATATATAAAGCATCGTCATTTTTTTTTCTTTCTTTCAATAGCTTCGTCCACACAGTGCGTGGTTATCGTTCGGGGCAGTTCTGAACTTACAAATAAATAATGTTGCTGTCAAAAGGGCAAAATAAGTTTATGAAATTATCATAAACTTATCACCACCGTGAGTATTTTAATATATTCGGCCTTTCCATTAATATTCAACCAATACAAATTTTAACCAAAGCATACTATAGAAGAAATTCAGAAAGTCCATTTTTAATATCGCTCCCATGCCCTAAAATCGGAAAAAATAAACATATATAAATATATATCTATAATATAAAAATCATAATTATAATTTTAAGTTAATAAGTGAGTCTATCTGATGGTACCTGCCAGGTAAGTATGTTCCGGTATATTTTCTCTTTAAATTAGGAATTTATATCAACTAGAAAATAGGATCTGTACGGCGCTATACGAATCATGCAAATATTATTATTATTATTGCTTTGTACTTGTTCGCACTTGTCTAGCTCATGCGTCACACGTCACGCGGTGTCTGGACGAAGCTAATTGCTTGTGAATGAATATGAAAGGTGAATTGTATTCTGGATGACGTATGTATAATTAATATAAGATTGACACATTAATCAGACCAAGGGATTAATGTTATTCTCCGATTTGAGAGATCAAAGTAGTAGGGGAAATAATTGAATTTATGTTGTGAAAGCGTTCATTAAAGTGATGATTAATAATACTAGAACTCGTTTTATGATGATTTTTACACGAATCAACGACATACTCGTATCTAGTCAATCAAATACATGGTCAGCTATTTATCAAAAATACTTTTTTAAACTAGAGAAGAATGACTAAAACTTCGTGTCACACTAAATAGATCAGAGAGTCTAATAATGTATCGGATCATTATATGGCAGAGAGCATAATATATTGTAGTGTTATAAGTATAAATGATTTCCTTTGTAAGTACGTACGACCGTACGAGTGTGAACTTTTTTCAAATTTGGAACTGATGTTAATTGAAATGATCAAATTTAAAAAGAGGATCTTTTCAAATCCCTACCCACCTAATAAAGTACCTACCTGTAATGTATTTTAGCAGACAGTATTCTGTATTTGAAATGGGTGGATTAAAATTGATATTTTTTTCATGACAAGTCATGTTACATCCCGTGATTTTTTCACGGTAACAACTAGTTAATAAAGAAAATCCTAGCCTTTCGTGAGCTGTTTTCTTCATACAAATTCAAAAGGAAGCTAATACGTTACACTGGAGTGCCAATTTTCTTTGAAATACGAATTCAATTGACACGTAACCTTTCACTGGTAGTACTATTATTTATCAACGATGTTATATTATCACAAGTCTTAATTCAAATAAAGTTTAACATTCTCAATGACAAGTGCCAACATTTACATTTACATCGACTCGTAGTTATTCTAAGCGCCGGGTGCTTTTAAAATAGGATTAAATTGTCGTTTCCGTTGCGGTTTGACCCTCGACCTTTTGGGTCGTCAAGTAAGTTGCACCCACTAAGCCGTGAAGCTTAACAAATTTAAATTCCTTATTACTGAATTTACTCCAAAAGCTTTGTGGATGTTTTCATATGTTTTTATCTTACGGATATCAAACTCTAAGCTAAGCATTTGACTTTGAGGTTGCGAATCCGATTTCTGCGGTGAAATTAAAATAATACACAGTGCTCTCTTAGATGTTTTTAAGTCGACATAATACTCCGAAAACGGGAGGGGGGGGGGGGTTCCCCGAGTTCACATTTGAATGAATTCTGATGAATCTGTAACAATAATATAAAAATGTTTTCCGAGGATGCATTCGGGATATAAGTAATCAACATTTTAGATTAAGGGCCAGCACCCAAGAATGACGCTAAACGTCACTCTGTAGCATTCTAATAAATAAACAAGCAATACTATAAATGATTTATCTGTCATTTTTTATGGGTAGTTAGAAAGTTAGGTAGTTAAAAGAGGTTTCCAGTGAATACAATTTTCAACTGTAATCCTTTGAATTCTATGAAAAATATACTGAAACATCAGTAAAAAGTGCAGTTTGAAAACCAGCAAAGGCATTTTTTAACGTTTTACCTAAAATTCCATAATGCATTTCATAAAGAATTTAAAAGGTTACTGTTTAAGAATTGTATTTACTGGAAACCTTAGACATTTTTCTAACTACCCGTATAGAATTGACAAATAAATAATTTTTAGTTTTTGCTTTTACTAGAAAATTGACCCTAACAATTTTTTTTCAGCAATAACGTAAGCGGTAAGGACCAGACTTTATTTTTCTATGCGATGAATTGGTGACTTGCCGAGAGATTCCTAAAAAACATTTGAGATAATAATATAATATGTTTATCAGAATTAATAAAAATAAACATCTCGGGCAGAGCGCCCTTCTAGGCTTGCTACAGCAGATTCAACCCTATGCCCGTCCTATATGCCTTTGCGGTGAATATTCGTTTTTTCATTCAACCTTTTTGCCTTAGGTCGTTTTTGGCTTGAAGCCCGAAAAACGATTTGAAAATTTAAGAAATAGTTTTACGGTAAGAATATGAATGGCGAGGTTCAATTTTTATTAATCAAAAATATAAATGAATCACATCCCGAGTGCATCCTCGGAAAACATATGGTACTTTGTTATAGATTTATCAGTATCAATTCAAATGTGAATCTCGAACAAACCCCCCGGTTCCGGGTGTTATGTCGTCTTAAGATTGATGGATCTTACTGAAATGGCTCTTAAGCTGACATTAATATATAAAAAATTAACCGTCATGGAGTTTGGGCAGAGGTGGGAAGAGAAGACGGAACGCTTCTTTCAAAGCAATAATGCTTGGATGAGAACAATTTCAAAGTTGAGATTAAAGATGATTTGGTTGGAGTAATTGAATATCGGAAATAAATCAAGTGCTGTGCCAACAGACTGAAGTCAAAGGAGTTTGAATGATTGAAAAAGTGATTAAGAACACAGTAAAACTTTTTTACTTGACTGGTTTCACATGCTTCATACATTTTCAGTATTGTACAATTTAATTATATGGTAGTTTCAAAAATGGAAATTTGAGTTTTAAAAATAAGGTTGTTGGGGTACTTAGGACCTCACTATTACAGATATTGTCGCTGGAAAGGCAAAGGGAGCTTAAGCGACACTTTGGTCAAAAAAGAGTTAAATATGCAGTTTCGATCAGTATTTTTTCGTGTTAAAGCTCGTTTGATTCTGAAGACTTTTGTGGCCCTTCAGCCATCTAAAATATATTTACCATTTGGGAGAAGGCTCGACTTGACACAATTTTGAGACTTTTTTTAGCTTTTTGTCGCTTCAGGTAACTCAGTGAGAGCACTTACGATGCTTACGGTCTGTTGTTCTATGCCGTTGGGCGGCTGCATGGGCGGCGGCGAGAAGGGCGGCTGCGTGGGGGGCTGCGCGGCCACCGGGGGCCCCTCCGCCTTGCAAGACGGAGCGCCCGGGGCCGGCTCAGCGGTGGCGGCGGCCTTGGCGGCCAGGGGGGCCGCCTCTCCGTTCTGGGCGGCGAACTGGGCGGCCGCCGCGGGGAACGGGGCCATGCCCGTTTGTACCATGTGCTGCAAAGAGAGAAGTGTTGGTTAGTTGGATTTGTTGAGGCGCTTAATTATGACCTAACCTAACTGAATATCTCATATACCCAATGCCACCCAGCCACTGAGAGCTTTCCAACCTCGGCCAAAGGTGGGTAAAGGCATACCGCAAAAAACTCGGTATAACCATTCCCTCCTCATAAACGACACATGAAACAGTAAGAGTGGGTTAGAATAAAGCTATTAGCGGTATTAACTCATACGCGATGCATATAACAGTAATATATGTTACAATGGAGCTATCAGCGGTATGCTTTGGCTTCCGTGGAAATAACAATATGGCGTCTTGTCTTATTTTTTTTTACTTATTCCCATGCTGGAAATCATGTTGCACAGACGTATAAATTGCAGATAGAAAAATCTGTTCAAATATCATACCAGAACTCACAGTCCGAGAGTTTTTGCTACATCAGACCAACAGCTATTTTATTTCATAATATAGACACTTCGCAAAATTGGACACTTTATTCTGTGAACAATGAATTATTAACATACAGGTAGGTATCTACTGTAGTCAAAAATACTTTTAATTCGAAGCCTTATGGCGTGATTATACACACTATAAAGGCAATACGAAAAGTTGGTTGCGCGAGGAAACTGAACCCGGCATAACAAAACAATTACACACTAATCAGATAGTGAGATATACCCAATACCAACAACCAGGTTAAATCACAAATAATATAAATTAAGAGAGAAAATTCATAAATTTGAATAAATAACTGCCGCTAGTGGTTTTGGGAATTAATAATAAAATTTAATTTGATCTACAGTGAAAATCGCTTTTTGGTGAAACCGGCGTTCTAGATTGTAAAGCTTTATTAAGAGTAAAACCTTTTAAACAATTCATAAATTCAAGTCTCGCTTTCGACGTTCAAGCTTCCAATTCTGCATAAAAGCCATGTTATTACAATATTAAAAGCATTTAACAAGAAAGAAAGCTTCCGAGTATAATTTTTGAATACTTGAACTTTTGGGAAGAGGGAAAGGGTTTCATAGCATCTATCTTCCCTTCATCATCTACCCTTTACGTATGTGTGGTAGGTGTTCTGATAATTAAATTACACGAATAGAGAACGGATTGATCCTTGTCAGAGGCCAGAGCTTTCATTACATGTTGAAAATGTTAGTAAAAATCTTTAGATATATTGCTAGTTGTAATTGTAGAAGAGACCATTAAATAATATCTACGTATTTCGTACATTCGAATCTGAAACCGATTCAAATTGATATAATTAGCACTATCGAGTTTCATTCGAAGAGAGAGAATGGCGAGGCATTCGTTTCAATAATGAATAGACTTGAATCATTTTTTTTTTATTTTTTTTTTTTTTTTTTATTTAGCATCTATATAAATGAGAAAATATGCAAATACAAAATATGATGTATGTGTGAAAATGTTAACAGAGATAGCAGTAAAGATAAATTAGGTACATTAATTATTATATTTGTAACACTCTTTGTTATCATCGTTTTTTTTTTTTTTTTTTTTTTCTCCTCTTTTCTTTTCTTCTTTTTTTTCTTAGTCCTCCTCACTAGGGGTCCTGTGCTGAGGCGGACTAGAGTTATGTCATCTAATTTGGTGCGTCTTCTATGTCGTTTTTAGTACTGCTTTTAATGTTATCTCGTTGAGTTCTTTCAGCCAGACTTTAATTCTTGATTTGTACTCGTTTAGTTTTTCTATTTGTTTTATATCCGGAGGAAGGATGTTGTGGAGTTTTGTTGCTAAATATGTACAGTTTCTTTGTCCGAATGCGGTTTTATAATATGGTATGTTTTTTATATCGTTTTGATTTGATCTAGTGTCATGGATGCGTGGTCCAGTGAGGGGTTCCTTATTTTTGAATAGTTTTAATAGTATATTTTTGGCATATATTTGTAGTACATTGGGTACATCAAAACTTTTAAAAAATTTCTATCGAAGGTGTTCTTATGGGTACTTTAAGAATGGTTTTTTTATGATTCCCTTTTGGATGGTATTCACTTGATGTATGTACTTAGATGTTGCAGATCCCCATCCCATGATTCCATATTCGATTCGAGAGTGACATAATGCGTAGTAGACTTTTTTCATATCATTTTTATTTACCACATTTCTAAGGTTTTTAAAGAAATATATAAGACTTGTGAGTTTTTCTGTAATACCTTTGATGTGTAGGTCCCACTTAAGATTATCATCAATTACTACTCCAAGGTATTTTATGTTTTGTGATTTAGTTATAATGGGGCAGCGACATTGGATATTATTTCTTTGACATTCATGTAATTTGAGGTGTAGTGCTTGCCCTGGTTGATTCCTTGAGTCTATGGAGAACGTTAAATATTTAGTTATAGTGCTAATTATATCAATTTGAATCGGTTTCAGATTCGAATGTACGAAATACGTAGATATTATTTAATGGTCTCTTCTACAATTACAACTAGCAATATATCTAAAGATTTTTACTAACATTTTCAACATGTAATGAAAGCTCTGGCCTCTGACAAGGATCAATCCGTTCTCTATTCGTGTAATTTAATTATCAGAACACCTACCACACATACGTAAAGGGTAGATGATGAAGGGAAGATAGATGCTATGAAACCTTTTCCCTCTTCCCAAAAGTTCAAGTATTCAAAAATTATACTCGGAAGCTTTTCTTTCTTGTTAAATGCTTTTAATATTGTAATAACATGGCTTTTTATGCAGAATTGGAAGCTTGAACGTCGAAAGCGAGACTTGAATTTATGAATTGTTTAAAAGGTTTTACTCTTAATAAAGCTTTACAATCTAGAACGCCGGTTTCACCAAAAAGCGATTTTCACTGTATATCAAATTAAATTTTATTATTAATTCCCAAAACCACTAGCGGCAGTTATTTATTCAAATTTATGAATTTTCTCTCTTAATTTATATTATTTGTGATTTAACCTGGTTGTTGGTATTGGGTATATCTCACTATCTGATTAGTGTGTAATTGTTTTGTTATGCCGGGTTCAGTTTCCTCGCGCAACCAACTTTTCGTATTGCCTTTATAGTGTGTATAATCACGCCATAAGGCTTCGAATTAAAAAGTATTTTTGACTACAGTAGATACCTACCTGTATGTTAATAATTCATTGTTCACAGAATAAAGTGTCCAATTTTGCGAAGTGTCTATATTATGAAATAAAATAGCTGTTGGTCTGATGTAGCAAAAACTCTCGGACTGTGAGTTCTGGTATGATATTTGAACAGATTTTTCTATCTGCAATTTATACGTCTGTGCAACATGATTTCCAGCATGGGAATAAGTAAAAAAAAATAAGACAAGACGCCATATTGTTATTTCCACGGAAGCCAAAGCATACCGCTGATAGCTCCATTAAGGTTAAGTTTATTTATATTCAAAGCGATCCATTATTAACTTTGGTAAAAATTTAAATAATGATCTGATGAACATCATTATTTTAGAGCTGACATAAATCACAGCGATGTTTGTTTTTAATGTATCTATAATAATATTTGGCCGGGAGTATGGATTATATCAAATGGTCCAACAGTTAAAACACCGAAAGCAGAATTCAGTAAGCTATGGACAGGCTATAAAATAAATTATTTCGGGAACTTTATACCGGAGCGGGAGACCTCATTAAACCCGTCTAATTTTATGCACGAAAATATTCGAAACGCGCGCAATTTATAGGAAATACTACACGGGGCACGGGCACGGACACTAAGCAGAGGACCGTTTCTTTGGAATATTCCACGGGATTGAGACACGTAGCTCCACGTAACGTGCTCTAAATGCAAATGTGTGATATAATTGATACGGCAGTCTGACAGAGCTATAAGAAACAGATATACGCCATAAAGAAGGAAATCACATAAGATATTTCAAGGAATAATTGTTCCAAGCATCAAAGACGTAAATGTATAAAAGAACACTTTGATTCAAACTAATTGTATACACGAAGAAATGGTTTGAGTTGATTTGATTTGAAAATCTACTTGATCTGTGGCAGGGGGTAAACTGTCTAAAAAATAAAACGTTAACTCAAGAAATATTTTTTTCGTAAAAATATAAAAATCGTATAATTTAATTCTTAATGAATGAAGATTGCTTCGATAATTCGGGATTTCTTTGTTATTCAAACATTTAATGAAGTAATGCTGATTAATCTCCGTGTCTTGAACAATATTAATAAAGAATTGATAAAAGTAGGCCTAAAATTCTGAAAAATTGAAGTAATTAATCACAAGAATTAATTATTTTTGCTTGACTTTTGGGCAGGAGAAAAAATCTAAGGCCTGAGGTAAATCTAAGATGACTGGTAAATAACGGAAGACTAATAGAAGACAATATTTGTTTCGTGAAATTATTGCTATTCCCTTTGAGGGCTTTCGTAATATTCCAGATTCCGATAATTTTAATTTTAATCAATTGATCATTTACTCTGTTAATTTTTCAGACCCTATGTAATAGTAAATTGAGTTTCTCCAGTCAAAATGTAATTATCTCCGGTTGGAAGAGGTTTTCGAGGAAGCGGTGGAAGTTGTTTGCACTCACTCACCCGGCAAAATGCGAACCTATTTTTCAAAATGGTGTCAATTTATTCACAATTACGTATCGGCCCCGATATTTTCTCGGGGAAATGACTTACAAAATCCATTCATAAAGTCATGACGGCGAAAATGTTTGAAAGAAGCTTTAAAAGCCCCACCATTATACACCTTTCGCTAGGTAATTTCCAGTGTGAGAAAAATAGCGGCAGGTCGCATATTTAAACTGCTCCGCTTCACAAAATATCAGCGAGGCTTCTCGGCCGTCGGGGAAATGGAATAATTTAATTCAATCGCATCCATTACAAAGTGCACTCAACGAACTGCAGAGTGCACCAATTGTATTATTTTGTGATCACTTAGGGAAAGATGTATTCGTTTTTTTTTTCAGAGATGCGACTGTCCTTAAAAGCTCAATTATTAAAAAGGTATTACTAACGCGCCCGCGAGGTGATATTTCACTAAAATGGCGCAATGTAAATTCGCCAAGTATTAAGAAACGTTATTCATCCCTTCGACTCTGGTGCACTGCCGAAATATGTGTAAAACATGGCTGCATCTGAATGGCTCAGCTCTCCTTTCAACGAGCGATGAATGCAGATGATGCGGAGACCACCCCGAAGCACGCTCGATTAAAACGATATTCACTATTCTATTTATTTTTTCTTACAAATTTATGTTTTTTTTAAATATATATATTTTTTTTTCATTATTATTATTGTGTGTATTACAAATTGTATTTTATTATTTTTGTAACTATTTATTATTAGCAATTATGGAAGGTATTGCATTGCACTACTCCTGCAAACCTTCTGGAATAAAATTTTTTATTATTATTTACAGACGATTGACACGTATAAACTGGGAACGGGTTATTTTTATGACTAATTCTTATGGTAAAAGCCCTAAAACGATTTGACCTTTCTACAAAATTAAGACCCTCTGCACAGCATCATAAAAGATAACACATGGCATCTTGTGTGGATTATAATTATTTTAACAAATTAAATTTAATAAACAAAAAAGCCATTAAAATGAATAGTCATATTCTTAATAATCAGGTTAATTTGTCCAGTAGTCCAATATTAGGTATGTTTCGTGTAAACTTATAAAATTTATCATTTTTCTTTAATCACCTCCTCAGTTGACGTTTTGTCTCTCTCAATTAATATTATCTGTCTCTTTCGCTCTGTTCCTTTGATATAATTTAAATGTGATTCTATTGTTTTCTCATTGTTCTGTTATTTTATTTTATACTTTGTTCTCCCTCTGTATGTACATATAACTGCAAAATTTGTATTTTTTTTGTTAAGTTTAATTTTGTACCCTGATGATGCTTAGGCTAAGGGAAACCGCTCGGTAATAAAAATAATATCCTTGGTCTTGTACAGTTATTTTTCATTTCTTTACATAGGATAGAATTTAGAAAAATAGATAACGTTATCAAGATGGTCAATCAAATTAGGGCACAACGAAAAAGATCCCCTCTAAAGCCCAGTTGATTTCGACCTCAAACAAATCACAGGAAGAAATAGGATCAGGCCTACATCCCCGCCTGATTAATGAGTTTATTGTGGGGCCTGTTTGTCCCGGGTAAAGTGCGGCTCGAAGTTGTGATCACGCGTCACGGACACACCAATTAACGATTTGTTCGGCGGTCGGGAGCCGATACGGTTTTAAATTAGATCCTGAAGCTGCGCTCAATAGATCCAGACTGTCCGAGATGTGTCGAAGTCGGATATGTAGCCACTACCAATTGCCACCTAGTTCTGTAGCCAAATGCCAATACATGTCTTCCGCATCCCGGCGTTAACTGGCTGCGATTTGTCAGAGTGGTGCTCGCTGCAGCACACAAAGAGACAGACTGCAAAAGCGGGCGGCGAGATGAATTTTCAGCCGGATTCAGCGGAAACGTAGATGTGGGGCTGAAAACTAGGAACCAACGAACGAACTTCAGCGTAAATGTTTAAGCCGATTAATTCGCATTGTGCTACAAAATAACGTTTAACGTCATTCTTGAGTGCGGACCCTTAAATATGTTATATCGTAGTTATATATAAGCCTGTACCCATCGTGAGAAAATGGGTTGGCAGATTTAATACAAACAGGTCGGTTGGCAAAAAGGTGTACAAAATAGGTCTTCGCGTACTACAGAGTTGTGAATTGCAGAAATGTGCAACATAAAAGTATTTCACCCACATTTAAAAAATGCAAAATGCCATTATTTTGTGTTGTATGATTTATTAAATAAATAAACTAAATTTAAAAATTCTTCTCCTGAAAAGCTACTCTTCGTGTCCATATACCACTTTACGGTTGGTGCAGAAATGCAATTTACTGAAATTCTGGACTAAATCTATTTAAGCAAATTTTCCATGTAGGTTTAAATTTTTGGTACGAAGCGACCTATATTCTCTCCAAACCAACCAATTGCGTTGTAAAAGCTGAAAATCAAAGCACCAGCTTTCACATCGTGGGTAATTTTTTCTTTAAAATAATATGCGGCAAGATTTTTTTCGGTTTGTATTTATTTTGTAGAACTTCGTAATTATTTTTTCAATTGGCATTTTTATAATTCTTTCGGAAAATATAAGTGTACCTAACAGATCATACAATTTGGCGGCTAGCGAGGTCGAGTGGTAAGGTGCTCGACTACGAATCCAGAGGTTGCGGGTTCAAGTCCGGCGTGCGCAAACAAACTTTTATTTTACTTAATATGTGTCATAACACATTTAATCCATATAAAATAATATTAAATATATTTACGGCACGTTCCAGAGTGGTACATACTCTGAGTATCGCCCTAATAAAAGACCACCATTCAGAATCAAAACGTTGTTTGAAATTGCTTTTAGTCGTGTTTGGTGACCAGATCTGAATATCCAGGTACTTCCCAACCTCTCTCTTCCCCGTATCCTTCCCTTCCCCACTACCTTCAGACTCACAACATACCCCAATTGGGGATGCCATATTCTCACTGGCTGCAGACGGTTGAAAGCAGTTGAGACTTTTGTCCGGTATCAACTATACAAAAATAAAATAAATGTATTTGATTTTGATAATAATAAACGTTAGAAGGAGCTCGTAAACGCCTCTGGGGGAAACAATCAATTTATTCAATTGTACGTTTGATCTTTCCGACGAAATAAAACAGTCGTAGCGCCAACTAACGAAGGCTTCAGTCGTAAATATCCCTGAGATAAAATCGTAAATAAGTACATCTACATTGGAAACGAAATTATCAGTCCTCGCAACAAGCCGGAAGACCTATTCCGGTTTATTTAAAGGTAACGAAGGGTAATTGTTTTCCTCGGCACGTCCATCCGCCCCGTTTCGCAGTAAAGTATGTAACTTATTGGGGCGGCCAGATTTTCCTTCTCCCGACGTATGTAGTGGCAAGATCCGTAAAGATTTCCACATATTACGCCCGGATGCATAGAGAAATATGGTACACTTACGGAACAAGATTCCTCGGGGAAAGAGATAAAATGATATGAAAAGATATTGGTGAAATAAGGAGGACTGCGTGTCGAGGGAATGTTATATCTGAAAGTCAAATTTTATAGGCGAATCATCCTCGTTTGTGTATTTACATCTTTCGAAGGACATGCGAAATCGAATAAAACGAAAAATATACGAAATGTATCGCCTCTCTCTTTAATTTAAGGATCCTTTTGCCAACCATGTTCGCTTTTTTTGCAAACGATGAAGAATCCGCTTCCAAAGTATTATAAGAAAGTCTCAAACTTTGGACGAAAACTTTTAATCTACCCGTAGAAGAGCTGTTTCTCTATTCACGAATCATACAAGATCGTGTTTTGTCTACTCCCTCTGCATTATTCAGTATAATACATCCTCGGAGAAACGCTGGGAAAATAAAACTTTGCTAATAATATTAAAAAAACTTATACTAATACGAGTTTTGTGTACTAAAACATTTTTACCTCTATTTCGTAAAGCGTTTATGCGTAACAACAATTTATTGTTTCAGCCCTCGGAGTCATAAAGTATTATTCATTGGTAACTACGAACTGCCAACCATCTATTTTAATCAAATAATAATAACCGACTAAGGCAGTTAGCTAACTGCTCTAATTTAGGCTGTTTTACAATTATCTACTAGAGGGCTTTTGAACCAGAATCCACTTAGTACTAAAACGTAATAGACAATGAATACGGAGCCATGTTCTAATATTACAACACTGAAACAGATCATTCTTCCCTTAAAAGCCTTCGGAGGCCGTAGGTCTTAGGAGGATGACAATATCCCGAGGGAATAAATAATATCTTTTGTATCGATTTTATTCCAATGCCTAGATATATTTCGCTACCCCTAACTGACAACCCATCATGAAAGCTCCCAAAACCATTTATCCTTTCTCCGGTTACTGAAAATGTGTTTTAATTTTATCGAGTCATATTCTAGTGTTTGGCTAAGCATCTTTTTTTATTTACATTTCAGAATTGGTTAAGAATATACCGCGGGATGATTTTATTTACGAAAGTGATGAAAAACTCTCGCGCTACGACTATGATACGTATATATAAAACATTGAAGTTTAGCAGACCCAGCATCTTCATGGATCCGCAGTCTATGGCCTGCCACTTGTTTTATTGATAGAACATTCAATAAATCTCGACTTTAGTCGGATTTAAATTTTCGCTGAACGCTCTTAAGGAAAATCGGTTGGATAGTTACATTTTTATTAAATTATTCATGAATGAGAAAACTAAAGGCTTGAATATTCAAATGTTTTTTTTTCCGTCAAAGGCTTAGCGTTAAGACATTATTTATGGTCTTGCCGCTGAGGGTTCCGCTGTAACCTTCCTTTTTTGCTACATGTCTCGTTTATAAAAAAGAGTGAGAGGCTACAACGGGACTGAAATATTCATAAAAATGTTTCTACAACTTTTCTTTGTATGTATTGGTGAATACTGTGTTTTTGACATAATTCGAAATAAATACCGCTAAAATCTCCTTTAAAACACCTCAATCTCCTCATAAACGAGGTATATAACATAAATAACGGTTACAGCGGAGCTCTCAGCGGTAACTTCTCTTTCTGTTACATGGGTATGTGAAAAAGAATGAGAGGTTACAACGGAGCTATCAGCGGTATTCCAATAGTAATATTTTCATGAATATTTCAGTCATTATTCATTTCTGTTAAAGATATCAACCGTCATCATTACGACATCAACACAAGTTCCCTATGAATGGCGCGGTTCTCGAACTCGTTTCGTCCCGAATCCCCAAGACGTCGTCATTAGCATCATCATCATCACCCTCTCGGAGGCTGCGGCAATCATTACTAGCGGATGCGTCATTTCGTCATTTGTCAACCGCGCTCCCCCCACAATCTACACGCGGTGGAACGCTCAACCAGAATCTGGCGCATCTATAGATCTGTACTGCGAGGGATCGATTTAGCACCAAACACATTTGGTTCAATCCAAAGTGCTCATAACCACAAGTAATAACAGCGCCTTTATTTGATTTATATATCTATTCTAAGAGAAGATAAAAAGGTATTATTAATACTTTGAAATGGGAATAGCTAGCCCGTCAATAGAATGAGCAACTACTTGGAAGGGTTTCGGCGGAATTTAAACATTAAAGGTTAAACGGATAAAAACTAAAATACACGTGAATGTAAAATGTTTGGATAAAAAAACTATCTTCGTAGCCATGGAGAAATGAAATATGCATATTAAAATTGTAAATATTACCATCAGATCTCACCACCCACTCAATAATCAAAAGGTTGTACTTGAAAATAAAAATATTCCTTTGAAATTTCAATTTCTTCGAATATGTGCTTTTATCAGCAAATAATCCTTTCAGAGCTGACTTCCCTCTTCCGATAATTAATAGACAATATTTTTTACAAAATAAATATTATTTTCAGAACTCATTTCAATAGTAAAAAAAAGGCAAATACGAATAAAATAGAACAGTTTTTTTTTTAAATTTGATTACCTCACTAAAGTCCAAACTGCTCGGAACCAGTTGGACTATGGCATTTTCAAATATGGGTATGTTTTGAGGCTCAAGGAATTGAGGAGGGGAAGGAGATGGGAAAGAGGAAAATTTGTAAATTCAATTCAATTCTGGTCTTTAATCTTTCAAAGGATAGATAGTGAGAGAGAGTATTATCTATTACTCTGATATGAATGAAGACAATCTTTGGCTTTGTCTTGCGTATTTATGTATATAAGTTTTTTTTAAAGAAAGACAAACATTTCCGCTTTACGAATAATTTGACAATATTTGGAAAACTCCTGCTACCATCATAATAAGCGGAAAATACGCAACACCATTAGAAACATAAAAATCAAAAGCTCCCTTAAAAGCAAAATCATTACTCACCTTTAATGTCAAGTTTAATTTATTTGTTATTATGTGGATACTATATTTTCAAAATTGTCATATACTAGGTAGCTAAAAAAAACACTTTTGTAAATTGTCATCCCAACACAGACGTATGCGTAATGGGATGAGCAGTATACAAACCAATAAACAAAATATGTAAAATAATAAAATAAACAGAATGTTGCTTGTGCAATAATGGATGACTTAGCCAGCAGAGATTATGCAGATATAACATGTTTATTGTTGACGATGTTTTTCGTAGAGAAAGAAAAATCAAAGTAGAACTAAATAAATGAATTTACGACACAAAGAAACCGTAGTCCTGTTTCCATACTTAATGTTATGTAACAAAACGAAATTACTTTGAAGGTATTCCTTTGTAGATGGTAAGGTGTCCATTTGGCATCTTATATGTGTGCTAGAAGTTCCCTTTCGGCATACTTGGAATCCTAGAGCACGTTATTGGTTCGCAGAATATCACTGGGTAGTTGAGTTTTTGTTTTATCTCTCCTCCCGAAGATGCCGCATTGTTTCGATACTATTTCGGGATGGGAGACTGCTTACAGCCACGTCACCAATATTGTCCAATATACAACCACAACGACAGATCGAACGATGTTATTATATTTATTATTATGTACATTCGAAAAGTAACGTCACCAATATTGTCAAATGTACAACCACAACGACACTATGTCATTAATGTCATTATATGTACAGTAGACATTGGATAACAAGGGAGGATCGGAAAATGACGTAGATATTATTATAATTTAGTTTAATATATATCCGAAATGTGTTCATTACACAAAATACAATCAACTTAATATATTATTAAATTCTAGATTTGCTAAGAAAAAATATAGGTTGCTTTATTCCACCTATTTCAAATACAGAAGAAAGTCTGCTAAAATAAGTTTTTTTGCCGCAATGAGTTTTTTTTCTGGAATACGTTTATTTTTAACTCCTTGGAAATAACATAGCAAAGATTTATTTTTTGTACTACCTATATTATCATTTTTATTTAAAAGGATTCTTTTTACAATTTCATAATTTAAATTGACATCAGTTCCAAATTCATAAAGTTCACAATCGTACGCATGTACGTACTTACAAAGGAAATTATTTAAAGTTAATGTTTATTTACATGGACAGCATAAATTAATATGCATACAATAATAAACGGAATGAAAATGAAATTGTAACTTTGTATAAGACCACAGATTTTATTATAATTTTTATGACCGACCGGTTTCGCTTAGCCTAAGCATCGTCAGGGTACAAAATTAAACAATAAAATGTATTATTCATTAAATATGTCAAACCACAAAGTGATTGCTTTATACGAAAATTAAAAAAATAAAATAATAATAAATGGTATCGACTATTTGCATTACCCAGAGAGATCTAAGGTTTAGAACCAGAAGAGGAAAATTAATATTGTTTATATGGGTTTATTTATATACAGAATTAAAATGCAGATATATCTGCTCCTAGTTCCAGATTGGAAGATGCTCTCAGCACCTGTAGTCGAAACGTTACTTGAAGTATTTTAGTTATATTTGGTAACCAGATCTGAATAGCCAAGTTGATCAAAACCTTTCATTTTCCAATAACCATCAGTCCAAAGTGGGGTTTCCTGGCTCCGGATGAAGCTAAATGTCACTTCGTAGCATTCTAATACAAGCAATACTACAAATGATTTATCTGCAAAATTTTCTCTAGGTAGTTAGAAAAATGTCTGAGGTTTCCGGTGAACACAATTTTTGAACTGAAATCCTTTAAATTCTATGAAAAACATACTAACATGTCAGAAAAAAGTGCATTTTTAAAATCGGCATTTTTTTAACGTTTTACCTAAAATTTCAGTATGGATTTCATAAAGAATTTAAAAGATCACTGCTTGAGAATTAATTCACTGGAAACCTTAAACATACGTTTTTCTAACTACCCGTATATAATTAACAGATAAATAACTTATAGTTTCGCTTGTACTAGAAAGCCAAAGTGTGTTTTTTTTTTGGGTGCTGACAAACACAATTGTTCTCGCTTGTATCAATCAATCCGTTCGAATGTCAAATCTTCCACAAACGGGATCTAATATGTCATAAAAATCTCACCAAGGTTTAATACTACTGTTTTTTTAGCAGGTTAGGAAAACCTACAACGAATTCATTTTTTTTTCAAATTTAACAGATTCTGAATATGATTGTTTTCGCTTTTCAATCAATCCGTGCGAATGTCACATTCACCACAATCGGGATCCAAAATGAGGGGTGAGGTATAAAATATGACAAATCCATCGAATCCATCCATTTCCCATCCAATTAGGTTCAAATTCATCCGGCGACTCAGATATGCAATACCTGAGGCCCGGGGACCGCGCGGTCCCATTCAATTTGGGCGTCATTTGTCATATGCCAATTCTACCGCTCGGACAATACCAAAAATGGTTTTTTTCATATGTTCGGTTGCAGACGTACCACAGGGTGGTTCACGCTTTATTATTTATGTTACTTTACATTAATTCGATAGTAATACCGTGCTAATTTTAAAAAGCGCCATTTTTGTGAAATATAACCTCTAAAGCGTTTAATAAAGCTTAAAAATTATGACTGAAATTACAATAAAATTATCGAAATACTTGATACTATAGCTAGAAATACATTTTATTTATTGATATTTACTGGAGTTTGAAAGAGAGAGTGCGAGAACAGCGTGCAATATCCATGGCCTGTTCAAAAGAAAAGGTGAATTTTTAATTTTCGCGGGCTGTGTACGATTATCGATTTTTTTGTTGTTGTTATGTTGATACACATATGTTTATCATATGTTAGTATTATCAGCCATTTTGGATTAGTGGTTTGTTTTTGACAACTGGAAAGGTTAGTCACGTTTTTGTGTGTTCCTCGATTTTTTACTTTTGAAAAAAATGGGATTTGAAAAAGAAATCATAGACTAGTGCATGAAATAAATTGTATGAGTTGCGATACTAACGGGTAGCCTAGTGTGAGTGCAGAAAGAATGGAAGTCATACATCTCTCTCTATCTTGGCACACACTCATTGCTTCATTCCTTATCATATATCGTCCTATACATATTCTTCTGTTGTACTGAGGAGTTTCGATAGTTTATTTGATTTATCACAGAAAGCCAACACTTTGTCGTTTGACATAGTAATTCAAAATAAAAAATATGTTTTTATACAATACAATTTTGCAAAACATATTTTATATTGCGCGTCATGTATTCTTCTGGAACTCCTCTCTCTATCCAGCCCGCTCTGCATGTTCAAACCATTTTAACTTCATGTTCTTAATCTTGTTTATTATGTTTACATCGACCTTGCATTATTTTCAGATCTCCACACGATAATAAGGTAGTAAATGGTATTATCACCTGTCACCCATAGATACCCCTTAGGCAGTGGCGGCTCGTGAGTTTTTAGTGTGCTAGAGTGCTAAGATTGAAAAATACGATATTGTTAGTGTGTTGTAGCCGAAAATGATTTTTCTTTTTTTTCAAGATTTTATTTTTTGCATGAAGATTTTCAGGATTTTTCAGTTTTGGTAGTGCACTGCACGGATTTCTGAAAAATATTCATACAAAAAGTTGAAATTTCGAAAAAAAAAAAAAATGTTTTCGGCTACAACAACATCAATGATGATGTTTTTTTTCAATCTTACCACTCTAGCACACTAAAAAGTCACGAGCCGCCACTGCCCTTAGGTATCACATTTCTACAGCATTCAGTCTACTTTAGTCCTTTATAATAATACCATGAATCAGGATTTTTGTTCACTAAGAAACTAATTTGAGATAGGTAGGTACTGTCAAAATTATTTGTCGACACATTTTATTTTTGGATTTCATTTCTACATGTGGCTCCGGGACACGAATAATTCGCTTACTCAAAAGCGAGCTTTCATGGAAATGTGTACATCTCCATACAAATATTTACGAAATTTTAAACAAAATATTCAATAAAAGACACGTTTACGCCCCGCGTTATTTTAGCAAGCGAGCAGACATCTTTGATGTTATAAATCTGAAAATTTATAGTTGGCTTAAGCAAAATATTTCAGAATAATGATCTTAGCTTAAAAATGGTTTACGTCTACCGGACATGCGAATGAAATAAGCCAGTAAAATTCATATTTACGGCCTAATTCTATTTAAATTTCCCGCAGCTGAAATAATTTAGGATTCAAAACGGAGCAGGTGAATATTCCTCAAGTTGTTGAGAAACCTCATCAATGAAACTCTTAATTTAAGCAACGAGCATTTATTTTGCTTCTTCGCATACCCTTTCATTTCAACGGAGCAGGATTGATTGAAAAAGTTATTGTTTCTTGAATCGATTCTTTCAGAAGTCCGCTCGGGTAAGGGACGATGATTTATTCAACTATGGTCAAAGAAAATCAACACGAAAGCTTTCGATAAAACATCTAAAGAAGGACGTTACCCGCAGCTTTTAAAGTGAAAATGACTATCGATAAGATCAAATTGGATAGGTAAGTTTACAATGTTCATAATGATATAGTGATCGAAGTAACAGAAATGATTTTAATATCGATGATTATGCACTAAAATAAATTTAATTTGACACATGTACGCCCTAGTAAAATCATCATTGAAAATGCACTACAAACGCAATAATATTGTACTAAGATAACATTACCCTAAACACGTTTGTGCATTATGTCATCAAACATAATAAATCGATTAAATTATTTAAGAGTTAATTCAACTAGGTAAATAATATATTCCAAATAATTTGAAATAATTATTTATGTTACTTAGGGTTCAGGGATCCCATTGATTTACTAAAATAAGCCAGTACTAGGATAATATAAACTAAACCTCGTCCACAAGCCATTCGAAAAGTAGGTTTTGTGAGATACAAATCAAGCTGTGAAACATTTGCATATACCTAAGACAGTTGGCGCTGTGGAAAACACATCATGATACTGCCAAAAGCTAATTAAATAATATGAAAACTTTTTCACTGCGCAAAACGCCAAGTAATTATGGTCTGAACAATATTAATAGGTGGTGACAGTTTGTTGGTGTCGGTGGTTATGCTATACATGCTCGTACAAGCACTACGAGCAGTATGTAGATTGGCAATTACGAGCGGTGACAGAATGGGGAACGCTGCAACTACATATAGGTATTTCCCCAGCTTCTGTGGAAAATAATTCCTGTCCGTTTTCGCGACGTGTGACATAAATCATATCCAATTATCCACCCCGCCGGGGCGTGATAAGGGAAGCTCTCCCTTACGGTGACAAAATACCATAACAACAAAACAATTTATTAAAAAACGAGATAAAGGATTTGACGTCAATGCAATGAACCGAAAAGCTGAATAAATCTCCCGCTGGGTCGAAAAGCCATCGTTTACCGGTCTGGTAAAACCTCTTCATGGTTGTAATTCGTTTTATTTTCGAATCCACATTATGAACAAAATATCATTAATGAAAGATGAAAAGCTCGAGAGCAAACTTCCGTTAAAACAAATAACGCAAACAATACCCGCACTTATGTTGGTTTGCTGTACCTGGTTGAGCAAGTAAAATAACATTTTTCTGAAGTAGCCATTCTTTGCTCAAAAGAAAATAAAGGTATGGTAATGGTAAACGCCAGGTTTTGACTGGATGAATACGTAAATCTTTTCTCAAGACTTAGTTCTAGTACCTACAATATTTAAACAGTTCTGAAAAGAAACAAAATATTGTTATGCTACGGATAATTTTACCTTTAATACAGGTTTGTTTGTAATAAATTTCTAAAAGTCGTACTCAATTTAGCTTTGACTTTGCGAAGCGATTTTCTTTGAAGTTTTTTTATGAATGTTCTTCTGTTTTGTAAGTTTATTCTGAACTTAAGACGGATATGAACAGCAAAGCGCAACTGGTAATAATCTCGACAAAGATTATAAAACGTCCGGTTCAAAGGAGAAAAATCATCATGAATGAAGGAAGATTAAACAAATCAGTATTTCAATCATACTGATGGTACAGTTTCCAGAACCCCCCCTTAAAATAATTATATTTTCATCTAATTACAACTGATACACGAACTAATCTAAAATAAGTGTTTCACCTGTATTATTTTTAGAATATATTGAAATATGATATTATTTTTCCCTGAAGATCCGGGTCATACTCATAAGAGATGTAAAAAAACAATCCGAAAACCCTCAAACTTGCACAAAGAGTTGAAACAATTTGAATAGAGCTTTATTATCACCAAGCAGCGAAAATATTTCGATTACGTGCTTCGTCAAAATTAGAACAAGGTATGTAATGAAAAGGCTCGCATTTTACTGTAAAGCTCTGTAGAACAAAACAGAATGACACGATTTTTTCAAATGCCAAACGAATTAAATTGTAACATTGAATGCTCACAAAGCACATAATGTACACAAGACGGTTTGGTTAGATAGTAAAAGAGCGGAGAAAACTTTATCTTCCGCCCTTAAATTTTACTTTATAATTCCGCTTGAAGAAAATCTGGGCTTTCGGGAGTTTTTCGAGAAAGTTTTTTCATGTCTCAGTCGGATCGAGATTGGCCTCGTCATTTATAAACATTCCGCATTTGGTTAGAGTGGTATTTATATCTTGTCAAGCTTGAGAAACTTCCCGAGGTTTTATCAGACTGAATAATGGCGCTTATTTATATCTATGAAAACTAAAAGGGTAAATGATAAAAATCTGTGCGAATCACGCACGATGACAGTGCACTATGCACAATCTAATTCGCAACTATGTTGTTTTGCGGCGGGATACGAAAGAATTCAGGATCATCTACCATATTACTCACGTTAGGATCGTGATGAATCTTCGCAAATATCTTGTATGGTCCTCTGTCAATAAAAGCACCGTTGTAATCTCCTAAATATATTTGCGATTTTATTTTTAAAAATTAAATAATAATAATAATCTAGAAACTCAAATATGAAACAGAAAATAGGCAGAAACTAAAAAGAACAATGGTCACGATGAGACACGAACTCGGAAACTCTACTCTATCCGGGAGGATGTCTCAGTCATGACCATTGTTCTTGTTTGTTTCATATTTGTGTTTTATATTATTTAAATATTTAATAATAAATAAGCATTAATGCTCTAAAGTTAATTCCAATTATAAAAAAAATATAATGTTTGTAACAATATTAATTATTGCTAATGATGTGAGCCTTACTAAGTGCATAACCCGTTCTAAGGCCTCCATTTACATTCCGTTCTATACGTCGTTTTTTAGAAAAAAAGGGTGATGTTACAACGGATCCATCAGCGGTATGCCTTTAGACGAGAAAACTTTTCTCAAATACAGAGAGAATTATGTAACAATAAATGTAGCAAACTTTTCAGGGCAGTTTTTCTAACGCATGTCATAAAGTACGATCTATCAGAACACTTGGACTATAATTGAGGCAAATATCACGGCGAAAAGATTCAAAGACGTACCGCAGACGCGTCACTTTTATCTTCACTTGATAATGGAGGCTTTGACAGAGAAAAAGGATTCTTACAATTCGAGTCCTACAGGAGATGGAGGCAACAGTAATAGAAAAAAATATGTTAGTAGTTCGTAGCCGCTGTACCTGTTCCCAGTGGGTCCAAACAAGAGCTTTCGAGAGTTGAGGTGGTGGCGAGGATGTGAAAGGGGTGTAAAATGGCGGGAAACGAGCAATAGCAATTTTATGAAATTTTAAAGGAGGTCAAAGTTGTTGAAAGAGCCAAAGATAAAGTAGATACACATGGTGCACGTTTAGCGAACAACAGTGAACAAAAAAATATTGTTTTATCACTTTCAAACTGTATTCAAAGATCGAAACGGGTGTAATAACTGTACCTAATTACGCCGCTAAAGTCAAATTTCAGAACGTGGCTATTCGTAGGAAATCGTTTTGATACCCTAATGATCTTATGAATATTCATACGAAAATTTTATCCTGCCTCATTTATATCAGTACAAGGAATCGAAGTTAGCTTATAAAAAAATATTTACTCATGAATCGGGCAAGGTTTTTTTTTTTCCCAAAAGTAAAGGCACTGTTCGCTTTATTTTGGACTGTGATCGACAATTCATGTATGTGTCAATATCTCAAAAACCAACGATTTTCTACCAAAGTCAGATTCTGATATTCTTTTCCGTCGTGAGTTGGCCTATCAACCCTCCGTTGGATAACGTTGACTTTATCCAAACTGGGATCGAATAAAAAGCTCGACTATCCGAAATGAGTTTGACATCGAACCCTCGCTACTCTCCATAGAAAAGTCGCAAATGAGGTGGCTGTGCCACCAGAGGCGTGTACTTACTCTTCTAAAATATCATTTATATTGGATTATATATGAAATTATTGCAAAAAATAAATCTACACTTTCAAAAATACGCGAAAAGTTCTGCTTGTCGCACATCCGCGAGCGCCTTACGTCCTTCTATAACGTGTCAAAAGCAGTAACTGCATATGCCCAAACGCCACCAACGTCAGAGTAGATTATTCTATGTTCACTAGACTACACAACATTTATGTATGCATAAACGGTGTGAGCTGTGTGCGCTTTTATGTAGCTCATTTGTGTTAAGAGTATCGTAGTATCTTTGTTATTGTCTAGGCAGTGTTTTTACAGAACAAATGCCTCATCACCTGTTGGTACCCCTATCTCTATTATCAATTAATTCGTTGTTTTTCCTACTGTCTACCCTATAAAAAACTCTGTGCCCGCCACTGTTGGCCACGTACAAGTCAAATTATTTCATATGAAATGCAAAATATAACCCATACTATAATATGTATGATTTTTTTTGTTTAAGTTTTTTGGGGCAGTGTTTAAAATAGGTATATTAATTTAGGTGCTGAGCAAGCTCGTATATTTATGATAAAGTGCAAAGTTTTCGTGCCTCTGGGACACTTGCGGCACGGTGGCACTTTGGCGTAGGGGGAGACGAAAGGGGCATTTTTAAACGGGGGAGAAACGGAGCACTTTCGAACGGGGGGAGGAATGGGGCACTACTGAACAGGGTTTAGGTTTGGCACCCTTCAGGAAGAGGGTTGAGGCACTCGAGGGGGGTTCATTAATAACATCGTGCGCACCGCTGAAAGGCCCCGCTCGGTGACGACGAGACATATACAAAGAATGCTCGCGAATGGGTAAAAAATGTAAGAATGTTCCTTTTTCACGAATGATAATCGCTGATAACACTCTCTCTCTCTCCGCATTTATTTGTATATCCACACTCACAAATAAGGAAAAGCTAGGGCAAATGTCATATCAAAAGGGCAACGTTTCCGCACTCGCTACCTTATTCAGTTGAATATCTAAATGCTTTTGCGTATGTTCTGTTTCAGCATTAAGGCCAGAAAATAGCGTTCCCCGGTAGAAAGGCGACATGTCAGTTAGATACATATTCCATCCGTTTGTAAGTTTATTCTAAGTCTTCATATTCCCATACATAAAAAAAACAGTATTAATTGTCTGTAATGTTCATTATTTGATAGAAAACGAGTTCTACCTACTAAGGTTAAGGTGTTTTAAACTTTTGTCACATTTGACACTGTCTTTAAGTCCCGATTTTCGGTCCGTTTCCTCTTTTGAACAACTCGTGACCGTCTGAAAAGCATAACCATCATATTGTTATGCTTGTCAACTGATCACAAGTTGTTCAAAAAACAAAATGGCGCAAACCGTTGGATTGTGACGAGAGTTTTAAACACGCCAGCCTAAGAAAAGCGTTTTTCTAATTTTCAATAAAATTCATTAATAACATTCTGCAGAAGGTTATTTTTTATATACCCGTATAAGAAGGCTAAGGCACATCATACTTGTTTACATTTTCATGATGATAAAAATAAATTGATGATTTTTTTAGTGCCGTTTTTGTTAAACAAAAACCCTACTAGGGCGTTTCAAAATGTCAACATATCTTTACAAAGTTTATTTTTTGTAAAAAGATTTTCAGAAATCTGGTACGGCGCTCGTAATACTGCTGAACTGTGTTTTTTCGCCCTCTAGCATAACACAAGTCACCAGTTGTCATTAAATGTAATTAGGAATATAATGGTAGTTTTTTTTTTTTTTTTTACAATAACTCCACACAGGAGGCCTCGAGGGAAATAATTTCCCTCAGGGCCTATGTTATCTTTGGGGATGCTGGGGGGAGGGTTTTTTTGAGGAAAGGAAGGATTAAACTTGGGTCTTGAAGAGACTCATGTTGAAGGAGGGAGGAAACACAGAGGCCGGCAAATCGTTCCATAACCGAGCTGTTGAACATAAAAACGAGTCGTAATAATGTTTAATTTATATTGGGTAATTTTGTGATTATTCACCCCAAATTTGAATTTAACTCTAATAGCTTTAAATATTATATTTGCTTGGATAATCTATTCAGGGGTTCGACTTCCTTGGATTCCTTTCAATTTACTCCCACGGTGGTATGTAAATAATGTAAACAACTTTACCATTCAAATTAATCAAAATTATTATAGAAACGACATTACAACACCACAACATTCTAAAAGCTTTATTAATTAAACCAAATTTCACGTGTTATAACTTTAACTTAGTCGCATAATAATAATAAATATTACTGTTCAAAATGTGAGTCTACAATATTAAACACCTTCAAATTGAATATTTCAGATTTTTGCATTCAAGACGATTTTTCGATGTAAGTCTTATATTAATTTTAAATGCTTTATTCTGAAACCGAAAACAAATAAAAAAAAAGGTATTTTTTGCGAAATTCTTTGAATTGGGTACTTAACCAAACCCAATTCTCACTAAACAAAAGTCCGTCTAGAAAAGCTCTCAATTAATGAATCTTAACTCATTCCTTCTACGCGGTTTAATTCGAATAGGTTGCTTTCCAGATGAGACAAAAGATAATATCCAACAACGGATGATACAAAAAAAGTGGACAGATGCTGTGTGTTTACATTAGTCTCCTTCAGTATTCATTGAGGGAACATTTTCTATGAGCTTTTTATCTATTCAAATTCTGGAGGCCTGTTACGAAGAGGTATACTTAAACCTTATCAAATAATATGAAAGATCACAAAACATCTAAGATATATCTTAAATATGATGGCTAAAACTGAAAAGCTACAAGATAGTTTTAAACGCGAATATGGTTCATATTACCCAATTTATTTATCTTAAGTTAGATCGTGTTCTAATATGAAAGATTAAATATATATATATATATATATATATATATATACTGACACGATTATTTCAAACATATTTTTCTAAAGAAATTTTATAAATTGAAAATTTAAAAAATATTGGGTTACAAAAATTAAACATATAATATACCGATATTAATGGTTATGGCAAACAAATTTTGAGATTTCTAGTGAAATTTTATTATATAGTTGGACGGACCGGTACATGAGAGATTTTTGTGTGCTTGATTTTTTCTTGTTGGCAATGTAATTAATTTTGCATTTCTCGTCCCATGTCCGTGTATCTAATAATTATAATTCCTTTAAATTCTTTAGACATCATCCCAATAATAGTTTTATGTATAAAAATATAAACTTTAAAATATATTGTTTGCTTTACCGTCATAAAAACAAGTTTTTTTAAATTATATTCTGAATATAAATCGTGCTATTTCTTTATACTCGTAGAAGTGACGGATAATCGAGATATACTCGTACATGTACGAGTATAAACGATCGAAACACTGTCATAATCTACAGCAAACGAATGATTCTTAGAATTAACCGCTAGTTTTTCTCAAGAACCGTCATCGTTTTAGTAGGGGTATTTTTAAGTTTGTAGATTTTGAACAGCAATAATACTTTGATTTTTTACAGCACCATTTTAGTGGAACATCATCGCAGGGCGATTTACAATGAATCGAACAGAATTAAAATGTGAATTTGATTTTTTTTTAAACTTTTAATTTAAAATCAATCACGTACAACAAGCGACTCACCTATAATTATTATAAATAATATATACGTACTACAACGAGTGAAACCCATTGATCTGTTGGTACAATAGAAATCTCTATAATTATACTTAGTAATCAGAAATTGTATGAGATTAGAAGAATTAATATATTTAATCATAAAAAGCATTTTCTTTGTGGCTTGCCATAATTATAACAATTTAAATACATAACTTTGTTTTAACCAGTTTCGGAAGCACCCTTCTATATAATATTAAAACTGACATCAAACAAAATATAATTACCGATAGACATATTAAGGTGTTGGAGTGGGAGGGTTACCAAAGGGAAGGGGGGTAGGTAAAAGGTGTACAGAATGAACAGAGCGGTTATTAATATTGTAATTGTTCAAATTGTAATAGTTAATACATTATTCAGAAGATAAAGAAAACATACAAACCAAAAAAAGTTCTAAAATGGTTTTCCATTTCGCTCATCACCATTTTAGAAACGAAAATATGGACTATGTGAAATAATGATCCGAAATGTTTTTACTGTAATAATGAAAGCATAAATTCATTTTGCAGAACATGTGAAGTTATTGTATTATTAGTGTGTTCGTGGAAACATAGCAGTGAACTTATGAAAATCTTAAAAGAATCTTGTAACATAAAATAAACTTCGCAGACAACAATGTGTTTCTTTGCACACGTTGAAATGCCGAAATGCCCGAGGGCGTATTCTATGAGAGGTAAGAATGCTGGAATGAAAAATGAATGGGAACTCGGGGATGTTCCGCGGGTCATGTAAACCTGAAAATACGTAGGTGAATATACAAGAAACATAAATATTATTTAACAAATGATAGAGACTACCAACAACATGTTAGACTAACGAGCCAAATTGGAGATGGTTTGAGAGAACGAACATGCAACCTTTTCTAACACGAAATCGAGTGTAGGGATTTTTATTTCATATAAATTTGCTGATAGTAAACCCAGCTCCGACAGGATTTCAACACTATTTATTCTATAATTATTGTTAAAAAATCGGTAAAAATGAATAATAACCATTTACTAAATAATATTTTTTTTAAACATATAGTCTTATCTTAAACATATTTCCGTTCACATCCAACTCTCCTTCCCCACAAACAATCCATCACCTTACTTGACGTTCTGTTACCTTTTTTGTCTTTCATGGTTTTTCCCATCGTCCAATAATTAGATACATTGGTATATTTCTTGTGTTTTATTTTTATGTGTTTGTCTCCCTCTTAATATTGTATCTCTCTTTTTCCTATTTTCACCACTATATATACATGCACATTCCTGTTATTTCATTAGTATATTTCAAGTCCTGAAGATAATTTAGTCAAATCGAAACTAGTCGACGTGATTATACAAAAATAAAAGTGGATTCAAATAAAGTGTATTTTCATTTAATTCACTATTTATTCTTATTGAAAAATTGGAAAGTAAAGTACAAACAATATGACTTCTTCGTGATAGTTAAATGAATAATTCAAAGCTATGTAGATAATGTTGAAAATGACGTTGCTGGCTGAAAGTATTTACGTTGTCCTGGAAATTTCAGATAGAAAAACCTATGAAAATTTCATGATGCCAGAGCTCACCGTTAGGTTTTTTTTTCAGTTTGAGAGCTTTATTATAGTTTAAGCAGAGATACACGAAGGGCGTTAAGTTACATTATTGAACATGATTTAATTAGCTATTAACAATATTCACTGAATCCAATTATAATATCGTCGTTGGCCATCGATTACCGGTAAACCAAAAATCTAACGTTACTTTGTTACCGCAAAAAGCATCAAAGTTAACGCATCACTTGTTAGTGAAGCCTAAAATAGCTATAGCGACCAGTTTTTTCAAACTATAATTCAACTATCTTTACTACCCGCCTTCGCCTGAGATTCGGATTGAAACGTATGATACAAAAATATAATTATGCAGCATTGTTTTATAACAGTTAATGAGAAAAAACCATGTGATGTGAAAACATTTACGCTGGCCTTAAAATTAAAGGCAGAAATTGTGCAACTTTCTTTACTTTATTTATTTTGTTACTTGGACAAATAGCTAATTAAAGAGATGCACAGACAAGAATACCATCTATCTATGTGTAGCGAAGAAACTCCGTGTGTGGTATGAGTACAACAAGAATAAAATAAATTCCAGTATTTGCGTCGCAATTATTTTTCGCTCGGTGTTAGACTGGGGTCTTGTTCGCCAACTGCCATCAACCCTTTCGAAAAGCTCAATTTGCTCACGTGCAAGATGGAATTAGTTCTATAACAAGGGAGAAACTTCCCCAACGCTTAATGACTTGAGAATCTTCTTTGCGTGAACGATTTTATGAATGTAAGGACTGTGTTGCCTCATTTAGATACTTTGCTTCTATACACGGTAGTAAGTATACTCGTATGTATGGGTGATTAGGTTTCGGAAGACGTCCCTAATTCTCTAACAATTATAACACGTATGTCATGTCATATTTATCTGAAAATTGTAATATAAAAATATGAAAATGTGTCAAGTAAAATGATCACATTTTTTTAAATCTCATTAGCGTTGAGTATTTTTGGTTTATTTTTAATTCCCGGTTTGTCAGAAACGTAACCGCAGAATTCTACCGAAATTGGTCGTTAAAATAAAATACAGTTTGGGTGTCAATTATAAAACTCTGATTCCGAAAATTATTAATGAGGCTATTTTTGTAACCTGTTTTTTTTATTCCAAAAATATTTTTTATAATCTCGGATAGTGACTAAAAACGGTAGACTGTGAGACAACTCTGGAAAATATAGCATTCTACCGATATATTTATTTTCACATTAACACTTATAATGTGTTTAGTGTAGCCATTAAAGGATGTTAACAATGTACACAGAACATCGATGGTATGTGAGCCGTCGATTTATTAATTATGATTTAATTGAAAAATAATTATTTGTTTACTTTTGAGACTGCGTATTTCGCCAACGCTTCGAACAGCCTTGCAGTGTCCGCCATCAAGAAGATGTACTGTGTAGAAAAATGTGAGTTCATTTGCGTAACAATTATACCATGGCACAGTTGTTAATCCTCGTTAGTGTGGGCGACAGCAAAAATAAAAATAAAACCTCGTCCCTATTAACTTGATTGGGTAAATTGTGAGATTGTAAATTGAAATCACGTCTGTAATAAGGTGAGCTCGAAGCTTTTAGTAATAAAAAAGAGTCTTATTTAAAAAAAGTAAATGTGTCACTTATTTTATAACGATTCAATTAAGTTCTCTGAAAATCAGTGACATAGTTTTTATTACTCGACTTTTCGAATTGAAATCTCGGATTGAAAATCTGTGATTACGTCTTCATTCGATTCAAGCTCAGATTGCTTTAGCAGCTTTCAATAAATGTCACAACATCAAGTGTTTTCTTTTTCATTGTACGGCGTAGTAAACAAAGAGCTTTGCAATCCATCATTCGTATCGGAGATTGGGCACGAACCGAACGCCCAGAAGTTCAACTCGACCTTAAGTGGGGTACACCGAACTGGAAACTGGAGCGATTTAAAGCAACACTCTCAAGGGTAGACACGCCTTGACCCCGTTCATTATTAATTGGGCTCCCTTGCATAGAAAATATTAAATATGGAATCGGCACGCTAAATCGGAAATCACATGGTACAATCTTCGGGCAATCGGTTTTAATTTGTGGCTTGATGCGTTATCGAATCTCACATCTATCGAGTGCCAACTTTCCAGCCAAGGAGCTTAGCTTCTGTCAGATGCATGCACCTGTTAATAATTCACGCTTTGGGGCTTTCTGGGTTGCCCTCATTCGAAATTACAATCATCCTTTCAGTGGGAGTTCTTGACATTTTGTTCTATATTCCTAACGTACATATTTTTACAATCTAAGAAAATAGTAAAGTTGTAAAAGTACATTATTCAGCGATACGTAGCTTTTGATACGTCAATTTCCGTGGCTTCGTCAGAGCGGGTGAAAACTAAAAAAGGTTACTTCTGGTTTATATCGACCCTGACAAAGGAAACATTGTGCCGAAATGGGTTTGCGGTTTCATGTAAATAAAACAATGTACCTAACAATATAGTTTCAATTAATTATATTGTCGTGTCGCATACGGTTATAAACACAGGTTTGTGGTAAACCTTACAAAATGACTAATAATTCACCATTTCACGTAGAATTTTCTAATCAATCGACTAAAATAAGGACGTCGACTAGTTAATATTTACATCAGTGAATATAGAACAAAATATTTTCTTTTAATGTGTCTTATCTGTTGATCGTTGCTAGTGGTTATTTTTGCTTGATGAGAGGGTTGGCGTTGATTAAAAACGTTGAATTTAACTAATTTTAAGGTCACCATGAGATGGTATCAGCGTAGCTATGGAAAAAAATAAAATAAAAACCTCCCTTACGGCGAACAATCAGCTACGAATATTCAAAGAAATTGAGCGCGACGAAACGAAAGGAAACTGAAGGGTGAAAAATGAGACGTCACGTATGCAAAATATTTTTACTTAAAGCTCAGAAAGAAGTTCCAAGAATTTATGATGTACGTTTTTATTTTTATAAACAGGTTTTTACGGGCATAATTGAAGGGTGGGTGTTTAGGGTGATTGAAAATGACATGGCATTAAAAAACAAACCGTTTATAGGATGGATTTAAAGAAAAATACCCAAAAATTAATTCGTTTATGATCAGGAAAGTAATAACCTGATGAATCATAAAGTACCGCGTAGTGCCATGTTATCCTGGTACATTATTATGGTATTTGACCACCCTACCATAAAATGATGGAATAACTCGTGGCTTTATAAAACAACTTCAAATATGTGTCAAAGTACGTACTTACATTTGTTTACACGTATTTTAAAGGGGGTGAGTTTTCTAAGATCTTTAAATAAACGTGATTTTAATTAAATTAATTAGACGATAACTATATTTGACCATCGACTATGTACCTAATACCAATGTTAAAAGATTTTAATACCAAGTATTTGTTTAAAAAAAACAAAAGCAAAACTTGTAAAAAATAACAATGATACCATTTCTCAGTAATACACGAAAATCGAAAGTAGTTTGTTTTTTTAAGCCAAAACCCGTATCAAGGCCGTCTGAAATACAAGCAGCTTGAATGAAATAAGTTTAAAACAGGTGTAAGGGGGCCCACACATCAAACTGAATAACAATGCAGGCGATTCTCGATACAGCTCCGTAGAAGGCAAACATAGTCAATCGATCAAATAGAGAAGGTAAACACACCGTATTTACAAAGTAAACTAGGAAATTTACTAGGCCTCGACAAAAAGACACCTTTGTGGGTATTTTTCTACGTTGATTAATAGTGTATTTCCTTACAGTTGGCCCGTCAAAACTAATGAAAGGGTAGGTAAAAATAAATAGGCATTTGACACACTCACTTACTCGTACATAGGAAAATGCCAAAATCGATAGTGTGGTTTGATCGAAATATTGCCCCAAATGGTAACTGACAGTTAATGTGTGCCTTCCCCTAAAATTTGCATAAGGTAAGGTTATTCTCCCTAGAACATCATATCTTTTATAATTTGGGTCCATCGAAAACCCATTATACATAAAATTATATTTGATGAACGGTTTAAATTCACATTATAAAATTGTGCATTCGTGGAGGCGCTCGTCAATCAATAAGTTTGACACAAATAGTGAAGTAAATTCGCTTCTAATATATTTAATACTAGGAGCACTTAAGAAGTACGGTTGAATCTCTCTGCCTTGGTCACGTGAATGTCGCCCACGATGATTACCATAATTGAGGAGTCACTCCTCTCTGCCACACTTCTGTACTCCCAATACCGTTATATTGAGCCAGCGCTAGCAATGACCTACGCGAGAGCGTAAATACAGATGACGCGGGGCTTCCCCGTAAAATAATAAATAGATTTCATTGAATCTTTACGACTTTGAAATCATTATGGATCGTGAGTTTTTTTTTCTATAGTGATTACCGCACGAGAGACCCATCTTCCTCTGGGATTCCTGAGACCTCTGGATTCGTAGTCGAGCGTCTTACCACTCGACCGCGCAGGCCGTCTACGTAATTGAATCTTTTTACGGAGAGTAATTTCAGTAATCAATAGAAATCAGAAGGGGAAAATAACACAAACTAAACAACATTTTAAATATACCTATGTAATACATATTGTTGTATTCAAAGCGTTTTCGGCGTTCTAATGAACACAACTTGTATTGTCTTTATTGCTTGTGAAATTAAACTAAAACGCAAAAGAAGTTTTATACACGGATAAGATAAATGATAAAAGAGTAGAATTTCACGACAGTTGGGCTGGTTGTTACAATTTAGACATATTTATACGTAAAATAAACAGTGACACGGTGTCAAAATAATTTAAAAGAAAATATTTATAATCATGACATACCTGGGACGAAAAATAGAATTAAATTAACGTATCAGGGGGAGGAGAGTTAAATAAAATATCTTTCTAGATGTATAAAACAGTTGGTTAATCTGTTTTGGCTATTTGCATGGAGAGTAGGCCTTAATACAAACAAATCCGCACAACTCAAACTCAAAACGTTCAGAAAAACAAATCGTATTCCATGGTTGTCAAAACTTTAAATGATTGTTTACATTACTTTTCCGCCGCCAGTGTGTGGGAGACGCGGCGGAAGGAGCGCCCCCGGTGGGCGGGAAACCGGCCGAAGGAGCCGCGGCAGACTGCGAGACGCTGACTTGAGACAGGGGCGGCTCGCGAGTAGTCCTGCATCAACCTCTAGTGTGCCGGAGGTGCCAATAGTCACCGGGCATTCGTCATTGTCTTTTCAAGAGTTTTCATTATTTGCAACCCGTTGTTCGCATTTTTAATGAACCGTGATAGCTTGTCAACAAAATAATCTATCCATAGAGATATTTTGGATTGCGTTAAGTTCGGTACAAGTCGAGAAATAAATATTTGAAGTTTGTTTACGTCAGTGCGGCAGATTTTTTTTTATCAAAATGACATTACTGTTGGTATTTACCGGAAAACCTCATGCAATATAATTTTTATTTGGAAGGAAATATATTAGGCCACCCGAAAATACAATATACCGATAAAAAATTATCACTCAATCAACACAATCAACAAAACATCATTTAAAAAAAAAAAAGTTATTTGATTCCCAAATGCTTGCTTTTTCTAACAGAATCATATTTTTGTGAAAATGTTTACTTAGAGCCGACCGTCACATTTGACATCTTCATAAATTGACGATCAGCGTCATTTTGAATATTGTGACATTTGAAGTGATCCCCGTCAACTGCAGATTTTCGACCCGTCGGCGTTCGGTTAATTTTGGATGAAAATTATACTTGATGGCTTAGTCAACGACTGATCAAACGACCCAACACAAAGTTTGACACACCGCTGTCGGGCCGAGAATCGACGATTAACGGGCACCGTTTGACTGTTTAAAAAAAATTAAAATGACGCAGATCGTCGATTTGTGGCGATATTAAATGTGACGGTCGACCAAACAATTAGCCCTTCGATTATGAAAATATTAATTTTGTGATTTTTATTGTGGTTGCTCGCCCAATTACGTCACTCGGAACTCGTTCTAAGAAAGTAAGCACTAAAATATGGACAACAATTTATAGGTTATCGATAATCCAAAAACACATGTTGGAAATCTTGATATTTATATTTCCTGTTCGTCTAATATTAAGATATTATCACTATAAATCATATTCTAGCAACAACATTTGAGATCTAAAACTCGATAAAATTCATAGAACCGTTAAAAATATTATTTTTATAAGCTATATTGAAAGGAGGAATAATAGTTACCTAACTTATATAAGATCGCATTTTATTATAAAACCCACATCTTTTGGTACCTGTTTTTTGTATTGTTTCTGTAGTACATTGCTTGTATTCCCATCATTTTAATGAAAATGAAACAATAACTTTGTACAATTATTTTCTTCGTATTTTCCTTCTATTCTTCTTTTTACCGTCTTTACAAATATAACTTGTTTATGATTAATTTCCTTTCACCCTCCTTTTTTTTTAAATGTTCTAGTTGTCATTGAAACATAATTACATAGCATAATTAATGAAAGTGGTAATGTAAGAATAATCCAAAATTAATATCAGCTTCATCAGACATGAGTTTACCGGAATAAGCATTACTGTTAACCGGCAGAGCCATCCGCCCCTGCCACAAGGGCGGGGAGCAGGAGAATCGAGGAGGTGGAAAACCACGTACTAGGAGAGGTAGCAGAACCGAGAGAATCGGGGTAGGCGGACACGAGAGATCGATACGGTCCCGCCCCCACCCTCGGGTGGCTGGGGCGGATAGGTCCAACGTAATGCCTTAATAAGTGGAAGGTTTAAGACCGCATCGCTGCCGGACAACACTGATACACGTTTGGCAGGATTAACTACGTGGCTGCGAAGCCTGAGTATGTTCTATACAGATGTTCGGCACAATTTAACTAAGTACTATTATAGGCTGTTGTTTTCCAATTTCACGTCATCGAATGAAAAATATACGTGCTCTAAAGTTAAGGTCATTTTGTACAAACATATGTTTGATACGGATGTCCAACACAATTTAGTTAAGTACTAACTTACGCACTACTCTTTCTTTACAGGCTGATGTTTACAAATTTACAAAATCTAGTGAGAGAAAATCCATTCGTACGTGTCCAAAAGTTGAAGTTACTTTATACAAACATACACGCCGCATAAAAGTTCTAAAACCTCATTTAAATACGATCTAACTTCGTACAGCAAGATGTAAAGCGTTGAAATCAAACGTCTACCATTTTGTAAAAGTACCTAATCGTTTACTGTTTTGGATGTTTGCTTTAGAAAACGATAATTTATTTTTTAATATTTAGGTGATACATTGGTATATTATTTGTTACGCGTGACAGCTATTTTGTCTTCCGTTTGGTGGATTTATTTTACTGTTCTTGCTATTTATACATAAATTAGATGAAGGGCTAGTAACGAAAAGAGTCGAACTTTGTCAGGCACTTTCTAAGTTTGTTTTTCAAAATTATTTGCTGACGGTGAACAGAATACAGTGACATAATGACTAGCTTTGAAATATCCATTCAACTGCGTAAAAATAAGTCTAAACGCCACACAGTTTATTAAATATTTTTCTATTTTTTAATAAGAATGTTTAAACTCGATAGCTAATAATTTAATTGTTGTAGTTAAGCGAAAAAATCATTGGTTATTAGTGTTATTACATTATTTACAGTGAATATAATTTAAAAAAACCACCTGACAACATTCAGCATTGAAAAATAAAATAGCAAACTTGTTTGTAATTGAATCAAATAATGAACAAATTAATTTTGGTTCTTTTGTATAGCGAGTAATTTCAAGCATATTAAGGATAAAAACGGTACTGAAAAAGTTGTTAGCGAAAAAGTAAATGAGCCCGTTTCCCTAATAGAACATAAATTTTCCGTATTATAGTCTTCAAGTGGATTAACAGACCTCTAGCCGGGAAAACAGTAGAAAACAAAGTGAATACGTTTCCTTTTAGCACTTTTAAATTAATAATTGTGTGCAACATGTTGCGTTTATTTTAAGTGTAAGCTTTGTTATAAAAACGTTATGATTTATGGAAATACCTTACCAATATTGACAATACCTTTCATAAAAAACTGAGCGAAAGAAAAAACAAATTTATAATAAGGTAGGCCTAAGTTTCATCTGTAAACTCAATTAAATTAATTAAGACTTAGGCTCCTGTTATGCATATAACAGCTTTCTAACCTTCCCAATTTTCCTCTTCCTCTTCCCCATCTCCTTCCCCTCCCTACTACCTTCAGCCTCAAAGCATACTCCAATTGGGGATGCCATAGTCTCACTAGCTCTAGACGGTTGGGACTCTTGTGCGGTATTCACTATAAAAGCGCCTTGAGGAGGATTTTTCACAAAAATGATGCTATAAAAATTATCCATATATTATTAGAATTTTGAAGTTATTACAGATTAAGTTGAAAATAATAATATGGTAGATTACGTCAATACAAGCATTTTATTCTTCATTATATTTATTAGGTAGAAGAAAGGGTGGTATCATGGCCCCCTGGTGACAATGTGGCCCCCCCAGCGAATTTTGTAGAACGCCATATAGGAATTCTTATGTGAATTACGTTCCCCTATGAGGGGCAATTCCAGCAGAGCAAGTTTGGACCAGTCTTCGCACAGATAGCGCTAGTATCGGCTCAATCTGTCAGTCACACGTGCGACGAATTTTTTTCTCTCCAACAAAATAAATAATTTCTGCGGAATCGAAAACATTTGGAGGCTGTTGCAGCGATACATCGACTGACAAAGGAACGCGGCATAGGTATTTCCAGGTAAGTTTGCACAATTCAAACTACTTAACATTTTTTTGAAAATCTTGTTTGTAAACAATCAGGCCCCCTAAGATGGAGTATAATGTGGCCTCATGGGGCCACTTGCGACCATTTAAATTGAAACATTTTTTTCCGGGTGATTTCATCGCAGCAGAGCACGATGTAACGCCGTCATGGAACCCATCTCAACTCCTGATGTTCATAATCAGCCAATTACAGCCGACATCTTCGGAGTAGTACCTTACTCACCGCCGAACAGTGCTTTTGTAACCGCTACTCTCATTACCGGATCACCGTACTAGTCAGACATAGAAGTTAGTGCGCAAACACACCATTAGTTATTTTAGATTCAACGTGACATTTTAACGTACTGCATGAAAAGCTTTTAAACTTCCAGGAGCGCTCGCTCGGAGTAATTCGATATAAAAATTTCATCCGACATTCAACAGAGTGACCCGAAATTACAAAAAAGATATATCAAAGCGCACGTTCATTAAAGAGCTAATACAATTACGAGGGTCCCGCTGAGAATTAATTAAGTTCTGGGTATTATACAGAATTTTACGAGATTAAGCAAAAATATGAATAGAACTTGTGACGATTTATGATGACTGCTCCTTGGAGCCGTGTCTCGAATGCGTATAAAGTAAAGCATTTTTCCATGTCCGTATCGCGCAAGTGCTCGCGGAAGCAATGTTTAGTACCCCGGGGAAAACGGGGCAGCCCCAGGGCGAAATAATTTTTCCAACAAACCGCGCAGAACAGTCAAGGTGGGTTGTTTTAAATTAAATTGCGACCGTAGTTTTTCACTCAGGGAATAAAGTAAAGTGAACACTTCGACAAAAACTTGGATACATTTACCACGAAACAGGCTTACTAAATTTTCATCATCTTAGATTGTTCGTTACATTATATTGTTTACACTGTAAACAAATGTTTGTTTGCGTGTTCTAATGAACAAACTGAGCAATGCCCACATAGGATCGCCCCTGAGCTACATAATATTCGCCGTAGAATAGTTGGGGAAATGCCCCCACCCCACTTTATCTCCTCAGGGAAAGCTTCCTTTAAAAAAAAACCTACAAACAGCAGAGGCCTAGAGTGACAGGGGAAAGAGAGAACATGCGATATTATAGGAAATACGATATTAGAAAGAAGGTGAAACCATTTATCTGTCTCGGGAATTGATGGATTGCCAAGTCTCGTCTTACTTCTTAAGCCTTTAGATGAATTTTACGTGCGGGTGAGATACGTCTGATTTTAAGACAGGAGTACATATTTGCAAAAATCAAATGTTAAGTTATGATAAAGTATCGATCCTAATGGTTGAATTCAATTTAATAGTTTAAAAAAAATTACTGTATATTCATTAAATTTAAATTCAGTACAGTTTTATAGAAGCTTACGTTAATTACTTCAGTGTCCATTTGAATTTACGAGGTCACCTTTTGGAATAAATCAATATTACAAATTCCTCGAGGACAATGCGTCAAGCTGTCTACGTATGCCAAAAATAATGAATAAAGTGACTAACCATAAATTTACGCGTCGAGAAAATGGAACATAAAACCTTTCCTAATTCCTCTTAAAAAATACATACTCGGTTTGAGGTATAAATAGCTTGTAGGGGAAATATAACATACAGATGAACAACGGTTAGGGTTTAGTCAATAATCGATGGGGACTTAAAATGGGTTTCGTTGTAAAATGGCCATTTATTATCAAAGACGATTACAGTTTGGTTTCGATGGAGAAATACAGTAATACAAAATTTATAATGTCTCTTTTCCGGACAGTCCGGATCTAAACGGACAAAGAGGCAAATGATTGCGTAATTTGGGGTCATGCCTTGGAGATATTTAAATAATACATAATATCAAACTGTAGATGGCGTAACCAGAAGACGTAGATCAGATGGGGGAAACGTAAGAAACTTCCGTCGGTTACATAATACGGTACCCGTAATGGTAAGTACCTACCTAAAGCCATTTTGTAATTAAGGTACAAGCAAACAAAACACGTGATATACGAACAGAATGTAATTAACGTTTTCGACAGGAGGAAAACAGATAAGAGATTAATAATATTGTAGTTACAAGAGAGATCAGAAGCCCGGAAGTCTAAGGAAAACTTACAAGAACATCAAAATATGACGTAGATAAGGAGCTTAGGAAACAAAATAAGCTTTTATCCACGTAAAGGCACCCGTTGAAAACACTTTATAATGGTTTCTGCGCATAAAAGCTGTGAATTTAATCCGAAATTAAGCTCGGCACAGGCAAGCGTGAAAAATAGAAAGCAGGTCGGTAAAGAGTTCATAGAAAACAAAATAAAGGCAACGCGATATTAAAGCTCGGTCACTCTGAAATCCTTAATATAAATCATCTGCCAACGTTAAAGTGGCCGCAAATTTAAATATAAGAAAAAATAAATAAATGATTGTAACTAGAACTGTCAAATACAGTGGGGAAGGCTTTTATTTAGGATTAAAGTTTTCTTAGACAAACCTTTCTAACCCAAATCCCGATGCGGAAACTAACAGATTCGCATGTGGTGGAACATTCAAAAGAAGAAAACCAATCGTACGGAAAGGAGAAAATAATAATTTCAGCATCCCTACTTTGTTCACGCGACCTTGATTATTGTTTTCAGGACCGTTTATAGAAACTGTATTTATTCCCAACGTTGAAATTATTCACATTTTTCAAAAATGCATGCAACTTTTAATCAACTATTTTTTAAATACCTTATTAAGAAGACTTAATAGATGAAGGCTTGTCGGGTCACCTTTTAATAATTTATTTGTCCGATTAAAAAAATAGTGGCACTTTAAAGTATCACACGTGCGAACTTTAATACGAAGCTCAATAATACCTTAACATTCCGTTTTTGAATGTTATTAAAATAATTTAAGTAGATATCACCTCGGGATTCGCGTCTGTTGGGAAATTCTGAATGAGTGTAGAACTTACCTGAAACAAACAAAAAGAAAAATAAATATTGGCATTAAGGAAACATCTCTTATTTCTGGCCATTTTATTTAAACGAAGAAAACATTCGGCATAAAGAAAGGACAAACCCTAGTATAAACACGGTTAACTCAATTGGAAACGAGTCGACTCAAGTACTTCAATCAATGGAATAAAAAAGGGAAATAAAACTTTTCAATTATATTACTAGCTCAAGTTTAACAGAGTTACAATTGTGTTCGGATAGAACAAGGTTCACAATTATAAAGTTGAATAATAAGAACCTAATATTTTTATGTTATGTGTATTTTCTATTTTCATGTTCTTTGAAGATTGTTAATATCCTTTAGTAATTTATAATCAAGGCTTGTTCAATGAACATAATCAAATGTGAAGTCACAATCACGTGGCAAAATCGCTTAGAGTAGTTTATGACAAATCCTTTGTGCAGAGCAATGAAACGATCTAACGCTAGCCTTAATGACGACACACAGGCCCTTTAGAGCACAAACGAGTTGCTGTTCCTTTATGCACTCGCTTGCTCTAACAACGTGGAGAATATACGCTATAGCAGCACTTCCATATTATATTTTGCATGGGAGAAATAACTGTGGATGTTTTAACAAGTGAAGTTTAATACGTAAAAAAATTCCCAAATCATTATCACATTATTACGAGTTCTAATTGTAATCCATCAAAGGTTTTAACGCATAGTTGAGTTGTACTGTTGGATCGCATTTCCTATTGAGGAAAACGACCCGATCTTTAAAAGAGACTTTAAACGGGTGTGCGTAAAATATTGAAAATGAAGGAAATACGAGTGACTCCATTTTCTTATAAGATTACATCCAATAAGATAATGAATGATAATGATCCCTAAACTCAATACAACAATGGCACAACATCATTATTCTTACTCGGCAATTGAGATTTTTAACGAGCTTCCTAAAAGACATAATAGATGCAAATAACTACGAAAATTGCAAACAAAAACTAAAAATAAACTTTACATAAAAATATTTTTAAATGTTTATATTGATATTATATATTTTTTAATGATTAAAATTTAAACATTATATAAGTACCACATGGTAGTACTCCCTCTTATATATATCGAAATAAAAAAATCTTAAGTGGGTACCTACTTGCGTTTTCAATTTTGAAAATATTCTACCCAAGCAAAACTTTGTCTGTGAAATATGTGATCTGTGGCTAACCAGAGTGGTATATCTATGGGCTAACCTCAATACAACATGGCGGGTTCAATGTTTTTCATACAAATTTCAAAACGTTATAGCAACAGTTTTACATATTGGATTTCATTCAAACTACTCTCTAAACCTTCCCGTCACTAATAAGAACAAACTGTTTGGGCGAAATCGGTCGAGTAATTTTAAAGAAAATCTAGGGCAGACAGACATTTTTTAATTTTTATATATAGAGAAGAAGAAGATTACCTACTGTTAGTATTGAGTAAAAATGTTTATTATGTACAATTAATTCAATAAATAAAAAAAGAAGAAAGCAAAATGCGATAAAATGAAAATAATATTAGGTTTCGCACAACGTTAACGATTCACGGTTGCATTTTCATTTTCTTGAAGTCGTTTTAGTATTAAACGCTAACCTTCTGTTCGCACTTCTTCGGTTACGTTCCAGCCGCTGAAAGCTCCGTTAATACCCTCACTTTCTATTGCATGCATCGTTTACGAGAAAGAGGGAGATGTTACGACGGAGCTTTCAGTGGTATACTTATATATACGCCGAAGACTTGACCCGCCGTGAGCCAACAGCGTTTATGAGAGCACTTGCCTCCCGTATTTTGCCCGCTAAAGGGTATTTGGTTTCCCGCTAGCAGTGGCGGAGATTCAATTTTTATACCCCCCGTAAAAAAATACAAATATTCTAGATAATTTCATTTTATAACCTAGTTAGTTCCGTGAAAATTTATTGACTATTAACATCTGGCAATATTACCTAAAAAATATTATTATTTCAAGTCACAGTGTGTACCAGACGTTATGTCAGCACATTGACTATAAATTTTGAGGGGCCAGTTTCTTCAAGTCAATCAGCGAAGCGGGCCTGGGTCGGTTGCAGCAAGTCGAAGTTCCAAAGGCGGGAGAAGGCGGACGGGAAGAAGCGGTCAGAAGCGTAGAGTCAGGAGAGATGATGTCGGTAGAGATGCTGGGAGTATTCTACTTTGGACCGGTTTGGGCCCTGTATTTATATCCCCGGCCCAGCATCCGCTGGACCCGGGATTCGGGCGCTCAAAACGCCCGGTTTCTTGCGAGCTCTCCTCTTTGAGAGCTCGTAGCTCCAACTAGCATTTTTCTAGCGGGAAGGCAACATATACCAACATCAGCTCTCTTTATGACCTTTCGTTTCCAATAAACCACTTCTTCCCAGCATTTTTTATTAATCTCAAAGTTTTACAATTTACAAATTACTAGGGGGTTACATAAGGGGTGGTGGTACATGTTTTTGTCTTATAACTACTTAATTAATATAATCACAACATTTTATCTTATACAATTATGTGGTAGGGAATTCAGCCGTCAGATCTGTGTACTTTTATTTATCGTACCGATGACTGAATTCCCGCCAATCTAATTAACAAATTAATACCTAACCATAATTACGCAACAATAAGATTTTGAAATACGCCGAATCTCTGCCTAGCGCTCATTGGCTACGGATCGGTCCATTGACCGGGGCGGCCAGCCTCCGGGCGCTAGAGAGGGATGCGGCGTAAATACTGCCAGCCTAGTAAATCGTTTGACAAACGGCCGGTAGAGCGCCATAAGCTCTCGGCCGTCGCCGGGGAAGGGTCGGAGCTAGCTTGTTGTATCGCTTAGCCTCTGATCGTTGTGGAGTGGGACGTATATAGCGCGTACCCCGCCGCTAGGCACGTCAGATGAGTCCGGCCAAGCGGCGTAAACATAGCTCCCGGGCAGTATTTGCTCGGAAACAACAAAACATGAAATTTTAACATTATTATTTACACTTAATGCTAAAACATATTTAATTATTTATTATCACTCTAATGAGCAGCCGGTGGAGGCTCAAAGCGTCCGATACACAGTGAAAACATGTTTTCACACGCTGTGACAGAAAAGTGTAGGTGTGTAAATATTTTTTTCTTTTAATAAAATTTTAATGCAGTTTGACACATTTATGCATGCAGCAAAAGTAGGAACCAAAGAATAAACTAAATTTTTAATCCATGAATTTTTTGTATCCATAAAATTCGAACTAGTGACGCGACCAATTGGAAAATAAAAAGTGATAAGCTATTTGCATATTTATTTTGTCCCCTGTATTGTGCCACGTAGTTCCGCCACTGCCCGCTAGCTAACAGCGCTATGTGCTCGGCCAGTTTGCACTGCGCTCCCTTACAGAATAGCGGGTAGTAATTGATGCATCCACCGTGTGAAACGTTAGAATGCAAGAAGACCGCGTTGCTTAGCGACGCCGGGGAAGTTTCCTAGGGGATGGAAATTGGCATGTTGCCAGGGGCGGAAAATCTCCCACCCCCTCGCCCTCCCGATCACCCGCGGCTGAGTATATAATCTGTATGTGGGAGATTACGCGAGAAATGTGTTGCGGCCCTTGCGCACACAGGTGCACGCATACGGATACCAGCTTCTCATTTATAATGTATTAACTCCGGCTAAATATGTTCCACTCTCATCTGGTTGGGTACCTAGAACCTAACACAGAGAAGTTCTCGAGTGACGAACTAAATAAAGTTGGCAAAACTTCACTGAAAATATCCAGTGCTCCAATTAACGGAGTTCTGAAAGCCTCGGTGAACTTAAATAAAGGTTCTGGGTAACCGTCAAAGGAATAAGGTGAAATATAGGGTATTTCCGTATAACAATGAGTTCTGATCAAAAACGATTTGCGATTCTCGCGACAATCGGATGACGACATTTTATTATCATCGACAAATCTTACGATATTACGAAAGCCAACTTTATTCAAGTATATATATCTGGGTTGAAAGTTTTTACGTGCCTGGGCCACGGAACTAAATATTAACTGAGCCTTCGAAAGTTCCCCCTGTACCACAGAAAATTTTGTCGATGACGTTAATGAACTCTGAGCAGCGCAAGAGGTGAATTCGTCGCGGTCGTAATAATGAAATAAAACACCGTCTCGTGACTTGTATCTAGTTTAAAAGGCTATAATTGCGAAGGTTGAAAAAAAAATCTAAGTCTGTTACAACACAAACAAAAAACCTCGACCTGGAAACACACAACATTATTTGAAATAGAGTTTTTCCCCCAAGTTTAGGTCAGCCCTCGTATTTGATTTATAGATACGAATTCGAACAGAGGTACACAAAAAATTCTCGATTTACTAAAACAAATAATGACAAAACTTAAGTTGGTTTATGTGCGTTAATTCGATTAGATACTCGCGATTAAACTGGTAGTTAACTTAATGTTCTGTTTTGCAAGTTCGGTAGCAAAATAGAAACAAAAAGTTATCTGTTACTAATGAATTTAGTCAGTTCATTTTGCTTTAATCGAAAATCCGATCCTTAATTGAGATGAGATTCTAAGTTGATGATCAACCCCGTGGTATATTCTCATCAAGGAAGTGGAATTTCAATCCCGATTAAATGTTTTCCCTTATAATTAAAGGAATAAATAGAAATAATCAAATCGTTATTTTCACTAGAACGAACGTACCGCTTTAAACTAAAATTTGTGTGGAATACAGAAAGCAATTTGAATTAAAAATTATGGCTGGGAATAATAGTACAAAAAATATGAATCACTCCAGAACGGCACGATTTTAATTATCAAGAGGGTAACAATGTGGACTTGTGAAGATAAAACTAATGTAGGGAGTTTTAAGAGGGGTGGAATTTAATATGCGTATTTTACACTGGCGTTAGTTTTATAAGAAGAGTGGCGGTTATTTGTCAAAAAATATACTAGAATCGAAAACAAAAACGCTCGTTCATACTTTTAGGACTTATGACAGGATATTATATCTACTTCCTAAACGTGTGGATAAGTATCCCCAAAGTTTTATTTTGTCTTCGGTACCGTGCAGAAAAATAAATAATGCAACGAGATCGAAAAATTACGAAGAAGCGTGTAGGTTATTTGTTGACAGCAAAACTTTCACGAGCAAATATTTCAGGTTTATTTATGCAAATCAAGCAAACATCATTTATCAACTATGAATAATGTCCTTTGTGAGTACGTACGACCGTGTGAGTGTTAACTTTTCATATTTGGAATTGATGTTAATTGAAATTATCAATTGAAAACAAAATAATGTCTTCAAATTCCTACCTACCTATAATAATAATAATAATATTTGGATAATTTGTATAGCGCCGTTTTTGTGAAAAATCACCTCAAGGGCGCTGTACAAATCTTAATTTCTACTTAATATTAATTCTTAGTTTATATAAATATACAGCAACATAGTTTGTGTGTTCATGTGTTTTAGCAGACATTATTTTATATTTGAAATGGGTGAATCAAAGCAACTTTGTTTTCTTGGTAAGTCAATTTACATCCCGTGATTTTTCAAGGGTACCAGTATATATTACATCGTCGCCGAAAAGGCAAAATGGCCGAAGCGCCATTTTTGGAAGTTCACACCAGAGCAATTTAAAGTTTTTTTGATTGTTATACAATAAAATTCACAAGTGCCTGGTTAGATTTTGGAAAACAAAGTTAACTCAGGTAACTCAATGCTCTCACTGAGTTACCTGAAGCTACAAAAGGCTACAAAGTCCCAAACTGTGTTGCTTGAGTCAAGCCTTTTCCCAAATGTATATTTTTGATGGCTGAAAGGCCACAAAAGGTCTTCAGAATCAAACGAGAGTAAGAGCATTTGATTCAGAAAAAAAACTGTACAAAACTGCATACTTTACTCATTTTTGACCAAAGTGTCGCTTAAGCCCTTTTGCCTTTCCAGCGACGATATTGATGATGGCATTTCGGATTGTCATTTGTGGCTTCTCATTCATGAGTATATCCTAAAATGTTCTAGAACTAAGTCAACCCTGGGACGAAAATATCTCAATGGAATTGGTTCCTTTGTTCAACTTACACGTGAATAGACGAAATATAGGTCATAAAACTGGGAAGTTAGTCGAGGAAGAGAATAGCGTCAACGAATCTCATCAAATCTTGGGATCTGCGATGTTCGGCTGTAACTGCCGCAAGAAAGGCAACTGAAAGATTGTATCGAATTATTTAATGTTTCATTTTGATGCTAACGTGGTTTTCCGCCGAAGCAATTTAGACCCAAACGCTAAGACGTAGAATGAGGTAACTAACGGTGAAAGATACAACCATAAACGTCAACTCATATTATTTTAAAAAGAAAAAACTTTGAAACAATATGAGTTAACTTTAAGTATTATTCATTTTACTAACATGTACCAACGAGTATATGAATGATAATACATCTGAAATATTATGTAAAACACTGAAGGACTGTTTGTTTCCTAATCAATAAATTCACGTGTTCTAAGGCCATCGAAAGAGATTACCTCAAATTCCTGAGACACTAATATTAATATGATTAATTATTTTTTTACTGACAACAGTGCGATAAATCATTTTAGTGACGGTAGATTTTTTTTTTAAATGGTTTAGGATTTATTTGATTAAGTGATTGTTCGGAATATGCTCATCGAGTTACAGAAATCAATAGATTTACTCGACCAACCACCAAATTTTATTACGTAAATGCTTTAACAAACCGATGTGACCATTGCATTATTAAGATAAAAACGGGCATATTATTATCCAATTATTGAAACAATATCATCAACATTCAACGAAAAATGAAACAGAAGAAGGCACAAAATAAAAATATTAGGTTGCGACCGAGACATGAACTCGGAACCTCTACTCTATCCGTGAGTAGCGAATCTCTGCCAATTCTTTCTAATTTTGAAACTGATAATTCGTGGTAGAATTCCATTTTAATATGAATCTACGATTAAAAAACCTTTGCAACTTGTTTCAATTTATTTATGTTTTACTAGACCGGTCTCACCTTGCAACTGTCATCATCTCATTCATACCAAAAATTCTTTCTTACATCTTCCTGGCTACTTTTTCCTGTTTTTTCACCAACATCTTTGTAGACGAAATACTACTCGCCTGCTAGTAGTATTTATAATATATTTATATAAGTACCTACACGTAAATTTAAATGACAATAATTTAATACCTAGTTGTATTTCATGGAAAAATCGAGTATGAGGACAATAATTATACCTTGCATACGACGTAGAACGGTGTTGGTAAGGATTGGCAGGAATGATAAAGCACAGCTGGGCGAGTTTGTTATGACACGTTTACGTTGGAAACGCCGGACAAACAAACTACCGTTTCATGTTTGACGCGGGTTAGATCGGGTGATTCAATACCACCCCGGTTCAATGCCGATTCGCCGATAACATCTGCGAGAAAAAGATGTGGTACCTACCCAATCGCATGTAATCTATACGGGAATCTTTCAAATAGCTGGATATTCTGTGCTTTCGGGAAACCACGATCTTCAAGTTGATATTCATACAAATTCTATTCGTTTTCAGTTTCCTTCTCCAAACAAAGAGTTCATATTTTTATACCTAGCTCTTATTATATTCTAAGAATTATAGGAAATAAATACCTTCACACGTTCTACTTACTAATTAATAATAATGAATAGTTAATTTGCAGTGCGCCGTTCCTGCGAAGCATCAAAAGGGCGCTTAACAAAAATAAAACAAAATTTGCAACTTTCAGTAATATTTTTTGTTTATTTTATTAACATGAACCAACTGTAAAAAATTACGTATTTATGAATGTCCGTATGTCAGTCAGCACAATGTATGCACGCAATGCAACGCTTGGCTAGGTAAACAATGAGTACCCCCCCCCCCCCTAGTCATAGACTACCTTCTCTAATAGATATGAAAATGCATTATAATAATTGCCGTATGTTTACAAGTTTTGCTTCGTCGCACCCTAGGAGCTAGAGGAAAATATAGTCAACCCACCTACCCCGGGCATCTCACCCTCCCCTACCTGGTCCAAGTTGTACATAAAAGCATGTCGCTGAATGTTATAACATCTTCCTCTTTCTCTTAAACGATGCACGAAAGAGAGTTTATAACGGAGCTCTTATCGGTAGAACTATGGGGCCAACAATCGACGAGTTGACGAATCGCAAGAAACTAAAAAACGTTATATCTTAAACTTGGAGAAACAATGTATGGAGAGAGAGCTAATTATTTTTACCCAGCCGATAAAAACTTGCGATAAATCACTTTCTCCGGGTTTTTACGTCGTACACCATGAGAGAGAAAGAGACAACAAATATAATACTCCGTTTCTACGTACTGTCACACTAAGATCTTAAACTAACAATTCATTATTTCTAATTTTGTAACTGTTAATTCATGGTGGAATTCCATTTTAATGATTAAATAAAAACAAATTTATAACTTTATTCCACTTTTATTTTTATTTTTGACTGGACCGGTTTCAGCCTATAACGACTATAATGACTAGTCTGAAGATGGCCGTTATAGGCTGAAACCGGTCCAGTCAAAAATAAAAAAAGTGGAATAAAGTTATAAATTTGTTTTTATTTAATCACTAACAATTCATTCCAAAATTGATAATTTTAATAACATTTGACTAGAATCAGTGATTGTCTTGGCTCATGTAAATTAACTTTTGTGTCATTTAAGACTTTCAATATTGAATTCAGGAATTATGTCTCTCTGGAGAGAATGTGTGACTTGGGGATTAGTGGCCATGCTGTAGTTGATTATCGCATGCAACGTGAGCTGGTAAAGCTGACATATTGTGTAAAACACACGCACACAATCCAACACAAGATGATTTTATGAACAACGCACAATGTGACTTGTGGATTAGTGGCCATGCTGTAGTTGATTATCGCATGCAACGTGAGCTGGTAAAGCTGACATCTTGTGTAAAACACACGCACACAATCCAACACAAGATGATTTTATGAACAACGCACAATGTGACTTGTGGATTAGTGGCCATGCTGTAGTTGATTATCGCATGCAACGTGAGCTGGTAAAGCTGACATATTGTGTAAAACACACGCACACAATCCAACACAAGATGATTTTATGAACAATGCACGTTCACTTGAAACACAAGAACGAATAGAGCTTTCAGAGTAGCGAAACAAACTCTTGAAGTAATTGAAATGCTTAGTAAAAAGAACTAAAAATATGTTCTGTATATTAGACATTTTAAAATAAGACACTAGAAACAAAACACTTGGATCTGCAGTGGCCGAGCTGCACCGTTGTTTACAAGCTGGTAAAGCTGACATCTTGTGTAAAACACACGCACACAATCCAACACAAGATGATTTTATGAACAATGCACGTTCACTTGAAACACAAGAACGAATAGAGCTTTCAGAGTAGCGAAACAAACGAGTGAAGTAATTGAAATGCTTAGTAAAAAGAACTAAAAATATGTTCTGTATATTAGACATTTTAAAATAAGACATTAGAAACAAAACACTTGGATCTGCAGTGGCCGAGCTGCACCGTTGTTTACAAGCGATCGTAATTAAACTGTGCTTTGGAGCGAAATGAAAATAAAATCACAACGGCACTTCTCTCGTCCGAACCAACATACGAACGAGCGTTTAAGTTCAAAGGGAAATAATATGTGTGTTTTATTTGTGTAGTATAGGAACGAGTTTCAGAAGCAATTTATTGCGAGCGCTGACTATTTTTAAATGTCAATTTAATCGTTAGAAAGAAATGTGAACGAACTAACTAACGCACTGAGAAAAATACATTGCTTAGTCATAAACATGAAAAGGTACACTCTAACGAGAGGCATTACAATTAAGGATGAACAAATAATCTGTAATCCAGAATTACCGTTCGAAATCTTTGTTTTCCCAGACAGGCAAGTTACAAGGCGGCTGCTTTACTTATCGCCCTGCTGAAAGACCACCATTCAGAATCAAAACGTTGCTTGAATTGCCTTTAACTGTGTTTAGTGATCAGATCTGAATAGCCAGGTACTTCCAGACCTTCATTTTCTTAATCTCCTTCCCGTCCTCACTACCTTCAGCCTCACAACATACCCTCATTAGTGATGCCATATTCTTACGGAGCAGTTGAGACTCTTGTGCGGTATCAACTATAAAAAAATAAACTCCATCACAACTAGACACTAAATTTTCTGACATACACTCCTTGCTTTATCCACATTAATACACTCTTATCTATTGCTCTGAATCGTTGTCATGTGACCCTGCTCAAATATTTCATTTACTTGATCGTATGATGTTTTCCTATTCATTTCTTTGTATATTTTTTTAGATTAGTATTTTGTTGATATTTTTATTTTACTACAAGTTTCATCTAATTTCTATTGATTCAGACTACTTTTGTCCTAGTCTCACTTCTTACTCTCAGAGTGCTCCGCTGCGGACTGCTAGCCTAGCTTTCTGTCAATCTCGTATATTGTCATTAAAATAAAGAGACGGTACCAATGAAGACATGGTGATAATTTAATATATTATACAACTAGACACCATTGCGCGAAGAACCGTAAATTAATTGTCGTTCTACGCTTCATCTCAACATTCGCAAGGATCTAAAATTGACCCGGATAGAGCATCTTGAGAATTATTGCGATTTTATCCTTCATTCGGGTATCCTACAATAATTGGATGACGCAATGCAAACATCCCGACACACTCTGCAAATACTAAGAAATCTTAGGTTGAAGTTAACAAGAAAGTGAAGAAATAATTGATAAATGCTTAGAAACTGGGTTTACTTCATTTCTTGGAATTTAGCGAAGATTAAGTTGACCAATCTATTATTTCTAATTTTGGAACTGATAATTCGTGATGGAATTCCATTTTAATATGAATTTGTGACCGGAGCGGTTTCCCCTCGTACCAGACATTTTCAGACAGGAAAAAAATAAAGTTATCTATTGTATATATATGTCCAGAATTAATGCTGTTGGCTCTATATAATATTGAACATTTACGATTTTGTATTTTGGTTTATTACTGACAGGAACGGCTTTACAATTAGATTTGAATATACCTTCGGGTGGGTTTATTACCTTCTGGAAGACGGGTTACATAGGGATGAGTTGGATGAATCTCCAGTCAAAAATAAATAAGTGGAAATAAGTTACAAGGGTGTTTTAATCTTAATTTAATATTAGACTAATCTAGACATCATTTTTGTAACGACTTTATGGTTTACAAAGTTTAAAAGTGTACTATATGTAGAGTATATATAAACTGTTTTGAGATGAAGTTATTATCATACCACACAAATCTGTCCTGTTGATACTTACTATTCGTATATTTTTATAACACATACTTCTCTCAGGGATCTCTTTTATTTTGCGTTCAGCTTACTTTCGTCCTTCAAATACTGTATAAATGTATATTATAATAAAAATAAAACGTTTAAGACTAGACTTGAATAATTCTAATTGTCGTTTCCAGGACTCGGACGCAAAATTTTGCAAGCTTTGCTCCATTTTAATGAAAGGGCGATTTTACAGAAATTTGCATAAAACCGTCCAATTATAATTTATTATAAGAACTCGGGATGAACGCAATAATTGCTACAATCAAAGTTGGAACAATACTCAAAGTAAATATTTAGTTTTAAATTAATGCTAGTCTTTGAGATTACTACTTCGTTTCGTTGGAAACTTTATGCGTGATTCGCAAGCCAACCCCGCTGCGAGCATTTCCATTTTTCTAGTTTACCTTTGGTGTTAGCTTAGGGCTTGAGGCGTCGTCACTCCGAGGGGATTAACTTTTCGGTTCATTTAGTTGTGAAAATCCTCGGGCATCAATAACGTTCAACAGTTTAATCTCCGTTAGCCAGGGGGAGCTCCGTGGGAGGTGCGAGAAGTGGAGACAGTTTACACGAATTGTGAATTGTTGAGCAAGAAAACCCAGTAAAAGAAAATAAATTAACACGTGTAATGGAAAACGGAATAGAATGGAGAACAAGAGAGAAATAATGTTACTCGTTTGATAAATAAACAAACATGTCTTGATTAACGAGCATAACAAGCATATATCGTTTATTAATTGATTGAAAAAGAGAAGTGTCAACCTCGAATCTGGCTCCTCTTCCTAACCATATTGTAAACGATTTCAGATTCTTAATCTGTTTTCTTTAGAAATTAATGGAAAAATACTATTCATAATTATTTATTATTTCTAATTTAGAAACTGTTCATTTGTGACTATTCGTGACTGGTCAGTCTTAAGATCGCCATAAGGTGAATACGGTCAGGTCTTAAATAAAAAAAAATTGTGGAATAAAATTTAAAAAAATATATTATTAAATCATCATAATTATTCGATACCAAATAATCACTTGAGATAGATTGGCTTTTTAACAACGTTTAGAGTTGGTACATAATAAGAGCAATATTCATTCAAGGACTTGATTGTCGAGATTAAATATTTTTAAAGGCTATAAGAGACGATTACGGAGATTTTCTCATTTCCTTTATTTGCATAATATTTATCGTTCAGTCCGTAAAGTGATAACTGTAAAAACAGAATAATTAAAGCATAAAAACACGCTTCACGTTTAGGGTGGAATAACTTTTACGTCAAAAGCCCTTCAGCTTTACATTGTGCTCCAAACGGCACCGGGGCTCAATACGTCGTATTTTTTCGGTATTCAAATGGTGAGATCGATATTGTTTGGTTAGTAGCTATTGTCCCGTATTCTCCCCTTCGCACATACATGTACACGGCCCATAGGGGTGACAGAAGTGCGAGGGGGTGTCGCCCAATCTCTCTACGAATGAATCCATAAACGCTGACCGACATCTTCCGTGCTCGGTGAGTCAGGCTTCACTCTCCCTCCTCGTGTAACCCTGGTAACCGGGTCCCGTCAGCTAGGCAATATAAGAATATAAATTGTGACGTAATGGACAAAATTAAACTATGACCGCATTTTGCAGTGACCGATGTGGCTCAAGCGATTTAAATCTAGTTTAACGGGAATAGCATTAATAATCCCCGTATTACTTTATTCGATTCATCCCGGTATAGATATATTGTAGTCGTTAGAATCCGCTTGGCAAATTTAAAGTGAAAATAAAAACAAAACCAAGAGATAGGTTGGGTAAAGGACTCCTCGATTGAGAAAGATAAAGGCAGAGGTCGTCCGCAAGGTCTAAGATAAGACGAGAAGGATATTCTCAAATCCCATAAGAATGACTAATGAAATTTAAACTTTAGAAAATTGTAAGAATATCAAAGAAAGAATACAACCTTACTCGCAGGATTTATTTTTATGCATTTCTTAGATCAACATAATCTCCCTTGGCAGTGGCAGTCTGCTGTGCAATTCCAAATGAATAGTTGTTAAGCACAACAAGGATAATTTACAAGTAAGATGTCTAGCACTTTACATAATGTGCATTATTCAGTTACTCATTCAGCGGCAGTGAATATGAATTACTCTGTTCAGCCTCAAGCGGAAACGGAGTGAAACCGATAGACGTCATTTTAGAAACGTATTATTGATGGAATCACAAATAAAAGAACTCATAGAAATAACGATCTTTTGAATGTGGCCATCCATATTTTTGAAGATAATTAATGGCGTCCGTTTAAACACAAAGGAGAAAGAGTTTTAGATTGTCTTAACTTTCACTCCTTTCAAAACATTTATTATCTCAACTTAAAACTCTGATTGAGCATTTACGCCGGAAGATTAATATCGCAGAATACGGTATCTACCCCTGCCATTCTTCACCGTAAACGTGAAATTTTTCAAGAAATTAACGACTAATTCCGCGTAGAAGATTCACGGCGGAAAATCCGTCCAGAGTTAGCAACTTTTGATGGACGATAATCCGTCATGCTTGAGAAGTGAGAAATGGAAGTTGCAACTGACTTATTAATGAACGAAATGCTTCACGGTGGCAGATAAAACAAAGAACAAAGCAACAAACAGTAAACATGTGCTTTACGGTGACAGTATTATAACTGCAATTACGAGATACATTATATTATTCTGAAGAAGGAAACCTTCAAATTGTTATTATGATTTCTCTGAAAAGACATACAAAGGAATGCAAATAGTCAAATAACTAACATAAAAACAAGAATAAAGGCTATTTCTCAAAAAATAAATGGGTTCCTATTATCAATGTAACCTTTCGTTACCGCTATTCGGTATGTAAATCACTTTCACAAGATGGCGACTAATCGTCACTCAAAGCCGTCATGACAATAACAATATTCATGTTATCTAAAACGACTATATTTATGAGTTAAATTTGTAGAACTCAAAAAAATAAAAATAATGTAATTCAGTTCTGTTTTTACTTTTAATTTTTAGTGTGACCGCTATTTCTTACTATACTACTCATAATTCTTATTACACTCACAATACTTAATTATATGAATCATCTGAATTACAAATCCAAATTTAAATGACAGTTAGGCAAGCTCATAAAATGCGTGTTTTGCGCTTTTAACATTCCATAGAAATTCTGACAGATGGAAATGTTGTAAATTTGGGATATGCGGCGTTGCGTTGCCGAGAAACATATTGTGTGATGAAAACGAAACCTTACATTTATTGAAAGGCATTATTTGATTGGTTAAGTCTATATAAATATACAGTGTTACAGGACGTACCCGACAGAATTGAATCGGCGATTCCTGGGTTAATTTGGAGTCAAACATGTAAATGGCACCCCTTCGGTAAATTTTTGTTGATTTTTCTTCACTTAAAGACAAAAAAATCAGCATTTGACAGAAAGGATCTGGACGGGGGGAGGCTGGGTGGTTACTTGCCTGAATGACCTGAGACATGTGACAGAAAAAAAAGTATAGGGCCGTCATTGTAGACAATTACCTCAAGGGCCCTTTACAGTGAAACGATAATGGGCACAATACTATTTTAGATATTGTCTTAAATACATTATGCTATCAAACACTACTCTTAAGGGTCAGCACCTGAAAATACACACTTTCTGGTTTTCTAATACTATAATAATGTGTCTCTTAATTTTATACAAGTATTAAGGTAAATGACTAAGGTTTCCATTGAATACATTTTTAAAATCGTTAGTAATAAAGTTATAAATTAGTAATCTATTAAATTATTTATGAAATGCATACTGAAATTTTAGGTAAAACGTTCGAAAATGGCTCCGCTGGTTTTGAACTGCACCTTTTACTGACATGTTAGTATGTTTTTCATTAAATTTAAATGATTACAGCTTAATTTTTTTATTCACTGGAAACCTTAGACATTTTCCTAACTGCCCATGTAGAATTTACAGAAAAAAACATGTACAGTATTGCTTGTATAATATAATAATGCTACGTTAAGTAAGATACGTACGTGATGTTAGCGCCATTTTGGGTGCTGAGCCTTAAGTAAACCAAAGTAATAACTGAAATATGTATTTGTAGGTATCTTGTAAATAATTACTAGAAACTAAGGCCAGGAGCGCACGGCGACAATTTCGTCAGTCACTGTCTTCCAATCGAGCACGCACACGGTGAGTGACTGTCACCCGTCACCCTGTCATTCCGGCAGTGGATTTCGAACAGGCGGATGAGTCACTGAATGACATTTTGTTACCCGTGCGCGAGCGCCTATACAAAAGAACTCTGTACAGGCACGGTGACAGTTTCCTCACTCCCAAGTCGCCGGCCAGTGGAACTAAAAAGTCACTCTTATGTCACGTCGCTGCGTGCGCCCACCTCCATACACTCCAATAGACGCACACGGTGAGTGACTGTCACCCGTCACCCTGTCATTCCGGCAATGGATTTCGAACAGGCGGATGAGTCACTGGATGACATCTTGTTACCCGTGCACGAGCGCCTATACAAAAGAACTCTGTACAGGCACGGTGACAGTTTCCTCACTCCCAAGTCGCCGGCCAGTGGAACTAAAAAGTCACTCTAATGTCACGTCGCTGCGTGCGAGGACCTCCATACACTCGAATAGATTTGGAGATGGTGACGAAATTGTTGCCGTGACAAAAGTCAGCCGTGTGCGCCTGTCCTAACATCTTACAAATAACAACTTTCAACAAGTAAATAATACTAACTATTCAATATTTCATCGGTCACTTCTCGTCAAATGCATAGTGCTGGTAACAATAAAGATGAGGCTGATACATTTTTAGATCAAAACTCACGAAGATATACGATTTATTCATAGGTTTAAAAGAACAGATCAGGAAGCTCGATATCACTATTATTGGTGAGAACTAAGTCACTAGTTATAAGTATTAGGCAAAAGTTAATATCAATAAGTCCAAGTTGTTAGTCTAAATTCTAAGTCACCAGTCGTAGGTTTTAGTTACAAGTCTAAATTTTAAGTAACTAATCATAAGTTTTCGCTGTAAGTACATAGATATAAGTTATAATTTATACGCCACTAGTTATTAGTCTTAGTGATTAAGTTGTAGCTTATGTTAATTATACTGTAAAGCGCCCTTGAGGTGATATTTCTTTCACGAACTCAGCCAATTATTATTATTAACTTCTAGTGTTCAATGTAAACTATATTGTCTTATATCTAATTTTTCATCTTAATTATTTTTTAGTTTCATCTCGTAAGCACACCGTCTACTTATGAAGTAGTGTTTTATTAATTACACCGCCATACAACAATAATAATCCAACTACTTACGAGGAGCTTACAAAGGGCTCATCTGAGCTTATGTGTTTACCGTCTATCAAATCGCTTCAGTAAACACGTTGTGCAATATATTATGAGAAAGTTCTAGTTAGCTACATGGAAGTCATTTTCCCATAGTAAATTCGCTTTAATTGTGTTATTTACACTATGAACGGATCCACATACTGCAATGATTGGTCCTGCTTTACTATTTTTTGCTGCTTCAGAAAAACAGATTTTTACTAAGCTTTAAAGTTACGATTCGTGCGTATTAACATATGGATTTGTATTTTCGTAGAGAGCAATAACTTTGTGGTTTGACATATTTGATGAAAATGAATTAATAACTTTGTTTAAAACATATTTATATATACATACATACTTAGGTATATTATCCGTAAACTCGTAAAATTTCTCATTATTCTTTAATCGCCTTTCAGTTGACGTTTTGCCTCTTTCATTTCATATTATCTGTCTTTTTCTCTCTGTTCCTTTGTTATAATTTAAATGCTATTCTATTGTTTTGTCACTATTCTATTGTTTTGTCACTGTTCTCTTATTTTATTTTATATTGTGTTCTCCCTGATATTGTGTATGTATATATGACCGCACAGTTTGTATTTTTTTCTTAGTTTAATTCTGTACCGTGATGATGCTTAGGCTAAGCGAAACCGATCGGTCAAAAAAAAACTGTCGCCTTATACAAATATATTCATTATAAATAAATAGATTTGTGTCTGAGATATCACTATTCAAATGCATACGAGCAATGGACTCATGTGTTCACTGTCTACCAAATCATTTTAATAGACCCGTTGTGCGGTAAGTGTGCAGAACAAAATGAGTTAGGTAGGTACTCATCAAGTCATGTTTCCATAATGATTTGGCACTTATCAAGTCATGTTCCCGTAACTAGTTCGCCTTTTTAGTACATTTACATCCTCGGCTGATCTGCATACTGCTTATATTGGTTCAGTGTTATCCTAGACGTGTCCACGCGCAATATGCCGGAAGATTTGAATTAGTGCCAATTGAATAATTTGCGCTGTGTCGCGTATGTGCGAATAAATTTATCTGTTGCTCGCTGGCTAGAATATTTCGCTACGAACATACGTCAAACCCCGCGCGGAATGTGTGGAGATTGTCTCCTATTTCAATTCTATAAGGGTGACATTTATTTTCTTTATAAAACGGAGCCAAATTATTGCTACGGATTACGTAGCTCTGAGCCTTTGCCCGGAAAAACGACGAATTCAATAGAAAAATCTAAGCCGACCTTTTGGAATAATCTTGAGTAGGATTTCACGTATATTTTAAGTTTTATCGGTCCCACGTTCGGAAAAATATATTTACGGTCGTTACGACATTTGAAAAATGATATTAGTTTATATTTAAAAAAAATGATTTTTTTTGGTTCATCCAATTCGTTTTACTAATAGTAACTAAGGGCAAAGGTTAAGTTAAGATTTTGTTTTATATCCTTGATAAAAAAAAATCTACGAAGAAGAGGTAACTAAAAGTTAATTTATTTTCACTATTTTATATGTCAGTTTATATCTCTTTCAGAGCAGGTTATTTATTATTCTTTTTTTTCAATAACATAGTAATATGTAAACGAGGGTTATATTTTTCTCGTTTTCACAGTCAACATGTTTCATCGATTAATGCAAGTAACCATTTTCACAGCTTTACGTCTTGACAATTTTATAAATCGGGTTAGTAAAGCCAAAAATATTAGATGAATGATAATGCTACCGTTTTTTAAGACAAAAGTTTCTCACAAGGCCAACCCCCGTACGTAGGTGACATTTGCTGCATTCATGCATTTTCTGATATTTTCAAATGCAGCTTCGGTTCGTGAACGACCTCCCAGATTTTGGATTATCCTCTTCTACACTCTCTTTCAAAACCCTTACAAACTATTTTTATAATTTTTCAGTTACGATGATGGGATGTTACCACATAACGACTGTGTTAAAAGCTCAATTCAAAGTGGCCTACTTGTTAAAAGCTCGCTTCACAGATATTATATGAATTTTGTTTTAATATTCAGTAGTACGGCGCGTAAGTGGTAATTTAATGGTACCAATTCATGGGTCCAAAAAGCACTTCGGTTACAACGTGTTTTTTTTCCTTTCATGTACTAAAAGGCGCCATCAAGCGGACATATTACGGGCAAAAAGCTTACAATTAAATCAACCGGAAAAATAGGTAGGTACCTAGCGAGCATTTCATTTGAATAGATAATTACAGTGTGTAATTGTAATGTATTGTTCAACTGTTTTAATTTAAAATTCATTGTAATATAGTAAAAGATTTAATTTAATAAAAGAAAAAACATATTAGCCAACAATATACATACAGTTAGGCTTACCAAGAATAATACTGGCTTAATTTTTAAAGCTGTTTTTATTTGAAATATCACCCCGAGGGTGTCCGGATTGTCCGAACTGAGCGATCCTGTCCCAACAATGCTCGAAAAGATAATTAATAACGACACTGTCTTGATTTTATTTAAGTAACTAGCGGCAACCCGTGAAAATCTGTAGGATTTGTGAAGATGAATGAAGGGTGCATCCTCCTTTTCAGATAGATTATTTTTTTTAATAATTGCCACAGACGAGAATCGAACCCTGATCAACTGAAAGCAAGACAACTATGCTGACCATTATACCATCAAATATTGTGAGAACGGCGGCAAAAAATCATAACATATACTGAAAATAAAAATTATGTATTTTTTTATGTTACGTGCTCCTATCACAATCGAAATTATATTGTTTTGTTTTTGTTCTGACTTCATGGCAAACTTATTCATAGAGTGGACCTATTCAGTAAGCACTACTTGTTTTGAAAAGGCAATAAGACGGTACCCGCTATAAGATTCCAAATTGTTCGATGGCATGTGAGAACATGCCAGAGCTAGGCAATGAAAAATATAATAGCAACTATTTCATTTTTAGAGAAACCTCAGTAGTTTAGTGGTCTTCGCATTTGACTGCGGGTCAGGAGGCGCAAAAATATCTATGAACGCTGTTAGGTCTGGGTGTTATGACGTTGAGCGTTACGTTAAATGGGTTTAAAGCTATCATGTTGAGCATTCATAAAAAAAAAAATTGTGTGCAGGACTATTAAATTAATTCCACGCCAGGTCTGGTAAATTTCATATTTTCTAACGCATTTGTGAACGAAAGTAAACAGTTTAGCAAAGTACGCAATGTATTTTGGCCTCGGTGATTTATTGTGACACGCCAGACACTTGGTTTTAAAAACGGAAAGGTAGTAAAGTAAACACACAATATATTTTGACACAATGACAGTGAAAGGAGAACGACTATCGTGGAAACCGACAAATTATTGAAATAATAAAACGATGTGTTATGTTATTATATACAGCAGAACACAAGAAATGAGGACACTTGAATAGAATTCAGAACTCTTAATCTGAGTTCAGCTTAAAACTGGGAAGCCGATTCCAGAGAAGCAAAAAAAAATACCCGAGTAAGTACCAAATAATTACGTGAATGTAAATAAAAATTCGGCAGTTTTTATGTCCGCCATTGAGTTAAATGTGTAATGTAATTATGTGTCGCTATCAGATGGTTGAACCTGCAACCAATCGGCCACTAACCGATTTATGTTTTGGATTAATCGCCACTTTTTTTCACTGGATTTTTTCAACATCCATCCCGGAAAATCGGTTCTACTCAGTGGCGTGCGCAGAGTTTTTGATCAGGGTAGGCAGTAGGAATAAGAGCGCATTAATTGCTTGTAAAGATAGGTACCAATAGATGTCGCTGATTGTTATTGCATTTGTTCTGTAAAAGCACTGCCTAGACACTAACACAAACGAGCCACTTGAACGCGCACACAGCTCACAGCATACATATTTTATGTAGTCTATTGAACATAAAGTAATCTACTCTGAAGTTGGCGGCGTTTGGGCATATTTAGTTACTGCTTTTGACACGTTATATTAGGTCGTCGGTGGGGCGCTCGCGGCGGGGCGATTAGCTGAACTTCGGGCGTATTTTTGAAAGTGTAGATTTATTTGGACGTAGTTATGCAGAAAGCATCCAGCCCCAAGAAGATGAAACTGAGAAAAAGGCGTTTGAAAATATGACGATAAAAAATCATGAATTTGCGTAATCTGCATTTGTAAAGTGAATATCAGTGTTTTTTTTATGAGCATTATTGTAAATAGGTTATTTATAATCTATCAATGTGTTTATTCAAAATAAAACAAAATCTTTATGTTATCCTATATTTTATAATGTTTTTAAACTTTAGTTTAAGTAAAATATGTGCGTTGGTAAAAAAAATATATATTTAAAAAAAACTATTGCATTTGGAGCTTGTATGTTTTCAGCAGATATAAATATCGTATTTAGGCAAATTGTCGGTTGAACGCTTTCTGCATAACTATGTCAATTTAATCCAATATAATGGAGTGCACGCCTCTGGTTCTACTGTACATCTAGAAATAATTAAATTATATAATCACCAAACAAATTCGCCCACGAAATGAGTAAAATGCTAGATAGTATATAACAGGCCTTGATAAAAGGAAATTCAATTAAATATAAATAAACACAAATAACGAAGGAATTAATGATCTCAATACCTTAGTCACACTAATCCAACCCGGTAGAAAGACTAATTGAATGTCTCCTCTTCTCCCCACAAAGCTATTTGACAACATTACGCAGTAAGACTCAAAGAAATGTTTCTAATGAAACACATTAATTCCTAATGGAACACGTTAAATTAGAGAATTCCCGTTTACTACGTTTCGATTGTTTCGCCTTTTTTGATGAAGGATTTTCCATGGACAAATTGGAGGATGAAGGTAATATATCTCATCCAAGAGAAGAAACGTGTCGGAAGAAAAAATACCCTCGAAGGAAACTAAGCCTTCATTATATCAAGGGATTGTAGTAACAGAGCGGCCACAAAATTCAGATTTTATACAATTTAAAAGATTCACGAAAAACGTTTGCTTACCTTTTTTAAAATTTGTCAATATCGATATTGGGGCATACTCGTAGACTACTAACAATATTAGATTGTGTACAATTTAAAATACGTTGGTAGGAGTATTCAAATATATGTAATTTCGAAAAAAAAAGGTTAAATAAAAGCATTCTTAGTTTTATACCGCGTTATTGATACGCCTATATATACCACAGTCTAACTATTTTCCTTATGTGTGAATTAATAAAGTGGTTAAAGCTAAAAATTGCTCTATTTAATCATTTCTTCTTTAAAATTCCTGTACTGTATGACAATTTCAGAAAGTCCATTCTTTTAATTTCGCTCCCATGCCCTAAATCGGAAAAAAAATAATAAAAAAAAAATAATAAAAAAAAATAATAAAAAAAAAAAATAATAATCAAAATTTTAAGTTAATAATTGTGTCTATCTGATGGGACCTGCCAGGTAAGTATGTTCCTGTATATTTTCTTATTTAAACTAGGAATTAATATGTAATGATAGAAAGTAAGATCTGTACAGCGCCCTTGAGGTGATTTTTCACAAAAACGGCGCTATACAAATCGTCCAAATATTATTATTATTATTATAGTGTCGAGCCACTAATTGTTGATAATTTAACGTTTAAAAAATAATAAGTTTGAAATTAAGGAAAAATAATTTGTTAGGGAGATCATGAAAATTAGGTTTAAAAAAGTGGATTTTTTTTATTTGTTTCTAAGATTAAGCAGACCTAACAGGATGAAACTATGGGAATCAAACATAACTTGTCAATTCTATGTTTCATTGAATTCTTTGTTAATCTACGGTTTGCCAGGTTTGTAGCAACCCCGAAAAATCAGCATACTTAATTGAACTTTGACATATCAAATTGAAAAATCAAGGATATTTATATTTTATTGTAATGCTAAAATCATGGGACAGTTGAGTGGTTGGTCAGGTTATTTGGCTTGCTGAACACGTCAGGGTTATTTTCGCTGCGGCTACGCAATTTGGCACGGATACTAAGGGCGGCTCGCCGCGGCGCCCTACGGTTTGCATGCAGCTCCCAATCTAACGTATAGTACACCCCGTTAACTTATAATACTTGAATATTTATGTTTTTAAGTACCAACATGATAACTGTACTCAATATAATTTCCTTTTCTTTGCTTTACCGAATTTCTTAAGATGAATTCATACTTTTTATTTGGATTTTTACACCCTTAGCTTCTAGTATTTTTTTTTCAATCTGTTTATGTACACACGCACTGTTATACCCATAGTTTTTAACCCTTTTTTCTCTTGATTTATGATAACGATCATGATTTTATAATTTTAATTCATATAATATTATTTTCTCCTTGTTATATTAGGTTGGGTAATTTAGGATGAAGCGCACTGGAGGTGAAATATCACAAAATTGCGTTATTTAGTTCATTGTTATTATTACCTCGCCGAAATTGCGAAACGCAGCGAAAAACCCTTGCACCGGGCCTCGGAATGAAGCAGTTCAGAAAACTGAATGTGTTCCAAGTCCTTGTCTTATTGGACATTATATTGTATTGAATTACCAAGTGGCAGAATGAGCATGTCCGAAGCAGATGGGTATGAGTACCTATGGTTGACAACCTCCCCAGTAGGTCAGAGCCGTGTTTCCACTTCGCTGAGAAAATAAGGAAGTTTTTCTCACTTGGAAAACTAGAATAAAACAAACTGGAGAGTTTCAAAGGAGCTGTCAGTCTCGAAAGTCGACAGTTGCGCTCCAATCCACCCCGAGGGCTCCTCTCCTCTCCCGAGGCCGAGTCGCGTGGGATATGAAAATAATTTTAAGTGAAAACGAGGGAAAACAGTGGGAAATAGGGGAAAATGTGTCAGGAATGCTTCGCCGGAAGCCCAGCGAGTCGCGTAGAAGTTAAGTTCCCGGAGCTCTTTTTATCAAATTACCATTGTTATGATATGATTAAATATGACTGATGAAATAAAAGCCAATATTTATTTTGAAAGCTTTCGAGAGCCAAGATCATGAATGATTGCGAGTCAGGCAGTTTACCGAGAGGAAACATTAATTTGCTGTCATTCATAAAATAATACTAGACGCCTCGAGACCCCGTCTGTCTATATCTTATTCAATACATTTAAAATTAAAAAAACATTTGTTTTGAATGAAATTAAAAAGAATTGACACATAACATACATATTTTTAAATTTGATTATTTGCAAACAAAATTTGAATATTCAATATGTTTATCATAATGAATATCGAACGCTACTGAAACAAAGACAAATATATAATCGACATAATATAATACTCTCAGTGCAGAATATAGCTTTAAATATGGCTTTTATCGCCTAATAATTAATAATATTAACTATGTCTTGATTTAGTATTTGACGCTCATTGTAAACTATTAGTGGAAGTCTATAGAAATAATGATTGGTTTTGTTTTCCAAATAATATTAAATACGTCATATTTCTTACATTGTATAGAGCATTGGGAGTGAAATGTCTATGTATACTTATACTCGTATAGTCTAGCTGTCATATATATATTGTTAAGACTGTGTGAAGAATGCTTTCACGAAAATACCACAGAAAGTAATCTTGTTCTCGAAGAATAAGAGGATTATTATGTGGGTACCTGCAAATCCTAAGGCCGAAATAATAAACCATGAACTTCAAGTAATAAGAATAGAAATACAGAAGTTTTGCACTGTTTCTGATGGTGAAACTCAAATAGTTAATTCTGAACAAAGAACCAATGCAAGCTTTGCGAGTAATATATTCCAAACAAAGATTCACACCGAATATACCGACACTTTATACAAGCACAATAACATATTCCACTGGAAATTGAACGAAGAACACACTATTTACGTATTCCAATACGATGAGAGTTCACTATTTATACTAGAGCCAGATCTCTTTGAAACGAATTCCGCTGCTGTCGATAATAATTTATGCAAATTAAAATTGAAGGGTAGAGAGGAATAAAAGGCATTGTTCGCTGTGAAAGTAACTAAAGCGATATGCAATTTTGTTCTGCGCCCTTTACTTTATTCAATTTATTTTACGTTAAGGTCTATCTTTATCAAACAAGGCACCTGTATAAAAGGCCGACTTATTAGCAGCGCCTTTAGCGGCAGTTTCATAGGAATCTTGTTTGAATCCATTGAACACCCATAAAAATTAGCATACAATTTTGAATAAAAAATTAGCATTCGCTTTCGTTCGAGTGTTAAACAGCAAAATCACCGCAGTAGAAGAGATTGGTCATTTTTTCGCCAACACTGAGAAAGGGATGAGCTCAGATGATTGAGATAGATTAGAATGGATGGACAAATAAACAAGTGTCAGAAGAAAATATGTTGTTGGATGGAAGAAGTGGTCCGTCCCGCCCCCGCGTCAAATTGACGTGACAGGTTAGGTTGACATGATGGTTAGTAAATTCGTAAGTGTTTTCCTTTTGTATTCAATGAGTTGTTCAGATATACGAGTAAATGTTTTTTTTTTCATATCTACCTATCACAATGAGAAAATATTCTCACTAAAGTGTGGCAATCTTCTTCCTTCCCATGTACCCTACACATATTATTGAACTACGCCGCACATCGAATCCAGTCTCATTAATAATTCATGGAACTTAAACATGAATTATAATAGTTTGAACATACTTGCGTCATAAAACAAATCGAATTATTGCATAAGGGGTATCTACATCATCTCAAAACCATCAACTATTACAAAATCGTGTGGCTTTGAGCTTCAACGGGGCTCAATCAATATGCGATCCGGGATCCAATTTATGAATACTAAGGAGGGAAGCCGCTAGTGAAATAAGCCTACGAATTAAATTACATGCCACAATATCACACATAATAACGGGGTTGCCTAGGTATAGGTAGCGTCATCTTAATTCGTATCTTACAATTGATCCCACCATTGTAAAATCTTTTAACAGCCTACGACAACACGTAAGTATTTTAAATATAATTTTACAAACATTGAAAAGTTCTTGGTTAGAAAAGCGTAGGAAAGACTTCGATTTAATTTGCATTTTCAAAATTATTAATTGTATAATTGATTCACCTTCTTTGTCGCAACTCATCCAGTTCGAAATTCCTTGCTGTAGGACTCAGAAACAATAATATGAATTAGCTGATTTATATAGCGCCGTTTTCGTGACAGAAATATCGACTCAAGGGCACTTTACAGCATAATAAACATAATATTAAAAATAAGACTTAATTTTAACTTACGCCTAATACTTATAACTAGTGACTTACAACTAACATATTTACATTAATAAATATATATAATGGTTGTTGCCCGTGCTGTCGGACCTAGGGTAGAAAATGGAGTAAGTAATAGTAAACTATATATATAAACTATATATAGCACTCGGACGGAGTGATCAAAACTCTAGTGAAGCAAATTGACGTTATTGTCGGTATGATCATTTTAAAATGTGAGTCTTTAGTTTTGCTCTGAACTCAGTTGAGCTGTCGATCTTTCGTAAATGTGAAGGGAGGTTATTCCAAGCTGTGGGGCCTGCTACGTCAAAAGCTCGATCTCCGAAATTGGTGTTAGGATTGCGTTTAGGTACTGTGAGTCTACATATGGCCGTTGAAAATGCTGATCGAAGAGTTACTAGTCTCGTATTAGTATCGCTTGGAACGCACAGTTCCGACAAGTTAAGTGGCGCCATGTCATGTTTCGCCTTAAAAATCATCCAGCATAGTTTGAATTGGATCCCTTCAGGACATTTGCCAATAATTGCTGTTCCTCAATCATCACTACTTATTATGGGTATCATTCTCCACTGTCCAGAATGTCGAGACTTGTTAACTCAAGCCATGGTCTTGACATTTTTGGTACCAGTATAAACGATTTTTTTCATTCTTTACGACTCTACCAAAACTTTGACTTGACCTTGGCTCTGATTTTAATGTCCTATTTTTGTCATTGCTTCATTACAATATTATGTATGTGCTGTTATTTCTCTGTTGCTCTTTTTCCCCATTTCGTGTTATGTATTTTTTGTAATTGGACAATAGTCAATTTAAAAGAATCATAACTCCGTTAAGCGCCCTTGAAGTAATATTTTCCAATTTCAAATGGCATAATCCAAGTAATCAAAATATAATTGAAGATATATTAGGATGGTTAGTGGAAAGAAATAGAGCATCTGGATGGTACACTACGAAACGAAACTTCTAAATATTGAAATCTAATCCCATTCGCTTATTGCATAAAATACGTATTGTCACAAAATTACATGTCCTGTTACGTGTCGGAGTTCTGATATTTTACTATAAAAAGTAATTTTTAAATTTAATTTTCATTCCGAAATTCGAAATAAAATCCAAAATCAGTAAAAAAATATCCTGAAATATTGCACTCTCGCAATTCTAACTGTTTAATTTCTGTCACCGCTGTGTTTGCGTCAATGGAAGTGTGTCAAATTATTCAAATAAAATATAAATATTTTAGGTAAATAATATGCACGTTGATAAAATTATATTTGAAGAGCAGAGAAATGCAAATAAAGCTTTTTTGATTCATCATAATAATAATTATAACAAAAAAATGTTATTTGTAAAAGATAAATAATACGAATTTTATTATTTAATTCTACAATTCATTTTCACTTTTACCGACATTTGGGCATATTAATAAACTGTTTATTCGTGGTGGAATTCAAAAAGGTTTTTTAATCATGAATTCATATAAATATCAAACTTATATATTCTGAAACTGAGTAGCTAATAGGTATTAAATAAAATGTGTTTGAATAATTGTCATCTCGAGAAAAGGTTTTGTCCTGGAGATTGAAATAATGACATACTTAAATAAACGTTGTTTTAATTTATAACTACCCTGGTAGATATGTATAAAATACACGTACCCAGTTTCACCTCGATTGGCCACCACTGTGTCCATCGCCGACGTTGATAACTGTCGAGAGTGACTGCATAGGAGATATTTTTCAATCTAAAAATGTATGTAGCTTTTATAATCTCATGTATGCGCAGGCTAAACGTTTTCCACCTTCAATACATTTAATTTCCGGAGCCCTGAATAGGGGCGGCGGGGGTGAAATATTGAATGGAGCAGTTCCCGCCTCGAGCGGGCGGGGGCGGTCTTCACACTACGAGAGTAAATAATAATCTCAGCGTTTAGAATTTTCCTGAATAGGGGGGGAGGGGGCGCTCCCGTGTTTCGCTAATGTCTGCCTGAATTATTTATGTCCTTCAGTCCACACCGGCTAGGCCTGAAATATGCCTCTAGGTTTCGCGATATGGATAAGACTCGGTTGTCGGGTCAGGTATAAGGTCTGGATAGGGTAGTCTACATCCCATGCATAAATACACTGAATATTTTAATTAATTACTGTACACCATCGTCGAATAAGGAGTTTCCAAACATAAAAAGTATACTGGATACACGAGAATGTTAATGAAATTATTTACATACAACCTCGGTATTAGCGTCTGGTGGAAACTTCTGAATGAGTGGAGTACTTACCTGAAACAAACAAAAAGACAAATAAATATTGGCATTTAGGAAACGTTTAGTTATAATGTTTAATATAGGCTATTTTGCTATTAATCACCTCAAGGGCACTTTAAAATTGTCAAATGACGACAGGATACTAACCACAAAGATATAAACTAGTTATTAAAACTTATAGAAAAAAATCAACATTCTCAGGATACGCATATACTGGCAATATTTTAACTCCTCATATTACACAATAAAAATCCAAAAATGTTGCTTTTGCAATGGTGGAGGACTTCCCTGGCAGAGGGTTGAACCCGTGACACTAAACGGGAACCCGACGCTTTAAACCCCTTGACTACTATCGACTATCTTATGTATATATGATTATAGCATACAGATTGTTTATTTGACATTAGGGTGACTTTAACATGATCCTGTCTCTAAATAATCAAAAGTATTACCCGTAATTGACCATATCGTCGCCGGAAAGGCAAAAGGGCTGAAGTGCCATTTTGGGAAGTTTACACCGGAGCATTTTAAAGTTTTTTTTTAATTAAATTCATAAGTTTCAGTACCTGGTTGGAGTTTGAAAAAAAAAATTCAGGTAACTTAGCCTTCTCCCAAATGGTAAATATATTTTAGATGGCTGAAGGGCCACAAGTCTTTAGAATCAAACGAGAGTTAAAGCATTCAACGCAGAAAAAATAACTAATCAAAACTGCATATTTAATTCATTTTTATGTGTCGCTTAAGCCCTTTTGCCTTACCTGCGACGATATTACTATACAAAAACACAACCCCAACCATAAAAAAATAAGACGGTCTATAACAAGAGGAAAATACTATGTAGAAAGGCTGAGGCAGGCCACATTAAACTTGACGTAAGCCGGGTTCACACGCTGAAATCATCTGAAGCCAATATATTTGAATTTCTAAGAAAATTTCCTTTGTCAGGACCGTATTGACTGGCGTTAAATCCTCTACGCGTACATAGTTTACAATATACTAGAAAAAGAAACCTCATTCGATCTATGAATACACAGACAAAGGATTCTGAAAACCCTTTTCATTAATCTCCATTGCGGGCACGTCTCATTTTTTTAGGTAAATAATTTTGACAAGGACCTTTTTACGCGCCATAAAATGAAAATGACGAATGACAAAAGCGTCAAGCAACAATTTCAAAGGTTACAAGCGAAGATATCATGCTTAGTAATCGTAACAATACTCGTACACCGCGAGCTGTAATCAAGTTCTTTGGGTAAAATTTCGGGGTGAAATGTTTATGTTTTGGACGTTTTTCGTATCCGTTTTCAATATTATTCATCAAAAGAAATCAAGGCGATGCGATGGATTGAAACAAATCTGTCATTTGCAAAACAAAGACATGGCCTAATTGATTATATTATTATCTAATTGTGTTTTTGTTAGAACAAATTAACATTTTATTATGATATTTACGCTAAATTAGCATAGTGCTACTTCGTGATATTTAATGTTCGAACACGTGTTTTGACCAACAAGTAGGCAATTGTACTATTTCTAGGCTCTTAACGTCGTCAATAATTTATCATTTAACGTTAGACGAGGTAGATTCTAACCTGAACTTAACATTTGTTTTCACACTACCTTATCTGATAGTAATACTTGATATAATATGATTTTTTTATTGCAACTCAGTTCCACTTATGTGTTTTTGACCGGACCGGTTTCACCTTGCAACAGGCATCTTCAGACTGGTAAATTTATAGTAAATCTATGGTATCAACATGCATCTTCAGATTGGTAACCTTTAACATAAAATGATGGTATATGTTCTGAATTAACGCCATTGGCTCTATATACTCGTAATATTGAACATATATAATATATTAGCGTTCATTCCGGACATAAATGTTACATATATACAATAAATTAACTTCAAATTTTACCAGTCTGATGTCTGTTGCAAGGCGAAACCATAAGTTACAAATGTTTGAGGTTTAAGTTTTAGTTACAAAAAACATAAAATTCCACCATTAATGATCAGTTTCTAAATTAGAAATAATACTTATTATACCGTGGTTGACAGTTGGCACGCCCGAATAGGTCAGTAAGTACTTGATGCAGAGCATAAAATACGAGAATACAGAAGTCTATTTGATGGGGTTTATTAGTGTCCCAAGTTAGTTATTCCACTGTGGGGGGCACGACAAAAATCCGTCTCCTTATTGGTCAACATAAAACTGTCGGCCGATGTCAAGCTTAAGCGCTTTTCTCGACGGTAAGCGCGCTTAAGCGATATTATTATTGACAGCATCTACCTCTGCCTAGAGTCAATATGGCACCTAGCGAATGTACCCGTTCGGATACAGGTCAATATTATCCTACAGTCAACAGATTCACGGTTTGTACCACAAAGATCAATATTGAAGTAACATAGTACGCTTGTCTTTCTTCGCATGCATAAAGAACGGTGAACGGCGGTGTTTTTGATATTTACGCAATCCAGCATTGATGAATCACAATTTCAGTGTAAGCATCCATAATTCATAGTGAATTATGAGAATGCACATTTAATATTAACAAATATGTATATAAATAATATTGAGAAACTCTACTGTTAACATCACATATTAAAATAATGGCCCGCGCTGAAATATTAGGTATGCATCTGCGATGTATCATTATTCTCGAACAAAATGGATGTGTATTTATAAAACACATCTTGTCAGATATTGCCAAGAGAAACATTACTGCGAAATGAAAAATGGGGTACGAAATAAAAACAGGAAAAGCGAGACATGCGCAACATACATAAATTCTGAAATTTTATCGTGTGAAGAAATACTTAGGATAATCGATCTAGAAAGGAAAAAGTGTGTATGAACATGTTTATAGAATAAATAATACATGAGTTCCATGAAATATTATGTTGGGAAACAATAGAAAATATGTGCATTTCTGTGAACTGAGTAAGGTAATCCGTTGACTAAAATAATCTATAAAAGTAATAATTATTTATCGTATCTTTGTTCAAATATATAAACCTATAACTGCAAAAGGTTTTACAGATAGAAAAATTAGTCTATAACGTAATTCGAGAACGACAGTTAAGTGAGTGGGAGGTGTTTGATTGGGGGCGGTAAATATTTAACTCCCTGAGTGGTATTAACCATCTGACGAGATGACGGAACCTTCGTCAACATCAAGATTTGATAAATTGTTAATAAATATATTAAACAAAGACAGTAGCATGGTTGGCTCCCAACAAAATCTACAAAATTAGTTATTCGTAAAATGTTTCTTCTTGTTTTAACATGAGTAAGCGTGTAACGCAGATCAATAAAAGACCTGGATAACTGAATATAAAACCGGCTCACTTGTAAAACCTGTAATTATCTGTGTCATGTTTGAAACAGAGATTGGCGTGATATATTGGTAAATAGAATTAGGAATTCGGTAGGTGCCTGAATACGTAAAACTTTGTACACTTATTATTTATGTTACCAATAAATGAATCATCCCAAAACTTCTAGCATTCGAGGCCAATTGATCAAACTTTTGAATCAAAACCGAAATTTAATCTGCAAACTTCAGCACTTGACCACATATAGGAAAAGTTTATTGTTGACATTTAGATCTCAAAGTTTTCGAGAACCACCCATCGGAGAGAGGATAAATAATAAGATTATGGAAAATAAGTGAGGGGTATAAAAGGTAGGCTGTGCAAGTTATCCTTTTCTCGATTAAACGTAATTTTGTAAAACGCCTAGTATAAAACAATTCCAAATATACAGAATGTATTTAATGACTTTAAAAAAATGTTATATGGTAGGATTAATATTAATAACGCAGCTGTTAGTCGGCTTGTTTATACCATGTATGGTAAACATTACTGTAGCAGTAATTTTAAGTAAGAAGAGCGCCCCCGAATAGAGTATCGAAATATACATCAGTAAATGTATAGTATCTGTAGGTTTAGAGTACAGCACACTGTATTAATAATAATTGCTGGAAGACATTTACATTACAAGTGATTGAATTGTTCACAGAAAATTAAAATACCTAAATATCAACTGTCCCAAAACAAAATGGCGTAAAGGACATGTCGCAACCTTTTAAGTGTTAAAAAAATTGTAAATGAGAAGAAATACATATTTTTTTACTAAGTAAATGTAAATATTTGGCGTTTAACTTTATTTAGGAAAACCTTTTTGGCTTGGAATATTCGATAAAATTACATGGCTACAATAATACATGGCTAGAAAGGGATAATACAAAAAAAGTTATTTTATTAACATGTGTTAAAATATTAACTCCAGTTTATTTCTCGTGATAAAAACAATTAGATAATGTCATACACTTTAACATTAAAGGGGAATAACATAGACTGAGGAAGTACAAAGCACTTGGCGGTGTAAATGTTTTATTGCTAAGTGCAGTAATGACATGCCTAGCGCCAGTTTGACTGGATTCTTGCGTGTGTAATTATTAGTGCTGGGCGAGTGTTTGCTGGGAAGTACTGGAAAAGTTTGTACCATTTTGTCGGCGTGGAAATAAATCATAGAATCGGATATCTCGTTAGCTTCTACCAATTCAATCGTTGCTTCTCACACCGCATTTCAAAAGCTCTGATGTTTTAATTCTACACATGAGGTCGTTAGGTACCTCTAGGGACATGTGTCATCTTCAGGGATGCTGTGCAGGGGTCTTTTTAAGAGATGGGGGAAGGAGCGAACGTAGTTCAAAATACAAAAGCCAGAAAGTTATTCCACAGCCGAGCTGCTGAGCACGAGAACGAGTTGTGTAGGTACACAGTAAATGTTGGCTCCCGGCTTTAGAAGGGATAAATCAATGGTCCTCAAAGCATCCTCCATTGATGTACGAACTTAGTAGGTGTTGCTAACGTTTATTTACATGAAATAATTTTAACTATTTTAATTCAAACTCGATTCCGTTATCTGGGCAGCTAATCTGCCTCGGTTCCCTAATATCACGAAATTAAATAAACATTAAATAGAACCCCTCAAAACTATTCGTACTGCACGCTTAGAGTCAACCTTGTGGGTGAAGATTTATAGGCAATCGATGGGGAAATTTTAAAAAACTAACTCGCGGGCTTTTGAGTGATATACCCACTACAATGATTAAAACGTTTTACAACCTACTTACGACACGAACATTTTGTTTCCCCTATTGAGAAAAACCTATCCTAAGTGTGACCTTGTAATACAATTTTAACGGGGACGGTAAAAAAAGCTTTGGACGTTAAAATATAAAAGGGTTACTGTTACTGCTTACTTAAAGGCATGCTTCGCTTCCCAATAATATTATCAAATTTTTGATTGAAGAATCAGTTTTAGCGGTTAGTGAAAATTATTATCAAAGGGATGATAATCTTAAAGTTAAGGATCAAATAGAGTGGCTTAAATCAGGATAACCATTTTTAAAAATAATTCCAGAATGGCCAACAGACCAACGCGAAATGTCACAGATTACAATGTGACGAACTTCAAGTTGCAGAAGTCAAGTACTATTATTACATTCTGTTGTTTAGAGGAAATAGAGACATTACAGTTAATGTATATTATTTGTTCCCTACTATTATTTAGTTTTATTGAGATACTTAACTTTAACGGTCGTTTCCACTAAACAAAACTTAATACTTAACTCTAGCGGAAGACTTTCTTAATTTCATTTCGCCAACAGTTTTGGAGTTATATAACTATTGCACATATTTTTAACTTTTTATAGCTGTCAATGCGTCCGACCTGCAAAAAAAAAACCTCGCAGACTCACTTTGACAGTCCAACACTTAGCTTAGGTTTATTCATGCTTATGCGGAGTAAATATCACGCTCAGTCACGTTGGTTATAAGTTGAGCGGAGATTGTGGATTTGAGATAAATTTGAACTAAGCCATCGCTTAGTGTGGATCGGTAAAAGCTGCCGGTAAGTAATGAAAAAGATACCGCTTTTTTGTTAATATGAAACTGTGACGAATTTATTTACAGCAACATGACTATTGTCTAAAGCTAGAAGGATACAATTGATGGTAGGATTTAATATTGATATTCCACAAATGTCTGATACAAATGGAATCATTTAAATGTTCCGTAATTACAATTGCCATAATTCAATCGTAACAAAATCTCGTGAAATCCGTAGGTACCCCACATCGTGAATTCAGTCAGTTAATATTGGCAAAAATGCTTTAAAACCGTGTAAACGAGGAGGAACCGTTCCGGTTGATTAAATAATGAAATCCGGCCGCTGGGCGTTACCAATTACAATCCTGTGGGTTATCCTATTTCAACTCAATTAAAATCTTGAACTTAAAGCTCTCATAATAATTCAGCCTCTGTTATATTATATCCCATCTCTGAAAACTTCTCTTCACGGCAAGCGTGAGAATCATTACTCAGCGGGGATTATGTTCCCCAATTTTACTGAGGAAAAAGATAAGCTATTGAAATGAGGATAAAATAAATTTCGTTTTCACCGCGTTACCGTATATTCTATAAACGAGAGAAAACATTATAAAACGGGATGAAATGACGGCGGTTGATTCATATTTAATAGAACTCATTCGTCAGCATTACAATTAATGAGGAAGACATTATGCTGTGTAATTAGGCTGTGTAATGTCACCGTGGTTGTTCAATTTGTACATGGATAATTGTATGCAAGAATTAAAAGGTGTGGGCTTGGGCGCGAAAATGAACAATCTGAAAGTATTTTGCCTTTTGTATGCGGACGATGCGGTGCTGATTGCTGACAGTATGGAAGATCTACAGTTTCTCGTGTCTAGGATAAACCAAGTATGTATGCAAAATGAGTTGATGATGAATGTAAGTAAGTCCAAAGTCATGGTGTTTGGAGCAAGTGGATGAGTTTGTGTATTTAGGAAGTATGTTTACGAGAGACGGAAAGGCTGATAAAAATATTAAAAGAAGGGTGAATGCAGGAAACTCCATTGATGGAGGACTGAACGCTGTTGGCGCAAATAAGAAATTGTCCAAAGAAGCGAAGTTAGCAGTCCACAATGGAGTACTAATACCAACCCTGATGTATGGCAGTGAGGCATGGAACTGGCAAAGGAAGGATGAAAGTAGACTGAATATGCTGTGGAAATGAGATCTTTGAGACGTATGTGCGTAAAACCATGTATGATCGTATTAAAAATGTGGATATCCGAAAAGAATGCAAGGCTGATGTGAGCGTAATGAATAGGATAAAGGAAGGGACGCTTAGATGGTTTGGGCATGTAGAGCGAATGAACGAAGAAAGGAGTGTGAAAAGAATATATGATGCGAAAGTGCATGGAAAAAGAAGTCGAGGACGCCTGAGAAAGACATGGCACGATCAAGTAAATCAAATACTTGAATCGGGTCATGTGAAGAGTCAGAATAACAGAAGAGTATGTATGAGACGATGTATGAATGTAAATGAAGCAAGAAGTGTGTGCCAAGACAGAGTTGTATGGCGGTCCGTCCTCTCTGCCTACCCTTGCGGGAAAACGGCGTGATTGTTAGTTAGTTAGACATTATGTTGAATGTGTCTTGTTACAATAGTATCTTGTAAGCGTGAATTTTATGCGTAGTGAGGTAATCATTTTTGTAAAAATTGGAATTAACTTTAAAGCAGTAATGCTTATTTACTATTGAATATTTAAATAATATTAAAAATCTAAAACACAAATGTGAAATAGAAAAAAAGCCAGACACTAAAAAGAACAAACCATGAACTAGAGATGGCAGCCTAGAACCGGAAGAAAATTAAAATATTCATAATTTTCAATATAAGTATGAGATCTTTTAAAAATGCCGCATTCTAATGAGGTCTTGGTAGCTTAATTGGCGTTACTTGAGTGTTCCTCCCGGATAGAGTAGAGGCTCCGAGTTCGAGTCTCGGTCATGACCATTGTTCTTTTTAGTTTCTGGCTTTTTTCTATTTCATATTTGTGTTTTACATTATTAATATTGTTTAAATATTTAATACTAATTATTGAAATCAATAAAAGAATACCTGAGGCTTGAGTGCCCGCTCTAATCAAGCGTTCAGCGGGGCGGAGCGTGTACCACTAACACATGTTCGTAACAGAGCATTCTTGATTGTGTTCAGCGGGGCGTGCGCCTCCAGGTTCAAATCATTTTGTGTTTTAACCTTGAAGTAACAATATATGGAGGGAGAGCTAATTATTTTTACCCAACCTACACAAACTTGCGATAAATCACGTTCTCCGGGTTTTTACGTCGTACACCATGAGAGAGAAAGAGACAACAAATTTCATAGACCGCGTGACAGCTTCTGGGTCACCGCGGGACTCCGCCCATATTTTTTACTATGCCACTAAACTTGACACAAATAAACGGTCTTTTAGGTTATATGCTATATTTTTGTTGATAAAAATACTGTGAAAAAGTGGCTATACGAATAAACAAAAATATTATGTCGATATGTGATATGAATGGATGTATAAATACCCTAGCCGTAGTCTTAGCCACGCCCAGGTGCGCCGAGTCAGGTTAAAATCATCAAAAACAAGTGAAAAACTGACTTCACTGCCTAGGATAGATACTACTCTATGGTACTCTTAAGGTTTTAACAGAGTTTGTAGAACACATGCGTGATGTCATTGGCCGAAATTCAATCTCAGCCTGAAATATGGAATATATAAAATAAAGTCAAAGGTTGACACACTGACATTCTTGTAAATTCATGGATTTTTTCTTTATTTAACCCGTAACTTTCATAGAGCGTAGAAAATTCTCCATTTTTTTTTCTTTGTCTGTTCACTAAAGCCAGACAGCGAACGCTCAATCGCACGTCCCGCTGCACGCTCTGCCCCGCTGAGCGTTCTACCGCTCAGGTCATACCCTTAGTAGTAACAACTAATAATTCTCTCCAAAATCCGACGAGTATTGATGATTTTAACTGTAAAACAGAACATCTGTTTGTGTGATACCTGAAACAAAAACTACCGAACGGTGAGCTCTCGCGTTATGAAATATAGAGAGATGTTTCAATGCAACTATTTTCAGCTTTTTACGTTTTTTCTAGGTGTTTTGAAATATCCATCAATGTGTCGAAAAAAAAGAGAAGATCTTTATAGTATTGTTAATTCCACACCGTAAAATAAGAAAAAAAGGTTTCTGAAACTGAGTAGTAAAGCTAGTTTGGCAGTTTAAAGTTATGTTATAGCTCCGTAAAGCGCCCACCCCGACCCCCTGAGGGTGTGATTTAATTAAAATGTCGTTATGATAATAAACCACGTATTATTATTATTACAAGTTAGTTTCAGTCGGAAGCAGTGCATGCTAATATATTAAATAGGTCCTTCCAATTTCTAACCACGTTTTTATGGTAGCTTGGAGAACATGGAGAGGTACCTTTAGGGAAAGAGTGTAGTCAGGATTGTTAACTTCATACTGACTCGATAAAAAGACAAAAATATATATTAAAGGATGTTGAATACGGACATTTAAAAAAACCATATTTTAACACTTTGAACAAAACAATATAAATACACCATTAAAATTAATTATTAAGTCAAAATATCGAACAAACAATAATAACAGGAAGTTTGCCTAAATAATGATAAAAGCTTTTTGTTGATTTTATGTCTTTATATCATTAAAAAGGTGAGAATTCTAAATGTCGATCAAAAATAATTTAAAACTGTTGAAATACTTTTGAAAAGTGATACTTTATAATCTTTGTTTGGTCTTATTTAAATATTTACGCCTAGCACACATCACTATCATGTTTGATTTATTTGTATCACCACTGCAAGCATTTTAATCAACACAAATAAAGAAAATAACCTTAAAATCCGTTGACGTAAGTTATGGGACTCGATGATTTTCAGTTAGCGCGGACGGAGAACATCCTTGCATACTTAGAAGTGCTGCGATATTATGTGACGACATTTCTTGTCTTTTTCTCTCTCATGGTATGCGACGTAAAAACCCGGAGAAAGTGATCTATCGCAAATTTGTATAGGTTGGGTAAAATTATTGGCTATACCTGCTTATATCGTTACTCCAAGGTTGGTCGCCTTTTATTTGATGCCTGTTTTGAGCTTTATTCAATGAATGCACACTGTAAGTATGTCAAAATAGATCGCCATTGCAAAAGCTCAGTAACATAGATAAGTGAAGTCCTAGTAAATATAGCGGATCATTTCGGGGGTTTAAGCAAGGTTTAAGCATGCCGCAGTTAAATTGCTTTTATTGCTTAGCGGACTCATTAAAAAACCGGATGAGTTCGTTTAACGAGCAGATATTATGTATCCGGCGAGCTTGTGAATACGATCCGAAGTTAAGCACTGACAGCAATAATTGTCAATAATTCCGATTTGCGACCGCCGTGGCATAGGGGTACGAGTGTGATTGCGATCCGGTGGTTTTGGGTTCGACGATTATTTGAAAATCATAAAACAACTACTGACTGGATGCTTCCATGTGAGTCGGTAATAGTTATTAGAAGTTTAATTACTCTGGTAAACTAAATCCAACTGGACGATTGGAATGGAAGCACCCATTTATTGACAGAGGGTGTCGTATTTTGTCTGGAGCTAGACTACGAGTATATTGTGGAATTAAAGCTTACTTCGCCAAAGCTGCTGGGATTGCATTCCCCGAAGTTTTCAGATAAATATATTCAAGCCTTGAAAGATTTGCTATATTCTCTCGAACAATTCACAGCGATAAACGAACATTTTTAGCTGGAATGTGCGGATGTCGCAGGCTGTGGAAAACCTTAGATTGGTGGAATAAAATATATATTTTTTTTAAATAAAGTAAGACAACATTTACACGGTAGTATAAACAAACTCAACATATTACAGAGCATAAGCGTAGAGGCCTTTCTCTGAAATAAAGGTTTTAACTTCTTTTTTTTTAATTTTTCACAAGGAATTATATGACAAATAAAAGAGTTGAATTCCTATCAAATCATATTCGATTATACTAACTAATCTGAGTCTTTACATGGCCCGATTCAAGTATTTGATTCACTTGATCGCGCCATGTCTTTCTCGGACGTCCCCGACTTCTTGTTCGATTCACTTTCGCATCATATATTCTTTTTACACTTCTTTCTTCGTCCATTATTTTTACATGCCCAAACCATCTCTAACCGTCCCTTTATTGATCCTTTTCATTACGCTAACATCAGTCTTGCATTCTTTCCGGATATCAACATTTTTACCACGGTCATACGTGGTTTTACCGCACACTACGTCACAGGGGTATCATTCCACAGTATACAGTCTACTTTCAATTACACAATCGTCCATTTTTATTGATAATTTTCTCGGGGTACCTTTAAATGAAGGGTTTTAGTATTTTTCGGTAATTTAATAGAACATGTACGAATGTAAATGAATTGCGATTTATTTTGAAGTCTACACCCATTTTTTTTTAACGCCTCTCACCGATTGATTTCAAGGTTGATGCGTCCTAACACCTCTCAAGTAACAAGCAAGACCCTGAATAATAATATTAGTTTGACAACTACACGCGTCTCATAAACTTCAATGCCTAGTTTGGTCTGAAATTTTGAGCAAGGTGATATTATTATTTAGTTACCTTAAAGCATTAGGCTTAGGATTTACAAATCCCTGCTAATACAAATCACTTTGACTTTACTTGAGATGAAACAACAGCCCGGAGGCTGGATTATCGCTCCGCACAAACGGACGTAGAACTTGTTCCAAATAATTATATTAGGAGTTGAAAAACTTTAGAATTGTAACGCGATGTAATGTAATTTATTATCTTATCAACTTGGATCTGTAATCATGAAAGTCGGACAAAAGAAGTTTAAAACAAACAATTACGAAGATCTAAAGATGGTAACAACCATTTATAATAATACTACTTTTTTATAGCAGCCCTTGAGAAATATAGCCTCAAGCCTCGAGGCTCAAGGGCGCTTTACAAAGCTAGAATATTACTCAAAAGTTCAGTTAGAAATATATCTCTAAAATACAAAAAATAGCCATTCTACTTGGATTAAACGAGACTTGGCGAATTACGCGGTTATTGGTATTAGCAGATGTCGCGGGCTGTGAACAAGTTTGAAATGAGATTTTTGACTCCCATTATCTAAGTATGACGTCCTGCATGGTTGAGTGGTAAAACGCTCGACTACGAATTCAGAGGTCGCGGGTTTGAACCCGGCGTGCGCAAATATATTTTATTTAATTAATATGTGTGATAACACATTTAATATATATAGTTTAATTAATATGTGTGAAAACACATTTAATTGATATAGAATAAGACATAATACATTTTCGGCACGTTCCAGAGTTGTAGATACAGTGGTATAAGTATCGACCTGGTGAAAGACCACCATTCAGAATTGAAACGTTGCTTGAAATGGCTTTAGCCGTGTTTGGTGACCGGATTTGAATAGCCAGGTATCCCCTCCTTCTTCTCCCCACCACTTTCAGCTTCACGACATACCACAATTGGGGATGCTATAGTCTCACTGGCTCTAGACGGTTGGGAGCAGTTGAGACTCTTGTGCGGTATTCACGTAAAACAAACAAAAAATATGAAAAAACAACTGTAAATGAGACGAACTACAAATAAAAATAAAGTGACGGTCAAATCAGTTAGTTTACGTTGCTAATAGTGGAGTCATTGACAACATCAAATTAAAATTAAGCATTTTTTTACGTCCCGCATAACTATGTAGAAACCATTTTATTAGAATACATTCTGTTTACAGCCCGAGGAAAACTATTTTCTCCCGGGAAATAAACCATATCGTGGCGGGCACGTTCATTGTAACAAAACATATTACTTTTGCCAGGTGACTTTAGTCATTCGTGCCGGAAATATCGTGGCAGAACGCAGGTAGGAGTAGGTAGACAGGGGTCATTTCGCGAAATCTCCCGAGAGTTGGGTAACGTGATTTACGGCGGGTATAAACAGCTCCGATAGTGGATCGCCTGGGCTATCCTTCGAATATCTTGACCAAAAATAATAAGATTTGATGCAGAGCTTGGCGGAATTCTTATCAACTGTAAAAAAAAAAACATTGATCGGATACTATATTTCACAATAATGTTGGTTAATAATAATAGAAAAAAACTAAAAAGTGGTTGAAATACTCCGAAAAAGATTTTAATGCACAATTAATATAAACTCGAACTGACTGAAAAAAATTGAACGAAATATGTTATTTTACAAGAAATACCTTTAAAAGGTTTTAAACTCGACTCTCGAAATCTGTAAGGTCAATAAAAATGCTTTTCAATGTATTATTAGAAAGATTTAATGCATTATGAAAAATAAAATGATAAAATTTGCAGAACTTATCGACAGGGAAAAATTGATAGGAAAGCGATATTTTACAATAAATTAGAATTCAAGCTAGAAAAATTGCAGGCATATCCGGAGAACCTGTCGTTCAATACATTCATAATTAATGCATCCTAGACGGAGCATATTAATAAGTAGGCAGTATTACTTGGTATGCAGCATGAAAAAACACTTTCTCATAATCAAGAAGGAAAAACTGCATATCTTGGCCAGAATCCGACACGAAAAAGATTGAAAAAATGTGGAATCGAAAGATGGCAATTGCCTTGCATTATAAACAAAACTACATCTGGATAAATTTATAACATTCCCAAGTGGTTGTGCCGACCATAGCAAGGAGATGGTTGGATATTTTTAGCCATTCATCCTACCTCTTTGAACTCTGGCTCTTTGATTGTTCGTGTATTTACATCACGAACCCAACCATCTGTATTTCAACCCCCGAAGCCTTCCGGTGCCGCCCCCGAAACATTCCTTTAGAAGACATTGTGTTCGTCTTTACTTAATAAGATAAATATGAGAGAACTTCTACTATGCGGCAGTCAAACTATTGTTAAGGCCCCGTTGAAACCAAGAGAAGCCGCAAACAAGACACTAATTAGAAAGTGTGCGAGTGTGTGTGATGTGTACCAGTTCTAGTTACGTGCTACATCTGCATACATTCTACACACCCCATACCGGATTCTGCGGCCGCACCGCCAATCATTGTCCGTATCCCGGCCAATTAAAGCGGCATATGACCGGGTAAAATGGCCCGATAGCCGGGATAAAACGGGAACATGTCCGGGATTAAAAGGTCTGATACCCGGGATTCACACGGAGGTTTATTTTGTAATGTGACTAAGGTAAGCAAGAATTCTGAAGTGAGCTCACCTGACTAACTACCTAAACTACCGACGCTTAAGAGAGGTCATCATAGTGCTACCTAGATCATTATAGAGAATAGACACCACTCCGTACTATAAACGATATATCCTGTAAACGTTGGTGAGATATTTCCTCAACACTTCACAGACGTGGGAAGTATGTAGACATTGTGGAATTCTAGTTCAAATAAAAAAATGTACAACAACAATTTTTTAACAACCCACGAACACTAGCCTATTGGGAAAACGAAAATAAATTCAAAATACCCAAATAAAATTGTAGTATTTCTACCGGTAAACGAATAATTTTCCTTTTCAAATATTTCGCCTTGGGCAAGTATCCCGGTGGCCCCCCATTGTTCTGGTTCTCGGAATACAAAGCGAAGAACGCGCAATCAATATAATATTAAGAAGTGGCAGATGATGTAATTAAAAAACGTACACAATGTTCGTTTGAATGGAAACGCCGAGGAAAGCGGATAAATTACATCCAATTTTCTCAAATGATACGAGTACATTATGCATGGTAACATGATCATTAAAACTTTATGAAACTAAACATGGAGATTTTGGAGTATTGGACTCTAAAGCTTCCAACAAACTTTTACCTGAATCAGACGCATAAAAACATAGAATTGAGAGCTTAACTTAAGACTCATCGGAATAAAAATTAAAATTAAACTCGACTCTACTGAATATAAATTAATATTCTTATTTCAGAAATCTATGCGCGTGGATCTTTATTACACAGTCTTCCCTTTTCAAAGCATGACGGTACGCGACATTTGTGCTAAAGCGTCCTTGAGGTGATGTTCATTACTAAACGGCGCTATAAAAACTGTCCTATAATAAAATCAGTTTTCGTCTATCTTATAAGGCTTTGATTTAATCGATAAGTTGGTAACAATTTTGTCATTGGGGTGTACAAAAATTACACTAGAAATAAGTGAAGGGTTGCTATCATTTTATTAGCACGTCCTGTACGTCCACGTTCTGTAAAAAAACTCAAAATACATCAAAGCAAGGTAAAAATATGGGCACCTTAAAAAAACATGCAATATTTTATAAATATTATACGATTAAAAAAATCACGTTTTAGTATTGTTTGTAAATTGTATTTTCTTTTGAAAGAATAATAAATAAAACGGCCTTGCGATGTGTGAAAGCTTTATATTACATTTATCAAAAGTGGTTTATTTTTTCAATCATAAGTTAAACTCGATAACATAAAATGAAAGAAAAAACCTTGCAAAGTTTATGAACTTTTTTCTAGAACTTCTGGAGATAATAGCATTTTTTGAGGATACAAGTTTAATTTCTCAGGACGGAGAAAGATTCCGAAAAGTAAACGGAACGGAAGAAAACCGGGAGATTCTATGAGTAATATTTGAAGAAATCGAAGAAATTGAACAAGAATCTTCTTTATGTAGCAAGTTTTATTTATGTTCGAAGAAATTTTACTAGGGAGAAATACAAACTCAGTCTTTTTTCGTGTACAATCTTTATGAACAAATTGGCTTCACTCCGTTTGATTTTCCGTGAATTTAAACTTTTTTAGTACACTCCGGTATTTCCATATTGGCAAACAACTGATTTTATCCAACAAAGTATATGCCATTAAAGTAAATATTCAATGGGAAAACTTTTCAAGAATTTAAAACTGAATTACCTACACGTCATTGCATAATGCCGCCAATTTGGTGATTTATTTTTACTGGAGTAATATCCACACATATTGTTGGTTAATTTTAGAAGGTCGTGTATTTTAACGACAAATAGCAGAAATAGGGTGAAAGGATTGATTTACTAATTGTCAGTGTATTACTATATACTTAATGCTACTATGTACTTAATGTAACTAAATTAAATAATGTAATGTTAATTAATGTAACTGAATTAAAACTTTGTTTAATGATTTGTCTAATATCTACAGGTGTTTTTAATGAATTGTAAGCCGCCCTTCAGATGATTCCTCAGATAATGACGCCATATAAACTAGCCAATTATTACAGTGCCTATGGGAATCGAAACTTGGGTTATACTTAACACCTAATATTGGCAAAATATAAATCGCATAACGCGGAATAGTGCGTAAGATGGTAGGGGTATCTGTCCTAGGCCACAGAAATAGTAAATGACTTAGATAATATATTTAGACCCTTATTTCTATGGTCCAGCTTATGAGATTGGGAAGGCGATGTAGGTAATAAGGGAAAAAAGGTGCTATTCCCTACTTAGCTGGAGACCAGCAGAAGGATATCGACCGGGGAGACTGCACCGCAGAATATATAATAATTATGTCCTCATAAGAAGAAGTGCGCTAAAATGGTAGGCCCTTGCCCAAAAAAATCTAAAAGAACAGGATGAAGGCCCCATCCAACAATGGGTAGAATAAGGCTAAAGTAAAACAATTGTTTTTTTTTTAAATGTTTGAAGATTAGTGAATTACATGATGTTGTCTTGTTTAGCTCCGCCAAAAGCAAATCTAAAAAAAAAAATTACTACTCATCAGATTTCAATTATACTCAAAAGTATAATTGAAATCTGATGATTATTTCCTTTTGTATTTAGTTTATTACATTTACTGCCCCCAATTTGAATTATTAACACTTAACTAGTATTTTGCTACATAAACGGTATGCATGGATCTAATTAGACCCGAAGTATAAATTATTATTTTTATTTATAGTCTTATTTAAATTAAAAAAACAGTCTCTTTTTTTCTGACAAATTCTTTTAAAATAAATAAAGATCCTCTATACAACTGAAATTCCGATTGGAAACATTAAATCACTTAAATTTTATAATTATATACCAAAATAATAAAAACCATACTTTATTATCAAATTGAGTACTGAACAAAAACAGAAATATTCTTGTATTCTTATTTTAGAAAACACAATTTTGAATTAAATAGCAAATTTCTTTTTAAAAATGGCGCTAAACAATGATGGCATGTTGTTATTACACTCTGTAAGCCACCACAGTAAATTTACCACATAATTTTCCGCCATTTTCAAAATTCTATCTAGGAAAAAAAATACACTTAAAGTATACATGAGTCAAATCTGACCCGAGAGAGTACGTAAGTACTTGTTACTCCGAAAATTCCCTCTGAAACCAAAAGCGTGTTAGATTGTATTGAAGGGTTCTGTGCGATTGAGGAATGCCGGGAGCTTTATTTGTGAATATCGAATAGCTATTGACTTATGATGGAATAAAGGTTTGTCCGGGTTTTTTTTGACCCATGTAATATCAGTTAAAGGTTAATATGGGGCAGTCCTGATTTCTGGAAAGAGATCAAGAAGAATAATTAAATCTGTAAGGTGTAATTAAGTTATCCACCGTCTCGTTCGTTCTAGAACGTTCTACACATAAATTCCCATAACTCACGAGGGGAATGAACGGTAAAATAATAGTAACACATTTCTTTATCCTGTTCAGTGAAAACGTTGCCCGCTCCTTTGTACCTAAATTTAACACATGTGTCACTAAATCTCGAACAGATGACGATGACAGAACTGGTGAGAAATTAGTTTCAGGACTTCTACGCACTAAGGCAATACATACATTCAACTCTAACCCGACAAGATGTGTGCATGTTTTTTTTACCACCATGAATTGGATGGGAAAATCCGACAGGCTCTAAAATTATTTCAAGTTTCATCAAATGAGGATCATTTAAGTCGTATAGTTTATATGTATGGTAAGTCCACTTCAGCCCAATTGCACTTATCGTGCATAGGAACTATACCACTCATTTGATTGATCCTTTGGTAAACAAGATGATTGATAAGTTTTACGAAGTTTAAAACTAAACCGAACGAGCAGTTAAAGTTTTGGCACAAACGAAGAATGTCGGTGACAGCAACTAAGTGTCGAAGTGACGTCCGCAAAGTTTTCTGCGGGTTGGCCGCAGTACCAACTGAGTCAAAATTGCAACTTAGTTGATTAATTGGTGATGGTAAAAGAAAATAATATTGGCTTCAATTTCAAATGACATTGAACGAACGCTCAGTCAAAAAAGTCAGAGCGGTCTTATTTTAACGCGTGGTATTTTGCATTGTTTCTTTAATAATAATACTTTTATAAAGCTTCTCGTGTTTTTACGCCTCAAATAAGGACATTACGTAGGTACTCATTAAAACTAACCCTCGTATATTTTTAAGTCACAAAACATATTAAACGAACGGAAAAGAGTGAAGTATGTTGTTAAAGTTGCGCTAATTACTAATAAAATCATAATGACAAGAGAAAGCCAATGTTCAGTTGTGGTAAAAGAACGGAGAAGTATGATCAGTGGCGGAACTATATGGTGCAAGGACCAAGGGCACATGGAGAAGGGCATTGAAAACAAAATAAAATATTTAAAAATATGTATATCCAGTTATTTGTCACAGCTTGTCAAAACTTGTGTTAAGGACGACATTGACTGATTATTTCAGGCCATCATTATTAAAGCACACTTGTGGTGAAATATCATTAAATTGCCCTACTTAAAATCTGTCCTTGTTATTATTGTTTGAAGAAATTTTGCCAGTTTGCAACATGGCATAACTTTTATCAAGTTGTACATATTTAACTAGTAATAATTTGATTAATTAAACTCTTTTTTTATGTATCAAAATTAATCTTTATTTAACTTAGTATTGTTTAGATCCCATGATTATAGTGACTTCATTATTTATGTGTAATAATGGGACTCAAATATAAAAGATATAGACCTACCTTTATTTTATAATTTAACATTTAAAGATTATTCACATAAAATAAAAATATTCAGACAATTAGGGGGACTACATTTTTTACAAGAAAGGTCGACCTTTTAGTTTTCACAATGCTAGGATGTAATAATAATAATATTTGGAAAATTTGTATAGCGCCGTTTTTGTGAAAATCACCTCAGGGACGCCGTACAAATGTTAATTCCCAGGCTCCATCTTATTACCAAATCTATGGCATATTGACATTTACGTATATATGTATAGAGACAATATACAGAAGCACCTACCAAGCAAATCGCTTCAGAAAACACAATTATTTTATTATTTCTAATTTTGTAACTTTTAATTCACGGTGGATTTCCATTTTAATGGTATAAAAACAAATTTATAACTTTATTTCACTTTGGTTATTTCTAGTTTGGAGAAAGATACAGCGTAACACTTGAGAGGACAAGATATTGACAAAATTATAGTTGGTATTTATTCAAATTATTTATGTTTTTATTGTTCAATTGTAGGGGCATGACAGCAAATTTTATAATGGGATTTCTGAATTCCTATACTTGTTACCGGCGTAAGTATTTTATAAATTAAGTATACCGATAGTATCTCTCCTGTATAATATGCAGGGTGAGGATTGCCATATATATATATATAGATAGCTAACATCCGATAGGAGAGATCACCAGAAAAAAAATGTGCTTTTCTATCTTCTGGCGATAAAATTTTGTCAAAAATGTAAAAAACAAATTGCGGGGGGACAGAAAATTTAAAGTTCCGCCACTGATTACGTATAATACATTGTTGAATGTAGATTTCAGTAAGCGTGCATGTTAGCAACACATGGAGTTCGTTCTCCGGCCCGCATTGCGGAGTGGGAATGGAGGCTGGAGGGTTAGATGAGACAACGGCCCATTAAGTTAATTGACAGCAATTGGTCGGTCGGCCGCGGCCCGAAGTTTGCGCGGACGACCGACTGTTCACGCTTTAAAATGAATTCAAAATACATATAGCCGATAGCTACCCATTAAAAATCCGTCCAATTTCAACGGTGTAGCCAACGAGACGAAGAAATATTTACCATACAACAAAAAGAGCATGTGTTGTTTGCGTACGCAACTTTGATGCAAATGACCTTACATGTATGTTTGCTAAAAGTGACTCGTAGATGTCAGCTGACTAATGTGGCTTGCCGCCGATAGCTCAGTTGTAGCTTTTTCTTCTTTCTCAAAACGACGCATGTAGCAAAAATATAGGTTACAACGGAACTTTCAATTTACTTACTGCGTTTAAATTCACAAAGTATCTGCTATAATTTAATTGGAGACTTAGTAGTTCCCAGATAAATGGCAATTGTCCTATGGCAAATTTGAACAATCCGATAAAATATTGAACAACGGCAATGTTTTAAGAAATTTCCTTTAAATATTTCTCTTACATAATTGGTCAATTGTAGCTTATATATGATATGTCGTGGCGCTTTCGCAGCTGCCTGACGTGTTTTAGTCTTTCTTGTTATTTTTCGCCAAATAAGTAGGATATTTCACAAATCACTTCTTTAAAATTCCTGTATTGTATGACAAATTCAAAAAGTCCATTCTTTTAATTTCGCTCTCATGCCCTAAATCAAATAAATAAAAAAAATAAAAAATAAAAAATAAAAAAATAATAATAATAATCATAATTTTGAGTTAATAATTGTGTCTATCTGATGGGAGCTGCCAGGTAAGTATGTTCCTTTATATTTTCTTATCTAAACTAGGAATTAATATGTAATGATAGAAAGTAAGATCTGTACAGCGCCCTTGAGGTGATTTTTCACAAAAACGGCGCTATACAAATCGTCCAAATATTATTATTATTATTATGGTTTGAGAGCTCCGCTGTATCCTCTCTTTCTCTTACAAGCGCCCTTTGTGAGAAAGGGGGATGATATTACAACGGAGCCATCAGCGGTACGCCTATATTCAGTCTTGGGTGTATGGCGGCGATAGTGCTTTATACGTAGGTATTTGGCTTACAGAATATAACTTTTCTCACCGTCGAGAGAACGTGAGATATGCCAACCAGTCCAATAACACCTCAAATTGGCGGCAGTTTTAGAATTTCGAAACTAATGCGTTTGCTAAGCGGAGTCCGTAAGATTATTAGTGTCATCACGGCCAGTTAGCGCACTCGAAGCATGATAAATGGACACGCTTACTTTTTTTAATAATACTGATGCTAAAAAGGCCCAATTAAAAACGAAAACGACGCATAATAAAAACTAAAAAAATAATCTTATAAAATAGCGAAAGGATTGCTCACGGCGGAAATGAATTAATATTATTTCTGATTCAACAGGACTTTACTTAAATTCTTCTGCTTCTATAAAGATTTACGCATCCGTGTGATGCTCAAAATACATGACAACGTTTCACATTAAAAAGTAAAACTAAAAAATCCGAACAAACGCATAAAGTTTGTTTAAGATTTATTATCCAAGCCTACACTTTTATCTGTGCCTCACAAATCATAAATTAATCTAATTAATTGCAAGGCGGAGAAATCCTTCACGTGAGCGATTAAAAATATATATACTCGTATATATCGGAGAAATTCTCTGAAATTCTTTGTTACATTTTATTCATTTTCCTGTCATTTTGTTATACACCGCGTTCGCTGTCATCTGCTCGAGGGGGATTATGAAAATTTTCAATGCTCCTTAGAGTAGAGACGGGAAAGTGTACAAAAATAAAAGTAGAAAACAGCATCCGAGACAAGAGGTTCATCGCCCGCAACTCGCAGGACTTTCGCTGAACAAAATCGAAAAGACACAAAGGCGAAAATACTTTAAAATTTACGAAGACTTTCAATGGACAAAGCCAATGCTATGTGAATGCTTTACATTAATTCGCCGAACTCGCGTGAAAGAGCTCTCCGTAAAATACGTTGTCTTGTATTAGCTAAAGATTTTCATTTTGTTATCAATTCGTACCAAATTTATTTGAACTCAGTGTGGTTAAAAAAAAATTCTCATTGAAATTCCTGGTAAGCAAGGAGTGTTAAGAGATGTTAACAATAGCTTTCCATTCAATCCGTTGTTTTGTATTAAAGCATTTTTTTTATCAATTTGTACTGAATTCATCATACTTCAGTGCAAGGAGTTGTTAAGACAATTTTCCATTCAATTCTTTGTCTTATATTAAAGCAAAACACATTTATTAACAACGTATACATAATTCATCACACTTCAATTTATTTGAACTAAACGTTGTTGACATAACTTCTAGCAAAAGATTCTTGAAAAGCAAGTGCCCTCGATCAAATTTGATGTAAAAAGTTAGTTGTGTGTATTTACCTACCTATTATTTGTCCACACGAGCACTTAAGAAAACTTCGAAACAATTCGAGCTTATCGCATTAAACCAATAATTAATTCAATTCGACGTCTCAAATATAATACAATAAAGCGGTTTGGCAAAACTAATTTAGCAAGCAGGCTGTTCGGATAAAATAACAATTGGAAACTATAACCCTTCTCGAAAGCGATCTGAGATGTGATCCCTACGATCCCAAAATTGGAATATTCTCAAAATTTTCACAAGTAGATGCGATGTGGCACTAAAGGGTCAATAAAATGATTAATTTAAGTTTAATTTAAAAGCGTCGAATGAAACAGGGACAGTAAGCCAATTCATGTAGAAATTGTTCCAGAATAATCAATTTGAGTGGCCACGTTAGCAGGTCGAATTGTCAATTACAATGAATATTATTATATATTCCATCTCTGTAAACCGTTATATAGAGAAAACTGAAAGTTTGATTGTTATGTTTTGAAATACCTCAATTTTCTTTAGGAAAGCGTGATTAGTAAATGCCATATCTTCACACTAATGATGTAACCGCTCAGTGCGAACTACTACAAACAACTACTCCGTTAAGCGGCAGTTCACACTTCACACATTTTTCACTGTGCGAATACTTCAATTGTAGTTATTCGTTCGCTCGCACGATCTCACAAATATATAATTTACTCTTTTGACAGATAGCCGCACTTCTTTGTAGCGTGAAGTTCGTGAAGCAATGTATGAACTGCGAACTGATCGCACGAATGAACTATATACACTATGTAGCAGTCACTCGAATTCCCGGTTCTTACATTACACGCTACAATATGTACTACGGTGCGAATTGAGCGATTGAAGCGTTCACTGAGAAAAGTTAATTTTAAATAACTTGTAGTTAGTGAAGCTTTCACAAAACTTTGAAGTTTTTCCCATCGCTACTTCTCACATATAAAAATATGTCTTCTCCTTAGAAAGTTCAAGCACCCATTTTCGTCAAAAAGTGGATACAATGTCCTACACCACGCTGTAGCGTCGAAATGGTTCCTAGTAACAAAGTCAACTGTGTTGTCATTACAAAACACTTCCAAAGGATTTTCGTTTACCGAGAGCGTCACGTAAAGCGTTATCATAATGATGAATTTTATTTTTAATGATTCTATTACATCGTTTCATTATATTTTCATGGTCCAAGTTACGAGTTTAATATCGTGCAAAACTCGTGTAACGCGAAGTCGGATTAGAAACACAAAGCTTTATTAAGCTTAATGCATCGTATGGTTGACTTACTATTCCCCGGACAATCGGAGGAATTTTTAACGGTCGCTTTTTAACGTCGCCGAAATTACGTTCTCGCCGCGTAACTTTTATGGGGCATAAACAAGAAGTTATGATGGTTTTGTCGTATGTATCGAGAAAGACTTTTCATTCAGGAATAAAGCAAACTTGTTAAGGGCCAACATGAAACCGTAACAAGTCGCCGTAAAGGAAATGAAAGGTAATTTCCATTCGGTGAAAAGAAAATAATTAGGAAGCAAACGATATAATCACTTAGAATATTGTGACACGTGCTTAACTGAACTGGTATACATATTCTTAATCACGTAAGCGGTAGGTGTGGGTCAAATTAGACCCGGGGTATATTATGTAGTGTGTAAATTTTGATTTTTTTTTTAGATATTTTATATTTTTTTATATATAATACATTTATTGTCTTTTTATATATAAAACTTAGCATTAAAATGATAATACTTATGATATGCTATTCACCCGATAAAATACTTATATTCAGGATACAATTTTACTGTTTAAAAAAATATGAACTAAATATTTTATTTTTTTACATTATTTATAATTTGTAACAAAATAACTTTGCGGTTTGACATTATTATTATTCTCATTATTCTTTAATCACCTTCTCAGTGTTCTATTACTTTATTTTATATGGTGTTCTCGAATATGGTGTTCGCGAAGAAACCTGCCAACAGAGGCAACCAAATTACTTATTAACTCGTACGTCGTTTCGCGTTTAGATTACTGCAACGGAATATACGCTAGTCTTCCTAAATAGCAAATTAACAAACTACAACTAGTCTTCAACGCCGCGGCAAGACTTATGCGTATCAAAATATTCCCATATCTCAGAGCACCCTTCACTGGCTTAAATGTCCCGAAAGAATCTTGCTTTGCTGGATGGTTTTTATTAACGGAATGGCTCCGGCTTATTTATCGGAATTTTATTCCTGAAGATTCCAATTCGCGACAGTCAACTCTTAGATCAGCAATGTCATCGGCTATCGGAAGGTTGAAAGAACCAAAGCGCACACCAGACACTAAGTTTGGAGAGCGCGCCTTCGGAGTGTCAGGTCCTAAACCTGGAATGGAAAATCTGAGAGTAAACTCAAAACTCATTTTTTCAGAAAATCATATCCATAATCAAGATGTAACAAGCCCAATAGAACCAAGAAAACTTTTTTCAGACTCTCATTCCTTAAATTCATTAGAAGATTATCACCATTATCTGTTCTTCACTACGAAAACTAAAAAATACCTCCGATATACTTTTATCTTAAATTTGCCTTCATGCCCTGAAAAAATAAAAAATAAAATAAAAATAAATAAATAAACAAAATAAAAATAAAAATAAAAAAATTTAAGTAATTCTAAATTTTAGGTTATTATGATATGATTGTGTCCTGCCAGAAGTGACCTGCCAGGTAAGTATGTTGCTGTATATTTATTAAACTTTAATTTAAGTAGACCTTTGTACAGTGTTCTAGGTGATTTTTTTTTATACAAATGGTGTTCTTATTATTATTCTCCCTCTATATGTATATATAGCCGCACAATACGTTTTTTTTATTGTTTAGTTTAATTTTGTACCCTGGTGATGCTTAGGCTAAGCGAAACCGGTCGGTTATAAAAAAAATAGTTAAATGTGTCGTCCTTTACAAATTTATTGTTTCATTTCATTAGATATATTTTTGCTTTAGGGAATATTATTTAGAATACGAGACGACAGGTAAAAAATAACAAAATTTACGCAACAAAGAGTTTTAGTATATTGACGTCACACTCCAATACACCGCAGGAATCGTCCCTCTTCAATCTTTTCCGCCATTTTTTAAATTTCCTCCAGGAATAAATTACACTATAATTTGACCCGAGAGAAAACGTTTATACCTACTCGAATACCGAAAACGAGGTGTGTGAATATCGAACGGCTATTGAGTTATGATAGATTAAAAGTTAGCCCGGGTCTTTTTTGACCCATGTATACCAGTTTAGGGTTAAATGTTTCGGGCGATTCTGCAAATAAAATAACGGTAGGAACACATTGCTCTATTTAATGCCTCTGGAAACATTTTTCACCCGCGAATAAATTATGAATCAAAATAAAGTAGGAATGGTAAACATTTGGTAGGTGGAATTTTTTAAGTATTATTGCGCTGGACAGGTGTAGGCAAGGCACGAATAAAAATACGTGAAACGAGGCAAAATTCCAAAAGAAAAAAAGGCCTCATCAAACATACGTCGCGGAGCTGTCGACGCCCAATGCAATACTCCCAGGAACAAAGGCATATTACGATTGTGAAAATTGTACGGATAATACCAATTACACCGTAAGTCAAAACTTTAGTTTGGAATTGTAGCACTTGTGTATAGGATAAATAAGGTATATATCTGCATGCGGTGAAAGATCGGCGTGTACGGTGTGTTCGTCATCGGAATAACCGCGTGGACAACGCGGTGAGGTTGGTTTCGGGTTATTTCGGTCCGACGCAACAACACACGCGACGCCGGACGCTAGGAATAGACGTCGGCAGATGTAGACGCCGGAGTGCCGATACACAATGGCCGACCGCTCTCACGTACAAACCTGTACCTATATTTTTACACCTATGCACACGTTATACCGATCGTTTGTTTACTTGTCATATACTTTAACCATTTTAAATGCGGTTTAAAAATAAAAATCATCAAACTTATGGGCGTAATTTTTCAAAGTAAGCTAACATTTTGTGAAGTTACATTATACAAAACAATAACTCTGTTTAAACTAATTAACTACTTTATATTATATTTATATTTAAAAATCCTACTATTCTACTACTTACTAAATATTGTGATCCGGTCCAAGTTTCCAAGGTCCAAATTTAACCATTAAATTTATTAATCAAAACAAAAGAATTTAATGTTATTATGGTGAGCCATAATTACAAGTTTTTCGTCTTTACTGTTATGAAAATAGTTTTTTTTGTGGTGGTACATAAAACTACCGATGCAATCGTACCTTCTCTTCAGCGCAGATATTAAACTCAGTGTCACTACTAACTAACAAATTGCAAACACAAAGCAATTAATCAATGGAAAATTGCACACCCAATTTATTTGATTAATGAATGCGAAATTGAATGCAATAACGCCAATTATTATGAGTAGTATTACCGATAAATAAAACACTGTATTTTGAGATAACATACTAATAACCTCACCCGCGGTTATGATCGTTTGTAAACCACAAAGGACTCACCGGTGAAATGCAAGAATAAACCTTTGTGTCTATGACTCTCGAATGACTGAGAAATCATTAAATCATAAGTGCTGTGGTACCCATTACAAAGTGAAGTTGGTTTATCGGTAGGATTCTACCACAATTTAACTAGTGGTCGAGGAAATCTGAAAAGCAACAATATCATGTTTTACCTCTCCACGAGAATTAAATTATCATTGCTCGGCGAGCTAAATTCTGCGGGGCAAACAATACATTATTTCGACAAATAGAATATTTAAAACATGGTCACACACCGCTAGTATGTGCACCGCTATGTTAGTGTATTAACGTTTAATATTGTTCCGTAGTTTGTTTTATGTAAAATGAAATGAAGATGATGTCAATAATACAAGAATGATAATTTTATTTGTTTGATAATAAAAAAAAATACACAAAGAAAAAACTTCCGAGTAACTCATTCACGGCCAGATTTATTATTCAAAGTGACTTTTTTGTAGGAAGCCTTCTTTGGGTTCTGCAATATTTGTTGATAAATATCAGAAATAATGAATGAAAATATCCACAGAAGACCAACGTAAGTATGCAACTAACTAACTATTTCACAACCTCCCTAGACACACTCTTTGTTTCATTCAGATTCATTCATCGTCTCGTACTTCTGTTATTCTGACTCTTGACATGGCCCGACTCGATTTCTTCTAACAAATTATATTGTTTTACCGGAAAATTTTCTAATGTCTGCATTAAAATTAATATCCGGAAAATTGATGCTTTCTAAGATAGGTTTTGAATCAAATATGTTAAGCTTTATCACGTTGTGTTTGTTGCCAGCACGAAATATATTCTATAGCTCATAATATAATATGTGGTATGATGACAGGATATTGAAGGAAGGGTGAATGCAGAAAACTCCACTAATGGAGGACTGAACGCTGTTGGCACAAATAAGAAATTGTCCAAAGAAGCGAAGCTAGCAGTCCACAATGGAGTGCTTATACCAAACCTGATGTATGGCAGTGGGGCATGGAACTGGCAGAGAAAGGATGAAAGTAGACTGAATGCTGTGGAAATGAGATATCTGAGACGTATTTGCGGTAAAACCACCTATGACCGTATTAAAAATATGGATATCCGGAAAGAATGTAAGACCGATGTAAGCGTAATGAATAGGAAATGAATATCAAGAAAGGGACGCTTAGATGGTTTGGGCGTGCAGAGCGAATGAAAGATGAAATGAGTGTGAAAATAATATTTGTTGCGAAAGTGAATGGAAGAAGAGTCGAGGACGCCCGAGGAAGACATGGCACGATCAAGTGGATCAAATACATGAATCGGGTCATGTGAAGAGTCAGAATAACAGAAGAGTATGTATGAGACGATGTATGAATGTGAATGAAGCAAGGAGTGTGTGCCAAGACAAAGTTGTATGGCGGTCCGTCCTCTCTGCCTGCCCCTGCGAGGAAACGGCGTGATGGTTACATAGTTAGGTGGTATGATTCTATATTAACTAGAAAGATACAAAATGTTAAACTTTTTGCCGTACAAAACTATGAGATATTTTTGGATATTGTCGATATTTTTCTAAACGCAACTGAGAAATGACAACGGCTGTGAGAGAGTTAACAAAAAACAATACACAAAAAGATAATTCAGAAACAAGTTTTGATAAAAAATACTAAGGTGCGGCATAACAAGACCTTCTCGGCCACGTCAAATAATAATAAATATCAGATTCTGCCGCATGTTCTATGACCTTGGCCGGTAGGTATTGGATTTTTAAATAATAGAAATTACTCAAACATCTATGTACTCGTACTTGTATTCTTAACGAGTTACAATAACGAAGCAATCTGTCAGGCGGGATACGAAAAATACATCAAAGATTTGAGGGTCATTATTCACTTCGATTCGGGCCACCCTATTCAACAGATAATAATGTGGACCATAAAACCAACAAAAGATCGCCTTGGAAACACTACGGGAGATTAAACTGTTCAGATTTCATCAATGAAACGTTAACCAATAATAAATTGCAATCATTTTGTTTGTGTGTACAGCATTGTGGTTTCATTAACTTCGCGTTCATTGTGATAAAAAATGAACGCCATTTGAGTAAAGTGTAAAGTTGTTAGCCAATCAATAGTGCATTAAAATTAGGTATTTTTATGAAACCTTAAGGATATCTACATAACTAACCATTACGTCATTTCCCAGCAGGACGGACCGCCATACAACTCTGTCTTGGCACACACTCCTTGCTTCATTCATTTTCATACACCGTCTCATAAATACTCTTCTGTTATTCTGACTCTTCGCATAACCCGACTCAAGTATTTGATTTACTCGATTGTGCCATGTCTTCCTCGGGCGACCCCGATTCCTTCTTCCATTCACCTTCGCGTCGTATATTCTTTTCACACTTCTTTCTTCGTTCATTCGCTTTACAAGCCCAAACCATGTAAGCGTCCCTTTCATGATCATATTCATTACGCTTACATCAGCCTTGCATTCTTTCCGGATATTCACATTTTTAACGTGGTTTACCGTAAATACGCCTCAGTTCTACAGCATTCAACCTACTTTCATCTTTCCTCTGCCAGTTCCATGCCTCACTGCCATACATCAGGGTTGGTATAAGCACTCCATTGTAGACTGTTAGCTTCGCTTCTTTGTTCCAACCTACCTTAGAAGTATTATTATCACAAAGTAATAATAATAATCACATATTATAAAAAAAATATATTACGAATATGCGATTTGAACTGTGCCTGTTTTGACTGTTTTCTTTAGGTTGCAAATTTCTCCGTATCAGGAACAATTTCCGTACACTTTAGTTAAGTTGAGTTAGCGGAGGGTAATAAATATACTCGGCAGGAGACTCGCAGCCTGCTGCAACACGTGCGTTGCATTCGCTGCCCTTTTGTGCAAGTTATTTTTATAGGAAGCAGCAAAAGGAAACAAACCAAACTATAATGATGTGATCTTATAAACTTTCTGCTTCTCCGGTAGAGATTTTATATTAATTTAAATTTCTTGCTTTAAAATGGCGTTTATATTCATACTAAAAGCAACGTCACCCGAGCACAACAGCGCAGAAGATATCAGAATATGAATAAGAAAAAACGTTCTGCCTTAATCGGCCAAGTGGAAAATTTGGCGAAAAAATACAAATTATCTAACCAAGCAAATTCATTTCTTTTCTCTTCTCTGCATACAACGTATAATGCTTATATTTACTCAAATTCAAACTAAACCTTTTGCTTTTTAAAGCAAACGAATTTCTTAAAATGATTTACATTTTTTTTTCATGCGTTTTATAATGATTGTTAGTTCTGCATTTTATATTGGTAAAAACTGGTAAAATCAAAGAATATCTTAGATGTTGAAATTAATCACGGTTTTTCAGAACTCGCCAATCATCATATTGAAAAAAGATCATACCTTCAATAAAAACACCGGTTCTCATATTCTCCATAAAAATGGTCATGGCAACAGATTAAATAATTTAGAAGCACTAGAAATAAAGAAAGCTATTAAAATTAATAGTCATATTCTTAATAATCAGTTTAATTTGTCCAGTAGTCCAATATTAGGTATATTTCCCGTAAACTCATAAAATATCTCATTATTATTTTATTACGTTTTCGGTTGACGTTTTGCCTCTTTCATTTCATAGTATCTGTCTCTTTCTCTCTGTTTCTTTGCTATAATTTAAATGTTATTCTGTTGTTTTCTTACTGTTCTCTTATTTTATATTGTGTTCTCCCTCTGTATATACGAGTATATATAACCACACACTATTTTTTGTTAAAATCTGTGGTCTTTTACAAAGTTATTATTTCATTTTATAATGAAATCATTTGAATTTGAAAAGAGTGTGACGTTGGTATAGACAATGAACCCAAAACAACACCATTTGTATAATAAAGCATTCGTTATATAATTAAGTGAAGACTGCAGTTGATATCTGAATGAAAAGGACGGGGCATGGATTCCATACTCTTGGACAACTGAATAGAGCCAGCTGACTGGCGTAAATATCGTGAAGGTATTATTAGACCTTTATTTCCGAAACTTGTTCTATTTTTGTAGACATTTACTGCGAAAATAAAACTATGCGGACAATATAAATAATGTGAAGTGCCAAATGCCGGGAAAATGCAACTTAGATCTTGCATTATCGCAGCGCTAAATCGTGCAAACAAAACGAACATATCACAGAATGGTTTAATCATAACCATCGACAACTTTTTATTTCATAAAAATTGAATATATTTTTGAAGTCTGGCATCTGGCAGCTAAAAATGCGTTTCTTTTTTGGAAGAGTAATATGTATACATGCGTATTACACGGATGTCTGCGTTCAGATTTATAAGATTAGACTCGTATGTCGGTGAAGTTTACTCATACATGTAAAAATACATAGACTTTGAATTTGATTGTAGGCTAGGTATTTATGTAACTAGACGATTTATTTTGACGAGAAAGCTTGTGAATGAGTACCGTTAACATACACATATATGTGTGTCTTCTGGTTTATAATATTAGATTCGTTAGTCAGAGAATCTACCATATTAAAATAGACGTCATAGATTTGATAGTAGGCTGGGTATATAACTAGACGGTGAACTTTGACGAGGAAGCTCGATAAAAGCTCGAGAATGAGTTCAGTCTATCCCTTAACGTCCAAACATAGTATTCGCGCGAGAACACGAGACCTTTAGGATGTTGTATTTATAATGTTCCCGAGTTGCCAAAATGTCGCATTTGACAAGGAATGTCCTAATAAATCGCTCGTTTTTGGCAAACTTTCAAAAACGTTAATGGCATTTAGATAAATCAATGGGGTGTTTCGGACACGCTGGACGATGGCGTGGAATTGATTTTCGAACACGTCGAACCCCAAACACCAAAAAGATCCATGTCTCTTGAAACACAGAACTCTATTTGACAAGGTCCAAACTGCTCGCGATACTAGGATCGAGAGGGCCTAATCTCTTTTGCTAAAACAACATTTGGCCAGAGATACTTTACAACAAAACTAAACAATGTACTTCCACTGACAATTAAACAGAACATTAATTACGCAAAATGTAAATTGGAGACCGAGATTTGGATCACCAGCCAGGACAAATCAAACATGAATGATTTTTTAAAAATATTCCCTACATGTAGTTTGAGCAATACTAATAATAATATTTGGCTAATTTATAAAGCGTCATTTTTTGAGAAATACCACCTCAAGGGCGCTTTACAAAACATAAAAACTATCGCTAAATTTACCATAAAACTATGTATTTAAATACCTAAAACTGTAGCTAAAATTGTATTATTGATATTAACATTTGTCCCGGGCTGTGGAAAGTTGACGAACTTTTTGTTTGGCAGTAGATCGAGGATTGAGGTTCGCTAATAAATAAATACTCAGCTTATGGTACAATGTTAATTATTTTTTTATTTAAATTTTGTTGTAAACAGGTCTTTACGTTATAATATCCAATGGTAATGGTACGAAACTAATAAAATTGTCTTGTAAACTGTGCATTATGTTATAATGATACAATTATCTGTTCCTCACAACGAACAACCAAAAAAAATACCTTTGATATAATATATATTAAATTTGCTCTCACGCCCTAAAAAAATATATATATATTTATATTTACAAGTATGTAAAAATCATTTAAATTTTAAGTTATTATGATATAGTGATTGTGTCCTGCCACAAGTGACTTGCTGTATATTTATAAAAACTAGGAATTAATATTAAGTAGAAATTAAGATTTGTACAGCGCCCTTGAGATGATTTATCACAAAAACGGCGCTATACAAATTATCTGAATATTATTATTATTAATGGCACAATATTATGTTATTGTGGTACAATTTTAACATTTGTTTTTATTATATATTTTTTAAATATATATTAAAATTATGATGTAAACTGTAATTTGCGTCTGCTCTCGACACAGGGTTTCCTAGCAAGACAGGCACAGCACTATCACCCTTATATTATAATGAAGAAAAAAAAATATATAAGAGAAGTTATAAACTACATTAAACCAAACTTTGTTAAAATTCTCTAATGAGATCTGTAATATTTGATTATTATCATTGTGATCTGTACATTATAAGATTTTTTTATTATAAAGAAACTTTTGTGTAGAATCATGAGTCGGTACACCCTGTGAGATTTGGGTCCGTTTGATCCGAAAGGCTCAACAGACTTCTGACGGCCTACGTGGTGGAGTGGTAAGACGCTCACTACGAATCCAGATGTCGCGGGTTAAAACCCGGCGTGCACAAATATTTTTTATTTAATGAATATGTATCATAACGCATTTAATTAATATAACATAAAGTATATTTGCGGCACGTTCCAGAGTGGTAGATACTTTAGGTATCGCCCTGGTGAAACACCATTCAGAATCGAAACGTTGCTTGAAATGGCTTTATCCGTGTTTGGTGACCAAATCTGAATAACCAGGCACTTTACAACCTTCCTCTTCCCCTTCGCACTACTTTCAGCCGCTTAACAAACCCCAATTGCAAAGCTGTGAAGCCTTTTATGTGTCAAACATCACTCAGTCATAAAAAAATCGAGACATGCTGTATACAGATAAAAAAATAAATTATGTCATGATTTTTTTGCGGTGAGACGCGAATCGAAGCTGAAACCTTCCGATTGAAAATCAAATACGTAGATCACTACGCTACGCCGCCACGTGGAGTGGATTTCGTACGAGTACGAGTCAAATTACACCTTCGCAAGGCCATAAATGAAATGCGAATGTTGTAGGGAACGGAATGAACATTCTTTCCCGAAAAACGAGGATAATTAAGATTAAAGCTCGACATACTTAACATAAGTAAAAACGAAATGTGTATTACATACGAAACGCGAGGAAATTACTGAATTGGTTCGTGCGTGCCCCCTTATTCGCATTCTTGTCCACACTCGGCTGGGTACATTCATTTATAAACCAAATTTACAAAAGTGATCACAATTTTTCCGGCATACAGTAAAACATTTCTACAGGCTCGTAACGTAGCTCTTAATTCATTTCAAGCGGCCACAACTTGTAGGTGGTATTTCAATAAAATTCGGATTACAAATTAACGAAAATGGAACGATTCCAAATTCAAAAAAACAAGAACTTAAAAAAATACACGAAATTATGGCATTAGGTGATTGTTTATATGATTATCGCGTGAGAGTCTGTGGGACTCTCCAATTTTGCGAGACTAAAGAAAGTCAGGCGAAAGGGGAATAACATGGATCTAGTCACCAAACACAGCTAAAGTAATCTCAAGCAAACTTTTCGATTCCTAATGGTGGTCACTCACCAGGACAATACTGAGAGTATCCTTTACTCTGCAACGAGTTACAAATATGCTTTATATTATTTATATGAAATAAATAGATTATAAATACAAACTAAAAATAAATAAAAATTACTCGCCTGGTTTATGGTAGAACCTACGACCTTCGGATCCAGAGATTTTTTTTACAGGTAAATATTACACTAGGATCCCAACCGTCTATACCCAGACTATGACATCCCCTATTGGGGTATGTTGTGAGGCTAAAGGTAGTTGGGGGAAGGAGACGAGGAAGAAGAAGTTTGGAAAGTACCTGGCTATTCAGATCTGCTCAGAAACACGGCTAGAGACAATTTTAATCAAACAACGTTTATAATTAGCCACAAATATAATTTATATTGTTTTATGTCTAGTCACTAAACACAGCTAAAGTAATTTCAAGCAAACTTTTCGATTCCTAATGGTGGTCTCTAGGACGATACTCAAGTATCCTTTACTCTGAAACGAGTTGCAAATATCCTTTAAATTATTTGAGTGAAATAAATAGCTTATTCAAACTAAAAATAATAAAAAATACACGCCTGGTTTAGAACCTACGACCTTCGGATCCAGAGACAAGAGCTGACCGCTTCTCCACGAAGGTTATCATAATTAGCAGAAAAGTATAATTGATTATACATTTTTTATTAACATACCTATTTATGTTTATATTATGTAATTGATTATACATTTTTTATTAACATACCTATTTATGTTTATAATGTAGGTAGATAATATATTGACCTTGAAATTTTTTGTCAGGAATAAAACATTTATAAGGATTAGGCACACCTTAATGTCAAAATAGCCTGAACACTATTATCGCGTTTGTGGTTTTATTTTGGGTTATTTTAATTTATGGTTGTAGAATAATTTAACAAACAACTTAAGAGGCTGTTGATGTTATGGGATAAGGACCAACAGAATTACAAAGTATGAATTAAATACCTAAACTTTGAAAGCTTTGTTAATAACTTTAAAGTTAGCAGGTATTTAGTGGTTAACTATTTGAATAAATGATGGTTAAATTTGTCTGTGGAAAAAAAATAATTTATACCATGAATTCAAAGAAAGCTATGTCAAAGCACTTGAATTTAAAAGAATTCACTGTACTTTTTAGGCAAGTAAAGAATTTTCTTAAATTGAACAATTAAAGCTTTGCTTTGAAACGGAATCTTAACCCTTTCTTTGCCGTGAATTTCCGGTAAATAATAATATCATTCATTATTTAAAAAAAAAATCAAATAACACTACACATCATTTTATTAGTTTATTTTCACATTTTCTAAATGCATTTTATAGTCAGACCCCTCCTTAGAGGCAACGTTATTTTAAAATATATATTTATGTTATTATATTATTATTATATTTTAAAAAAACTAAACCACACAAATTACTGTAATGTATTATACAATAATTTTAAAAGTTATTCAACGCTTGGTGCATACGTCAGGACGCTACCACTGCGGCTCCGCAATTCGAATATCAATTTGAGATTCTTTGGCGCCCCATCTAAAGTATAGTATCCCTTGCCGTAATTGCGGAGCCGCAGCGGAAATAACCCTGACGTGTGCACCAATACTAAAATGTTAAACAAGATACGACATAAAGATGATTGCCTATTGCCAACCGCTTTTTCCGAACAATAACATATTTCCATAGTCAAAGAACAGTTTAATTTTATTTTTAATACATGTTTTCAGAGCAGTTTTTTGCGGTAGGGGAACTGTTTTCTAAACAAAACAAAGAAAACTCGTCAAATGAAGTCATTATGATCAAATACGAGTTCCGCGATATCCTACAGAATTGGTAAAATTCCTGATATTGTCAAACAGCCTGTAAAAAAACAGAAGACAGGTTATTTCTGTGCATCCTAGATTCACGGAAAAACTTAAATTAGATTTACTTGTGCGTTTCTGATTCATATAAGAGTATTTCAAGGGTTGATTAACTACAAGTATACAACGATATTCAAGGATGTAGTAATAACGTGTATTATTAGGATTAGTGGGCGGGGAACGTACTGGGAAGTCGTGTTTACCAGTAAATCCCCACCCAAACGACTACTGTGAATAGTGCGATGTGTGTAGAGTTGCAGCACGATCGCGCGGGACATTGATAAATATTTTGACGATCATTTTTTGGCATTTGAACAGATACAAGCATACGAAATTTCAAGAAATTGTACTAAAGTCTGAAAAGGATCCGAAATCATTGGTGTGTAATTTAAGAATGAACACAAATATTACATGTAGTTAAAAATAATTTGAACACAAATTTAAAATCACAAAAATATTCTAAATACTCTTTTTATGGATGTAACAAATTTTTAAGATTTTATATGGAATAGGTGCATTCGTTTGTGAAACGAAAAATAAAAAAAAGTCTGAAACAATTTGCTGGCGTTGAACTGTCAGTTTGATGTTTCTATTTAAATTTCCACTTTAACCACATGCATTGCGTGCGACTTCAAGCGATAACTCTTCGAACTGCTCGCATCCGAAATAGGATATTTTCACTGTTAATAGTATTCGTATTTTATTTTTACGATTTGGCACCTAAACGATATGTTTGTTTATTTTTGCGCGGAAGGCGTCTGTGTCGTCACACCGGTCAAAGTTTGTACGCAGTTTCGGGTCCCAATGGTGGTTGTTTTAGCAACCAGCAGCGGTACCTACGTCACAGTCAAATTCGGACTGTTTAGGAATTAGCGATTTTGGAGTGTTTTTGAAATTAATAATTATCTATGAAAATATTTTAAAAACTTACATTTTTAGTGAGACGATCAGAATCAGAGAAATAATCTTTAAATATTCCACACAGCAATAGTATCCTTTATTTGTGAACATATCCCACATTACACACCATTACAGTTTTTACGAGTACAATATCAACCGAGATACGCTCGCTTTAATTTCGCCTTTGTAGCAAGAAGCCAAAACGGACGAAGAAAGATCGATGTGTTCGATGAACAGGAAAATTTTCAAGAGGAAATAATCCTGTTTATTTTTCCCCTTTCTTCATAGAAAATAAGTCATTATCCCATTTTATATTGAACCAGTTCTACTACTCGGCTAACGATACAATTTATTGAACAATCAAATGGATATTTCAAAGCTCCATAATTCGTAATGGAAACAATGCTGTGAGCCGAAAAAAGTTGTGTTGACATAAAGTTTCAAACATTTAAAGCTGTACAAATTTCATAACTCAAAAGTAACTCGATCAATAGTTCATGTTGTTTCGGTTGTTGCGTAGAAAACGATAATTGATATATAATTTGATTATAATGACTTAAACTTATTATTAAATTAAAATGAAAGGTTTTTAGGTATTCAATCAGAGCACAAATAATAACACTTGGCTAATTTATAAAGCGCCATCTTTGTGAAATATCACACATAGCTAGAAAAAAAATTAAAACTAGCTAAATTATTTTTGAAATACTTAAATAGATGTAAATTAACCTTCAATATTTTATTTTTTTCATAAAAATAACATATTACCGACATTTAAATTAAAATTCTGGGAATTAATTATATGAACTTCGGCGTGGTAGCTACAGACTAGAAACCGCCCTATGCTAGTGGGCGGGACACGCTCCGGCGTAAACAAAGCCATGGCCGCCTAAGGCGAGGGCGACTAGGGCGGCATTACGAACGTGGGCGAGGGCGGCAGACCATCAACGGGAAATCATGGAAACAATATATTTTTAATCGTTTCATACCGGGATTTTTCACTAGGGCTTGAGTGAATTAAGCTCAAGTGTATGGTACATATCAGTAATACGTTAAATTATATGAAAAAAGCTTTACAATGGGAGAGACCGCATTATATACATTTTTTTGTTCCTGAAATGCCATGATTTCAGTATCTATCGACAATGTTGTTGAAAAAAAATTGTAAGAATAGTTGTTTTGTAAAAATCGAGTCTGTTGAGTTTTTTTCAAATTGTTATTAATGTAAAAAAAACGACATTGTGCAGATTATGTGTTCGGGATTTAAAAATTGTTTACGTTATTTGAATAAGAAGTAGGTTAGGTTAGGTTTGAAATTCCGTTAAACAAATCTGGTTGAACATACCAAACCTTCCTCTGTCATTTCTCCATTCCTTGTCCCGTTTCATAACATTCATAAACTTAATCTGTGACAAATAGTTTGTATGCAGGCGAATTCTCTATGTTTTGTCTGTATCTATGTTTTCTAAAAATAAGATAAATAAAAATATTTTTTCATGTATTGTTTTCGATAACCGCGTCTGCATGTATTATGTTTAATATTTTTCATTAGAACACACAAAGGATGAATACATTAATACATCTATACTGCGGAGCTTGTTGTAGCTCTGACTTCTGACAGTTAGGACTCGAGTGGTTATCACAGAAAAAATCATAAATGCACCTATCCCGTTTACCAACTTTATTATGAAGGGTTAAATCGTGATTCCGAAAACCATTTACAACTACTTTCCAGTTAGTGGTTGCGATAAAACCTCTTAAATGTGAATAACTATTGAAGAAAGCTTTAGATAATGAGAAGAAGTCAGCAGTACAGAAGTGCTGATCGCGGAAAGTTAATGCGACCTTATTTGTTATAGATGCCTCTCAAAGGAGTGGAATAACTAGGAAGAAGCTACCAACGATATGAACATTGTTAGTATTAACTTAAAAAAAATCGTTTTTTGGGTCGAACTTTTAAAAATACAAACGAAAAATTGTGTTCTAACGTAAATTGACGTTTATAATTTAAAATTTCAACACGCCATTTTTAGTTTTACTTTAAAAAAATGATATTTCATCATGTTTACAATTATTTAAAACAAGATTATTGTTTTAGATAAATTCCATTTAGTTACAAACAATTACCAAAGTTGCAAAATATGTTGTCGCCTATATTATATAATTTTAAATAAAATAATAACTAATAAGCGTGTTAGATATTAACAAAACTCATTTTATTTAAAAAGATTATTTCTATCCTTATTAAGCGCCTTAAAAAAATGGTATTCAGTTTGATTTGGTATTTTTTCCGTAATTCCAAATCAATTTTTTGCATGAAACAGGCCTCGCAGTGCGTTTCTCTGAATATAATAAGATCCGTTCTCGTTACATCAAAATTAATGATTACACACTTTGATCAAAATAACAATATCGTGAACAAATGTATTGCTCAATACAAGGAACCTATATTTAAGCAAAAAAAAAACCTACGAATTTAAAAACGTAATACGTCTCGAATAAAAAACATTCATAACGGTTGCAGTAGTAGGCATCAACCGTCACGTTTCCTTGCAATCTTGTTGCCGTAATATAAGCATGTGCTAAATATTTGGCGTCTCACGCTTAGTTCTTTTAGCGAACGTTGTTTTTCATTTTGCTCGGTCAGTGAACGAGACTTTTCGATTCGCAATGAGAGGATGTTGCTTTGGGAAAGATTCAATGCTCTGTTGGATGTTACTAATTTTAAAATAATAATATGTAAGATTCCACAAGATATGAGGATTAAAACCGAAATGGGCCATAATATAAGGCTGGAGAATGCTAGCAATCAGCAAAAGATGAATAAAGACAAGTATCGACACTGGTGAAATGCCTCCGTGAGATATACAAATGAGATCCGTTAAATGTTCAACCAGAATACATAAAATTAGTTCAAATAAGCCTTTACGTCACACAACTCGAACAAACAATGAATTAACGTTAATTACAGGCACTTTGAAACGATCGTTCATCCTATAAGAATGCTAGAATATAAACAAGGTTAAACAAAGACAAATTAATAATACATACACCTTTTCAAGCGGGCATGTTTCATTTTCAATGTACTTAGATGAAATATTAATTATTTTGTTTTAATCTGCACACATCAGATAAAAGCACAAAAATTAATCGAAACAAAGAATACAACTTATAGTCAAAAAAGTTTTTGCACCAACTCATTAGTAACTTATTGATTATTTAAAACATTTTTTGCATAGCAAGCATCGGCGTTGGTGCATTCCAATGGTCTGTAAGCTGTGTATATCTGCTAGGTTATCCTTGCCACATAGTTAAATGGTGCAGGAGACTTAATTGTGTTTCACGGCCGAATAAATTGCCAAACAGAAATGACCAACATTCAAACAACAAACTAGCTCATTACGACTGAATTATTGGGCAAAAACATAAAGCGATTTTTTTATTGAACAATAATACGTCGCCATGCAGCCAAAATCAGTTATTATACGGGAGATGGGATTACATTTTGTAACTGTTCTTTACATCTCAAATGGAATTATTATAATATAAATATCAAAGTTGTTAGATACCACATCAAACTCATCAGCATCTGAATATAAACGTCAATTATAGCAGATATTTTGAAAAATCAAAGCAGTTAACTTAATTTAATTAACTGAGGTCAGCGAGTCACCGATAGCTGGCAACAGTAAGGTCAGTAAAACACGTTTTTTTAGGAGTTATTCAATCTCGGTTGTAAAGCGATGATTTGTCAAATAATAATTACCTTACAGAAAAAAAAAACATGGCACATAAAACGAATTTATCCCATACCTCGTGAAATTACGTTCCTTTTCTCTTTTATATCCTACATATTCATGAATATTCGTATGTTATATATATATTTTAATGTCCCCATTAATTCAAAACTTGCTAAGCAGCCGGAACATTAAGCATCCAAGTAAGATAAATTTCGTCATAACAGAAACCTACCTTGTGATATATTTTTCCATTTAGCTACGGCAATATTTTTTCTCCACGCATGTGGGAAATATAACTACCTTCTATAAAAAAATGTTGATGAATAGAATACCATAATGGTGGTTTAGGTATGGTATATGAAGCAAGATCATTAAATCTGTTAGTTTTTTTAAATTATTTTAGTTTATAACACATTAAAGTTTAACATTAACTAATTTAAAACTTACATCATATTATGAACTATAAACAATTTCCTTTGCGATTACGTAGGTACGTACGAGTGTGAACTTTAAAAAATTGGAACTGATGGAAAATTATCAAATAAAGTACCTACCTATAATTTATTTTAGCAGACACTATTCTATATTTAAAATAGGTTGATTAAAGAAACTATTATTTTTTTCTTGGCAAGCCAATTACACCCCGTGATTTTTTACGGGTAAACAACTAGTCATCTAGTAAAATGTTTTCTTTAAACTTAACTATGTGGTTCTTCCAATCTTTCCAGAATTTACTTTTGGGTTTCACTTTTATGCTTTCTGGCCGTACACGGTCATTATGTATGTCACTCCATTGTAGTATGAACTGTTTTGGGTATTAGTTTTGTTCTTTTTTGACAATCTAATTTAATTGCATGTCTTTGTGTTATGTGTATGAATGTCCTTGTTATACATGATTGTAAGTATTTTGGTAACATGTTGTTAATTATTTTATGTATAAACATCATTGTGTTCAATATCAGGAACTGTTTTATTGTTAACCGATTTAGTTCCTTTGACATTTTGGCTAATTTGAAAATCTATTTCGACTAAGTATTAGTACGAGAAAGGTTTTCCACGACTCTCACGATGTGTGCAGTGGTGTATTTGCGGCTTTGAAATGGATACCTACTTCTAATAATGCCTCTGTTCCTCCGTCCACGTTGGACCAGCGACTATACTGGATTAATTATTTAGCCTCGTTTAATTCATTTTCACTACCGCACTAACATCAAAGCTTTAAACCACCATATTTACTAACGAATATTTATATCTACCGCAAATTGAAGGGTAACTAATTATGTGGGATCGTGAAAATTTGTTTGTGGAAAAAAAATCAAATAAAACGTGCACAGGTTATATTTTTAATAGTTATTGTGGTTTGATCGACGTTCTCACAGAATTTGATGGGCACGTTATATTTGCAAGTATAATTAAAGAGAGAGGCGAAGAGTTTCGCTCGAAAGATACTACACAGAAAGAATTGCAAAATAAACGAAAGTTTGATCTGAATATACAAAATTGAGAACGTTATTTAAAATTTATCCTAAAAACATCAACGAGCTTATGTATGAGAAGTTTTAATATTTATTTTAATGATGAGATACGGCAACAGAGAGACTGGGACAATTTGAAATAATAAATTAAGTTTATTGGCCGTTAGCACCGAAGCATGGCACCCAAATGACAACATGAAACAAATAATAATATTATGAATCAGCACTCCTCAGCTCGAAGAATCTTTGTGTTCCGTGGAATTCTACATTCGGCCTCTAATAAAACTTGCACCGGTCCATTGCATCCAGATACATTGAAAGATCCGGTATTTCGCCTGCGTCGCGGTAATGTTAATATTATGACGAATACAAAGCTAACTATCTGCATTTTACACTAACAAAAACGGCCATTGTTTCACCACTAAAATACTCGTATAAGAACGCTCTTACTTCAACAAATAATCAAATCATATAATTTGTATTCAAATGCATGAAATTTTGACGAGATCCGTGGCAGAACGGTAAGACCGTTGGCACTGGGCCAATAGGCCGTGGTTTCAAAGCCGACTACGCGCAAAAATAAAGTATTTTTAGGTTTTATCCACAAGTATTTCATAAACTTAGTGTTGCTCCGGTGAGACACAAACATTCAGAATCGAAGCGTTGCTTGAAATAGCTTTAGCTATATTTACTAATCAGATTACCACATTCTTTCCCAAACGGGGATGTAGTCCCAGAGAATCCGGGCAGTATGAAGTGATATAAAGTGTATATTGAACGCCGTAACACAGGGACATCTCTAGAATAGTGGGCGAAAAAATTGAAACAAATCTTATTTTCATATAATATTAAAAAAAGAATGATTGACTAACAATTATTTACTGTTAAAAACATTATGCTAAATAAGATTGGGAGCAAGAAGGCCTATATTTATACATTTTCAAATGAATTACGAGACTTTAAATTCTAAAGGTATGTTCTTTAGAATTGACCCATATTCCCATTGATTACAAGAACTAAGTTAAAATAAAGTTGTGGCGAATAGGAATTAAAAAAGCGTTTTGAAAAAGCAGTACATTTATACGTACGTATTCTTGAAACTTTGATCAAATACCGGAAATTAAACGGTCGCAGTTTTTCTTGCTAAACGGATCTAGCCCATTTGAAGGCTTTTTGCAACGGAAACGAATGATTTATGAACTTTACATCGTAGATATAGGTAGTGGTACGGGTTAATCACAAAAGCTCTACGAAATTAATAAGGAACGAAGGTAGATACATCTAACAAAGGTTCTACCAACTGGAACAGGTCCGCTTGAATATTAATTTATTTTCCTAATTTCCTTTTGTGAGCGTTTCACAAATGACTAAAGCTGATTGGTTTTCGATAAATTCCGATAAAAACGTTTTTTAGGGGGTTCAGTTTCCATTCCAGCAGAAAATTTCCTGCGAAATTGTCAAAGGCAGAGAAGTCTTATCAAAAGACACCTTAATAGCGATTATTAAAACGTTTACTAAAGTTCTCGAAGTTGAGTGGTAACGACGCACCCTCGTCAGGTGGTGTCATAACCATAAACCCGTCTAAATATCACTGAACATTGAACGGAATCAAGCGAGAGTTGAATACATCACCAGACACACCACTCTCAATAATATTATATATATGTATCCTCATGAATTGGAGAATTATTGTGCGAACGACTTGGCAGAATCTTCACTGACAAGTTGAGATATAAATAAAACCCATTCCTCGGTATTGATATTCCATGATTGACACTTATACAAGTTAAAAAAGCGAGTCGTATATGGGCGTATATTGAAACCGTCTGATATCTATTTTTTGTGAATTATATTTGATATAAAATACTTGGAATCATCTTTAATATTACCTATTCAAATCAATTTCGAAATATTGTTTTACCTTTCCTCTAAAATTAAAGAAAAATAGCGAATTTCAAGAAAAGGCATAAATTGTCTTCTTCGATTTGTAACGTAAAATGTCGTGTCAGTGATAATACCTGCCTCGTTGAAAATAAACGCCACGGGGTGGCAAACAACTAGAGAATAAATAAATTGCAATGTGCTTAAAGCTCTCGAACCTTGTGTTATTCAAGTAGTTATGGAGCTATAAACAATTCCTGGAAGTGGCGTTATATAACAACAATGGTACTCCAGGGTTAACTACAAGAAACGCAGTGGGAATTAGTATGTTCAACCATTAAAAGCTGCTGTTATTTATAATTTCAGCTTAGCGAAAGTGAGCTACGGGAGATCCGTAAGCACGGCATATTTTATTCAAAGGCTGAAAGCTCTCCATTGTCCCGCCTGACTGATGCATCCGTTGGCGCAATCTCCGACGAGTCAAATATTATCGATCGGCATCGACAACGCTGCTTGCTTTCTGGCTCGGGGTGATCCGATTTAGTTCGTGCTATTTCTGTTCCCGGGCGACAATGTGCCGAGAGCGATATCGGAGGTAGCCAGTTACATTAGCCGCCTATTATAGGTGAATTCGCCGTAATGTGTGAACGTACCCCGTCGCTTCATCGCGGACCTGCATTGGCCTTTGCACGGGCAGAGGGGTAATGCACTTGCGCGATGGACCGACAAATTAACGCCACGGGGTATATACTGGCACTTTGAGACCTACATACTACACAACCTGTAAGCTAGTACTTGCTACATAGCACTTGTAAATGGAATTACTCTCGTGAGGCTATATCTGGGGTGAGGAGATAACGCCATCGGACTGTTCATGAGGTGTATCTAAGACTATAGGACACTAACAAAACTAACCTCGTAGGTAGAATAATGATAAAATTAAACCTACTCATGAGGAGAGACTCTCGTGTGTATTCTCGTCTAAAAATAAAAAACAAAAATTGAATTTATAGTAAAGACAACAATAAAATTGACCAACCCCCGTGGCCGAGCTGTGAAAATCTTCGGCTACGAATCTGCTGGTCGCGGGTTCAAGACCCGGCGTTCGTAAATATTTTTTTAATTAATTTATGTGTTATTTCACATGTAATTTATTATAAATAAAATAATATAAAGTGTATTTGCGGCACCTTCCAGAGTGGTAAATACTCTAAATATCGCCCTGAAGGCTACCATTCGAAATCGAAACGTTGATTGAAATGGCAATAACCGTGTTTAGTGACCAGCTCTGAATAGTCAGGTACTTCCGTCAGCCCACAACAGTCACAATATACCCCAATTGGGGATGCCAGTCATCGGTATTTAAATATCTAAGCATAGATGTATTCACATTTAAAAAATCAAAATGACGAAATATAGATATATTTTTTCTTCATATTGAGACCGAGTAAAATCATAACTTAAATGCACTGGAAATTCAGCAGGAAATGTGGCATTTAGAAACTACGATTCAAGATTTGACCGTGTTCTGTCTTGCTGGTGGAAAAGGAAGTGCCTACTTAAATATATTCCATACGATTTATGATGTTAGTGAACGTAAGAGCAATTTTCATCGGACCAAAACGTTCGTAATATATTATTCAGATTCGATTTACAACGATTCATCATAGTTATGAATTGGGAACCCAGTTCAGTCACTCACATCTCACAGTATTCACAACACTCGGCGAATGCAAATAGCGGATTTAACATAAATATTTTCCGTGGTGGGAAGGCACTGATTGGTATTTGCTCTTGTTGATTGATTCACTGGTTCGATGCGATGAGACAATACAGCTGAAGTGGGAAGAATGGACCACTGGGCAATACAGAATACATGCAAACAGTTTACCGCGGTTCACACTTTCCAATGAACGGCAGAACAAAGGGATTATTTCGGTTATTTATAGCTATGGCGCCATGTTGATTTACACAGTACACAGAGTTTCACCCAATCTAACAAATGAATAAATCCATAACATTCAAGGAATCAAAGTAACCGGTGTATGACATATATTTACCACAGAATTAATTAGAACAAGAGATCTAGAAATTTTTGTTTTGAAGCATTTGTAACATATGTCATCGAAAATGACGTCAAAGCACCAATGGATGGGACAAGCACCAAAAATTATTTTTGGTACTTTTCCTGTCTCTACATGATATTTAGAATATTATTTCCTTAAAGATATTAAACACAGGAATCCCCCTTACTTATAAACGAGGTGTAAATGTTACGCTTGGTGAAAGGTCGGAATAGCGAAAAACTTGCCTTATAACGACGGCTTGTGCGTCTAATTTGATGGCCTACGTCCGGTGTAACTAAACCAACGCTAAACCGGTGCGCAAAAATCTAATAAGTAAGACGGATCGTTAGCAAAATAACAGGATTCCACATAAGGTTAAAACGACAAGGTCCTTAACAAAAAAACAGTACGTGTGCGACGAGGGACCCAGACAAAAAGGTCAATTAAATAAAAAAGAAAACTAATTTAAACATTACGCTAATTTTCGTCGGGGCGCGGGGCTCGAGTGAGAAATTAGATTTTTAAACTAACATGGTATTTTAAAACAACTGCGGCCAAGAAAATAATTTCTGACACCAACGAACACTTACATTAAAAGTGTATTATTATGTTCATTAAAACTACTAAGTTGGGTTGAAGTTTAAGTGGGGAGTGGGAAAATTTAGAAACCCTGCGACCGTAAAAAAAAACTATTCAAATGTGATGAAATTGATCGAACAATGTTAATTATTCCCTTCCTATAATAACACTATCGACTGTCCCTTAAGAGGAATAAATTAAAATTAATATATCATTTTGCAATCAGAACCCACGGTTCTAATACACATATTCATTTCCTATTTGAACGATATCAAGTTTCCTTTAACCGTTGCTGGTTAATGGATCGAGTAATTACCTAACTAACTGCATTTGCGATCTACATTCTTTCAATTAAATAAGATTAATTAACTAATTGATGTAAGTAAGGTAAAATTGGAGAGTATATTTAATTTATGAAGTGTACATTACCATCTGGTGATTCGGGTGAAAAACTGACGAAATAATCCAATTCAACTTACCTGAAACAAAAAACAACAAAATAAATTTTGGGTCGCAACAGAAATGGACATAGTCAAATGTAAATTTATGGTTTAAAAAAATATAAGAAGAAAAACTAACGACATGCAATCAAAAATAATTAATTTGCTTCTATAAAAATATTTATTTATTTTTTACAAAACTAAGGTGGGTATTTAAAAATATCTTTGATTAGAACGTATATTGTACGATACTTTTACGTGAATTCTTCGACGCTGGTAAGGAGGATCATTAAGAGAAATGATCTGTCCGCAAACACTTAAAAAATATTCTCGTGGGTGCAAAGCAATTTGTTACAAATGAAAACGAGAAAACTACATACGTTTACAAAATAAAATGAAGAGGTCAAAATCAACGTTATAGACAACAAAGGGCTCCGTTGTTTTTGTCAAGTGATTTTGGGTTAGCGTTTCATATGAATCAAAATTTGTTTATTATAATTTTTGGCGTAGTCATAACTCGTGACGCCAATACACCTCACATACAAATGTATGGTTTTAGGTTTTAGGAATTTTGAATCGTTGAGGTTAAGTTATTTTTTTTAGGTTTATTTAACCCTTCTTACGGCAATTGAACAATATGGATTTCAATAATACGCGTCGTTCTTGTTTAGTATCTACTAACAACTAACCATCACGCCGTTTTACTGCAGGGGTTAGGCAGAGAGGACGGACCGCCATACAACTCTGTCTTGGCACACACTCCTTGCTTAATTTACATTCATACACCGTCTCATACATACTATTCTGTTATTCTGATTCTTCACATGACCCGACTCAAGTATTTGATTCAATTGATCGTTCCATGTCTTCCTCGGGCGTCCCCGACTTCTTCTTCCATTCACTTTCGCGTCATATATTATTTTTACAGTCCTTTCTTCGTTCATTCGCTCTACATGCCCAAACTATTTAAGCGTTCCTTTTTTGATCCTATTCATTACGCTTACATCAGGCCTTGCATTCTTTTCGAATATCCACATTGTTAACATGGTCATACGTGGTTTTACGCACATACGCCTCAGGGATCTCATTTCTACAGCATTCAGTTTACTTTCATCCTTCCTCTGCCAGTTCCATGCCTCACTACCATACATCAGGGTTGATGTAATCACTTCTTTGTGGACTGCTTGCTTTGTTTCTTTGGACAGTTATTTATTTATTTTTTTACTCGTTTAAGTAAGTCGTTTCTCCGCAGGGTAGTCAGAGAAAATCGAGCGCCACATAACTCTGCCTTGGCTTACACTCCTTACTTGATTCACATTCATATAAATTCTCGTTATTTTTAACGTTTGAGATGACACAACTCAAATATTATAATAAAATCAAATATTATATATAAACTTAATCTTGCCATGTCTTCCTAGGGCGTCTCCGACTTTTATCTTTCTCTTTCGCGTCGTATATCCTTCTCCTTACACTACTTTTAAAATACTTTAAACACATTAACTTCATAATACTATCAAAAGCGTTTTCACTATTGTCAAAATAATTAAGAATATGTAAGGAAGCACCTTTAGTAATAACTAATAACTCAATTCAGAGGTTTTGTAGAGAAATAAAAATGCAACGGCAGATGAAATCAGTTGACATGACGCAGAATCTACGTAACTACCATTTATTGGCAACAAAAACCTTGGCAAAAACGTAAATCTAGTCACAACACGACTGTGTCCGATACGGATACCCCGTGATTTATAGTACACTGTAATAATGGACTTTGTAGTTCCCAATCTGATTCACATTTGATTATGTTTCGGTGTTACAAAACACGGCCGAAAAGCGAAAGCACTGCGAACTAATCTCGGTATGTGTTCGATGTCGTTTATTTCGCAATACGAGGAGTTTTTTTAAAACTCTGTAATGCAAAGTCATGATGCGATAGTGGATAGAATATTAAGTCGGAAAAATAAAACGGAATTTGGTACCGTCTACAGATTCAGGTAAAGAATGCAATCGAACTTTGAGAGAAACACGTGCGTCAGAACTGAGATTTTTGGCACTCTATTTTCTTTGTCCACACCACGTCACTTAGTTATGGTTTGACGTCTATTGTCATGTTTGATAGGTATCGACTAACAAATCAATTCGCCATTATTCCGCAGGGGTAGACAAAGAGGATTGAACGCAGCACAACTGTTTTAACACATTCTCTTTGTTCGTTTAAATTCATACATTCTCTTGTTATACTGAATCTACATGAAGTATTTGTAGGAATATTTTTTTTTATAAAAAGGTACTCTTTTTAAATGAATACCGCTCAAGAGTCTCAACTGCTCCCAACCGTCTAGAGCCAGTGAGACTATGGCATCCCGAAATAGGGTATGTTGTGAGGCTGAAGGTAGTGGCGAGGGGAAGGAGATAGGGAAGAGGAAGGTTAGGAAGTACCTGGCTATTCAGATCTGGTCACCAAACACGGCTAAAGCCATTTCAAGCAACGTTTCGATTCCGAATGGTGGTCTTTCACCAGGGCGATACTTAGAATATCTACCACTCTGGAACGTGCCGCAAATATACTTTTTATTATTTTTGTATGAATTAAATGTGTTATGACACATATTAATTAAATAAAAGTTATTGGCGGACGCCGGGTTTGAACCCGAGACCTTTGGATTCGTAGTCGAGCGTGTTACCACTCAACCATGGAGGCCGTCAAGAATGAAATGAAGTTTTTGAATCACTTGTTGTCAGGTCTTCCAGGGGACACTTCTTCCATCCGCTTTCACCTTCATTCTCCGTTAATTTTCTTTCAAAACCATCATCGAATTCCTCTTTTTAATCTTGTTTACTATGCTAACATCAACCTTGCATTCATGTCAGATCTCCTCATTCATAATACGGCCTTCCATTAGAATTTTCATTGAATTTAGTTGGATTCACTGTGGAATATCAGTATCTTTGAATAAATAACTATTTTTATTAATCTTATTGAAAAAGATCATACCTTCATAAAAATGATCATGGCAACAGATTAAATAATTTAGAAGCACTAGAAATAAAGAAAGCCATTAAAATGAATAGTCATATTCGTAATAATCAGTCGAATTTGTCCAGTAGTCCAATATTAGGTATATTTCCCGTAAACTAATAAAATTTCTCATTTTTCTTTTGTCAGGTTCTCAGTTGACGTTTTGCCTCTTTCATTTCATATTATCTCTCTCTCTCTATCTGTTCCTTTGTTATAATCTTAATGTTATTCTTTTGTTTTATTACTGTTCTCTTATTTTATATTGTGTTCGCCCTCTGTATGTACGAGTATATATAATTACACACTATTTATTTTTAGTTTAGTTTAATTGTTTACCCTGACGATGCTTAGGCCAAGGGCAACCAGTCGTTCATAAAATTTAAAATAAAACCTGTGGTCTTATACAAAGTTATTATTTCATTTTTTAAATAAGTATTTATTAGCAACTGCCGGTTTCACCCTTTAACGTTCTTATAGCCTTAATACTTATGATTATTATAACACGGCCATTACACGCTGATAGCGTTTTAATCTTTGGATGCTGCGACGAACAGCGAGAAACGAAACCACATCAGCAACAACAATGTGATGTGATATTCCGACTAAGTGCCTCCCGTTAAAAATTACGACGCCAAGCGCCGTCATTACGATTATGAAGGGACGTTAAAATTACTGCCTCGGACATTACGTCAATGGTCTCGTAACGGGCAGCCAGTGCGATACCAAGTGCCAATCATCACATCAAAGCCTTCAAAGGCGTCCGGAGCGGAGATCAAAAGCAGCCTCGGTGCGACAGCCTCCGGCTTGACCCACAATCATCTAGTTTCAAACCTGCTAAACCTTTCACAGTGGACAATACATCAAACGTGAACTTGCAGGTTGTATTAATTCATCCCCAAATGATGTAACGTAGATTTTAGAGAACTACCGCTAGCGATACGTTTGCGAGTTTATTTTACAATGAAGCGAAAATTGCTTCATTCATAATGAATCAACTGATAAATTGATAAAAAATAATAAGAAATTTTATGAGTTTTCGGGAAATATCCCTAATATTTGACTACTGACATTTTGCCTCTTTCATTTCATATTATCTGTCTCTTTCTCTCGGTTCCTTAATTATAATTTAAATTTTATTATTTTGTTTTCTTATTTTATTTTTTATATTGTGTTCTCCCTTTGTATGTACGAGTATATATAACCACACACTATGTTTTTTTGATTAGTTTTGTACCCTGATGATGGTTAGGCTAAGCGAAAACGCTCGGTCATAAAAAAATAAATAAAATCAGTGGTCTTATACAAGTTATTATTTCATTTTCATCAAATATGTCAAACCACAAAGTGATTGCTTTCTACGATATTTTTTTCTACAACAAATTCTATCTACGACGTCATCTGTTTGCAATTGTGTTCGAATAGAACTTTGCTATCGATTATAAAGATGGATGTCAAATTTCGAAATACATCTTTTTTTAAATATTCTTATTATTAATAGTCTGAAGCATTAGATCGTTATAAATTGTGAATGAATTGATTGAGATGGAAAATTTGGTTAATGCTCTGCTCCCGGATATAGTAGAGGCCCCAAATTTGAGTCTCAGACACAACCTAATCTTTATTTTTTTGTGTTTTTTTATATTCATATTCTTTGAAGATTTTTAATATTATTTCAACACTAAATAAAAATAGGTATCTAGGTTACACCATTAGGTATTCTATTACCGAATGTCTGGCAAGCCGTTGAAGCTTTTCTACAGTTCTTTGTCGAGCTGTTTCGATATTTGTATGTTTCTCTAGTACCCACCAGTACGGATTTTTCATACATATAGGTGGAGAGTTGACACGGCATTGATTAAAATCAATAAAAATAGTTTTTAGCAAAAAAAATTTTTTTTTTATAACAATAGAGAAAAATCACGGGATGTAACTTGACTTGCCAAGAAAAAAAATGGTTACTTTATTAGGTAGGGAGGGATTTTAGAAGATTAAAAAATATTAATTTATGTTATCTAACATTTTATAAGGTTTTTAAACTTCAATTTAAGTCAAATATCTGCGTTAGTAAAAAAAAAAATACCAAAAATCTATTGCATTTATAGCTTGGCATATTGTGTGGGTTAGACGCTTTCTGCATAACTACGTCCAATTTATCCCGTCGTTTGCATTTATTTAGTATTTTCCTTCATTCTTAATAATGAATTATCTACGTTGCGAACCGATTGCATCATCGCTTCGCATTGAACACTATGCGTGTGTTTTTGTGCCTTCGAGCAGTGAAAGTATTACCTTGTTCAAATTTCAAATTCACGAATTCAGCAGGTGTTCGCGCTGATCAAAAGGACCGTTCAGTTCTCGGTCCTAGCCCAATAGCCGGCTAAATGTCTGTGGAAAACAACGCCGATATTTCACGTGCATTGTTGGCGAATAACAAAACAAAAAGTGAAGTAATTAGCCGCGTCGGCCGAAATTTCCAGCTGAATTCCTCGCGTTTTTTTGACAGGATGTAACCGGGTATATTAACCTAATTTTATTGTGTCAATGGAACAAAAGCTTCACGTGATTCTCCGTATTCTCACCCCGGCAATTATTCCGGACAGTAATTGCTAGAATTGTTGGGATTCTTTGTCGTATGAACCAAGGACATCAAAGTAGATGAATACGCTCACCTACTTAATATTATTTTTATGTTCGTTTATTAGGCTGAGTAAAGCAATTTGTCTTTTTTTAACTGAGACACGGATTTACCGAGGACGAACATAGCATGCAATGGGAAGTATAACACCTGTGGTTTTGTGGAAAAGATCAGGCAAAAATAATGAGCTAATCTCCTAAGTTCACTTCTAAACGAGGCTTAGGTCCAAGTGTAAACACTAAATAAAGTTTATTTTTTTTAAATTTTTGTATAAACCATTGATTGTTCTGCATTTCATGTTGGTAAAACAACCCGTAATGTCAATGTTAGAATCAAAAAAACATCTTAGATGTTGAAATAACCGCTGTTTTTTGGAATTCGTCAATCATCTTATTGGAAAAGACCAGACCTTCAATAAAAGCACCGGTGCTCATATTCTCCATAAAAATAGTCATGGCTGTTGATTAAATAATTTAGAAGCACTAGAAAAAAAGAAAGCCATCAAATTTATAGTCATATTCTTAATAATCAGTTAAATTTGTCCAGTAGTCCAATATAAGGTATATTTCCCGTAAACTAATAAAATTTCTCATTATTCTTCATCACTTTTTAATTTTTCACTTTCTCAGTTGACATTTTGCCTCTTTCATTTCATATTATGTCTCTTCCGCTCTGTTCCTTTGTTATAATTAAAATATTATTATTTTGTTTTCTTACTATTCTCTTATTTTATATTGTGTTCTTCCTATGTACGAGTATATATAACTACATACTATGTATTTTTGTTTAGTTTAATTTTATACACTGATGATGTTTAGGCTAAGTGAAACCTATTATTCCATTTTCATTAACAAGATAAAGTGATATTTTAGGAACACCGTATTATAATTTAGAAAAAAAAACGAATGTGTGAGAGACTAACGATGATCAGAAAACAACGGCATGGTTAGAAAACCAGATTGGAGGTGATCATGTTATCTTGCCTAATAAATGACCTGCCTAAAAGCTGAAGCATTTCACACTACCTTCAATTTGTTAAATGTTAATGTTCTTACAACAAACTACTCTAAAAAAATTATATATTTAAAAAATCTAAGTTATTGAATATGTGAGTATGATTATACCTACGGTGTTCATGGTAACATTGACCAATGGAGGTTTTATTATCAAAACAAATAACTTTATATTCTTGAAAAAGTAATAAATATCCAGTCAGCTAAAAGTTAGAATTATAAAAATCTTCAAACTTAAAAATACCGACTAAAGCTTTTTGTTTTGTAACATGGCAGAGTAGATACATGTCATAATCATGTATTAACTTTATGCAAAAACATCAACTTGTCAGTTAGTAAATATAGTCCAAAATGTCAATTATTACATATTTGGCCTTTTCACTATTGTGAACCATTAAAATAAATTTCTAAAAAGCATTGGAGATGACATTTCACATAAAATTAAAATCATGTCAAAGAAAGTCGAATCGTGTTAATAAAAAAATAACTCGTGAAAGTTGAGTTCAGGTTGGTGACAGACATAGGAGGACTAAAGGTTCTTTTATCAGAATCATGTTCCCCGATAAGAAATTTCCAATATCCTTTGAAAATCGGATTCGTTCAATAGTATTAGGAAAGCTGGAAGAACGTCCAAAACAAATTATTCGTTATTAAATTCCACCCAAGGCAAAGCAAAAGGTTTGAACGGATATTGTAAATAAATATTTAATGTTTTAACTTACATAAGCGTAGATATCAAATTTTCAACTCATAAAAAACATTGCAATAAAGTTTAAAAAAAATGGTATTATAAAATCGTTGGAAGGTTTGACTAGACTTCTAGTAATGAAATCCATTCCGATGCTTTTATCTTACACAAAGGAATCGCTGAACAACAAATGCTTAAAATTAAAACAATTAATTATAATAATCGTGTCTCCGTTCTGGTGACTATCTTTAACGGATGGGTTGTAAACATGACCTCGCGTTAGATGAGGATCGTTGGCTTTGTTCTATCGGTATTTCAATAGAGGGTACGTTGAAGAACTATCATCATTGATTCCTTTCTCAACGGTGCACAGTCGGGAGATAAAATGAAATACGAAATGCGTGCCTAACATTTGCCGCATGGAAATAAGTAGTAATTGTGCTGCGTAATGATTTGACAGCCTCGTGCTTCCTCCCTCCCACAACATGCCACTACTTATTTTCCTTAAGAAGACTCACAGCATTCTTAAACATAACATAAGGTTCTCTTCCTGTGTGAACGAATATAATAAAAATGACGAATTCTGATCTGAAAGAGCGCTTATCAAATTAAATATATTTAGTTGGAAGTGTTGAAAGAACTTAACAAGGTCGCAACCCACACCCTTCGGAAATAATGTGAAGAGCGGAAGAACGCCAGTCCATAGATATATTTTGAGTTATGATACAATAGTCGAATGGTGGATACTTTGTATGACGTTCTATTCAACTGTTGTGAACTCACGACTGTCTCTGGGATTGACATTACTTCCACGTGTCTGACTTTCTCTGTGACTACTGCCCTGGTACACCAACTCAAAGGACGTCTAAAGGGGACAAGAAGATACGTGACACGTAAGCAAGCCTCACTAGGATACTTATTTACCGGTCGATATCATCCCGAGTTCGAGAGAGCACTTTACCAACTCGATCACGTACATATTCAAGACTCTATCCTCGAAAAATCATTGGCCGCAATATTAATATAATCAGTTTATTTATTTACCAAAAAAATTGGGGTTGCGACATCTCTAATTCTGATACGGTCACGTAAATAATTAAAAAGAACCTTATTTCTACGCTACTTACCACGAATATTCAAATTATTGGACAAACCGAAACGTAGACCGGTCTAGTTCCGAGTCGCATTTTTGCTGGTAGAAAAAAGTTAATATTTCTTTTGATTCATAACCATAGAGAAGTGAAACATAAACTGCAAGAATCGCAAGCTAATACTAAAACGTTAACATTAGAATTAATGTTCATGTGTTGTATTATTATATTGAAAAACACACGAATGTGAATTGAATTTAAACGAAAAATAATGAACTATCACAATGAACAGAATGAGATGCAAAACATTTATAATATTTTAAACCTTAATTTCAAAACTACACACTATACACATATTTGAGAAAAAGAACTCGTGCACAATAAACATAATAATTTTAGAAATTCGATATCGTATCACAATAAAACTAAATTTAAAAGTATTATTATTTCAAACGGACAACATTGAGTCATGCAACACGTTAGGCGTCTATATAAAACAGCAACAAACTAGAAAACACAATACATCACGAAAGATCGAAGTAAAAATGTGAAAGTGTTAATTCATTTAGACAAATGACATCTTGAAACAAGTTTGGTGAATATCAGAATTTGAAGAACAAAAAATAACAGCGTTAGAGCATGCTGTCATAAGCTGAAGCGTTTACTAAACCTGCCAATAAGGTTCATCAGAGTCAAGTCAAAGAAAAAGATTTTCCACTGCTAGTGAAGGAACAATGCAAAAACGCGTTGAATAGACTAACATAAACAGATTATAAACCATAACCATCATGCTGGAAGAAGCTTTGAGATAACACAGGTGCACATTCATTAAGTGTTGTTTGTTTTATACTAACTCACCATAAATTCCTGCTGTTTCAGAATATCATCTACCCGTAACCCCCGCCCCTAGATAAACAAGAATAATAATACAAATTAATCATACAGCGAGATAAAAGGGTCCAAGGATGGAGGTGTGGGTATGCTGAAGGTGTTTCAATGTGACAAGATGAAGGAAGAAGAACGCAGCAACGAGATGAGGATCAAGGAACAGGACACGATAGAGACGAATCAGGAACAAATTGGAATAACACAAATCCAAGAAATAATTAGCAATACACTTATCAATGAAGATAATGAATGGATCCCATTGTTAAGCTAAAATGTTCATTACCAAAGTATGCACGTATACAGAATGTGTCTTTTGTGAGTGTATACAATACATGGAGATCAAGAACATCAATCGTGATTGGTGTAATCAGGTGTGTTTGTCGAGTTGACGCAGGAAATGACTGTTCCTCTTAATGGCACGTTTGTTAGAAATAATATTTCACGACCACCGCTTTGTAATCATCAAAAATTATAGGTGGATTTTGTGACGTACCTACTCGTCATTCATTTCACTCCGACAATGGTATGAAATCGGCACGCCTTGGTGGCTAACTGCCGAGGGGTTTACACAGACAACGGAAGCGTGGGCGAGAAGTGCGTTCTGCCGCACGGAATACCAAATAACTATATTCATTTTGGTATCAGGAAACAGGCCCTGCTAACTTACAATATAACCAATCGGAACATGACCATTTTACTAATTATCCCATAATTGTGGCTCCCGAATGACTGATGGTCGTTTCTGACATTGATCAAAAGCAGAGTGGAACGGCCGAACCGTAATGATGGCCGGCGATTTGAAACAGATTTGGCAACAGCGCAAAATCGCAGGATAGACGTGACATCCAATTAAAGGCGTGTACAAATATACAACAGGGCGGGCCATCAAATTATTTTAGACACGTCGGGGGTCTCGAAAGTAGCGCATTTGATAACGAAGATACGGAAAAAGGGCTTAAGCGACACTTAAGTAAAAAATGAGTCAAATATACAGTTATGATAAGTTATTTTTTCTGCATCGAATGCTCTGACTCTCGTTTTATTCTGAAGACTTGTCATAGTACTTACCTATCCATCTAAAATAGATTTACATTTGGGAGAAAGCTCGACTCAAGCGACACAAGTTGGGGAATTTTTAATTTTTTTGTCGTTTTAGATAACTCAGTTGAGAGCATTGAGTCAACTTGTTTTTCAAAATGCAACCAGGTACTGAAGACTTATTAATTTTACTGTAAAACGAAACAAACATTTTAAAGTGCTCTGGTGTAAACTTCCCAAAATGGCGCTTAAGCCCTTTAACCTTTCCGATGACGGTATACTCGTATATACTTTTGGCATTTTACCAAAAGTCAAAGTTTAAAAAAAAGGTGCCCTGGAGCTCTGGTAGAGAACCAACAGTAGTACGCAATATTTTTATCAGTATTTGAATGTGCAAATTTTGAGAACCCAGGTGTATCCAAAATTGTACAAAATACTAGCCGGACGGCCCACCTCAGTGTACATTGTTCAACCAAGACAGCTCGCCGACAGCGACATGGTTGGGCTCATTGGCTTTTACTGGTTTTGGGACGAGGTTTTGGGAAGATCCCCGTTCAAACGCATTACACGAGACGGCTCGGATACAGCGGACAGCGGATTATTGACAGCGTTCATAACATCGACACGTTCGACATTAAATAAGAACAAGACATGTTTATCCAATATTAGCAGTAATTAAATTATCCAATCTTAAAGTAACGAAAAATTGGTTCGTACGTCACACAAAAAACACTCGAAACGGTGAGGCTCCGTCGTCATGAAATTTGTAGAGATTTTTCTGTCTGGTATCCAAACTTGAATAAGCACAAATTAGTTTCCGCGTCACACAAAAAAAAAACCCCTCGAAACGGTGAGCTCCGGCGTCATGAAATTTGTGCAGATTTTTACTGTCTGAAATTCTAAGATGACCCAACTGTATTAATCTTGCGTCGTTTTTATGATGAGCTATGCAGATTTTAAATATACTTTTAACTGTCCAAAATAAAACAAGATTCCATAATACTGTTTCATATGATTTAATTTTCAATAAAAATGAGTGTAATATTGAAATATATTTTTGACCTTGGTCACTTTTTTTTCCTTGCTTTGCAAGTGTTAAAATATATTTTTTAAGATTTTTCATTATAATAGAAAGATTTTAAAAGTATCTTAAAACATTTAGGTATTTTACATGTAAACGTAATTTTACAACATGTGTATTGGCACTGTTTAACTACGTATTCCCAACATGCACATTTATTAAAATTTCAGAGCAGTTATATTTCCACCTCACAAAATTAATATGAATGAACCCATAACAGAATTTTATTATATTATTACTTGGGAGTAATGCACCGATGGCCGCAAAGAACGTGCCTGCTCTGTGGAGCCGTAATGCACTTATTAACTTTGTTACGAGTTTCAACGGAAACTTTATGAAACTCGCACAATACCTTCGGATTTTCTCGACAAAACTTATTTTCACTTAGATTTGAACGGTATACATGAAAGTAAAGTACTTAAAAGCATTTTCGTACAATATCTAAGGGAATTACAGAACTTTAATAATACCTTTGAAATAAAATTATAGTTTTTCTAATAATCCCATAGAGGCTCATTTTCTGAACTTATGTAAAGAACTACATGTCATTGTTCACTGAAGAGATACACTGATAAAAACGTGGACGACGACCGTGTGCCGAAAGTAAGCTCAATTTTTCCTTACTTTACTTAATCGGTCTGTCTGAGGTCGAAATTCCCTATGTAAATTTTCGACATCTGTGTTTCTTAAATCCTCATTCTAGGGATTTTATGTTCAGTCCCATTGTAAGATAATAATCTAACGGTGTGATTCTGGGATTAAAACCATACAAGATTTAAAATAAAAACAGTCGTTTTTTTTATTTCAATTGATGCAAATTTCGTTGAGCTGTTGATGTTGTAAAGATGATTGTAAAACAAATTTCTTTTGGTTACAAAGCACGCACCCAAATCCATAAATAATTACAAATCTACATATCAAGAGAAAAGCTGACGCGAGCATAAAGATCGTTATTATTTTACAGTACAAAAAATGTTTTAAAAACGTGATTTTTATTTTAAACCACAAATCATCCACGTCAAAGACGAATTCAATTCAACGAGTAAAATGATAAGGTTCGATTATCGTTCGCACGAACCGCTCTTTCTTTGTAGAGAGGACCTTCGTATTATTATTGGCATTAGATGCGTCAATCGCAAACTAAGGCCGACGACCGCTGGCAAATAAATGCACGGCAGGAAGCATGTTTCTATTCCTAGATCTGGAAATTTTCAACCATTCTGTACAACACACAGATTTTATTTCAAGAAATTGTATTATTATGTTTTAGCTTAAAAATATATAGGTTTAGACTATTTTACATTTCTTATATTTCCTGAAATAGAATATCGACAGTACAGCGTTTCCAGGAAATTCCTTGCCACTTTACTAATTTATATAGCGCTAGTTAAATATCTCCTCAAGGGTGCTTTACAAAACTTGAAAGCTTTGACTAAATTTACCATAAAACTATCTAAATACCTAAAGCTACAGCTAAAATTACCTTATTGATATTTACATTTGTCGCGAGCTGTAAAAAATTATCGATGTTTTTGTTTGGCAGTAGATCGAGGATTGAAGATCGTGAATGAAAAGATATTATTATGCTGGTGAGTTTAGATGCTAACGGTTAGTCTAGTTGTGTAAATTAAGGCATTAAGGCCATAAGGCTTGTACCAATAAAGGGATACAGCATTCGACAATTATAACCTCTCCCTCTCTCTCACAAATAAGATATATAATAAAAGCTAAATGGGTTATAAGTGAGCTCTTAGCAGCTGAATCATAAAAGTGTATGTATACAGAATTTCTCTCGAAATAGCAGGATATAGGATTTTTATAGTAGAAAAAAAACGTGCTTTCCAATATGAATTACCTATACCATAAAATAAATATATATATCAGAATATTTTCAAATCCCTACCTACCTAAAGTATTTTAGCAGACAGTATTCTATATTTGAAATGGGTGGATTAAAGCAACTAATATATTTTATTGGGTTTTTTCATGGGTAACAACTAGTAATGATAAAATCTTCGAAGTAGATTATCGGGTACTAAATATTTCAAGAGAAGGAATCAATTTGAACTTGCAATGTTGCATGCCGGGAGCGCAGAAATAACGAGGTATGGTTTACCGGGGGCGCGGTGGACCGGAACTTTGCGGACCCTTTGCACGAGAATTACGCCGCATCTTGTTCCCTGTTCTAGTTGTCAGAGAGGCTACTACTCCTACTTCTGGAATCCTGATCACGCTTTATCGTTCAATAGATATTCGAGAGGAAGCCGATGCGGTCAAAGTGTCGACGAGATCGTTGAACCTGAAAATTGTCTGAAATCGATTTGGTGATTTTATAACAAACAATATTTATTTGACTTTGTGACGCAGTCACTGAATTGACAGTGTTTAAGGAAGCAATATCTAATCTAAGTGTGACAAAGATTTTTAACTAAAACTAACTAACTAAGAATAACGCAGTTTCTCCGCAGGGGTAGGCAGAGAGATTGGACCGCCATACAACTCGGTCTTAGCACACACTCCTTGTGGTTCATTCACGTTCATACAACGTCTCATAAATACTTTTCTGTTTTTTTTTTATTTGTATTTTATTCACTTGATCGTGCCATATTTTCTACAGGCGTCCTCGACTTCTTCCATTTACTTTTGGGTCACATATTCTTTTCAAACTACATTTCTTCGTTCATTCGCTCTACATGCCCAAACCATCTAAGCGTCCCTTTCTGGATCCTATTCATTGCGCTTACATCAATCCTGCATTATTTCCGAATATTCACATTTTTTAACACGGCCATACACGGTTTTACCGCATATAAGCCAGGAAGCAAAGATTTTTCATTTTTATAATATGCAACTAAAATGAATATTCAAGTATTTTTTTTGCGAAATTGTAATTTTTATAATGTATGTATGTAGAATAACTGAATGTAGAAGTCATATTATTGACGAAACTGTCAAGAATAATAATGAGTTATTGTACAAAAAAGTTAATAAAATATGTAGTTTTTTATCAAATCCACAAAAAAATTGAAGATACCTACAATAAATTGGCAGGGTGAACTTTGTTATAGTGTTTTTTTAAATCATAATGTTGCAATGAAATTCCACCAAGAATTAACAGTTTTTAAAATATTCAAACGTAATAATGCTGCTTTAATTCATAAGTTTATTATTTTGCTCAGGTTACTTCCATTTATTTCCAGACACAAAACGGTATATTTCTTTGTCCAGATCCTATCCCAGCTAACCACATCTCACGAAAAGTGTTTGGCAAACCGATAGCAATCTCATCTTTCCTAAGAACAGTTAAATCTCTCCGCAAATACGCTTCCGTTGAATTAACTACAGGTACAAACGCTACTGTTGTACTAGAACGTGATCGTGGATGGTTCATTGTACTAGAAATGAATGCAAAAAACGAGTGTTGTTAACTTGCTTACCATATTAATATCAAAACGTCTCCATCGAGAAATACAGTTTCAGTCGATGCGATAAGAAACGTCAATTACTGATAGACGGGTCAAATGTTTATCTTACTAGTGACACGAAAACAATGATAATGTGTCATAAACGCTATTTAAAATAGATACACTTTAAAATATGAATAACAAAGCAATTGAGAAAATCGAGAATTTCTGTAATTTCAGAGTGAGCAGATACTTTTTGCATTGGGTTGGGGAATTATCCGTTGATTGGCAAAAAATTTGGGAAACAAATATAATTTGCGTAGATTATTGTGAGGCCATTAAGTGAGGTAAAAAGTGATCTAATTTATCTCTTGGGAACCGCAAGAAAATTTTCCAAGCGAGATGAAAAACAAATGTAATTTGGTAGTGATTTGTTACTTTGGGTGAAGATTGACGAGGCATAAAACACGCTGCTAATTTAAAGAAAACTCAAATTTATATATAACATACCAAAAAGCATCGCATTAAAACATAAGCTTAGAGTGAAAAAATATATATCTTTAATATTATCATTTTATCACGTCCTAATTGACGGTAAAACACCAGGTTTTTTATTGATAAAAATACATTGAATTCTTGGCAAAGGCTCGGAGGCTGAAAATAAAATGTTCAGATAATCATCAGAAGCGGGACGTGAATGAGAAGGCTGTATTTTTTATATATCTCTTTATGTATTTACATTAAATAAATGGATGCCCATTCCCATAAGAAGGGTTTTATGATAACACATACAAAAATACCAATGGGAAACATTTAACCCTTGATATTTCGTTTTTGGAATCACTTTCCTCTATAAACTACCTGTGCCTTAAGATAAGCAGTAAGCGTTGCGACTGTTGTTTATATATTATTTTTTAAATATATATTTACACCCTTTGGTGTCTTTCTACTACAAGATCTTTATTTTATTACAGGTAGTTGTATATTACGGGATCATTGGGTATATTAACCTGTGATACGAAATAATATTGCTTACGATTTTTCAACCCACCTTTGGATACAAAATAAAATTTGTAAAAAGCAATATTATTGTGTCATATGTGTTATATAAATAATAACCTTTGCGAGTAGGTACATTTGAGTGCGATTTTTTCAAATTTAAGAACTGATTTGGATTAATTGAAAATATATGAAAAAAATGGCATCTTTTCAAATCCCTGTCTACCTAATAAAGTACCTACCTACCTATAATGTATTTTAGTAGACATTTATCTATATTTCAAATCGGTGAATTAAGTAATTAATATTTTTTCTTGGTAAGTCAAGTTACACCCCGTTATTTTTCACGGGTAACAACTAGTTCAATTGTAATACTAAAAAAATAACAATTTCTAAGAATTACAAAGAATTTAGAGTATTTTTTTTATATCATAATATAGTTTGGGTAAGAAAAATTCGAAAATACGCCACGCAATTAATACAAATAATGACAGATTACATCAGATGTTGATTGAATTAAAAAAATATATTTGTTAATTAAGTTTCCTTTTGCATTGCTTACTCCACAATTGACTTTATTACAGCTCGAGCACTCAATTTCACGAATATCTAATTACAGCTTAAATTATTAGCTTATAAAAAGTACGAATTAAAACACGATAAAAGGTAATCAAATTCAAGAACATCGGCATCGCTCTGAAACACGTGATTCAGCTTGGAAAGGAACGAAATAATTCAATTTTCAACTGAGGGAAATAATAATGTATTCTAATAAATCCTCGAACTTTTAAGTAATTTAATTCTCACATAATCAAATTCCAGAGATTTAACTGCAACAGCCAGATTTTACCTTTATAATGTACACATCGTGTACACATTATTGCTTTTATATTGGGGGTGAAAATTGAGTTTTTTAATTGTTCCAATATCTTTTAGATTTATGTTTCCAAGTAAATTTCCAGTAATTGTTGTCGAGATAATAAGCTCTAAATTGATTGAAACCATACATTTCAGGGCGGAAGCACCTACAATTCTAAAGAACGATTTTCCTAGGGCATTTGATTTGCTAAAGATTCCTTACTAATGTTTTTGGCATTTGCATAATAAATCATAGAATTCCAAAGAAGATATTTTGTTGTAATTTATATTTAAAAAACGCACAAAATTTTCTGTGTTATATATTAGTCAAAAGATGCCAGTTATTTTTAAATTTTATTTTGTAAGCCGTAATTGAGGTGAAGTTTTCACAAAACGGCGCCATACATCGTGGTTTAGCCTATTATTAGGTCCATAGTCAATTTGGGAAATAGATGAAATGCACAGAAATAATTTGCTCGAAAAAAAATAACGATCTGCGTTTTCGTAGATCGTTAATTAATTGATAAACCTTTTGATCGGATGATGGTAAACTTCTTGTTATAAACTACATTTACGTACATTTCCAACAAAAACACACAGTCTAACCACCTAAGTTTAGGCCTCCCAACACTCCTTCCTCCAGCATTCTTAATGTAAAAAAGCCTCTTCAGTGGTTGGCTATCTTCAATCCTTGCTGCATGTCCTGTCCAGCGGAACTGCCCCACTTTTTTTGATCTTGTTATTTAAGGCTCTTCAAAAAAATTGGTGCCTTTGCTCACGCTGAGAACTAGATTGAAATTTTGAAATAAGGTTTGATGGAGGTTGCCTATATTTTGTACGCGAGGAAAATTCTTACTTTAATTTCCACCTGTCATTATTGACAGGCTTTCAACTAGCAATTAACTGCGCGTTTACGCCGAGTAAATAAGCTGATGTATCAAAAAAACTGTTTTAATGATATCCATCGATTTTCTTTCGGTGATTTCACAATAATCACTGTCCATGAAGCAAGCAAACGGGATTAAATAATTCTCCGCTAATAAATAGGAAAAAAAAATCAACGTAGCGCGTCGTCTCGTTATAGATAGAAATACGATTTGACATAGTTAGTATGTACTCTAGATTCGTGCTTCTTATTTCTTGCGTCATTCAGAGTCTTCGACGAAATATAAATGGAAGCCATTAATACGCGTTCTTTAATGTAATTATTTAAGGCACATTCCTGAAAAGATTTAGAATCAATCATTAGTTTACCCGCCCATGTGAGTCAGACGTGAAATCTATGCCAAATGATGTACGATTGATTGGGGGAATTCATTATGATCCCCAGATGAAACAAGATTATACATGATTAACTGGAACGTACATTGTTTAGGTAACATTTCTAAGAAAATTTTTAAATAATCCCACAAAAATTGACAGTCATTTAAATGTGATCAAATAAGTCAAAACTGTGGATTTTTCAAAATAATTCACTGTAATTTTGTGTTATACGACACAACCGCATGGTAAAGTCGTATAAATACGTACATCGAGTGACATTAGTTCTTATAAAAATAACAATAAATTCAAAATATTCTCGATATACTGTGCGAGGGGGGGACTATAACTTTAAGCCATCAATTGAAAGTATCACATCCTTACACACATGTTTGTATGTAAATTACATTCCTTAGAAAATAACTCGACAAAGAATCTCTCGCCCAATTCGTTTTCTAAGCACGTCAAAAACAGGAAACGTGACGTGAAGCAAAAGCGTAAAAGGAAAATGCTTATTTAATGCTATCATTATCATGATCATAATAATACCCGGTTTGACGGCTAATAAAGCAAGAACGAAACGTTAAAGGAACAATAAGTCAATAACACAACATTTTGACTTAACAAAGAAAAAAGTTTAACGGCTGCTCGTGTTTAGTTATGAAGTTGCGAAAAAAACTATATGTTTTATATTGGTATATGAGATGTGCTTTGATACTCAATACCGTGAGCTTTGCTCTCTTTCTTGAACCCACGCTTTAAATAGCCTTGCAGTGTTCATCATCAAAGCAGATGTACCTATAGACAATTGTATGTTTATTAGATTATCCTCGTTAATGTGGGTTAAACGGTTGAATTCTTGGAAGTATCATTCGATCCCAGGTACCGGAACTGTTGAGTCGTAACCCATGATACCCATTAATGCTCATCGGGTGCTTTAGAAGGCCAAACGGCTGAAAACCACAAAAGGCAACCAACATAAACGATAAACACCGATTGCAATAAAGCACCGGTTAAAAGTTACCTGGTTGTTTGTACCTTTAAAAAGTTTAGCAGTAGAACAGGTTAAAGCAAGATGGTGAGTACGTTTTGCAACACTAACAATGCTTTTACGAATCTCACATAAACGTTCGGTGTGATGTTTTGAGGCAAGTCTTGTTATTGTTTAATATATTGGTTTCACAACCAATCCAGCTATGCGGCACAAGGCCAAACAGATCGCGACGACCAAGAATTCTATACCTGCTTTCATCACGACTTTAAAACTTGCAACAACTGCAATGAAATAAAATAAAATCGGATAAGTAAAAATTAGTTGAGGTTATAAATAAAACCGTTGCGTCAAAATCACACTGTAGGTATTAATCAGACCTTAGAGCAATATTACACAGAAGGAAACAGTGTAGTCAGGATTGTTGATTTTTTCCTGACTCGGGCGTGGCTAGGGTTTTCATGGACAGACCTTTTTACATCCATTCATAGCACACGTCAACATAATGTTTTGTTAAACCACGTTTTTTACAGTATTGTTATCAACAAAAATATAGGATATAACCTCAAAAACCGTTAAGTTATGTCGCATAACAAAACGTAGTGGGCGGAGTCACCGGAGACGGAAAATATGCTTACATACCAAAAAGTGGTGCGATATTATGTGACAACTTGTCTTGTCTCTTTCTCTCTCACGGTTTACGACGTAAAATCCGGAGAAAGTGATTAATCGTAAATTTGTACAGGTTGGGTAAAAATATTTAACTCTCTCTCCATATATATTCTTACTCTAAGAATCAGACAGTGGCATAATTGTAAAGGATAAATTTATAATTGATAGATCAGCTTTGCATTTAATGAGTGTCGTAAATTGATAATCGTAGATTATGTTAGCTAATTAAAATCGACGGATGGCATACGCTCTTGACGATAGACCGAGTCGATTGCTGCATATAGGTTTGCCAATCAATATGAAGACAGTGTCTTTGCTGAGTACGTTGATAGAATCTTAATTACTATTGTAATTCCTACTTAGAAGTGTATATATTGTACTATAACAGGACGGCGAGCGTTGGAACGCGCTAAACTCAAAGGGGTCGAAAACTAATGCTCTATGAATTAACAAATAAAATAAACCGTTACAAATAAGTACTAACATAATCAACAACTCAGTCACCCGAATAAAACCATAAACACGTCATCTTCACGAGGTGTACACGTAATTTCTTAATACGGCGAATCCATAAAATATAAATGTTTCAATTTCTGAAATCGGCATTTTTCTTAAGCAACGCAGAACAAAGAGGAAAATACCCAATAAATCATCATTCCTTACATTGCATGCGCAAACATTTTTGAATACAAAAGGTATCATTGCTTGGGTCCGTCCGCAATCAATATCACCGTAGACTCACAACATCCAGACGGTCTTATGAATTTCACACATTTTTTGCTGAAAAGCGAAAGAGAAAAACTCGATACGATATTTATAGGCAGTGAGTGAGTCAGGCAATACTGCGGATACGTACCAACAGTAGATGGAATGGACTCTCAGCTGATACGCCACCGCGGGTGGCCGAATGTTGATCGAAACATACAACCGAAATGTGTGAAAACGAGTCATTTTGAAACTACTTTTAGCAACAACAAAAAAGATTCCTTCGGACCTTCATTGAGCCGCGAATAACGAAAAGAGTAGTGAATGGACACTGATATCAACAACAGAACTAAAATTAGAAGCAGTGGGTATTAATTGTTACAGATAAGTCGGGAAAAAAAGTGAATATTCTCTAAGATGAATCCAGCGTCTGACAATAGAATTTGATTTTAAAACATATATTTGCTTAACCAGATGTTCTAATGGTGTATTTTATACAAGCAATACTGAATGATTTCTTGTTAATTCTATACGGATAGTTAGAAAATGTCTAAGGTTTCCAGTGAATACAATTGAGAACAGTAATCTTTTAATTTCTTTGATGTAATGGAATATTTGAATTTTTTAGGTAAATCGTTAAAAAGCATTAGTATGTTCCATGGTTTAATAAAGCAGAATTTGTTTTCCATAAAGATAAAAAAAAAAAAAATATTTACTGAAGACCTCAGCCATTTTCTTGAAGAAACGATCGTGTTTTTATTCTACACTGGACTATTGTCTTGTTACATAATATCACAGCCTCTATTAGAAGGGTGGAATACTTTTACATTAACACATTGAGCATTAATATGTTCCATGGTTTAATGAAGCAGAATTTGTATCACAATAAGATAAAAAGGCGTGTTGAAGAAACGAATATTCGCAGCAAGGCAAATAAGAGGGGCCATAAGGTCGAGTTTGCCGTAGAAGGCTTAGAAGGGTGTTAATTTTAATTAAGTGTGATGAACATAGGTATTATAATCTAAAACTTTTTTCGAGGAATTCTCGAGAACTAACTAATTCATCACATAGAAAAATAAAATTTGGTCTGTACCTCTATGTTGTTGAATAACAAATTAAATTTTAAAAAAATAAGAATGTGAATGGTAGGGGTCAGTTTTTATTAATCTAAAATATAAATTACTCACATCCAGAGTTATAAATTCATCAGAATTAATTCGAATGTGAATAACGGCCAAACCCCCCTTTTTTAGTGCTGTGTCGCCTTCATATTATGTCTGACACTAAAAGCCGCGATCGTGATTCTTTAGCATTAGGTGTGTTGAATACTCGTACACACGCATTACGCAAACCTACTGAAATTCGCAAGTGTTAGAATACGGTGCTATATGGATTAACTGTTGGTATTTGTACTAGCTTTTATATGTAATATATTCGCTTCACTAATCATTCTGTTCAGTAAATCTAAATTCTGACAGGCGAGGCTGTATCTAACTTTTCAATTGAAATATCTCTATGAGGGAGAGGCGGTAGAAGGTGGGGTGGTTAATCCCAGGCAGGATGTTCACCTGATGCCCTCGCAAGGGCGGCGCAGGCGAATTATTATTCAGCCCACGTGGCGCGCGAAACACGTGGCCGACGCGAAACACGCGACAACCTAGCTAGCTCTAGGGGCGGGCTTTGCGGGCCAGTATTGAAAAATTCAACCAGGCATTTGGCTTACTTTACTTACGGACAAAGGTCGGAGAGAGATGGGAATCAGCACCACGTCCGATTCAAGGTAAACCGTCATGAATTCCGAGGATAAAGCCTTCATTTACACTTCATTCACACTGGTCTTGGTACCTATATATTTAGTGCAAATTAAGAGAAATAATTAAAAGATTAACGATAAACTGGGTATGTTTCGAATGTTTAAGTGTTGTAGGCAGAACTTTCAACGTAATTAACGTTATTCCGCATTGAAACGGCCTTAAAACACGTTTTTGATTCCGAGATGGCTTAAGCGTTAATTACTCTTAATTTTCGGTAATTGAATGTGCTTAACATTGCAATTGCTTAGTTAAGATGCTGCAGAAGGCTCAGAAAATTAATCGTGAAAATAGAAACGATTTGATATGTTATTCTGACGGCCTCCGTGATCGAGTGGTAAGACGGTCGACTACGACTCCAGAGGTGGCGGGTTCAAACCCGGCGTGCGCAAATACATTTTATTTAATTAATGTGTCATAACACATTTAATTCATATAAAATAATATATAGTATATTTGCGGCACGTTTTACGTGGTAGATACTCTGGTATCGCTCTGGTAAAAGACCACCATTCAGAATCGAAACGTTGCTTGAAATGGCTTTAGTCGTGTTTGGTGACCAAATCTGAATAGCCAGGTAATTCCCAACCTTCCTCTTCCCCGTATCCTTCCCCTCCTCAGTACCTTCAGTCTAAAACATACCCCAATTGGGGATGCCATAGTCTCACTCGCTCTAGGCGGTTGGGACTCTGATGCGGTATTGAATATAAAAATAAATGAGTGTTGGGTCAATCGAGTTGAAAATCTTATTTCAGTTCAGCCCGTAGTACCGACATAATATTGTATGCATACAAAATAATATAAAAATAAATATTTTGGCATTTTATTCCGCAGTTCCAAAACTTGTGACAGTCCGGGACATCTGTAAATACCAATTGCAGCCTAATTCACAAAGTCTCGAGTTATCTAAGTAGAACTGTAGAAAGATTTTAATGTTATTATCTAGCACTTAGTGTGATAATTAACAAAGACGCACTAAAAAAATCCAATTACTATTTATTACCATCTCGCCGTATAACCATGACAACTGTTAGATCACCGTACCGGGAGCTTTTGATTCATCTCCAACGGTCGTACTGCGTAAAAAGCTACGTACCGGAACTACGCGCCCAATTTTTAAATCAATACTCTCGTGCCTCTGTGGCGAGAGGGGTCGATCGAAAACGCGTGTTTAATTTTTGCGACGGTGTTGAGTACTAGAGTAAACCAAACGTAAACACACTCGTATAATAATTTTACATCTATTGAAATTAAATGGATACAAATTGCCTAAATCGCCACCATAATCCCGCCGCCAGGGACCACTTACGTGTAAGCCAAATCGGTGAATTGCGTGTAAGTCGATTTGGTGCAACTTACGCGGAGTGAACGTTAAAGGGTTGAATTGAATCATTATCAGGCGATCAAATATTTTATTTATTATTTTTAAATAAACACTTCAAAGCCGCGGCTGGCGGGTTGGAAACCTGGTATTATATTAAAACAATTTTTTTTTACCACTGTTTAGCATGTTGTGTTGAGCTTTAGGTCAGGGTCGACGAAAAATAACAATGGACATTAATTTTAGACACTAAACGTAAATGGTCGGCAGTCAGGTAAGCTGTGAGGAAGATATAATAATTAAGGAACATAAAATGAAGGAAATAACAGCACAACGCAAATGTGATTTAAAAGAAAAAAAACAACAGCTGTATGACGTGAATCTGTTTATATATAAAACACGGTATAGCGTGAATTTATTAAAAAAATATGTACACAATTACAGCATAACAACGAGTAATTTGTTTTAAAAACGTATAAAACAACAGTAAACAACGCAATTTTAAATCGGTTAAGTGTAAAAATTCCAGCAAATGTGACGAATGTTAAAGCCAAAGAAACAGAATAAAGCAGGAAAGTGAAATAGCGGCAAAGCTTGCAAATTAGTGGTTTTATCTGTTGCATTCTGAATTAATTTGTATCTACAATAAATAGTACACCATTTGTATCCCACAATGCAGTGGCGATGCTAAGTTTACGAAGTTTGCATTGAATAATCCAGACATAATGGATCGAATGTTCAACTCGTATGTCTGTACCCACGATAAGCACTACGAAGAAACTATGGTACTTGTGTATGTATGTACATTAGATACATAACCTAAAGATAGTCAAATCGGGTGTGCTAGAGATAACCTTTGAACTATTGAAGATGCGAAATGTAATACGCTATTGGAGAAGGTATGGCAGATTATATTTGCTCTTCTCGGTTCTTAGAGCCAGAGCCTACCATCCTGAATATAAGTTCTAAGCAGCGTTTTACGATTTATCTATCGGCTTTCCTCTTATTCCCTGCCCAATATCTTTTGTTTCCTTATGTGTGGATTCAATGCCTGAATAACATTTGATTTATTCATAAAGGGACGACTTCTGTAGCAGTGGTCTATGACTCCGGAGGTTGCGATGCGGAACCACCCAACGTAATAACATGAATTTAATAGAAAAATAAAATTCGACCTGAAAATACTTCCACTGTTTAAAACCGTAATTGTTACTGCCGTTATGATGTATTATTACCTTTCCATTTTTTTAATTATACAACTTATAAGGTATGCAATGTAGATTTTTAGTTACCTCCTTTCAACAAGTGACTGAAAAGCGTACAAAGTATTAAATGGATGCAATGTCGGAACTGAAATGGTGTAAAAAATAACTCCGCTGTTTCTATGTTGATATATACAAATATGAATCGAGCAACTATCTAATGTAATTACTTGTATATCGTTTGAATCCTAGAACCAATAACGGTCTCAATGGTATCGGAACAATGTACCTCTCGCCGAGTACAGGAGATGAACTGATTCTAAATTGAATGTGAACGCGAGGGCGTTTGATAATACATAGATGCAGTCTGTACTCAGTATGGTAGGATCAGATATAGTGGGTTATCTATTGAAAAAACAGAAGGGAATATTTCTCTGTTACAATTTTTATAGATCCTCAAAAAGTCAAAAATACGTGGTAGAGAAAGACGTCGAACCTAACAGCTTTGAAACTTATGTTACAGGTCCAAGTGCAGTAGTTCCGTTACGTTGTTATCTGATAGCTAATCTCTGATAGGATGGGGCACCAGAAGTAGAAGGTGTTAAAGAACATTTGAAGAGGAATTAAGAAAAGGTTATAAATTAGAAATATCTGTTAATTGATCAAAGAGATATTCACACTAAATCGAGTGATATTTCCATAGTTTTACATCTGAAAATGTATTGATAAGGGTCTTGAAAAAGGGGAATGTAAAATTCTTCCCTGCGGAAAATTAATTAACATGTGACACGTTTGACAATCAAAATCCATCGATTCGAAAGCTTATTTCTTTTTGCCACAAGGAATGCAATAAAGCAAATGGGTTATTCCATTCTGCTTTTTCTATTATGTTTTGAATCATCAATCGGCTGTCAAATAATATCACATGATTGCATGACTGTCAAAAAAATATCTAACACGAAACATGTATCAAAGTTGTTGTTAAGGTATTCAGGGTCAGCGTTGAACATTTGGCACTTGCTTTGCTACCCGGCTTCGCCCTGGAGTGGATTTCAACACTCTTGAATGATACATTGAAATATATGGAACACATGATTACTTGAGTTAAATTGATATTTCAAAAGCTTTATAGCTCAAATGAAAAATACGTTGAGTACTGAAAGCGTTGACGCTGAAATTCCAGACAGAGAATCTGTTCACATTTCACGACGCCAGAGTTTACCGTTCGGATGTTTTTAGAGTTGCTGCTTTAAATGTCACACAAATAGATTTTCCGCTTTAGCTTTAGATTCAGCGACGATACTTGGAAGCAAAATAAACTGATAAAAAATATACCTGCAAGTTTAATGGTAAGATTATAAATTATTTGTTTGTTTTAATAATAATGATAATATATTCCGATAATTTGTCTGTCATATAAACAAAACATAAGAATAGAACAAAAAAAAAAAAAAGTAATATTGAAAATAAAAGTAATTATAATAAATATGATAACATAAAAATAATACAAAAAAGAATAAAGAAAAAAAAGGTACAAATCGGAATAAATTGTGTACATTTAGGACTTGTACTACGATGGCTTGGGGAAACTATGATGTGGGGGCGCTCTGTGTCACTGGGCGACAGCCTAGACGAGTGTTCTCGGATTTCCGGTGGCGATGTATCGTTCCAGCCACTCTGTGGTGCATCAAAGCGACATACCCATGCACCCTTCCCTCTGCGAACATCTGCGAGGCGCTGCATCACCAAGGGAGGCAGAACAGCGCTCTGTACGCGTGGTTATACTGCACTAGGAACGTGTATCACACCTTGCGTGTATGGCGCAGAGTTCGCAAGCGTACAGGCTCATGCAATATGTCTGGAATAACTGTTTTTTTTTACCGGAGGACTGTCAAATCTCCTGGCGAGCATGTTGACTCGCACGCCCAGTGCTCGTTGGCGACCTGAGTCCTTGTCATTTAAGTCATCAGCGACGACATGACCCAAATGTTTAATACTTCTTTGGATAGGTACACATACAACCAACAATGTTTTATGCTCAAATAAATTGAAGGATATTTTATTCAACCGCTTTTAAAGCCACCACTCTTTGATTCGAGTGAATTGTTTTCAGAGCTCGTAGCATCCCGGCATAAAGGGAATGACGATGATGCTATACATCGTGTTCGCTCAAACAGGAACATCCAATTGAGTTTAATTCGCGGTTTGAGTACCGACTACCGACACACTCACTGTTGGTACGTTGTTCCACGTACTGTAATACTCGTATGAACTACTTCAATAAAACTATTATATGAGTAGGTATGGTGAATGTGTATTGTCGGCTCTTTGGGCTCTCAAGACCAATGGACCATTGTCGAGTATCGTAATCGACATAGATTTGATTTAAAAAATCAATTGTACCTCATCTATCTACCTTATACAATAAAAAAAGAGAATCCAATCAATAGGCAATCGAATTGCAAAGTCTAGATAGCACAAAATTCGAGTATGAACAATATAATAAACGGTACAATATAAATATGTATTGAGAATAGAATATTTGCACTGTTTTTTATTCTAGTTTTTTTCGTTGATCGTGCGGAAGGCGTCTGTGACGTCACACTGGGCAAAGTTTTCGGGTAGTTCCGGGTCTCGATGGCAGTTTCTTTAGCAACCAGTAGCGTTACCTACGTCGTAGTCAAATTCGGACCGTTATGGAATATTGAAATCTTACATTTTTATCGGGACGATCAAAATTGAAAAATAATCTTGAAAATACCGCAATGGCCTGCACGTATAAAAGAAGCTAACAAGGTAGAAGGTGGTTTGATTCGGAATGCGTTTCCAAGGAATAACTCACGAAGAAAATTATAAAATTTCGTAGAAAGAAATCACTTAGTGGGTTGACAACACGAATGAAATGAATAAAAAATGGTTTAAATTGAAATATTTATTTGAATACCGTACATATGTTCCAAATACCCAGAGCCAGTAGGACTATGGCATCCCCAATCGGGTTGGATTGTTGTGTGACTGAATAAAGTGGGAACGGGAAAGACGAAATATAGTTTGGAAAATATGTGGCTGTTCAGATTTGGTTCCTAAACGCGATTAATAAACGTTTCTCTGAATGGTATTTCACTAGGTCGATACTGGGAGTATCAACCACAGGTAATTAAAGCTGTTAAATGTATTTTGAAATCAGTTCGTGCACAAAATTATGCACCTGAGTGAACTATCAAAAAGCGATTACGCAAATATGTAAAAGTCAATATTTTAAATAAAGTTTAAACAGATTTGAAACTGGAATAAATCGCAATCAGCGGAATGCAAGCCTGTCGATATTTCCCGCGAAGTCAGCGCGCGGCACGCTGCAGTTTCCGGTCCGTGACTTCCGCCGCATCCTGTGTTACAAAACTGCAGCCGAGTCGGTGTAATTAAATGCAGATTCAGGGGAAACGCACCCGCCACCCACGGGGCGAATTTTCCTATGTGGGGCGCACAATAAATACACCCGCCGTGGAACGGGAGCAATCAGATGCGACAAGGGCAGATGCACTAGCATTCGTACCCACTTTAAAAGTGCATTGGCGGATCTTTTACGCTTTGTTTATTGGAGTCGGCTTCGCTGCTTTTCGCTTTGGTTGGGACTCATCAAATATTTTTATTTCATCGGCAGGTACTTTTTTAATAATCATTTGCTGTGCATAAACCACTATGTTGACAAAACTGAAATTCATTTTTTTTCTCCACCTCTTGGAAAATTATATTGAATGTGTATTGATATGGGAATATTGTTGAATGGGTGTGCCTTAAGAATGCCATATTTAAACACATCTTTCATTTCATACTATATGTGTCTTTCTCTCTGTTTCTATGTTATAATTTAAATGTTATTCTTTTGTTTTCTTACTGTTCTCTTATTTTATTGTGTTTTACCTCTGTATATATGTACATCCACACACTATGTATTTTTTTGTTATTTTTCTACCCTGATGATGCTTAGGCAAAGCGAAACCGGTCGGTTATAAAAAGTAAAACAAAATATGTGGTCTTTTACAAAGTTATTATTTAATTTTCATTACATAAAAATGCGTTATTTTTGTGTATGAATCTGGGATACCCATTTTGACATTTAGGTTGTTCTCATAATTTTAATTGCGTTTCTAATATTCCTCTCCTGTAGTCAAGAATCAAGCACACGATATTCATAAAGAATGATTGCGAAAGTTTGTGTCAGAAAACAGCATAACAAGAGATGAGCAACTTATTGTTCTCGGGAGACGCGTTGGGAACGGAAAATTTTCCGCAGAGGGGCGGCATTTGCATGTTCATGACCATCTACATTGTATATCGAGTTAGATGCAATTTGAAACTGCTTCCCGCCTTTGTGTAGCCATAGAGACACCTGGGGTGCTTACTGCTCACTGCTCTCTATCGCCACAATAACAAACCAATTAATTAATGACGTGTGGCTGGCATTATAATATGATCAAGAAGAGCGTAACTTCTCACGACGATATTTTATGGAGTGCTAAATCACCCAGAAAACATTTCCCATGATCTAAATAGCTAAGAAGAAGCAGTAGGATACATACAATATTTAAAACCCTAGAAAATTCATTACCTTCTTATTTCCACGAGCTAAATGGCGGAAGCCTTTGACCGAGTTTTCCATTGATCCCGAGAGCTTTATGATAACGTTTAATACGCCATTGTGTACAGGTTCTTTCAATTCTTCTTCCAGAGGGCGTAACATTTGCGTAATCTCGTCACGTTTTTCAATTTCGCCTGCCTGCTGGAAGCATTATTATTCCAGTTTGCTTTGCCTACACTGGAAAAAAGTGATGGCGGAAAAAAGTTCATTAGTAGGTATTATAATCCGTTCGCGAGGCCGATCACTTCGCTCGGCGCAGCTTTCATCCGCCGGAACGTTGTTAGCCGCGTATTATCTTCTAATTCCCTCGTTAACCGAGCTCGGCCCTAATGAATAAACCTTAAAACACTTTTTAATTCTGCTTAAAGCCCTGAAACAATTTATGCGAGAAAATAACTAAATGATTCGGATTTCCTCGGAAACGTATTCGCTGTATTCCGGCGGAAAATCATCATAATAGTGCCAGCACATGCGTTGGAATATTAGCCAGATTATATCTCTTTATTCAAATTGTGTGTTAGCAGCCCGTTATATTGGCGGATTAACAGAAAACCCACCCTTTAAAAACGATTGTTTCATCTGACGTTATCGCGAAACCTTGACAACACATGACCAAAAAATTACTTGGCACGAAATCTACACACGAATCCAAGGTAGCGCGAGATTAACGACTAAAAATAGCGCAATTTATTAAATTTGCCCGACTTCGTAACTGGCGTCATAAACTCAATGCCATCAAAATTAAAATCACCGGCCCAAACGGTGGCGTACACAAGTTTTCCTAACATAGATGAAATAAAAATAATGGCTTGAAATAACTAGAAGACTTGCCTTTGCAACGATATATCAAGCGCCATCCCCTTAGATCATTATCAATCTCCCGGGACCAAGAAAAGTGTCCGATTTCGATAAATTGATCGATTTTTAACTTCTGCGGTTCGAAACCAGATACCGCGACCAAATACCCAATTGATACTGTAGACCCCGTTCAATATAAGCTGAGTTCAAATATTAACGTTCCAACTGAAGCACGCGCGTAGTAAAGAAACAAAGGGTTCAGATTTAACAAGATCGTCAGTCAGAAGATATTTAGAAAGCGCACAACCGCATGTGGATATAATGTATTATGTACATGCACGTTCAAAGCAGATTAAATATTCACGAAGTTCGGATAGAATGTAAAACTAAGAAATCTCAATTCCTTTCAAGCCCCATCTGCGTATTCTTCAGACCACAGCTTTCGGTCATATTCACCTGAAACGCGGAGCGAATGCAAAGCAAATAAAACAACCCTTTCCTACTAACTTCCCTCCGGTAGAACTAAAAAGTTAGTATACCAATGTGCCAATCCTTGCTATCCTATCCGCTATCCTTTGGATTCACTTCGTCCAATTTGATTTTCAAAATACCTGACTAGAAACAAAAATAAAGCTATTTCATTGCGGTTCTTCAAATACGTGAATTATGAACGATTTCTTCTTTTTTGCAGCGCTATTAAAATGCCTCGCTTACGGTAGCTGTGGGATAACCCAAGCAAAGGTAGCAACAAACTACTCTCTTGGATTATAAATATTTGATATTGCAGCAGAAATGAGTTAATAATACTGTGTTAAATATCACCTTAAAGCGCTTTATTTTAAACAAGCAAGTATCTTTAACAACCACGATGTTTCTCCATATATCGCTTTGTATAAAAATAACTATTTGTGGTATTGCAAAAGATGTAGATTACCAGTAAATTAAAAATAATTGTCCTACAGGAGCCAAATATATCTTATCAGTGGCCCAACATTTGAAAAGTTCGTATTATCATATCAAATAAATGTACATGTTAAGATAACATAATACAAAAGCTGGTTGGTAGCATCTGTATTCCATGCATACTTGAAGACGCTTTTCCGATGGTACCTTCTCTGATAACAAAACTCCAACAGCTGTGACTGATAACTTTGATAACCAGAAAAGTACGGTGAAAAGCATGGACTTATATTATGACAACATTTCAACTGCTACCAATTAAACTACGTATATTTGTATCGTATCCAATGTTATTAATTATAGGATTTAGTGCAATGCATATTTACCTACTGTCAATGTATCTTAATCGGAAAAATTAATGTATCAACAGAGTTTTACGGTCAGTGTCTGTTGTATCATCTAGCATTGTGTAACAAATATCAACATATTTTTTATTATATTATTCTATTTGCACTCACTGTCACCTACCTCAGAACAGGTTCTAATGACCTAGTGAGGTAGGTAATGTAAAAAAATAATGTAAGAAACAAAAAGTTAATAAATAAAATAAAACTAATGTTAAATCAAAAGAACATGTAGAAAAAAACTTCGATTGGCTCTAGAGAACACTCAAGAATATTATTATGTATATTTTACGAAGCCAGGGGCGTGGTAAGGCGTTGATACTTGTTTATTATTTGCGTGGAGAGTAAAAAGGATCAAGGCTAAAAGCGAGTTAGGTTTTAGGACAGTATTATTATTTGGCTATGAAAAAGGGCGGGTCAGCAAAAACCTCGTAAAATGCGGAATAATGGAGATAACATTAAATCGAAGAGAAAAAATATCGTGCGTCGTGTTAAATTTTCCTAAATATTTTAAAAGTGTTCAAACTCAAGGGAACCGTGTGAAATCCAGCACAAATAACGTAATGCTTTTTTGGAATTTAAGAAAAAAACAAATATAAGTTTAAAACATATATATTTCGCACAAGACACCGAGGTTTTACTTAGCATAACTAATCAGGTCTCTCACCAGGGCGATAACAAGAGATTCTTATTTCGTATAAATTATTATTATTTTGTAAAAAAAGACGTATATTTAACATAATTTTTAATTTGTCCAAGCCGGGATTAGGACCCGCGACCTCTCACGGAGATCTTGACACATAACTGCCATCTTAACTCGTAAGTTGTTAGTGCATCAAGCCAGTTAAGCAATTAGTTAGGGAATGTGATTTGCCTTCGCAAGATCTGGAGCGCGAAACAATTAGCTGCATATTACGGAACTAGAAGCTTCCGAAGTTAGCGAGCTGCACTTCTGAGCGAAGTCGAGAGCGAGCTTAAACCGCTTCGAGTCGCCCCCACCGTGCATCGAATAGGCTTTTAACCATCACTTTAGTCGCAGAAGCGATAAAATCTAAGTGCCGAATGAACCCATTTTATGGGAAGATTGAATTTTATAAGGCACTCGTCTGTACTCGTCGTTACTAGCAATATCCCATCTCTAACTATATCAAAATGAAAAACGTTTAAATTCCACGGAGAATAAAATGAATTAGGTACTTAAAAAGATGTTCATGTTACTAAAAGGGTTAACGTTGGTTTTAAAAAATTCATTCCGTATCTGATTGAAATTTAAATGAATAGTTTCGACATAAAAAACACGGGAAATAGTGTAAACGCCGCGATTGAGGCTTTCATAAATAAATTTGCTGTCTCGTTACATTCAATTATAATGTCAGTGCTTAACTCTTGCGTAAAAGGTCATTTCAAACTAACTCTGCCGAGAGCAATAAGTAATAACGGATGACCGGCTAGGTAAAGGCATGTCGCTGATAGATCCGTTGTAAACTCTCCCTCTTTCTTATAAATGACGCACATAACAGAAAGAGAAGTTATGAAATAACTCTCAGTGCCAGGACCATAGCAATAGCCTCCTTCCGGCTTGTGGTGGGACCTCCATTGACAAAAAAAATAGTAGAATGAAAATGAAATTATTATTATCTATTTATTCATATCCCCCCATACGGAGAGGACAATGCGAATGTGGTTTCGATAAGTCTGAAAGCGGTATTTCTAGGGGTAATTGAGATAGGCCAAACAAACTTAGATCAAATGACAAACTAAATAATCTAAATTCGTTATGCAACACCACAACTGAGCGGCAGCCTGCCCGAGCCACATAAGCACCGGGATAATATGAAAAGTTTCACGAGGCAGGTTAATATTCTCTGGGGGTTCGGAGATAAAAACTTGGAATGACTCTCGATGGGAGGAGAAGCTGTAAGCCTACGCCGAGCATCCACTCGTGCGGAAAACAGTGCGCCATTTGTATCACGGGAAACTCCGCAGTTTACTTCAGAAGTCTCCAGTCAACGTCTGTGGTTGCTCTACTTAGAGAGAACTGGTTGGAATGAATTCATTTAAATGCATTTATCACATTCGTGTGTGGCCAAAGTTATTAATTTTGAAACATGGTATCTCAATTACTTTACAAACCTCGGGAATATTTGAATTCGGGTTAACATTTTACAGCCGAAAGCTTGCACGGAATTTTGGTCTACCCAATTACGAGTGGGTCCGTTGCTTACTACTCATTAGAAAGTCAGATTAAAAGACAAATTTACTTTCAGGTGACGTTTGGGGTGTTGTTTGGAGAAGAGGGTTTCTACCGATATTTTGGGAAACTGATTACAACTTTGTGAAAAGTTGGCTAAAATACTAAGACGACGAAATAACCAAAGGATAATAATAAGAAAATATTCACAACCCTGTGCTGTGATTCGGAGGAAAATGCGGAAAACGAATAAATGATAAATAACATAAACACTTCTTTTATGTCACCATTTGAACACAGATTCACCCGGAATGAGTTTTTTTTAACTCCTTGAGAAAAATATACCGAGAAATGTGTCTTTTGTACTATAGTGAGGTGATTTTTCAAAAAAAAAACAGCGCTATACAAATTATCCAAAAATTATTATGTAAACATTTTAATGAATAAATAAAAGATTACAAAAAATAAAAATATTCACATTTCTAATGCCGATTGGGTTTCGCTTTGACAAAAGCTTCATTGAATCATACATTTCGTAATACTTTTACAAGAATGTTGTCGCCAGTGGAATGGGCCCGTTAATAATAATTTAACAGTGTTAGCTTCATGAAAAAAAATGTTAAATGAAATGATAACTTTTTACAAGACCACAGATTTTATTTTAATTTTTGTGACCGACCGGTTCGCCTAACCTAAGCATCATCAGGAAACAAAATTAAAACTGTTTTAATTTCATGATGATGCTTAGGCTAAGCGAAACCGGTCGGTCATAAAAAATATAAATAAAATCTTTGGTCTTATACAAAGTTATTATTTCATTTTCATTAAATGTTACACAAATAATTAGTTCGCCCACGTGCATGTTTTTTAATGTACAATTATGCAACACGTCAAAATGTATAATTTGACTAATCGATCATATTAATTTGACGCCGTTCCGGAGATTTTGCTCCGCAAATAAGGAGGTTTAATGATGTATTAAATAATCGGGAAGCTTGTTAGAGATGCGGTGGTTCAAAATAGACGAAGTTGATTAATTACACCAATTCGTCGAAAGATCGATACTTTGACGCCGCCTTATAATATAATCACCGTGAAAGAACAACGTCGGCTGTCAATCAATCTGCGCTTTATAATTAGGTATACGTTCACTCGGTTCTCACTTGCAATATTTGTCTCTGTTGATAGGATAATACCTATATTCCCAAAGGACTGACACAAATAATTCTACGCGAAACAACGAGAAACCGCAGCATAATTAATATACAGTATAGTAAAGTATTTAATTTATGCGCTTACACAAGGGAAAAGTTACATTTTGGGGAAAACATATTTTCCGCTGAGGAATCCTTAATGGAAGCCATACACCACCGAGTTTCGGGCTCATACCGCTAAACTTCAGAATTCATGATAATTTGGGGACAAAAAAAAGAGTTTTCAAAACAGAGCAATTCAATTTTTTTAACCAAATGTCGCAAAAATGTAATGTGAGCCTAGCTTTACATTAAACTGACAAAGGTTACCCAGTTCATTCGAATTAGCATTATAAAAAAAGTATTGAGGTGAAAAAGGTTAAATACTTAAAATAAATTATTATTTACATTTCTTCTTTTGAATATTAACAATCAATTTCAAGATCGCAGTATAAGCGTGAAACGCAGTGTTTATAAGTGTGTATATTCACATAACCTTGTTGAAGTGTTTAGAAGTTAACAGATAAAATTACTAAGTCCAAAAATAATACTACAAGCCATGTAGAAAACTTTAAGTTTTAAATTACTGATAATTTGTTTTGATTAGTTAATTTTAAACAAGGTTCAATTTATGGTCTAGTGAGGTGGTCATACCTCAGAAACACGATAGGGTATACATAGTAAATCATATAGAAGGTTAGTATAATAAATAAAATTCATATTATATACTCTAAAAAATAAATAATTGGGATTTTAATCAAAATTTCATAAAAGTCAGAGATAAACTTAATAAGGCTTTGTTAAAGTTTTGATGTTTTTTAATTCGTCTACCGCATTACAAGCTTTCTGCGTGTCGAACATTAATTTCACTAACAACTGTTTAAAATCACGAGATTCGTTATACGGCCTAATAAAGCTTTCACTAGGGCACAAACAGGGCTCTTTCGATAATAATTAATGAACACTAACACATTTTTCTAACACAAGGGGAGGTTTTGAGTACATTATTAAGATGATTTACTGAGCATTCAAGGCTACTGCTATTGATCAATGATACGGAGGCTAAAATCAGTAAGTAGAACAAATTTAAAACGAACTGTGTTCATAACAAATTCATGAAATTATAATTAGAGTAAAAATAAATTCGAATAAATTGTTATACAAATGGGTACAAGTTAAAATAATATTTAAAAATATACATATATATATATATTATAAGGCATTTTTTACTCTTTGTACCATAGACGACGTAAGACCTAATTTCTTTTGGAAATATTTACAGAAAATAATCCCAACTTCCAACAACATCCCCCAGAAAAATAGTTTTTGCAACATGTTTATCGTAAAAAATAATACGACAAATTGCGTCAGTCTATGAGAGCTTTTACTGATGTTTCATTTATTTTAAAGATAACTTCATGATTATGGAAAGGAACATGTAATAAGGACATGGTTTAAATTTTTAGTTTTTCTCAAACTAGTTAACAATTGAAACGAAAATTTGAAAAATATGAAACAAACACTAGTGTGTTGTCTCAATTTTTGAGGGATAAATGGTCATTTCAAAGCTTTTTACTTCATGGTGGAAAGGCGAACTAAAAGTGATGACCTAGAACTTCTAGACAAAAAAAGTTGTACGGTTAACGTCATCACACAGATATTCAAAGCAAAGATAATGCAGTTTTAATAAAATAAAAAAATCATACTAAACAGAGCATTCTAATCTTTTCACAAAACACTTGATAAAATATTCATATTAGACTGTATTTGACCTATCAACGGTAAAGGAACACAACATAGTGAAAATAACAGTTAATATTTGTATGTTGTGAAATAAACATCTAAACGAGAGCGACGCGAACGTAGATTTTTTTAAAAGAAAACAAGTAAAGCTGTGTACACGTGTATCAGTTTATTTATACGAACACGTTAACCAGTTTCGGCGCAACCGTACTTTTCTCGCGACAAATAATAAACTAGAAATGCTATTCATACTTATATTGTGAGTGCAAGACACAAAAACAGTAAAGAGGTAATTAGGACGGGTGAATGAGAGACAAAATAAACAGCTGAGACGGAGATAGATAAGGGTAAATGAGGAAATGGAATTTTAGAGATTTTTCATTAAATGAAAATTAATACTGTTGTTACTACAGGTTAATTTTTAAGTCTAACGTTAACAATTTATTGTGTTTCGAAACACGTTATTTATGCGTAAAAGTTTCCTTTACGAAATTGGGGCAGTTGTTTTCTGTCGTGCTTTAATATTTAACAAAATCTAAATAAATCCATGTACGCAGTATTATATTGTATTTTAAAACATCGCGTTATCTAGCGAAAACATTGCCTACGACTGTACTCGCCATGATTAAAAAAATGACCTATAACTAGCAAAATAAAATTAATTTTACAAAGAGATGAAATTCTACTTCATTCGACAAAATGTTTATCGGTGGTTTAAACTCTAAAGAAAAACATAAATCTTAAAAAACGCATTGCGATATCCTCAAGAAAACTGCGTCTGGATTGCCGTTTCCACCAACCCTACATCTTTATAATAAAGTATTTAACGGCTTTTGTGCTGATGTACCTACTAGTATGTATGGAAATCATAAAATAATTTATTTGCCAATAAGAACGGGCTCCAATCTCCAATAATAGGGATCACACGCCTGACTACAAAAACTACACTCCGAATCAATACACTTTCAAGGATAAACCAAATATAAATAAAAGGACACATTTAAATAATGTAGATAAAAAGGACTTGGTTTGGAAAGGCGAGCTGATATTTAATATTTACTACGGATTACGATAGAATTTCAAGAGAAATATTTGATGCCGTTAACGAAGTTTTGCCACAGCGGTAGCACAGGAAAACCTCGGTTACGTTTTTATGAAAAAAGTTATATTCGTGCAAAAAAACGTCCGAAAGTTTCAAATTGTTTTTTTTTTTTTATTAATAAAAACACTAACGAAAAATATTTTACCTGTCTCAGCAACGAGATCATAAAAGCAAAAATGAAAATTGTGTAGGCACCTAAAGTGTGGTGGTAACTTAACTATACATCGGGGCAAAAACCATCGAACGGTAAGCTCTTGCGTTCTACAATAGCGCATATTATTGTGTATGGAAATTCAAATTTAACGGAAAAATTTCCAGCTAGCCACGTTATTTCCATCGTGAGATATGGAATTTTGAAATATTAATTAAATTGTAAAAAAAAAATAATTAGGACAATGAGCAATGCTGTTTGTTTCACATTTTCCAATAATATAAAACAGTTTTCAAACTCAGAAGAGGTCGGGTAAATAATTAGAGGTTAATATCTTGAATTCCCCACGGAATATTATTGAAGAAATCACGTTCAAGAAATCTAGATGTTTTGTAAGAATTTTTTTCCTGATCCTTACTCACCCGCTCATTTTTTATATCGATAAAAGTTTGAGTAAGTTGTTTACAAATTCCTCTAAAAGATAATTAAGTCAAAGCCACGATAATTAATTTCGTCGGTAAACAATTTCCCCTTTCTTCGTTCGCAGAATCGACGTCTTGCAACGTTCTTGGGTGGCTGCCAAAGCAATCCCTTCAATGTGATCACGAAGGGGTGGGCAAGGAGGGAGGGGTTGGTCGGACAGTGGTCTGCAATAACAATCGGCCAATCAGGTAGCAGCTAGCCACAGACAGCCAGATAATTAATTCGATCACGGATCGCTTTCTGGTCTAATAATGTTCTGCGACTGGACTGCAGGACACGAATAAATAAAACATTGTGAATACAAGAAGATGATAATTATATTGGCACACTTACGTTTCAATGGCGTACGATTTATTACCTTTGATTATTTTTATCATTTATTACATTCAAGTGCTTACCTATGTACGTTGAAAATCGACCAAATTACATTGCGATGTCACCTAAAAAAATCTCGTTGTGCGGTACACTTAAAGTTAAGGTGTTTATTTGCATGAATTAACCTACGCTACGCATTAAACTGTCAATGTGACGTTTGCGTAATTTTATTGCATGTCTAAAATATCAATTGTAGATATATATTATACAAATTGTGAAAAATTACAGTGAATATAAAAGTAAACAACAAGCGATCGTAAATGTTGTGTATTTAATAAAAGCGTAATTTATAAAGAAGTAACAAGCGTCTTATAACTTACGGAAGAAGTTTTATTGTCCCACGGGCTTGCGTATCGTAACATAAACTTTTGCAGCACTTCAATAATTCTTGCTTTAACAGCTTCACCTAACTAGGAATGTTACTAATAAAAACATCGATTATTCAGTATACGTAATGGTGGTAATAAAATGAACTGTTTTGCAATTCTTAAATAATTATACTTGGTATTCTAGCGGGTACCCTTTAATGATTTAATAATACCAAATTTTTAACTTTATTCCACTATTTTTAAGGTAAGACCGTACCGGTTTCACCTTATAACGGGCCTCTTCGTGGTATCCGAACGGGTATCCTTTATTTCTGATTGCAGAATCCAATTACTGACAGTCAAAAGACTTAGTTGTGAGTCACTAGCTATAATTCTTAGTTGAAAGGCAATAATCAAAAATAAGTCCATAGTTTTAGTGATAAGATGTAGGTTAAGTGTATAAATTAAATTGTAAAGAGCGCCATTGCGGTGATTTTCTTTTACCTAAACTGTGCTATGAACATCAGCCAATTATCAAAGAGAAGGATCAAAGGGTGAAATATTTCACAAAGCTTTTAAACAACAAGTTGTATTGAAGGATTCGCAGTTATGAATGGTAATTAAATATATTTCGATTCATTGACTTATTCCGCGTTTTGTTTCAGCTGAAGACAAGCAAAAGATACATATTGATTTCCGTTTATTAAATTATGTTTGTGAAAAAACAATTACATTTCAATAAATATTAATAATTGGTCGTTACCCATAAAAAATTACGGGATGTAACTTGATTTGCCAAAAACAAATACTAGTTACTTTTGTAATCCACCCATTTTAAATATAAAATAATGTCTGCTTAAACACATTATGGGTAGGTACTTTATTAGTAAAGGATTATTATTTTTAGTAAATTGATACAACTTTTTAAGAGGTAGATTTTTAAGCTAACCTTTAGATTTATGAAGCTCATCATCTGCCACTTCATTAAATTCCTCGGTTGACGTACAAAAACAGCATTGCAAAATGATTACATTAAGACACCTCTCTATTTCTGGAGATTGTGCAACATCACATTCAACACTATTCAACGGAATACACTCTGATGCAACCGCTTGACCGTAGATCTACTTCACAAGATGAGAAAATTGAATATTGGCAAAGGGAGTGGACATTTTATCTGGCTGCAGAGATGTGACAACCACCTGACGTGATACCGGCCACTGCCGACAGCCGAGTTGCATAATGACTGCAGGCCAATAAACGTCGACCACGAACGCTTTATTGCACATTCCACCAATCGAGATGCAGACTTAATCCAAGCATGAAAGTGGATTTCTGAGAAACGCACTTTAGGCTCATAACGCCTCCAGGGATTTTCTATACGATTAGAAAATAGGGGGGAAATCACAGGGTTTATACTATGGTATTACGCAAAATTATTATGAAATCAAAAGAGACACAACTTTTGAGCTCAAATTACGCCTATTGGCTGGAAGCTGATACTCTGAAACTTGTAGGGAACTACAAGGGTCGAAAATACAGTAATACATTTGTGGATATGGATGGTGATGACATTATCTATGGATATCTTTAAGTTAATAAAAATGGAATCCAGTAGTCCAATATTAGGTAAACTCATAAAATTTCTCATTATTCTTTTATCACGTTCTCAGTTGACGTTTTACCTCTTTCATTTCACATCATGTGTCTCTTTCTCTCTGTTTCTTTGTTATAATATTAATGTTATTCTATTGTTTTCTCAGCGTTCTTTTATTTTATATTGTGTTCTCCCTATGTATGTATATATAACCGCAAACTTTGTATTATTTGTTATGTTTAATTTTGTACCAGTCGGTCATAAAAATTAAAATAAAATCTGCGGTCTTGTACAAAGTTATTATTTCATTTTCATTAAATATGTCAAACCACAAAGTGATTGCTTTCTACGAAAATATATCTTAAAATAACATTAGAACAAAAATATAATGATGTGCTAGTATATTGAATCAATATGGTTTTTCAATCCAGAATGTTTGAACATGAGTTTTACCAGGATCGATATCATAAATCAGCAATGACTTAAATTTATCACATCTAGCACAAATCACCTGTATTACGGTCAGATTTAGCGGATGTCAAATCTCCTTAGCCGTTGCCGCATAGCGGACATGCCCAGAAGTTGACCAAAGAACGCTAAGAGTAAACTCATACCTACTGCTAACTGTACACATATCAACAAGAATAGTTTAGCATTAGGGGCACGATATAAATCGGTATAAATTGAACACCAGCGTCCGTATCTCAGCATTGTATGGCCAAGACAAAGAGCCGAGTCGGTGTGTTAAATTGCCTATTGGAAATAGCATTCGTATGAAACAGCAGACATAGAATCTGGATGCACCTATTGAAGTAAGGAGTGCAATATAGTCCGGTACTAAACATTTAACAATGCTTCCAGTAGCTAACTCTAACCGAATGATTTATCACAATTGAATTTCCAAATGATAAGCGATGCACATTTTAGCATTAATACGTTATTTGCTACATCTAAACCGTGCAAAATAGTTTGTATTTAACCTAAGAGAATTGCAGAAACATACGCAATCCTTAACCTTATTTTAACCGCCACGTTCACCAAGGTATATTGAGCTAAGAAAATAAAACACTCAAGGCGGAAGGCTTCGTCTTACGAACCTATTAGTTATAATATTCTCTCAACACTCTTTACTCCATTTATCCGCTGTGCGTGACAAAACCATTAATCATTATAAATGTCGTTTACATCGGCATTCGACACATGTTTTACAGGATATACGTCTCAGGGATCTAAAATTTTAGTGTATTTACATGCCTTGGCCCTTGGAGTAACAATGTATGGAGAGAGAGCTAATTATTTTTACCCAACCGATACAAACTTGCGATAAATCACTTTCTTCGGGTTTTTAGGTCGTACACCATGAGAGAAAGAAAGAGACAACAAATATAATACTCCGCTTCTACGTACTGTCACAATGATCTTGGGCTCCTGGGTCACCGCGGGACTCCGCCCACATTTTTTTATTATGCCACTAAACTTGACACAACTAAACGGTTTTTTAGGTTAGATGCTATATTTTTGTTGATAAAAATACTCTGAAAAAGTGGCTATACGAATAAACTAAAAAACATTATGTCGATATGTGCCGTGAATGGATGTATAAATACTCTAGCCTTAGTCTTAGCCACGCCCAGGTCCGCCGAGTCAGGTTAAAATTATCAAAAACTGACTACACTACCTTGGATAGATAGATACCACTCTATATACTCTAAACCTTGGCCTGTCAATTCCACGCCTTCCTTCCATATACTGAACTTGGTATCAGATATCATTAAAATATAACAAAATTGAGTTTTATTTTGGCAGAATTACTGAATCAAGGGGTCAAAAATTACATAACCCTGGAAAATGTTTTTCATTTTGTAAAAATTTAGAAAAATGCGCCGTTAGTGAAAATATTATTCCTCCAGTCGCGTGAATTTATCCACAGGAATGATAATATTATTCTTGGTTTTCCGCGACCATTTTCCAACCCAAACACTTGACGAGTTTCCATCGTCGAACATGTGTTGAAAACACTCCACCATTCAAGTGGGGTTCCAGGACACGGCGGTGACAGGCTGAATGGAAAATTCCAGTCCATGGAAATTCACTTTCGAATTCTCAAACATTACGAAAATAACAAATTTCATTTAGACGAGTCAGCGGTTTCCGCAAATAAGATATATAAAAAAAACTTCGGCCTTTCAATCTTCTTCAAATGATTTTTTTATCAAACGATTTTCCATCTATCCATTCCACCCCACTAAAAAATAAATAAATGAGCTTTACTTTCAACTCCACCTTTATTTTACAAAATAATTACTTTTTAAAATAAATTTTTTCATAGTGAATACCGCACAAGAGTCCCAACTGCTCCCTACCGTGTAGATACTATAGCATTACCAAAAAATAACTCCAAACATACCCCAATTGGGGTATGTTGTGAGAAGGGGAAGGAAATGAAGAAGACCAAGGTTAGAAAGTACCTGGCTATTCAGATCTGATCACCAAACACGGCTAAAGCAATTTCAATTCTGAATGGTGGTCTTTCACCAGGGTGATACTTAGAGTATCTACCACTCTGAACGTGCCGCAAACATACTATATATCAATCAAGTGTGTTATTGACAAATTAAATCAATCAAATTTATTTGCGCACGCCAGGTTCAAACCCGCGACCTTTGAATTCGTAGTCGAGCGTCTTACCACTCGACTACGCAGTACGTAGCCGTAGTACTATTCAGGGATATTCTGTTAAATTAATATTACTCCCAGCAGTTGTACCTTCATTTATCACATAATAAACTCAACTCAAAACTTCGTGAATTCAAATTCAAACTCGGTTAAAACATGTAAGCCTTTTATAGTATTTAAATATTACGGTGTTAAACAGTATTGTTCACGAGTCAAAGTTTGCCGGAAGATGGAGAGCGTAAAGCTGTCCAAAACGTTGGCTCAATAATAGAGTAGCTAACACTCCAAAATTCAACCTACATATAAAGTCTTGTTCATATTTAAAAGCGAAAAGTTCTCAGCATATTTTTCTAACCAATGACAGGGTCAAAAAAGTAATGCAAATGTTCGCCATTGTTTCCACAGCAATTGTAATAGCTAGAAAAAGGCGCCAGGAGCTCTTTCACTGACAATACTAACAGGTCCATTATACGTTAATAGTACAGTGCAAAATGTTATGTTTTTAAGATGGGCATTGTGTAAATCGCCGGAAAGAACAAAATAGGGAAAAAAAATCGTAAAGACATGACTGATTAGGGCTTGAAAATAAAAGGCTTACAAAAATAAATAACAACTTTTTCACCAACTTACTTTACTTCTCCCCGACTATCCCCATCTCTCATGTTGCGATAAAACATTAGAAATTATTGCATTGGATATTTCATATTTTTATATTAAAACCCACAAGCATAGTTTTTACGAGAAAATTAATTAGTAAACATCATTTTTGATTCTACTCTATGAGCAATCGGATATTCTGAATTATTGAACACAATGATGGAACCACGTAATCAATATTTCGCCAGGATAGGTTTGGGGATTACCTTGTTATTTACAAAAAAAAATGGCAAGAACTAAACTCGTTTCATCATATTTCTGTAGTTAATTAGCGTCTTACTAATGAAACAAAAAAAACGGTGAGTATGGCATAAATTCTGAGCGGTTACCTCTTCACCAAATAAATTCGTGAAGATTTTTGGTTCCAAAATTTCTAGGGCAAACGCAGTTTTTTTTTTCAAAAACATTATTTCTATCATGAGCTATGGAACTTTGAACTATCCATGAAGATACTCTCAGCATCGCCCTGGTGAAAGACCGTCATTTAGAATCGATACGTTGCTTGAAATGACTTTAGCCGTGTTTGGTGACCGAGTACTTCCCCACCTCCCTCTTCACCATTTTTTTTCCTCCCCGACTAACTTCAAGCCTTACAACATAAAGATTGGAGATACCATAGTACCTCATTGCACAAGCAACATCTTCCGCTTATTATGATGGTAGTAGGAGTTTTTCAAATATTGTCAGGTTAATCGTAACCCGGAAATGTTTCTTTCTTTAAAAAAAAATATATGTACAGTCGAACTTGGTTATAACGATCACGGTAATAGCGAGGTCACGGCTATAATGAGCAATTACTTAATGATATGTTGGTTCGGGCTTAATTTCATACAATCGTGTGGGGTTATAACGAGGTCGCTTCACTGATATAACGTCCAAATAATATTGTCAACTCAATGCGCCCGGGTATGAGAAAAAAAAACAATTATCGAAAAACAGTCAAATAATGTCATAAATAAGACAAAGAAAGCCGCCCGTCCGGCACGGCGGTGAACTTTCCGCAAATCACGTTAAGGAGGGTTTATAATCACTCATTTATTATTATTATTAGTGAAGTAATAAAATAAATCATTTCTTAGTAAGTTAAGCATGATTTTCGTAATTTAAAAATAAATAAATAAAATGTGTTGCTTTATAATATGCAAGCTTTCATACCCTGGTGTAAATATCGATATTAGTAGGTAGGTACTTTTTTTACCTAAGTTTATAACGAGTAATGGCTATAAGGAGCAAATTTGGTTAGTCCCTTCGCGCTCGTTATAACCAAGTTTGACTGTATATATATTTTTTTCACGTGTTCAATCTGGATTTTGGGAAAAAAAAAGTGTCCATACTCGGGCGAAGCCGGGTGATAAAGCTAGTAGTCTATAATACGAGTTATCTTTATATACTTTTCCTATTTGGAAATTTCTTTGTGGATAATCAATTATTTGATTAAATTGAAACCGTGTTAAGCCGATTCAATTACGAAGAAGTTCCAAGTAACAGCGAAGGCTTTGCATGGCAGAATCTAGAGTGCGGCCAGTACATTGTGCAGTGGAACTCTGGCGAGACTTTTACAATAAAAATCTGATTATGCTAAGTACTCAAGGCTCGGAGGTTGCATGTCTAAGTAGAAAAGGGAAAACTTCAGGGCGAAATGTCAGCCAGGCCGGGGGTGGGGAGAGACCGGGTCGTTTAACGAATGTCAGCAAAAATGTGCAGTCAATAGTTTTTAACAGTTTTATTTGTTCTTTAACAGTTCTTTTGCAGTTAATAGTTAGATTTAACGAAATGTGATTACCAATTTACAACCTTACAGAGTTTCTTCACTCTACTTTCTAAATCATATGTTTGAATTGAAACATTTGGTAATTTTTGTCTCATTTTTTACAGATGAATGCATATTTCACAGCTCCATAGCGTATGATGAAAATGAAGTTGTAATTTGAATTTTGATTAGTTGCGTTGACCTAGATCCAGAGACAAAAGGCTGTGTAAATTTCATAACCCCAGAGCTCGCCGTTTTAGTTTGACTGCTTGAGGGATTCAGACTTTTTAGTTACTGTGATTCAAACTATGAATGTGGTAAGACTAGGGATGTCCCATAAGAATCTAGGTAGTAATGGGATAGAATGTAAGCAGGTGTAACAATTAAGAAGTGTATTTTTTAATGTCCTTGGGCTTTAAGCTAGTCGTAAAATAAACGCGTTTATAACTTATAAAAAATATTCACATAAACACGACGATCCCTAAATAGTCAGATTACCTAGTTTGGCATTTAATTAAGGGTAAGGTTCTTTAAAATGAACAAAAATGGTAATAATTTACTAACAAGTAATGTACAAGTCATGTGCGAGTAGGCTACGATCAATACTAGGGCACACGCGGGTTTGTTTTGTTGTTTGGCTTACCGAGATTGGAAATTTTCAAAGCTTCCAATTACAGACTACGTTACACCTGGATCCAATGCTTGACATATAAACACATTGAATTTATAGCCGCCTAAGTCCGAAAGGCAAAATTGCCAACGTGGAAAATGAATACGCAGTAAGGCCTTGGATTTTTATTCCTCACCTACACGTACGTACAGCATTAAGACCGGTTTGTTATATCAAAAAAAGCAATCGCTGTGCGAGCAACGTGAAAATTAATAAGTATTATTAGATATTAGATGTTATTTTACTCGAGATGGGAAACAGTTTCATCGCATTCCAACACAAAGCAAATATATGCTCAGTAGGAAACGAGAAAAAAATAAATAGAAAGTATTCAAATATCCATCGAAAACCTGCTTTGTATTTATGCAAAGAAAATTGGAAAAAATACTCAAAGCAAAAAACACGTTGTTTCTTTATCTGTGAGAAACGAGGTATTGGATATCACAATCTAAATGCAGCAAATAAACATGGAAAGATACATTTTCTTTGAATAAGCAACGTTCTTGGCTGAATATATTAAAGACGAAATGTGAATATGTAAGCAATGAAAACGTCAATTCTGTTTGCAATACAATAAATCCTCGCGCAGACTTCGACAAAAATATAAATAGGCACTATTGAACATCGAATATCAAAGTGAAATTCACTTATTGAGCCGACTGAATATCTGCGAAATACACGTGACAGACGAGTACGGATTATATGAAGCGACGAAACCAGGCATAAATAAGAACATTCTCACGTCGATGACATGAAATAAATAGGGGAAATGCGAGTTTACGCGATAGCCAAGTATTCAATAGAGATGCAGACAAATAACGTAGAGTGCCCCATTAGCTAATATGTTAGTACTAAACTGATTGGGCTTATTTTGGAGAACAAATCTCGCCCGCAAATGACACCGTCAAAGGATCGATTAAATAAAATGAATTACATAGATTACCACGAGTCCTACCTAACTACCTACTGTTATGTTTATGTTATCGTTCATGATTATGATTGCAGCTTCAAAATGACGCAGAGCGGCCGAATTTAATTATACTGAAACGAAGCGCATCCTAGATTACGCCTCGATTATAATCGAATCTCCAGCATCGCGGTCAAAGTTTCCGAACTGGCCATGTGCGGTGGTGACTAATAACTACCATCGGCTTGCTGCTGAAAAACAACAAACTGCCTAAGACCACAAATAACAGGGCACGATGCGGGCCGAGAGGTCTCTCCGAGGTCGAATTGAAAAAAGACGATGGCGGAGAATTATTTCCAGAGAAATATCCAGTCCTTCTACAAAGAAGTTTAAATTTAAATATCCGAGTTCATAAATAGATGCATTGTTGATCCATTCTCACACAAGAACTTTAACGCGGAACGATTTAGTGATTATGCTTAATAGAAATAGCGGTGTGAAAGTAATTTATTCTACAAAAAAATATTGAATTCTCGCGTTTCCTGTTTTCAGTAAAAAGAAAGTAATGTCGCTAATGCCAAGCCGGTTTGACGAAAGACGGCAATACATTTATTTCTCTCAAAGCTCAATAAATACTGCAAAACAGGTTCTTACGTATGAAGTCAGACATTACGAAATGTCCATCATAGGCTGTGACAAAAATACAAAATAACAAAGATCCAATGCTTGGCTGTCATCTGCCGTTCATCTGAGAGTGAATTAACTTACTATCAATAGTACTATGCCATGGCATTCCGGTTTGAGGAACGGGTTATAAGTTACAAAAGATGATAAACGTGCCTCTACACTAAACGTCTTAGTGGAACTACTAGATCCATTAAGAGACGAGATCGGTTCATCCAAGCATCTCTTGGTGTTAATGTGGGTCAAGACATGCGACTAAAATAGAAGAAGTGGGAGAAGAGGACGCGAGAATGGAGCTGGATCGTCAAGAACCCTTCTACAGGCAATTAAGAGTTGGAACTTCAGTTATTTATTCATCAAGACGTTGCCGGGAAGAGTTAGAGCATTCAGTTACTTTGTCATAAAGAACACTATCGTGTTTCCAGCCCTAAGAAGGGTATCTTAAGAAATCATTATAAAAGTAGGCGAAAACCTTAATTTCAAATAAAAATGGTCTGTCGCTTGTTTTTGTTACTTCTGGTAAAATAATTACGCAATACCGCGTGCGTTCTAACCACATCATCGATGGTTCTAACGATGTCGGGGAAAGTTGAGTAAAATTATTGATAAGACACGTTCGCCAAGTCTTTAATACAAATAGGGGCAAAACTCAATTACAAGTATTAGTGGCGGAGCGACCGCGGGACCGGCAACGATTTGACGAAAAAGTTTTTCACTTCTGTGTGCCCGCCCGGACAATGTTTTTTGTATAAGCTCCAGAAAAAATGGGAAACCCAATTACGCATTAGACCGCCCTGGGGAAGGTGACCCAAAAAAAAACATCTCAAGGGAAGAGCGTGGTACTTAAATCCGGGGTCACGTATATGAAGATTTAGCTCCGTCATAAGGGATGTCGTATTGAATATTACTTCCGTAAACGTATTATCTCATCCTCTCATTCTCTCGTAATTTCCTTATTTTATTTTCGAGCAAACGCAAAACATGAAAACTCTAATAATACATCAAAGGGATTATGTAAATTATATTTTCCGAACATAAAAAACAGTTTCATTGTGGCTCGCCATAATTTAAATGAATTTGTGAAATCCCTTTAAAGGCACCCTTTCTACTTTCTATCTGACGAATGAAGGGTGCTTCTGAAACCGGTCGCATTATAAGTATAAATAAATTAAGCGGTTAAAGTATAGAATTTCTTTATTCAATCATAGTATAAATACTTCCGACGAGATATTGTAGATTTTTAAACAAGGTAGCTTACGAGAGTTTATCTATTTTTATTTGATGATCAATCCGCATATTTTTGTTTAATAGTTGTGAAATGCGCATACCTACAGACTACAGGATATGAAACAGATCAGACGCCGTCAGAAGATTTGTAAATCAGTTATGTAAACCAAACTTGTCATGAGACGAAAGCCAGGAACCATAAAGTTAAGGCGTCGATACCTCGGTACTTAAATTAAATGAGCGTCGTAAATTATTTATCTTTGAGCTGCGGTAGAGTCTCATAGACTGAAGATCAAAGATTGGAAAATAAAACAGAACTGAAATATCATATTATGAAGATCTAAATTAATCCAGTTTAAATATATTTGCACAAAATCATTGCAAACAGACGTCTTCGGTATTATATATAGTTTTTTTGTTTAATTTGTAGAACTCCATTTATTTTTATTTTTATAAATCAATTGAATTAAATTAAATATTACTTAGTTCTGTTAGTTTTACTTTTAATTTTTAGTGACAGCGTTTAATGCCACTATAAAACTGTGATTTGTATCTTCGATATTCCGAATTGACTGAAGGTTATACAAATCCACGAAATTAAAGTTAGTTGTAAGATGGCTGAAATTATAACATATAAAACCAAATGGCGTCTGGTATGTATAATTCAACCTATCAATTATCTCTGAGGGAATAATTAGACCTTGGAAACATTTCAGCATCTGATATGACCCATAGACAACCGAGGATAATACCGAGCACTATGCGCAAGTTTGAACATTTAAGGTGATTCCCAAGAGATAGAGAGATAGGTATGCTTTCAACGACAGATGTGATCGCCGTGTTTCAACTTTGGGAAGGAAGAAATATGCAGGCTTAATGTCTGGCGAATGATATCTACATAGATTACTACTCTAGAAGATGGAGGGGGATGTTGACCCAGGCGCGGATATTAACCCTACTTTACTAATAGCAAAGTTGAAGAATGCATCAGCGGGGATTCGAGCGAGACTCGATTTAAACAATAATAATATTCGATCACGTGATGCCAGCTCAATTCTAATGTACCCAATCTACTTTCGTCCCCTAGTACTGTATTTTTGTGCACCCCCTTTCAAAGAGCAGCTACCAGAATGAATGTTAGTTTATTTCAATTAATATATTACACGGAAGAACCCTAGCATATTACTGGTTTAAATAATTACTAGTTCCCACCTACGAATTACTAATTCACATACACATAAGCAGCTCGCTTCGTATCCCACATAAGCACCAGTAACACAATTAAGCAAGCAGAAGTTGTGATGTTAGCGCACGCCGCAAGGAGAAACTGTATGGAAATGAGAAGATTCGCCGCCCAACATCCAGCGCCGTATGAAGCGGAATACCTACCCGGAATTAATAAGAGCCCCTGCGGAAACCGCCCCCAACGTTACGAATGGCTGGTTTGTTATTTCAACTAAATTCATCGAATCACCCACGTATGGCGCTCGCTTGGGCGGGCTCCTCGCGTGGGCGACTGCGAATGCATATTCTAATATTTTCACGGATTACTTACTGTATATTTTCATGATAATCAACATCTTATCAACCGACAGCTGCTGTTTATTTAAAATTTGAGAAGTTTCAACAAAATATTGTTGGTTCTCATAAGCGCCGCGATTTTCCAAGGCGGGGAGAGGTTGCGAAGTACTTACCTATTCAGATATGGCCCGTAAACAAAGCTAGAGATTTTCAAATTCAACCACCGATTCTCTTCTACTCTAGAAATGCAAATGTTCTACCATATATTATTTTCTATGTTAAAATTGCACGAATTTTATCAAATTTTATTTCCTTTACCGGATTTTGAACCTGCGTCCCTTGGTTCCCAGAGCGGAGGGGCTTAACGCTCCGCGAAGGAGACCTTTAAGGGTCAGCATCCAAAAATTGATCCTTTTTGCTTTCTAGTATAACAATACTACAAATGATTGTTAATTATATACGGGTAGTTAGAAAAATGTCTGAGGTTTCCAGTGAATACAATTATTAAACAGTAATGTTTATTCTTTATGAAAAGTATACTAGAATTTTAGTAGGTAAAACGTTAAAAAATGCCGTTTCTAGTTTCAAAACTGCACCTTTAATTATGTTTTTCATAGAATTTAAAGGATTACAGTTGGAATATTGTATTCGCTGGAGACCTCAGACATTTTTCTAACTACCCATAGATAATTTTCAGATATATCATTTCTAAGATCGCCTGTATTAAAATGCTAGAAAGTAACGTTTAGCGTCATCTTGAGTGCTGATTCTTAAACGCCGTTAGTTCCGGTAATTAGTTTATATTTTAAAATTGGCACCTTTCTTTTGAACAGATTTTGCATTATACATTTTATTGTTATTTTATATTTGTTCCAAAAAACAGCTTATCCAGTTCTTACTGGGTCAATGAATAATTTCCTCGATTCTAGGCTCCTTGGCATAGAAAATGAGCCTTAAACGAGGTGTTATGGGATTACAATATCATTTATTCTATGCCTAGTAGGGGTAGATACCAGGGGCGTGCCGCAACATTTTTTTAACGATTTAATTAAAACATTGGGTGATTTTGTCATGCCTGGCCACATTAAAGTAACTTGGGGATAAAAATGCGATTTGATTAAAACGGCTACTATCAAACTAAAACTTGTAAAATATACATTAATTGAGCTGCGAAATCATATCGAAAGTCTTTTAAATAGTTTGAAAATTGGAAAAGTAACATAAATGAATGATTTTTTTTAAATTACTGAGTGGTGTGAACTTTTAGATTTAATATTAATTTAATATGTTTGTACAAAAGGTGTGAATACAGATAACTGTCGAGTAAAAGTATCACTTTGACAGTGCCTTCGAAAGAAGAAACAGCTGTAATGCTTATTAACTATGAGGTTTGTAAAAAAAAATGTAGTTTTCTGATTTTAAAAAAATACTCAATATTTGAGTAATTTTAAAGAAATGGAGACCGATAAAATAAATCCAGGAATAATAAATAAAAGTAAAACCTGAAGAATTCTCAAAAAAACTCTAAAGAAAATGTCTGGCACGCCCCTTGTGAATATTTTAGATAATATCCTTAGTACCAACTGTTCCACACAGTATGGCTCGAAAACTGGGAACAAAGTACCCACTTGAGGGAATTATATGTAGGGGAACTAATATTCATTTTATTCAGTCGTTAATGTTGCTTCGTTAAAAAGGCATTAAAATCACCCGCATTCCATGTTGCTTCCATCAAAATTAACCACGGACACTTATGTTGCGGATTAAAATTCGACTTATTTCAGTTTTTAATTTTGTCTATCTATCGTAGACGGTAAGAATGTAGCGTGAACTTTGACGAATCTAATTATTGCATCTGTATGTCCCCGCTGCTGAGAGCTCCGTCGCAACCTGCGAGTATGGAGATAATGCAATGTTTACATGTGCAGTCTTAAATGCAGACACTCGGGAAAAAACGATAGAACTAGATACGGTCCTACCACTGAGAGTTGCGTTGTCACCTCACCCCTCGCCTCGTAAACGACGCACGTAGCAGAAAGAGTGGTTACTACAGAGCTCTCAGTGGCAGGACTATAATGACCACATTGAAAAAATGATCTTGCTTCTAAGAGTTCCTTTGTAACTCGTGTATGCGTCGTTTTTGGGAAAGGAAAAGTTAAAACTTACAACGGAGCTATCAGCAGTACGCCTTTTATAAATAGGTACTAACATTGTTCATGCGTTTACGAAGTGGGCATTGTATAAGACATAATCAGTCGATCAATCAAAGCAGTGTATTTTTTATGTTGTTTACGAAATGAAGTGGCGATGTTGTATAAATAAAGTCATACATTCTGTTTATGGTTTATACGAATGAATACACCACACTTCCATTACTCTAAACTTGTTTTGATCGTGTGTTGGTTATGATCCCTAGTGATGGGCATAATCTTGATAATCCTCTTCGATACGATGGATTAATTAACAATCGAAATATATGTAGAACAAAAAAAATCTCAATATTTAAAGAATTTAAATTTTAAGTGGTCTCGTATGAGTAGGGAGGGGAAACATTGTAATAAAAATTTGCCTGATTAAGGTATTTTTTCATACTTACTAAAAACTAAATTATTGTAAACAAATAATTGTTTTTTTTTTTTTTTGTAATAGAATGTTTGAATTTTTGTTTAATGTAAATAGAATTGGAATATTATTGATCGTTAAAAAAAAACAAATATTCGCTTTTAAAAAAACATTATTTTTTACAAACTAAGTTTACGAATCGTAAAAAAAAAGGCTTTTATCGTCTCTTGTACAGCTTTAATTTAAAGATTTATAGGATTCCAAATATTTGATATCGATATTGATTAAAACTCAACATTACTTGTAGTAGGTATTCGAAAATTTGATTAAAAAAAATAATTTATTAAATTACGTTGTAATATTTAAAACAAAATTTATTTTTCGAAACATTATTCCGATATTTTTTTTTTGAATAAGGCGTTTCAATTAGTCCCATCACTAATCATTCTTGAGTTGAGTATTTGTCATTAGTCATTAGCCTATAAAACAGTTAAGCTAATGACTTGTAAGACGAATTACTTTTTTAACGAAGCCACGATGAAAAAAATTGTTTAATTTACACGTTCTACATTCTGACGAGTTTTGGGACAGAACGGTCACTAACGGCACAATAATATGCCCCTATGTATGCATTTTAATTTAAATTTTACATAATATTCTTTACGGATAACACGCCAGTACTATTATAAACACATTAAGATGGATTTAATTCATAACTCGGCTAAAATACCACGTTGAATTAGCGAAACATTTAATTGTGAAGCAATTAGCGAGATCGCACCGTCTGAAGAGTTGCCAATTTCAGATGGATAGAAAGTTTTCAACAAAAGCAAAAACGCACGCGAAAAGGGTACTGACCCAGCTTGTCGCCTTTGAATGAGATTTTAAAAATCAAAACAAAGATTCCTAAACTGACTAGGTATCTGGAACATTTGCAAGACCTACCGCAACAGTTGATTCGGAAGAAGAGAGAGCTGATGGATCTGTTGTAGCCTCTCGCCCTATCATAAACGACGCAAGTAACAAAAAGAGAGATAAAAAGGGCTCCCATTGGCTGGACTATATTAACTATTGATAATTACCACTGTGAGTACGTACGTACGTACGAGTGTGAACTTTTCAAATTTGGTTGATTTAATTGAAATTATAAAAAAAAAAATAATAATCCTGTCAAATCCCTACCTACCTATAATGAATTTTAGCTTGAAATTGAACTAATATATTATTTTACAGTCAAGTTACATCCCGTGATTTTACACGGGTAACACATAACTAGTAAATATAAACATTTCACAAAAGAATAGACAACACCCAGTTTAACGACATCGTCGTCGGAAATGCACTTTAAAGTTTTTTTTGTCTTCCAATAAAATTCATAAGTCTTCGTACCTGGTTGGATTTTGAACTCAATGCTCTCACTGAGTTACCTGATGAGACACATAGGTAAAAAAAACCCTTGTGTCGCTTGAATCAAGCCACTCCCCAAATGGTAAATATATTTTAGACCACAAAAGTCTTCAGAATCAAACGAGAGTCGTTCGATGCAGAAAGATTATAACTGCATATTTAATTCATTTTTGCCCAAAGTGCCGCTTAAGACCTTTTGCTTTTCCAGTGTCGATATCTTTTTTTTTTAAATTCACACAATGTCCCAAACAATAGTGTTAAAAAATTATGATTCTGAAAAGCTGTTTTTAGTTCCGTAGAACAGTTCAATCATTGACCTAACAATACAAAGTATGGGTAACTTAAATTAATTTTAATCAAGATACTAAATCAAAACTAGCGTGTTTTTATATTTTCCAAAGCCATTTGTTAACGTGTAATAAATAAATTATATTGATTATCCATTCCAAGTAATAAATTCCCTCTCGACTATAAATTCCTGGGTACTCGAAACTGATCAATTCGATTTCAGCAATCGACTGTGCGAATGTTTCAAAATCTAGCGGTTTCTGGAGTACCTTCCCATGCCTAAATCTATAACAACTTCTCCCACAAAACGGAAACATTATATTATTCTAGGAACGTAGCTCGCGGAGGGTCGACAACATAAAACATGGCATGTTGGAAATTGTAAATACCCACTTCTAATACTCAACAATTCGACATTTACGAACCACCCAGTAGATACTTTAATCGTCCGAATGAACGTGAATTAATAATATAAACTACGATTGCTCACTGAGCTACATTAATCAAACAAACAAACCTCCAAATTAGCGTTGGGAAAATGTTTTGTGAATGCTTCACGAATTGTTAGTTCTTTAAAATGAAACCCTTCAATTGAAGTCGAACTCGCTACAAAAAAATTTGAATTTATCCGCTTATTTGTTCAGTTCTTTTTGGAACCAATTCCTCGCCGAAAAAGCACGTACTAGTCGGTAGAGTTTAGAAAGTAAAAAGAACTGGAAAAGTACTAGTCGGTAGAGATTTGAAAACCAAAAGAACTGGAACTGGTTCCCTCGCCGAAAAGCACGTACTAGTCAATGAAATGAATGAAGGCTAAAATGAACTAACACCTTCAATTGAAATATTTGTTCAATGAAATGAAGTTATTGAAATGAATGAATGCTAAAATGAACTACCAACTTCAATTGAAGTATTTGTTCAATGAACAATGAATGAAGTAGGAACTGTTGCCAAAAGAAGTAGTTCTTTCAAAGCGGTCACAACGCTACTCCAAATAAACACATTTAAAGAAAATTTCAAATTATACACAGTGTTTCGTGTTTCACGCTCACAGCTGTTTTACACACTAGTATTCCTTACTTTTATTGTTATACTATAAATAGTTTCCTTTGTGAGTACGTACGTACGAGTGTGAACTTTTTAAATTTTGAACTGACGGATGTAAAAAATAATCAAATAAAAAAATCATCTTTAACTAAGTACCTACGTATAACGAATTTTGGCAGACATTATTCTATATTTGAAATGGGCAGATTAAAGCAACTAATATTTTTCCTTGGCAAGTCAAGTTACATTCCGTGATTTTTCACGGGTAACAACTGGTCTTAATATATTTGTGCATTGTATTATTTAAGAAGCTGGGTAATTATTTGAGGAATATGAACTCTTACCCAATCTTCAACTTTACTGGATTAGTTAATATTAATAATTGAAATAATATCAATAATCTTTAACGTAAAAAATATAACGGTCGCGACCTTGAAGTAACAATGTAACAAGTAATCGTGGAGTAAGAATGTACATAGAGAGAGAGCTAATTCTTTTTACCCAACCTATACATATTTGAGATAAATCACTTTCTCCGGGTTTTTACGTCGTACACCAAGAGAAAGAAAGAGACAACACATTTCCCGAATTATCACACCGCTTTAAAGTATTGTTAAAATGTCCTTTTGTCCCGCGTCTCCGTTGACTCCGCCCACACGTTTTTTGATACGTGAAATAAATTGAGATAACTCAACGGTTTATTAGGTTACATGTTATTTAATTTTTTTAACAATACTGTGAAAAAGTGGTTATACGAGAAAACCAAAACATTATGTCGACATGTGCTATGAATAGATGTATAAATACCCTAGTCCTAGCCACGCCCAGGTCTAGCCGAGTCCGGCAAACCTCGTATAAACTGACTACAGCTCTCTCTACAGCGCTCTCTCTTGTATATTATTGCTGCAAGGTCCCGACCGAGACACGAACTCGGAACCTCTACTCTATCCGGGAATAACGCTTCTGCCAATTCAGCCACCGAACCTTATAAAAAAACCGACATTTTTAATCGAACTCATTCTTCTTTTGAAAATTATTATATTATCATTTATTTTAATTGTCTCGGTCGCGATCGTTATAGTTTTTCTGTTTCATATTTACGTTGAAGATTATTGATATTATTTCAATAATTAATATAAAAATAATAAGCATATAAGTTAATTCTAATTTAATAGTTAATATTATATGTATTATTATTTAATACCGCGTTTTGTTCACTTGTCGGAAATAAATATTGTCAATACTCCCAAATCCCAGATGGTGTAAGTCACGCTGAGTTGGAATCAAAATTACCAATGTGGCATCCAACTAAGCCCCTGGCAATTGCCGCTAATGCGACATTGTTTTCACTGACAAGGGTATAAGAGCCAGCCGATATAAGGGCGTATCGAACTTCTCACACCATTAGCGTGCAAAATGGACAGTCATTGTCCAAAAAAGGTTTTACTGTTAACAGTATAAATGGTGATGCTATTATTCGTGAGGTGTCCATCGAAATATGTAATGATAATAATTACCAGTGCCATACCCGGCACGATTCAACTGACTCTGAAGTATATTTTCAACTCGTTCCGCAGGGGAAGATGCTTTCAGTATCGCCCTTGTTGGAAACCCCCGTTTAAAATCGAAATGGCTGAAGTTATGTTTAGCGACTAGATCTGAATAACCAGGTACTTCACAACCATCCTCATCCCCATTTCCTTCATTCTCGCAACATTCCACTATTTGGGGATGTCATAATCCCACTGGCTCCGGGCAGTCGAATGAATGCAGGGCTGATGTTAGCGTAATGAATAAGATTAAGAAAGGTACGCTTTGACGGTTTGGAAACGTAGTGGGGATAAACGAAGAAATTAGTGTAGGGAGAGTGATGGTACAAGAAGGTCGGGGACGACCGAGGAAGACACAAGTCGGGTCATGTCAAGAGTTAGAATAATAATAAAAGAGTATGTATGAGACGATGTATGAATGTGAATGGAGAAATGATCGTGTGCCAAGACAGAGTTGTATGGCGGTTCACCCTCTCTGTCTACCCCTGTGGAGAAAAAGCGTAATGATATTACATTTTAAAAAAAAAGGTATGGTAATAGTAGGTACAAAACTTTTACCTGCGGATCATATATCTCTTCACCGCTGTACAAGGCGGTTGCACTGTTTTAATTAATTTAATTATTTATCAAGATACAATGAGAGCTGGTGGCCATTGATGTGAATATACTACAAGTAGCATCCACTTGGCAATAAGAGAAATATAATATCGTCACAGAAAGTTGATACCGCGGTAACTGGCCGCCACTATCAGCGAACACCATAATTAGGTGTTCGTCGCTGTAAAGGCAGGGTTTAATCGACAATGGTCAAAAATGAGTTAAATATGCAGCTTTGATCAGTTTTTTTTCTGCATTGAATGCTTTGACTTGTTTGATTCTGAAGACTTTTGTGGCCCTTCAGCCATCTAAAATATATTCACATTTGGAGGAAGGCTTGACTCAAGCGACACAAGTTTGGGTCTTTTTTAGCATTTGTGGTTTCAAGTAACTCAGTGAGAGCATTAAATTACCTGAATGAATTTTTTTTTAAAATCCAACCAGGTACTGAAGACTTTTATAAAACTTTGAAGTGCTCTGGTGTAAACTTCACTAAATAGCGTTTCAGCCCTTTTGCCTTTCCGGCGACGATATTTATAAAAAAGCGATGAAATAAAGTAATTGATACAAAAATAGTTGATCTAGTCCCGTAGTTCTACGAAGATTTAATAACCAATGGTTCATCAGTTAGGATTTTTTACCGCCATAAAAGCACATGACAAATTAATATTGATTACAAGATTATCATCCTGATAAATGAAAAAATATATAGCAGGTAATAGATGTTCTATGAGTAATACTTGTAAACGGCGTTATAGTTCTAAAAATGTTCGCATTCTCTCTGGTTTGGGCCTCTGATAGTAATAACAATCGAGGCAATGTAGGAAATGAGTGATCTGATCATTACTTCTGCTACAAAGTGACTACTCCACGATGCACAAAGGGGTATTACAATGAGTTGATAGTGGTTAGATACTACCACCGATGCTATAGTCCAAATTGTCAATTATGAATCATTAAACCCATTGAAATTCCCGGAACCCCCAGTAATAATAATATTATTATCTGGCCCTCTACTCCAATTCAAGAAGACAGTATGTACCTACCTATAGTTTATTTACTACTAAATTTTATAATGTATTTATTGATTTAAAAAATTACAATAGGCTATATTATAACGTATCGTCTGAACCCAAAATAAAACATTAAAAATATATGTAGTTCACAAATTCAATTTTGCTTACTTATTTACGTTGTTACCTAGTTATCGCACGACGTTTAATATTGTCCAAGTGCCCAGGCATTTGCTGAGCTACTGCTAAAACTGTGACATACTTAATCTACTTTAAATAGCAGACTGAAGATACTTAGATTATTACTTCCGTTTGATCATTATTTCTAGCTGCAGTTTACCTAAGACGAGATATATCTACCTTCGGTTAACGAATTACGCAATATTTTTAATAGCGAGTAAGAGATTGTATAGATTTGTTTTAAAAAAAAAGTAATATCATAGTGTTTTCAACGGAGAAACTGCGTCTCGATCATTTCCTGCAATAAGACATCAATTACTGCTCTAAATTGCCACAAATAAATATACAGATTCTGAAATAAATATTTCAAAGAATTATGAACTATGAACATGCAGTAAATAATGAAGTATTTTTTAAAATACACGAATTCAATATTTCGTATCACAATTAGGAAGACAAACTAACATAATTAGGTGAGGAAGAAATGATCGACAATTCGAGAAATCATACTTGTCACAAGCTTGAGCTTAAATCTGTCAAACTGAACTCAAGTAATAATAAATTTATACGTTGATGCCAGCGACGATTACTCAAGTATTTTTATTAATCGGCAGCCAAAAATAAATGGTCAAAAACATTGGGATCTGCGTATTTCCTGCTACGTGAACAGCGAAAATAATCGCATACAAATATACCTTCATACTTTTGCAATTGGGATAATTATTATTTATATTCACGGTTTAAAACTATATTTTGGCTCTTTATTGAATGGTCTATTTTATTTATTTATCTATACAAACACCAACGACCAACTAATATTTTGAATAAGGTCAATATTGTTAGTGAGTAACCATTAAATTAACGTTAATTAGATAATACAAAACAGTATGATATAATTTACATTTAACACTGTGGAATACCAAAAACAGGATTTTAAAAAAGAGTATGTAAAGTGTTAATAATTATTATCTAAATATTTTTTTATGAAACAGAAATTTAAACATGGTTTTATTATTCAAAAGTGATAATTGTTTTGTATTACTAAGAATATTTTCATACTAAATGACTACGAAACAATTGTTAGAATTAAATTCAATTCATCAGGTAATTCCAAGAATTGAAATAAAAATATATAATGTAACGTCTAAGGAAAACCCTCGAGATGGAAGACGGAAAAATCTAATCGAATCTAAAGACATTAGATCAGGTTCAATATCTCTTTATCATAATGGTCCTGTGCATTATTTTTTTCATCTAAATCCTAATATCAACATTTTTGGCAGGAAATGAAAAATGCCTGTTCATAAGACTTTTTAATTTCATGTCGTGGTTGATGGATCGTATTTTTGACAGGTTTGTTTTGTCCTTGTCCAGGTCCTTGTTATGAAAATTCGGCCCAGTCACATTCCACAGCAAATCGTAACCAAGCGAAGTGTTATTATTTACGTTAACTTGTACCACCCGGTACATTATTTCGCATGAGTAATTATACGCATAAAAACAAGCTTTTAAAAGCTTTTTTAAACATACTCGTAGATGTGCCCGTAGAAAGGAAAAGAGTTAAAGCACGGTGATAAAATATAGGGTACGTAATACTATGGGCATTTTTAGGCGGGGTTTAACTTTGACATCACAACTTTCGAGACGTTGTCAAGTCCATCCTAATAAAGTCCAGGTATGCGAGACGACTCCACCCAGCCCAACCTAGGGCGTGTCCCACACATCAAGACAATACTATATTCTACCATTTCACCGACAAATAATGGATCTAGTCGAGAATTATCCTCACTTTCAAATGTTTTCTTCGTTGAGATTTCTATCATTTGATTACCAAAATGATGAACTCCCATGATAATACTCACATTATGCATTAAAACTAAGCTTGTCAATCAATTATTCTAATGTGTTCAAGTTATTTGTGGGCATAATCGAAGAATGTACGTAAAATATTTTATTATTATTGAATGATGTTACAAATTAATCGCACTCCTCTTACCCTAGAGATGAAGTTGGCTTCGAAACAAAATCTATTCAAACATTCAATATAAATTTGAAACATTTCTGTTTCGAAACATTATTTCGAGTTCATTAATTCTAATTAAAATATGAATAGATTGGTTATATCAAAATAGACAAATACTTTGATCGTGTCCATTTTTAAACCCAGCTAAACCTTCTAGATTGTATTCGATAGAAACAAATAATAAAGAAGAAAATAAACAATCATTTTGGACAATTGAGGGTTTTTCTAAACAATGGGTAGTCAATAAGTTATGTGAGTCGGTCCGTTGAAGTTATGAATGTATGATAATGAGTGGGTTTGTAGAATTTCCAGGGAATGGGCAACCGCTCGCACCTTCTGGCCCGAAGCTATAATAGGCACCCAAAAAGCTCTCACAGAAAGAGGTCAAAAGAGTCGCCCAACACCAGCGGGCGACAGGGGTATTCCGCTCAGTAGTTAAGAATTTAATGTTTAGTTTCGAGTGCAAAAAGGCTGAAAGAAATTTCGTGCTAATAAAATACAACATTTTTACTTAAATGAGAAAAACAAATTACCTTAAATCATACCCTATATGTTGAAACCCAAAAATAATATCTGAAAAGGTGACATTTACTTCCCGAAAGGTATGTACGATTGTGAATTGGTGTTTTTCTATTCACATCCTGGCATCGCCGTTTGGTGATCAGCTCTCTAATTACTCGCCACCAAGCTTTGCTTCAATGTGTCGAACGCATGGCAACGTGCATACCGTCAAATGTTGATTTTTTAAATATTGAATTTCGTTGAAATCGAGGTAGAATGGCCGCCATTAACGTGACGTGAATGCGAACGGCCGGCAAATGGTGGAAACGCTGCAAACCCAACTTTAAAATGCGAAGAATGTTGTCGCAGCGTGATGGCACGGCTCTCGGCTGGGGGAGGGAGAATTGAAATTTTGATGAGATTACTTAATCCGAATGAACCCGCCGCGCCGCTGTAACGGAGCTGTGGGGCTGGGGGCTGTAGCCCCGGTGTCCCCCACCTCCGTCCAGGATGATTGCCGCCATCTATTACCTCCTGCCGCAAAGTAAACAGATACTACCTCCATGCGAATATTGAACCATGTTCAAAAAGGGTTGCTTATTTAATAAGGAGGGGAGAATTCCCGAAAAACAACACGAAGCAATTATTTGGAAATCTTTTCAACTATTCAAATGAATCGAAAGAAATGTAGAATGTTTAAAATGCTGAATAAATCTGCATCGCAAGTGCAAAGTTACTCGCGCCAGCACTACTGTAGAGTAAAGTTAACCCGAATCTGCATACTCAATTGGCTGGGATGTGAACGCCACAGAAGAAGGTTTGAATGCATAAAATATAACAAAGAAGTGGCGACGCCAATAGTCGCTTAAAGCGAAGGGCACCAGAAACTGATTGGGAAAATAGCCAATGTCGAGTGCCGCGCATTGCCCGCATGCCGCGAGTAGTCTGTCCATCGAGTTTCAAATATTTCTTAATTGAAACAAGCAATACATTACAATTAACCGGCATACCCGATATTAAAACGTGACATTAAATTATTATTTTTTTAAAGAAAGACAAACATTCCCGGGTTACGAATAACCTGACAATATTTGAAAAACTCCTACTGCGGAAGATGTTGAACTAATGTTTGTAAAACGATTAAACTTGTTAATAGTGTATGAGTAAGGCCAATGAAAAACACTCGTGTAGGTGTGTAATAAACATAATATATTATATTATTACCGAATAGCGCGATGTAACACGCAACAGAGTAAAATAATAAATGGGACACGAAAAATGATCGGACAAACATTTTTGAGCGTTAATCTGCCATCACGTCTATAACGAGAGCACTTTCTTATCCTTCGATACAGAATCCAAATTAATTAATGTCTCCGTCGAATCATTAAAGTCCGTCGAGACGATGGCGCTCCTGCCGAGAGCCAAAATGCTATTAAGTTATGCGACACGTTCGATATCAAAATTGGGTGATAAGATGAAGCAAAAAAAAATACGGGCGCCGGATAGTAAATCCGGTGGCGGTTCCAACTCCAGCCGCCCACGTGGAAGAGCGGGTCTAATCTGATAGCCATTACATCCTTCATTAGCGGGTATTCGACAAAAACATTCGCGCCGTGAAACTGTCACTATCCATAATTTTGACGGCCGCTTTTCGTGACTATTCGCGTGAAATATTGACGATTGATCAAGTGGTCTGCATCATAGTCAAGAAGGAAAATTTAAATCAATAATCAGTAGACACGGACATGGAAACGTGAGGGGGTTGTTTTACGAGAGACTGGACAGTTTATGTGTTCAAAATCTTGTCATCATCAATTGAAGTGCAAATAAAACAGATAAAATAAATAGAACATGAAATAATTTCTATTTTTTCAGTAAACAAGCTGTAAAATATCGTCGGCTTAAAGCTCGGGAGAATGACAGAAATCACTGTGCATTCGCGTGTGTTGAAATATCTGCAATACAAAAACAGATTGGGTACATAATATTCTTGCTTTGAGGGTACATATACCTACCTACCTTTACCTTAAGTTCGTTCTTTCGTGCGTATCAGGTAGCCGGTTTTAGGTTCTAGCGTAGAATGTTCATTTCACCAATTGAACACAATAATATCAGGTACTTGCTCCAAGGGTACCTTCTCAGGTAACCAACTTCTCATAACGGGAGATATTCTACGAATCAACATAGGGGTGCAAAAACTTACAAACACAGTAAGATAGTTCATGTATTATATATCCAAATGGTGTATTAAACATTATCACGGCTACCTTCGTAGAAAATTAACGTGGCTAACGAAAAATAAAACATTTAAAATAATGTTATTATCCGACTAGATCTTGATAAGTGATTTGAAAACAGACATAGACTAGATACATAGACTAGACTAGTTTATACCTGATCCACCCTAATAAAAACTGCAGAACCACGGGTACGCATGTGTTCTGCATGTTTTTCAACCCTCAGATGCAACCAACATGTTTACAAAATGACTAACATTCCTTTGGCGTAATTCTTAGCATGGTCGCCCAAACCACGTATTTGTAAACTATGAATGTGATTTTATTAAGTACTAACAACGTTACTTGTTATTTAACCGAAAATATATAGTCAGACAAATTAAAATAGTAAAGGAAATGTGAATAATACAAAGTGATTTATTTATCATTGGTATAAAGGAATTGACAACAAAACAGAGGAATGTTTGTATTTGTTATTGTCATTGGCATCATCGTTAATTCTACAATGCAAGCTTAAATTAAATAAATAATAACTTATCTTAATTACTTACAAGTATCTTGTATTATGTATTTGATTATTTTCTACAGGAAGATCTATTTAAAGTTGCATGGCCCGGTACATAAGTGTGTTTTCATTCTTGTAGGAAATCCTTATGCATTTAAAAAAATATATTTCTCGTCTAGTGCCCGCGTATTTCATAAGTTTTGTTTATGTTTCTTTAAAATTCCATTGACATCTTGTCGTGTAACAAGCGTCGAGAGTATTTCCTTTTGCGTCAAAATTTCAAGGATCTTGAAACAACATCAAAAGAAGAAACTACACGAGTATTTTTCAATGAATAAACATGCCACGAGGTATATTTTTCTAGGAAACTTCAAGGGAATGTAATAACATCAGTTTGACCAGACCTCGTTGGAAGTTAGGTGAAACAGAATACGTACATAAATATACCTACTCGTTGGTGCAAACATAGCCAACCAAAGATGGTTTACGTAGGATATTTTATTTATTTCCGAAATACAAGTCTGCCGAACGCCTTTCCACGCCTGCACGGGCAACCCATAATAACATTATGTTCATAGTAAACACGGGATGCGAGTAAGCTTCAAGCTATTTTATGGGAAGCTGCAAGAAGGTTGGACCAAAATCAAAAATACTCGCAAGAGCACGGTAAATGCGCTCTGAGATGAGAACTGGAGACGTTTACAAACACGACAGTTGCATCTGTGTCCGTGCCAACACATTCAAATCATATTCTGGATACATTTCTGAAAGCAAACGACGTTGCTTTGAATGTTTTTTTTTTAATCGAGATTTTGTACTATGGAGATGACAGTATCAAACATGTGCATTGCAAGGTCGACTACGGTTAACACCGTGGTTGAATACACGATGCGTGTATTTGACTTGCTGGGTTCTACAAGTATACCAGGCTTCCTGTAGATAGTTTGTTCTGTCAAGTAAAAAATACTTTACTTCCGTTGGCATAGGTTTGAATGAGAAAAAGGTAAACAAAAATAATAACAGTAGATAATAATAATGTGTAAACACATTCATCGGCGCTATCTAAAATCTTTATATATAAAGTAAATAAAGTAAATGAATTTAAAGATATCAGTAGTTTTGTATTTACAAAGAGGTACTTAAGCAGGATATAAGATTGAGGGATGTCAAATAATAATGAATAATAATTTATTCCACGTTTTATCCTCTAGACGAGTTATTAAGTAGATGTGTTGATTACTTAATTATGAATGTAAGGGACCTTTGTTCATGTATTACGTGAGTCAGAAAACATTATGAATTATGTTCGTCTTTCTATCCAGTTTCTGGCACGGAAGACGCAATCAAATAAGACTAAAACGTCCATAAATCAGATAAGTTGTGCAATATGTCGCAAAATAAGACCGACGCGAAGTAAATTTATGACTTCAAAAACCAAACTTTTTAGTTTTATATTGCAGTTTTCAGAATAACTGGTAGGTGTGGGGATCCCAAAATAAAAATAAAAATTACAGGTGCTCGAAATAAAATAGGAAATTAATGATTTCAGGAAGCAATTATTTATTTGCATTGATTCCGTCGGCATGAATTAAAAGCAACTAATTATCTAAAGCCACGAGGAATTATGTCCGAATCGTCGTTCAAACAATTACATGACTAACCTCAGACTAATTACAATTATCTACCTATTATGTTGCCGTTTATCGCGAGCAATCGATGTCCGATTGCTTTATTGATGTAATGACAAATAAATGGAAAATGATGTATACAATAAATGAACGCGTGTCTATATTTTTTTAATGAGATTAAATAATTAAAATGATATTTTCTAATCAAATAAAACATATAATCGAGAAATAAATAATTGCTCGTATAAGACGGCTGAATTAAAAAAAACCTCTCCTTTACATTTGAATAAAATGTTTGATTTGTTAGCAAATAACGTAAATATCGAGTTTTTTTTTCATCTGAATAAAAACGACAGTGAAATCAAATAACTGTATCGCAGTATAAAGAGAGGTTATCGGGGTTTTGCAACTAAGATTGTGAGGGCGTTAAATAACATTAAATAATTCAACAATTGCATTTAATAAATACAAAAATGGCCTTAAAAACATACATTTCATGTAATTAATTAATTTTATTACGAACAAAAAACAAATGAATTGACTCATTTTAAGTTTTATCAGTACTTATCATAAGCAGAATGGAAGTTGTTAGTAGTTAAGAGAATAATAATTATTCATGAATATTTTTTAAATCATTCTTTATTCCTGAATGTGGGGAGGCTAGTGCAATCCCACACATCTTATAATTTATAATAAAAACGTATAAATAATAGCGAAAATGGATAAAAATAATAATAGTAAACAATATGCCAAATATAAAATAAAACAATTATTTATCTTTTCGTAAAACGCGAAAGCATTATTTTTCTGCTACGATTTCCAGAGGAGAATATTTTTAAGTCACACCTGGTGGATTACTGGTTAAATTCTGGCCGTGGTCCGTTGGGCACATGTTTGGGAGTGTGTGTGTGAATTGAATAAAAGCTACATTAAGTGTACGAGTGTGTTGATATTTTATTAATGTAGCATGGCACTCGAGGTCCGTTCTTAAATTGCCTCGGAAATATTAATATGTACCTATCTAACCGCCTATAGCCAACTCTGACGACCGAATTTATTATCCAAACGCGCTTCTGTGTTCCACATTGTTTATGTTCATAAACAAGGAATTCGGGCAAAATTGTTTGCTTGTAAATCTTTCGGTAATAAACCCACCACAGGTTATTAAAAGAAACACGATTCGAAACGTTTCCAGCTTTTTTAAACATATTGATGGTGGGGACGGAATAATATTACGCTGTAAAATGTATTCAATAAATTGAAGCTCGCGCCTTTGTGTATGTTCAGAGAGGAATTAATATTGCAGTAAGGGTAACCTTCAACATCTCGCTACAATATGGAGGGATTCATGAGGGAGGGCTCGCGGCTCCCTACTTGCGTTGCTTGCATCGCCAACACTAGGGGTGGTAGGCAAGGTAAGGGTGGCGGTGGTTGGGAGGGAGGCTGGCTGTAGCCCTGGGAGAACACACTCGACAGCCTCACGCTAGGTGGTGTCTGCACCCACCACCCCCGTGTTGATCAACCTCGGGTGACACGGGCACGGGCCACTATCTCCGATAGGTCACCGGACGGGCGCCAAACGGAGCGTGCCGACTGCCGACTCGGTTAACGTGGAAATGTCAGCCGACGGCCACGGCCGGCTAGCGGCTGGCGGCTGGACTCGATACAAAGACAGCATAATAACAATCGGCACACATCGTACGCCGCGAGGAGGGCGATCGACAGCGCGTGTTTACTCCACGAATCTCAACCAAACGGGTGCGTCACGATGGGAGAGGAAGAGAGAGGCAAACAGAACCGCACGCCTTCCCTGAAGCGGTCAATTGGGCGATACACTTTGTTGATCGGGAATCTTTCTCGCGTGTCAGTGTGCGTGAGTGAGGAATGCGAGTGGAGTGAAAAGCTAGGAGATGAATGGCAGTAATACTTACAGGATAGTACATCCCCTGCGGCGGAAGAAAGAAGGCCCCCGAGCCCCACAGTTTGGAAGCTGTGTCCGGACTAGATGCACATAAATACAATCCTCCGCTCTGGAGCGAAGCACCGCAGCTCATTCGCGGCGCTCTTGGCAGATGTGACAGCCCGCAAACAACTTCACGTTGACGGGACTCGCGCAGTTAACACGACTGGGTAAACTCGTCGGGATGTTGGCACTCTTATCACACTACGCGTAGCTTGTTTCGCGGAACGTGAGGCTATGGTTACACGGGACACTGAGTAAAGCGGTGTGTCGCAGAGACCGCGGCTGTACGCAGAGTGGTAGTGGCTGACTGCGTGTGCTGCGCTCTGTGTAGCTACACTGGCTACTAGCCACCGCGTCGCGCTGGGAGCTGAGAGCACGCGGCGCGCAGAAGAGGGGCGGGATCGCAGGGCCGGGGCGGGCGGGCGGCCGGGGAGGGGGCGGGGGAGGCCAGGAGCGCCGGCGCGCAGGTATGCTACGAGGCGGAAAGTCGCCCACTTACGATACCCCTAAATTTTGCAAAAGCACACGTTTAGCCTTTTTTCTACTAGTCGAAATAATGCAACAAAAAAACAACCGAATTAATAGTTCCATCCCCTAAACGGCCATTTTGGAAAATGTGTAATATATCAGGTAAAAAAACTTTATTTGATTAACTAATCATTACGTATTTTAAGGTTTTATGAAGTTATTATTTGCTTATTTAAAACATTTTCTAGTTCTGCGAAGTTATTTTGACAGAAGTAAAGGGATCTACAGACTTTGATTTCAGACCGATTTGGCCGTCCGATTTGAAGGAAACAAGTGGAAAGGGATCGAAAAACGGGCTTGGTTTACGGAAAGGACGGTCGGACGGGCGAGCCTTCTGACGTAGTTCATTCGGTCAGCACGAATGAAAACGGATGGTCTGTAGACATTTTAAAACCTACCCCTGTAACAAGCAAAACGTTTTGCTCATACTATGGGACGTTATACAAGAGGTCGTTTTGATTATGAACGTTTTCTAAAATAATCATGATCATGTTTTTGAAACGCTATTTGATCAAACTGACTTTGAAATCTAACTTTCCAAAATATTAAATTTGTTTTTTTTTTTAAATTCTTGTTTGCCTATCCTGGTGCCGACCCTGTCAGCGAACTGCCACACAGAGAGAGATGAAGTGATAAAGCTGTGTCCCTCACACTCGCAGAGGAGTCTGGATCAATGAAACGGCCGCCTCCCAGCCACCCATTCCTATTCAAAAATCTACACTGGGCATTCTGGAAAAATACCGGGAAACGCAATTATCATAATTATTCTTCTCACGATAATGTTCTCTACAAAGATCAAATGAAACCAATCTAGCCAGATAAAAAATATTAAATTATTATTTACAAGAATTTGCGGAGCTTTTATTAGTTACCGCCATCTAGCGGCAGGAAATAAAAGGGTTTAGTTTCATTGATAGCTTTCAATGTCGACGAAAATATTACGCTTTAGTTTTTTACATCTCTGTACCAGGTTATGGCGCGCGTTATTTAAATAATATACTATGAACACGGTAATAATTTGATGACGTCATTGAAAAAAAATACGTGAAAGGAAATACACATCAAACTAATTATAAAATGAATGCAACAGTGTTTCTAAAATCATGATAGTCGTCAAAATCAAACTTAAATCATTCCTGATATTTCATTCAATATGAAAGAAAGTTATTTCAATTTGACCATCGATGTGATTTATGAGTACAATTATACAAGTCAATGGCAGTTTCATCTAGAGAATATATTTTATTCCGACGTACAATGTGAACTACGATTTCCATTTTAAAAATTAAATTTCATGCTTTAATAATGTGCCTATACTTGGTCGATTCAACGGCTTTATGGTGTGATTTTAAAAATAAACATAGTTATAATTTATTTTTATATATTGTTCAATGCTATTTTTAAAAATCTAAAACACCAAACGAATGATGTTAACCAACAATCGTATTGTTATCTCATTGGCAAAAACAATGCAATCAACTACCCACCCTTTATACATAAGAAAATATTATTGTTAAAAAAAACAAAAATGTGAGAATTTTTTTCACATTATGATGTAAATGTTTAGGTTAAACTATTGAAAAATTATTATATTTAAACGTCCAGCAATTGATTTAACGAGAACTATAAACATATTTACAATAAACTAAAGCCTTCTTTCCTAAGGCTTTAATTTTCCCCATGCAGAACTTTAGATATGTTATCACTACAATTTTCGTAGATTGGTTGTTAGATAAATAATAATTATTATGTTTTCTTGTCGTTTTAAACCTAAATAACCAATTAAACAATCAATAAATGAATAATTAAATGAATATATAAAAATTAACGATGTTTTGAAAGCTTGGAAAGTTATTTTGCAAAGAAAAACTAAATCTCATACCCAAATACATGCATTATATTCCTCCCAATCGTCTTGACTTTCCATTCGCAGGAGAATCTGTGTCAGCTCAGCGCAACTGTTATTTCCCATGATTTAATACAATTACTATCAAATTAATATATTTTCCACAACGTGCGTACTGTTTATTTACGTTTTTCAAAACTTTTTAAATATCTCGCGACAAAAACAGGGTTGTTTTTTTTACGTGTGTGAAAATCATAGAGAATGCTACCATCTAGCGGGGCATAAAGAAATTACAGAGTGTTGGTTCTCGACTCAGCTATCGCACTTTGCACAGAGCAATGTAGATGTCGTCATACAAAATAAGGAAGTGACAGCGAAAGATAAGATAGAAAAAGGGGGTTTGTTGTTGTTTGTTATTCGTATTAATTTATTGACTTTTATTTTCTGGTTTATCAAGATCAACAGCTACTACTGCCATTAAACTAGACAAAACTCTTAATATATTGATGGTTTAACATTCAAGGTTTTTGTTATCCACCTGAAAAGTGATAATAAATTTCAGGTGTTCAGAATAATATTATAATGGCTGTAACCAGTGGAATAAAAGTTTTACAGGTAAATGTAATAAAAGTTGTTTACCTTGGGCAATATGGTCTGTGTTGTAAGACTAAACGTCTCCGTGCTGGGTTTTGGTCTGAAAAAAACATAAAATATGAAGAAAAAAATTGTGATAAATGTGAAACTTCACAAGCAACACAATAACATCATAGTAATGCAGGTATTTAAAAATATGAGTACACATCTAAACAGGATAAGATAGTTCATTAATCTTTTAATTTTTATTAGATTTTTTTTATGGTACTTGATACAACATGGACCTATTATGATTTACAATATTAATTTTTTAGAACTAAGGATATATTGTAAATTGGTTAGACAGTTAATTTATAATGATGACCATTCAATGAAGTGTGTATTCACAGAAGAGTTAACTACATCAGATAAAATTATTTTATCATTTTAACTAAACTAATTAATAAGATTATACCACATATCAAGTGGGGTAAGGTACTCATTATTTATCAGGTGGTTGGTGGTATGTTTTGATGTTAAACAACTTGTATGAGAGATTTTAACATAAACAATGATAAAAGCTTATCTAGTGCCTCCATATCGATAAGTACCTCAATTCACCTTTACACGTTTGATGACTACAGTACGAGTTTGTTAAAGAGGTTGTCACTTAGACAAGTGCAGTAATTACACATTTTTAAGCTTTCGGCAAGAAAATTATTAATTTTACAAAGAGAAGACTGATGGCCAGATCATTATAAAATATGAACCGATGAAAGATTGTGGAGAAAACAATGAGATGCCTGCTTATGAGGCATACACTGTCAAAATAGATGACACAATTAATATAGCATCCAGTGAGCCGAAAAGAACAATGCAACTGCTAAGACTATCTGTATTGCGTAAATCAGAGGAAATATCAATTACAAGACATAAACTGTGTATAAATGGGATACAATTACTGATAAATTCTTGATTTCAACTAAGCACACTATATACAAGTAAATATTTAATAAACAAATGTCTCCAAAATTAAGTTCCAATTTAAAATATATAGCTTCCTTTACACATTCAATAGTGAATGATGTTCAATTAGTGAGCTTGAATTGTACTTTTCTTTTGATATGTGATATTATTTATCGACCTGCACTATGTTTCGCTTGGATGGTCAATGAAATAGTATATGGGAGTATTGCGATGGTAAAAATACATTATTTGAGTTACGTATCGGGTCGATTTTTTATATTGACTCCACACAGGAGGCTGTGAGGGTAAACATATCTCCCTGCACCTGTCATTTTTAGGGATACTGTGTGGCGGGTCTTTTAGAAAAAAGGAAAATTAGCCCACATCTGACCTGTTGAACATAAGAATGAGTCATAAAAACAACCTGTCCTCATCTCGCACATCTCAACCGTGTGAAAATGTTGGGTGCACATTTGTCGTGTATTTTCCACAATCAACTACTATTGTGAAAACTTAATTCCACAATTATCATAAATTCAGTGGATACATAGATTGATTTATACTAACTGTCCTTGCTTTGAAGGCACTTGTATGTTTCATACGCTGTCATTAAGTTGAGTTTGGGTACTGGGGCCTGCTGGATGAACTTTAGCAAAAACAAGCCATATCTTTTATTATGCACATTAATTTCTGGAGATTTTTTGGTTTCCTTGGGGGGAGAGGTGGCCCGGCAAAATGTTCATGATTTCACATTTCTGGTGACAGATATATCTGTAACATTGTTCAAATCATGTTCCATTCTGCTCCTTCTGGAGACATGCGATCGAGCCAAATTCGGCACCTACTACTTTGCGAAATCACAGCGCCACAAGTATTTTAGTCAGCTCTCGAGCTCGTAGCTCAGTACTATGCAACTTTTTTAACAGAAGGGTCAATTTTCAAAACGTTGGCATTCAAAGTGTTGCAGATAGTGATATTCTATATATTTCAAACCATTAAAATTAACTAGGTTATCAAACCTATAATGTTGACTTTTAATATTTTTTTGATTATTCACTAAGAATACATGTTCTGAAAAGAGAGTTGAAATTCTGGGTAAAGCTGGGCAGTGAAACTAGTATAGTATAAAAAATAAATAACTCAATATGTGAATGTATCACCCTCTGTTCTCTGTGAACTCTTTTAATCGATTTATTTCAATAAGAAGACAATCAGTCACCACACTTGTCATTTTATATTTCACGTTTGACTTGGCTGTTGGACTTAATTTTTTTTTGTTTCTTTTCTTGAAAAACCAATACTTAACCTGCTTTCATATTATTTTACAGTTCCTACTAGGTCTTGTCTCCAATGTTAATGAATTGCTGTTCCTCAATCATCACTCTACTAATTATGGGTATCATTCTTCACTGTCCAGAATGTCGAGACTTGTTAACTCAAGCTTTGGTCTTGAAATTTTTGGTATCGGTCTAAATGATTTTTGTCATTCTTTACGACTCGAGTAACTTTGTTCGCAAGTGTTTCGCAAGACGAGCAAATACATATATATTTTTAAACTTGATAAACGAGCGATGTCTTGATAAACGATCAATTTACCAGTAAAATGCGATATACCTGTTCAGTGACAATGCAATGTCACATTTCCGCGAAATCAGGAATAAAGTGAAAAAAGTTTTTTTTTTAAATCACGTATATATTTTATAATTAATTGAAATAATAAAAAGTATGAAGAAGTTTAATACATATTTTGTAAACCTAAACCATTTTTATTTGAATATTTTAAAGTTTTGAAATGAATCATTCTATTTTTCACTATTTCTTACGGGGAAATTCACTTTGATATACAAGTGTTTTCGATGACAAACACGTTTTCGGAACGAATTATGCTCGTCAACCGAGGCTCCACTGTATTGCAAGTGAATTTGTAAAGTGGAAGTAATAACATTACGATTTATATAAATTGTACATGGTGAGTATTATTTGATACGCCTAAGAGCTACTATTTGCGGTTATTCGGAAAAATGTCTAATAATTACGAATATTCCTACCACAAAACTCATGTCCTAATAATATCCATGTTGACGTGATGTTTTTACAACACGTAGTTAATTTTGCCAACGATTTAATTATTAGATTGTCTGACATTGGACATATCGTCGCTGAAAAGGCAAAAGGGCTTGAGCGACACTTTGGTCAATAATTAGTTAAATATGCGGTTTTTCTTTCTGCATCGAATGCTTTGATACTCGATTGACTCTTAAGACTTTTGTGGCCCTTCAGCCATCTAAAATATATTTACCATTTGAGAGAAGACTTGACTCAAGCGACACACGTTTGGGACTTTTTTAGCTTTTGTCGCTTCAAGTAACTCAGTGAGAGTATTGAGTTGTTTCAGTTAACTTTTTTTCCAAAAACCAACCAGGTACTGAAGACTTATGAATTTTATTGTAAAACAAAAAAAACTTTAAAGTGCTCTGGTGTAAACTTGGCAAAATGCTTTCCAGCGACGATATGTATGAATATTGTTTAATCCATAAATATATTTATCGATTTTCATAATTATGCGAGTAAGTACTTGCGGGTATTTATTTATAAAACGGACTATTGTCCAATTACAAAAAAAAAAACAACACGAAATGAGACAAAAATGCAACAGAGAAAGAACAGCACATACATAATATTAAAATGAAGCAATGACAAAAATATAACAAAATATACATAAGAACATTCAAGTCAAGGTCAAGTCAAAGTTTGGTAGAGTCGTAAAGAATGACAAAAATCATTTAGACTGGTACCAAAAATTTCAAGACTATGGCTTGAGTAAACAAGTCTCGACATTCTGGACAGTGAAGAATGATACCCATAATTAGTAGAGTGATGATTGAGGAACAGGCATTTATGTATCAATAGGCATATTCGGAATAATTTATACGATTATGAATGTGGATGAAGCACGTAGTGTAACAGGACAGAAGTAAGTTGCGTTACATCCTCCCTAACTACCACCGAAAACTGGAAGCGTGTTGTGGGCGTGTCCGTGTGCCCGGAGTAAGCTATTTTTTTCCTTACTTATTTATTTATAAATTAACGGACTTAAAGTCAAATTACAAAAAAGACATATAAAACACAAAATGGAAAAAAGAGCAACAGAGAAAGAATAGCACATACATAATAATAAATGAAGCGATGACAAAAATAGGACAAAATAAACATAAGAGAGAACATTCAAGCCATGGTCTAGTCAAAGTTTTGGTAGAGTCGTAAAGAATGACAAAAATCATTTAGACTGCTACCAAAAATTTCAAGATGGAATTGATTAAACATTCTCAAATACCGAAATTCTTTCTTGATCAGATAAACAATTTCATAGGCCTGTCTGGGACGCAGGAGTCGAAAGATCTTGTATAAATTTAAAATCGGTATATATCACACTTCTAGGAATTATCTGTTCAGTGCCTGCGAAGAAATAGCACATCAGACAAACACGAAATTTCTTTAAAGTTTATGGTTAAAAAAGTTAGTATTTGTATCCATAGAGAAAAAGATGTGATAAAGTGATGACACTGATAACTGATAGCGTACCCACCCCTCCTTACAGATGTTTTTCGAACACAAGCAAATTCGATTGACGCGTGTAACCCTAGTAAGTAATAAAGGCAGGCTCTCTCAACATTTCAAATGTGTCTGTAGAGTAGAGAAAGCTCATACAAAGTTTTACGTATACTATGTAGGTACATACATAAACCGTTAGGTGCTTTATACGTGGAACCTCGGTTTACGAGCATATTTACATAAAATAATAACGAATGACGGAAACTAGGATGATTTTTACCAAAACCTTAAAATATTCATGTAAAAATGATTTATATAAAATAGATATGTACTTTTTTAATATTTTTAATTATTAACATTTATTATTAAGTACATACTTGTGCACAGCGTGCAATATATATATATATTTATATATATATTGCACGCTGTGCACAATATCATTGTGAATGATGAATACTTGGAGCAAGTGGATGAGTTTGTGTATTTAGGAAGTATGTTTACGAGAGACGGAAAGGCTGATATGGATATTGAAAGAAGGGTGAATGCAGGAAACTCCATTAATGGAGGACTGAACGCTGTTGGCGCAAATAAGAAATTGTCCAAAGAAGCGAAGCTAGCAGTCCACAATGGAGTGCTTATACCAACCCTGATGTATGGCAGTGAGGCATGGAACTGGCAGAGGAAGGATGAAAGTAGACTGAATGCTGTGGAAATGAGATCTTTGAGACGTATGTGCGGTAAAACCATGTATGATCGTATTAAAAATGTGGATATTCGGAAAGAATGCAAGGCTGATGTGAGCGTAATGAATAGGATCAAGAAAGGAACGCTTATATGGTTTGGGCATGTAGAGCGAATGAACGAAGAAAGGAGTGTGAAAAGAATATATGATGCGAAAGTGAATGGAAGAAGAAGTCGAGGACGCCCGAGAAAGACATGGCACGATCAAGTAAATCAAATACTTGAATCGGGTCATGTGAAGAGTATAACAGTAAAAAAAGTAACAGTATAAAGAGAATAACAGAAGAGTATGTATGAGACGATGTATGAATGTAAATGAAGCAAGGATTGTGTGCCAAGACAGAGTTATATGGCGGTCCGTCCTCTCTGCCTACCCCTGCGGGGAAACGGCGTGATGGTTAGTTAGTTAGTTACTTGTAATCGAGTTCACTAGCAGAACTAGTTTGGCCTCCTTTTAAGGGTTTCGCGGAAAAGGGCCATTTTTGGAAGTTTACACCAGAGACCTTTAAAGTTTTTTATCTTTTACAAAAAATCCTGAAGTACCTGGTTGGATTTAGAAAAAAGGGTAACTCAACGCTCTTACTGAGTTACCTGAAGCGACAAAAGCTATAAAAAGTCCCAAACTTGTGTCGCTTGAGTCAAGCCTTCTCCCAAATGGTAAATATATTTTAGATGGCTGATGGGCCACAAGTCATTAGAATCAAACGAGAGCATTCGATGCAGAAAAAAAGTGATCAAAACTGCATACTTAACTCATCATTGACCCGTGTCGCTTAAGCCCTTTTGCCTTTCCAGCGACGATATATGTACATTAGAGTAACAAATAGGTACCTACTCCAGTATTGTAAATTGTAGGTATGGAATATGTCAAAGCAACTGATTTGAGGAGATAACTCTGCTTTCTCTGGGGACGGGAATAATTAATAGGGGTGCACGTAGTAGGGTGAAACCGGTCTGGTATAAAATAAGCAAATGGAAAAGTTTTATAAATCGCAATATTACAATGATTTTCAACTACGATTTAATAGAATACAAGTTCGTTAAAAATAATGGACATTTCTTATTGACCCGATTTTTACTCAGAAATTCAAATTACGCTTGATTCTAAATTTCCCCTTTTCCTAAATACTATTTTTTTTTAAAGAGTGGCCTTGAAGACGTGAAGAAGACTGGGGATTTTAAAATTTATTTTCTGTGGTCTCCTGGCGATGTAAACAAGGTCAAAATTAATTTGATTTTAATCTATAAATAAGATTTTTACATTTGACTCGTTTGTAATTATGCCAAAATACGCGCATTTTGTAACGCAATTCTTACATAAAAATTCGACGTTCAATTACCATTGAATGCTTCCTCGGTTGCTTAATAGGTCAAAGAGTGAAACCAGTTTTTTTTAAAGTGAAATAAATAATTAAAAAACCCAGCGATGTGGGTAGAAATGTGGGGCGAAGTGTACGAGATTTGGTCAAATGCTTGTATCACTTTTGTTGCGAGGGTCAGTGTTGTTTTTCTTATTTGGATTCTAGTGGGAAGTTCTGTCCAAAATATTATTCGGATTCGCAAATTATTACCACATGGAATCTACTTACACGTAGGCGAACATTAGACGTCGATGAACAATGGATCCAATGGAATGTAGCCTTCTTGCTGTCCTGCCACAGTTTGTTCAATGATCTTGCAACACAACACTTATGTATTATCCACGATACACTGCGAATCTTCAAGTTAAATTTCACAGCACGAACGAAATTATCAGCACTTTCACTATAGCTAGAAATGTAATTTAGTCTGCCCGCCTTGCATATGCTTATGTTATTACTATTTCTATAGTTTGAAACAACAGTTATAAAGATGAATAAAGCAATGTGCACATATATTTTTTGCTAAATTCCACTCGAAAGCGATTGTTTTAAGTTTGAATGCGTGAGGTTCAAGGTTTAAATTGTTGCACTGTCTCACTTCGCTGTCACCGACACAAATTCACCACCTCTGGAACTGTCTTCGAAACTTCCAAGACCGGATGAACTATTACCAGTTGATCACTGATTGAAAATGCTTTGAAGTGTTTCCAGTCAGAATATGTCCGAAAACAGAAATCGCAGGAGCGGTTTGTTTGACGAAAGCGAATTGTAGAGACGCGACCACACAGCACGGGCGCAGACAGGCGACTACTCGGTCTCAATACCTTAAATCGCTACCGATTTCAATGTACCGATCAAGCAACTTGAGAATCAAGCCGGAAGAAAAAATGTCCGCGATATGCATAGCTGTATTATTAATTATTATTATACCTTCAATATGTCATGTTGATGTAAGTGTTTACCTACCGTGTCACCGTGTGCACGCTAAAACAACTTAGTATGTAGATAATCATCTTTGTTAGTGCAGTTTTTTCCGACGATTTTTTATGTATTTTTCACTGAACGCAATCTGCAGCGTGATATCTTATATCTTCCTGCATTACCATAATGACCCATTTTATCTCCTGTAATTATCCACGCTTTGTCTTTGGAATGAGGAATCCATCCATGGGTGCACCCATGTTGCACGATTATTAAAATCGCATAAAAAATACCTAGGTACATAATACTTATAATAAACATAAAACATACAAATAATTTGAAATAGTAGTTATTTCTCACATAAATTAAAACTATCGTGTACCTTGTAGTTATTATATTGGAATCTTTTATGGATTTATTATTTAAACCATAGTTTAGAACTGATTGTTTGTTCATTGTTTTAGACCCACTTATATTGAGCGAAGTAAGCCATATCAATGCATATTAAAATTTTAATAATCACTTGGTGAAGATTATAATAATTAATATATCGTCGCTGGAAATACAAAGGGGCTTAAACGACACTTTGGTCAAAAATGAATTAAACATGCAGTTTTAATCAGTTTTTTTTCTGCATCGAATGCTCTGACTCTATTTTGATTCTGAAGATTTTTGTGGCCCTTCAGCCTTCCAAGATATATTTGCCAGGAGAAGGCTTGATTCAAGTGACACAAGTTTCGGAGTTTATTTTATTTTTTAATTCTTGCTTCAGGTAACTCGATGAGAGCATTGAGTAACCTGAGTTAAGTTTTGTTTTCAAAATCCAAACAGGTACTGAAGACTTTATTGTAAAACAAAAAAAAAACTTTAAAGTGCTCTGGTGTAAACTTTCCAAAATGACGCGTTAGCCCTTTTGCCTTTCCGGCGACGATATTTTAATTTACACTACATAAAAGATTAATTAAATCAAAACAAATATTAGTAAATAATAAAGCCTGGTTCATTGTTGTTAAATGCACAATGCATTCTATTAAAAAATAATTTATATTGCTTATGAATAAATTATAATAATTTTCATGACTCGTTGAAATTGGTGCTGGTTTTTGTTGAGAATTAGAGTTATTTATTTGTTTCTATTTTACCAATATAATATACCTATGTAGAAGATGATTCTTGACTTCCAAAGTTTGCAGATTCGGGGAAACCTAAATTCAGCATCCGCCATCTTTAAGAGATAGTGATTTGCAATACACCTCGGCGTATGCAAACCTGTTTTAATGAAGCAAATTCACATATTGACGCAATTACATCACCAAATGAGCAAATACTTGAACTCGAGAGTTGTTTACCTCGTTGTTGGTTGCTTCATGCGAAGATGTAAATCTTCTCCCTGCATTTTGCAACGTATTTACTTTTTACATAATTTATTCACGACGAAATCAACCGCATTATTGTAAAATCATAATCAGTAATGGCAGACTCATAAACGGTATTTCAATATAATTATATAAGTGCATCTAGTATTATTGCCATTGCATGGATATTTAGAAAGCGATAATCTCATCCTATAAAACGCACGTACAGTTTGATTGTATGTTTCACGAGCAAAACAGATTGTAATAAAAAAATAATGGTAAATATTCGTACTATAAAATAATATCGTCGCCGCAAAGGCAAAAGGGCTGGAGCGACATTTTTGGGAAGTTTAATAATAATAATAATAATAATACTTTATTTAAATACAGTTTACAGTAATAACAGCAAAATAATAAAAATAAAAGCAGAATAATCATATAAAATACATAGGGTGTATAAAGGTACATTTATATATTTTAACAAGAGATCTATACATTGTAAACAGTATATATATGTACCATATATTACAGAAACATTAATTAAATAGAAATATAGACCATTATTCGTATTTGCTTAAACACATATAAACTTAGTTTTACACCAGACCACTTAAAAGCTTTTTTGTTTTACAATAAAATCTATAAGTCTTCAGTACCTGGTTGGATTTTTTAAAAATACAACTCAGGTAACTCAATGCTCTCACTGAGTTACCTGAAGCGACAAAAAGCTAAAAAAGTCCCAAACTTGTGTCGCTTGAGTCAAGCTTCTCCAAAATGGTAAATATATTTCAGATGGCTGAAGGGCCACAAAAGTCTTCAGAATTAAATGAGAGTTAAAGCATTCGATGCAGAAAAAAAAACTGATCAAAACTGCATATTTAACTCTTTTTTTACCAAAGTGTCGCTTAAGCCCTCTTACCTTCCCAGCGACGATATAAATATAATAAATATTTGCTCCACACTCCAGAGTGGAAGATACTCTCAGTATTGCCCTGGCGAAAGATCGCCATTCACAATCGAAACGTTGTTTGAAATTACTTTAGCCGTGTTTGGTGACCAGATCTGAATAGACAGGTAGTTCCTCACTTTCCTCTTCCCATCTCCTTAACTCCCCATTACCTTCAGCCTCATAACATTCCACAGTCGGGGATGACATAGTCCTTCTGGTTCCAGACAGTTAGGAGCAGTTGAGACTTGCTCGGTATTCACATAAAAAAAATCGCAATAAAAACAAGATTTTCGAAATATAAGTTTTTTTTCGACGTTCGTTTTCTGGACGCGGTCTACTTCTAAAGATCAATAAAGTTTATTTTGAAAAACGTATCTCTAGAGATCGATTTTACCCTCAGAGCAATAATATACCAGGAGGGGTAACTTGTGTAGTCAGGATTGTTGATTTTTTCCTGACTCCGGCGTGGCTAGGGCTAGGGTATTTATACATCCATTCATAGCACATGTCGACATAATATTTTGTTAATTTGTATAACCACTTTTTCACAGTATTGTTTTCAACAAAAATATAGAATATAAACAAAAAACCGTTGAGTTATTTCCTGATATATCGCATAACAAAACGTAGTGGACGGAGTCACCGGAGACGCGGGAGACGGAAAACATGCTTACATACCGAAAAGTGGTGTGATATTATGTGACAACTTGTCTAATCTCTTTCTCTCTCGCGGTTTGCCACGTAAAAACCCGGAGAAAGTGATTTATCGTAAATTTGTATAGGTTGGGTAAAAATATTTAGCTTTCTCTCTATTTATATTCTTGCTCTGAGATTTTATCTATGCCGTTGACTTATGTATTACCCTTAGAGTAAGGTATAATCCCAATTCGAAAATGAATGTAAACAGGATGACATTCGAAAGTTATTGTTATGGATTGTTTCACACTCTCGGATAGTGAAAATGGTGTTGGATTATACATTACTATGTCAAGTTGAATGATATGAATGCTCACGCTATATTGAGTTTATTGTCGGCACGTTGCTGTGAACAGACTGTAAGAATTTTATCAATACATATTTGACGGAAACATTCGAAAAGCAGTTAACAAATCGGTAACGTTTTTCACGATGTATTTTTAAAACCATTGTTTTGGCCATCACAAAACTGAGGTTCTATTCAATCGATTGAACAAAGTTGTCGAAACAAATTACCGTTTTAAAGTTTATTCTGTAAAATAATTATTACCTATTATTTAAATTTAAAACCTATTTTTTTAATTAAAAAAAAAGATTTGTAATTATTTTTACACGTGACAGCTGTTGCACTTTCCGAAAGCATTGTCAAATTGTTTGAAAAAAAAAGTTGAAATGAATTTTGTCAAGCATTATAATTTTATACTAAACATTCTTTAATGCTTCTTCTCAAATGGTGGTGAGGTTTAGCGACCCGTGCAGGATTGCTGCATCTCCACAGAGCTGGAAGATGTTTACAATCTTCGGTCCCTCATTTTGACTAAATATAACGATAGATTGAATACTAGTCGCTGATCACGGCCGTTCAGTTTGATCACATTTAAAAAAAACGTATTGTTCACAATGTAGTCACAAAACCCCAGTTAACCCTTATTTTAGCAAAGTAAAAAATATTACATGAGCCACAATTTTTTTTTAAACGACCATAATTATCAGCTATTGACTGAACGATACAGAAGAGATTTTCTAAAATGTTTTAAATACTAAAAATAATAAAATATTTGTTAAAAAAAAAAAGATAGCAAAGTTGGTGTAACATAAATGTTACACTGCCAAGAAAAGGGTTAATTTAGAGTAAATAGAGTGGTATCTATCCAAGGCAGTGTATTCAGTTTTTGATGATTTTTACGTGACTCGACGGACCTAGGCGTGACCAAGACTAAGGCTAAGGGTATTTATAAGCATTCATAGCACATGTCGACATACTGTTTTTGTTTATTCGTAAAACCACTTTTCACAGTATTGTTATTTAAAAAAATATAGCATATAATCTAAAAAACCGTTTAGTTGTGTCAAGTTTAGTGGCATAATAAAAAATGTGGGCGGAGTCCCGCGGTGACCCAGGAGCCCAAGATCATCGCGACAGTACATACTCGTAGAACGGTGTATTATATTTGTTGTCTCTTTCTCTCTCATGGTGTACGACGTAAAAACCCGGAGAAAGTGATTTATCGCAAGTTTGTATAGGTTGGGTAAAAAGAATTAGCTCTCTCTCCATACATTGTTACTCCAAGTTCGATACTTTTCTCGAGTCAGTCTCTTCACTCTCGTTCTCTCGTATCGCGCAATTGGTGCTTTGATTATTGTTGGTTGTATAGTGACTTGGTTCGCTTTAAATCTGCCAGTAACCTTTTTACGGCGATGGCTCGCCTCACGTGCTTTAATTTTGACATTAACACGGGACCGTATGAACCGAGGAACAGAGAAGCGAGCACGTGTACTACGCTGTTTGGTGCAGTCTTAAAAAAAACAACAAAATCGTATTTTTTTTTATCAGAGAGCAGTGTTTTCTAGAAGGCATAGTTTAGTGTACAACTTTTTGAGATGTTGTTAATTGTTGATTTTTTTTAAGAAATAGATTTTTCTAAAAACTTTTATAACACACCTCCCACGCAGTGGCGGCTCGTGACTTTTTGGTGTGCTAGAGTGGCAAGATTGAAAAAAAACGTAACCAAAAACATTTTTTATTTTTTTTCGAAATTTTAACTTTTTGTATGAAGATTTTTCAGAAATCCGTGCGGTGCACCACAAAAACTGAAAAATCCTGAAAATCTTCACACAAAAAATAAAATCTTGAAAAAAAATAAAAATCATTTTCGGCTACAACAACATTAACGATGTTGTATTTTTCAATCTTAGCACTCTAGCACACTAAAAACTCACGAGCCGCCACTGCTCCCACGTGGTAATTCAATTTAACCCTTTATTCTGTGAAAATAAACGTGAAAAATTCTTTTTAAATTCTGAAACTGAATACACATTGAATACGGTTAATACCGAATGGTATGTATTTGCTTGGCGGGAGAAATGCGCGCTATGCGAGTAATTCGTGCAACATAATAATATTATACTTAACTTCGGTTACACGTTTCAACCTGGCTTTATTAGCACAAAACAGACCGAGCAAAATGAAAAAAATAAATACAAACATAATTAATAATAAAGCAGTAGCTTGAAGTCCATAAAGTATGAAAACTGTGAAAAAAAGTACACAAATAAAAATAAAGTAAACAGTAAAAAATTTTGTATTTAGCTGTTTTTTTTGTACAATATTTTTTTAATGTGAATACCGTACAAGAGTTCTCTACCGAAGCCAGTGGGACTATGGCTGACTGCCTATCCGGATTCAAGGAATTTTGGGTAAACAAAAAAATACCAAAAATCTTTTGCATTTAGAGCTTGGATGTTTTCAGCAGAAAAACTCGATTTTGGCAAATTGTGGGTTGGACGCTTTCTACATAACTACGTACATTTTATCTTTGACTTCTTTTTCAGTGGTCGTATCGTACTATCAAGGTTGAATATATTGTATAAGGAAGCTTCAAAGTGTTTCATATCAGCAGACAAGTATAGACATTCCATTGAATATTCTTGGTATCAGTCAAGTTATTCACAACAAAAAAACCTTTCAAGAGCAGATGTTTGATAACAAAGTTATTTTTCAAGTTCAGAATACAACCATAATATTTTATTATTATTAATTTTCAATATTAAAAGTTGCCTTTGTAATAATAAAAATACATATTTTTAATAAATGCACCGTAAAAGTTTATAACTTTGTTATTGGAAAATTTTATTAAAAAACGGTGTCTATTCAACTTTTTTTAAAATAGAATCTGTATCTACTAAAAACAAAAACAGGAAATCATAGGTACTAACTATTTTTTTAATATATTTATTCCAGATCACAGGGAGGGTGGTGCATTCCCATGAATTCCATATAATACATTAAAAAAAATGCAAAAGAAAAAATACAAAGATAATAAATAAAAACATGATAATATGGTAATAAATAATAAAGAAATAAAATTTAAATTGAGCTTCGTTTCAAGACATCATTAATTGACTCCATTTTATAAACGGGGCCCTGCAAGAAGTCCAGTGCTGTGCAGTGTTTTCGCTCGTGCCTTAGAGTATATAGAGTGGTATCAATCCAGGGCAGTGTAGTCAGTTTTTGATGATTTTTATCTGACTCGGCGGACCTGGGCGTAGCTAAGACCATGGCTAGGGTATTTATACATCCATTCATATCACATATCGACATAATGTTTTTGTTTATTCGTATTACCACTTTTTCACAGTACTGATATCAACAAAAATATAGCATCTAACCTAAAAAACCGTTTAGTTGTGTCAAGTTTAGTGGCATAATAAAAAATGCGGGCGTAGTCCCGCGGTGACCCAGGAGCCCAAGATCATTGTGACAGTATGTAGAAGCGGAGTATTATATTCGTTGTCTCTTTCTTTCTCATGGTGTACGACGTAAAAACTCAGAGAAAGTAGTTTATCATAAGTTTGTATCGGTTGGGTAAAAATAATTAGCTCTCTCTCCATACATTGTTTCTCCAAGGCTCGTGTCTATTCTTATTCTGTACTTGAAGTAACAATATATGGAGAGAGCTAATTATTTTTAACCCAACCTATACAAACTTGCGATAAATCCGCTTTCCGTCGTACAAAGAAAAAGAGACAACAAATATAGTTGTGTCGGACGTACATGGTCCACGATAAATGTGTAGCATTAAGATTATTGTATATTATTTAGAAATGTTAATCATTGTAATGTATATGTCTCCCGGCTTGATAAAGCCCGAATGACGCAAAGCAAGGTAGGTCGGTCAGAGTAAGGGAACAACAAACGGGATGACGGCGCGTAGCGCGGCCTGATCCCGGCCGGCCTATCGATCTTGCGGGAGCGGTTCTGGGAGAAAATTAATCTGCCTAACTTGTTTCACGGGGCCAGGTTAATCACCCGGCCAAATAAAATATACCGGGGTGATAACTCGGCCCCCAGCTACACAACTGTCATGTTATTATGTATGTAAATGTTAGGATAAGTTAGTTATTAAGAGTTTAGCCCCAAAAAACCGGGCATTATTTGTAAACTGTATTTTTGATATGTATTTGTGAACTTAATAAAAATGATAGAGGGGTGAAATTAAGTTGAGGTGAAAGCTGGTAAAAAGGAGAAGGGGATAGATTGCTAAAATCTGTCCCACAAAATTACCAGCCGGCCGGGAGAGAGCGAAAGAGGATGCTAAATCCTCCATACATCGCTCTTACGCCTCGGCTGTGCGCTCAAAGGCAATGAAATATTGCGCAATAATGGGAGAAAAGGCAGATCACCAGCATCCTCCACCAGTACCATTCACCTTGACTCATCTTCGCCCTGACATCGCCTTCAACTTGACTCCTGACTTTTATTTGACCATCGCCTGCCCCCCTGGACCGCCTGACTACACCTCTCTCTGGACCAGACCCGCAGCATCTTCACTTGAAAGCCGAGGCCCTACAAGCTGAACCCGTCGTCTCCCTTACAACGAGACGACCCCTTGGAGCATCTCACAGATTGGGACCGCCCCCTATACAGTTTATTTGTGTACCTGATTACGTCGGGTATAATAGTACACCGCTTCTATGTAGTGTAACGATGATCTTGGTATCCTGGGTCACCGCGGGACTTCGCCCACATTTTTTTTATACCACTAAACTTGATACAACTAAACGGTTTTTTAGGTATTATGCTATATTTTTGTTGAAAACAATACTGTGGAAAAGTGGTAATAAGAATAAACAAAAACATTATGTCGATATGTGCTATGAATGGATCTATAAATACCCTAGCCTTAGTCTTAGCCACGCCTAGGTCTGCCGAGTCCGGTAAAATCATCAAAAATTAACTACACTGCCTTGGATAGGTACCACTCTATGTACTCTAAGATTCTGTAGTTAGCGATACGTCTTCCTGTTAACCCTTTGCACTCGAGAGTTTTTTGGACTTACCACTCGTGTTTCGATCAAATTCCGTAATTTAACACTATGTAATTGTGCTAACATGATCCTGGTTGTATTATTATTGAAAAATAAAAATAATATTTTAAAAATATTGTGAAATAAGACTTTTTTTTCTTGCCGCTATAGCAGCGGCACCCAAGTAAAGCTGGATTCACACCAACGTCCGGATCCGCTCAGTGACGATATTGTTCCGCACGAGAGCTTATTGGTATGGTGTGAATATCAATCAAGGAGTATGTGCCAAGACAAAGTTGTGTGGCAGTATATCCTTCTGCCCACCCTTGTGATATTTAACTACTTAGTTAGTTAAATAATTATTTTGAAGTGTAAAAATACTAAAATCGCAGTTTTTTTTTAATAAAACCATTTTTTTATCACTAAATAATATTTTTCATAATTAATAATTATTAAAAATTATAATTATAATTATTAATTATTAAAAATATTATTTAGTGTTAAAAAATGGTTTTTAATAAAAAAAATCTGCGATGTAAGTATTTTTACACTTCAAATTAATTATTTAACTGACTAAGTAGTTAAATATCACAAGGGTGGGCAGAAGGATATACTGCCACACAACTTTGTCTTGGCCATACTCCTTGATTGATATTCATACCATATCAATAAGCTCTCATGCGGAACAATATCGTCACTGAGCGGATCCGGACGTTTGTGTGAATCTACCATAATACGGCAAACCCTGCACGCCGCCTCTATTGCGGCACTCGAGTGCAAAGGGTTAAGGCTCTGAACTATGTAAATATACATGCTAAGATAATAATAACACTGCATTATATATCGCAGTTGTGTGATGTTTCCCATCAAGTGCGCTCTACTGTAATAAATTTTAAAATAAAGATTTTGTGATCCCATTCGGGAGTCATGTTCTTAAAATTACTCCCACGGTCCTCCTTAGGTTTAGGTTCATAGTAGATAAAATAAAGTTACAAATAATTTTACGGCTAAATTATAAATTCTAGTCCAATCATGCAACATAAAAGTAAATTTTAGGTTGGCGATTGCCGAAACATTTTAAACAGATAACAAATAGGTATACACACTAGAGTATATAGAGTGATATCAATCCAGGGCAGTGTAGTCAGTTTTTGGTGATTTTTACCTGACTCGGCGGACCTGGGCGTTGCTAAGACCAAAGCTAGGGTATTCATACATCCATTCACATCACATATCTACATAATGTTTTTGTTTATTCGTATAACCACTTTTTCACAGTATTGATATGCACAAAAACATAGCATCCAACCTAAAAACCGTTAAGTTGTGTCAAGTTTAGTGGCATAATAAAAAATGTGGGCGGAGTCCCGCGGTGACCCGGGAGCCCAAGATAATTGTGACAGTACGTAGAAGCGGAGTATTATATTTGTTGTCTCTTTCTCTCTCATGGTGTACGACGAAAAAACCCGGAGAAAGTGATTTATCGGTTGGGTAAAAATAATCAGCTCTCTCTCCATTCATTGTTTCTCCAAGGTATGCACATAAACGTCACGATTTTAAAATCGTGTGAAAGACCACCATTCAGGAATTACAATGTTGCTTGAAATGGCTTTAGCCGTGTTTGGTGATCAGATCTAATTTAAGGTACTTACCATTTAATTCATGTAAAAATAATAAAAAGTATATTTGCGGCACGTTCCAGAGTGGTAGATACTCTTAAGTATCGCCCTGGTGAAAGACCACCATTTAGAATCGAAACGTTGCTTGAAATGGCTTTAGCCGTGTTTGGTGACCAGATCTGAATAGCCAGGTACTTCCCAACCTTCCCCTTCCCAATCTCCTTCCCCTCCCCACTACCTTCAGCCCCTCAACATATCCTATTTGGGAATGCCATAGTCTCACTGGCTCTAGACGGTTGGGAGCAGTTGAGACTCTTGTGCGGTATTCACGTAAAAAAAAAAAAAAAACCAACCTTCCCCTTTCCTATCAACTTCCCCACTCTACCACCATCAGCCTCACAACATACCCCAAAAGGGGATGCCACAGTCTCACTGACTATAGACGGTTGGGAGCAGTTGGGACTCTTGTATGGTATTCACTATAAAAAAGTATAAAAAACGGAAACTTTACGAATAATAGTATCACCACTCTTCTAGGCCTTTTTTTATTTTAAAGTAGGTATCGTGCTATTGGATAGGTACTGAAATTCACTATGATGTACCTCTGTTGTTGACATTCTATTCATGAGAACGGGTCGGTTTTACGACACGTTCTTATGTTCAACAATTCGACTGTTAAACGATTTGCCGGATTCTGTGTTTCCTCCCTCCTTCAACATGGGCCTCTTTAAGACCCAGGTTCACTCCTCCCTTTCCTCAAAAGGACCCTCCAGACAGCATCCTCAAAGATGACACAGGCCCTGAGGGAACTATTTTTCGCAAGGCCTCGTGTGTGGAGTTAATATAAACAAAAACTTAGAAAGCCATCACTTTGTGGTTTGACATATTTAAAGATATGAAAAATAACTTTGTGTAAGACCACGGATATTATTTTATTTTTTATGACCGACCGGTTTTGCTTAGCCCAAGCATCATCAGGGCACAAAATTGAGCTAAAGAAAAAATACAAAGTGTGCGATTATATATACATACAGAGGGAGAATAGAATAACATTTAAATTATAACAATGGAACAGAGAAAAAGTAACAGATAATATGAAAAAAGTAAGTTTTTATTTTAGTATATATTTTCTTTAAAAAAATATATACTTTCTTAAATTACTATTTTTGTTTTAACATTCAGAGTACGCAAGCTTTGGTTTATCTAACCTTACTATCCACAAACTATTAACGAACCACACAAAACAGTACTTGCTTAATAACATCATCATGTTCACATGGCCCACTTATGTGTGTAGACTGTAGAACAACTTGGAACTGGTAACGTTCATAACTACCTACATTATCTAGCCTTGCAAATTGTGCAGTATGAGCAAAATCAGTAGATATCCCTCACATCCCTCTCAAGCTCTCTTATGTAATTCCACAAAGTTTTCGATCTCGCCTCACATATTAAATGTGCTCCAAACTGAAAACGGTAGTGTTGCATGTTCCGCTACTTGTTACTAGACCTCTGTAGTTTCTGTCAACAGAACAGTTTATATTACTTCCTCGCGCTGGTAATATAAAGTTCGCAGTGTGTTTACCAGTAAAGTCGGTGTCAAAGTTTAAACAGTCCCCTGTCCCTGCACTGTTTGTGCTGTGTTCATATAGCATATTGTCATACTAGGGGTGGTTTGGGGCCGACGGGTGAAAAGTAAATCACAATAGAGTTCCCGTAATGCAGAACGCAATAGGTAAGTACTTGGTGAAAAGCACTCGAGCGTATATTATGAGCAAGGACTTTAACCTGCTTGCTTGTGGGATATGATAGCCTTTTTAATGTGATTGCAACACAAGTTTTCCACGAAGACAGAGGATTTTGGCACCCCCAAATTGAAAATATCGTGGGATATAAGGAAGTTGGATAAGATAGGGAGAAGGTGAAGGAGAGACGTTGGGAATTACCTTAATATTTATTTTTCAATTACGTTTGCTACAGCTGTGAAGATATTTTTGTAAGCTTTGCAAACTTAACAATCAACGTAACAACACCAAAACAGTAAAATATGTAAATCACTACGCGTTTTGTCGGTCGCTTTACATACAGATAATATCATTTTATATAATATTTCATACGTGGGAAAAACTTTAATATCGCTGCCCTCTGGAACGAAGTGTTAAATATATAAAAATTATAAAATTATGCTCTTTTCCTATGTGAAGAAAACCACAATATTTTTAATGATGCAGCAAATCGATTACATTTACGGCTCTCATTGTTTAAAGGAAAATGATAGGAAATACTATTGTAAAAGATATGTCAATGCATTTACCAAAAAAATAGAGCTATTATGCTGTGTAAAATAATAGGTCCTGGAAAAAAACCCGTAGAAATTTCTTCCTACGTTCACTAACCTCTCCAGCGATGTTGTCTATATCTTGTTACTTTCTAATGCAATTATGTGTATCTACAGCAATAATAATCAATAATGGCTGATTTGATTGTTTAATTTAATTCATGGTGTAATTTCGCTTGCTGCTTGCGATCTATGAAAACACAACATTTTTAATAGTATTACAGTTATTTTCCGCAGTTTGATGCATGGCAAAGTGCAAAGTTCGTAAACTGCCACCATTAATCATACATATCATACCTCATGTACACATTATAGATGTACTATTTGCACTAACAGTTAACAGTATTGTATGTTATGTGTGTCACCGTAAAACAAACTCCATTAAAAATTGTTAAAGAGATGTGGTTTTTCCACACAATTTCGCACAACGCTGTGAGTGGAATCCATTGTCAGCAGACTGTATAACATTACTGTGTTATTATAACGCTATGCCAGGATAAGAGTGCTGTGTGCAGTTACTGTATGTACTGTAAGGAGGTTCTTACTTTAACGTACGCGTCATTAACTACCGCTAAAGCTTTATGGCTCACATCTGCTAACAGAGGCGAACTGGCGATCAAAACATGCCAGAGAAAATTACTACAGTAAGTACATCCTCGAATAGACACAAAAAAACTCCGTGTAAACCTTTATGTATATGCATGTATGAATATATTAACAAAAATAATGTGACATAAAACTGGGCTGTATATTACCGCCTGAATTTTATCCAGCCTTAAAAAATATATTTGAGTAATTCACAGAAGCTATATTTAATGAAGTCTTGTATCTAGTGGTAGCTGGTGACTTTCTCACGCCAGGCTGACTAACTGAATTCGTTTGATGACTGACTGTTTCATTTAGGCTGATAAAAAGTACTATTAAATATAAGCATGTCGCTGATAGATCCGTTGTAACCCCTTCTTATGTTTCATTAACAAACGGAGAGATTGCAACGGAGCTCTCAGTGGCAGGATCATTTATCGGGATTTATGACCGTAGGCCCCCGGGCGACTTCAGTTTGCTCCTGGTTACTTGCTGTAAGGCAGAGACGTGCACTCCATATAGGCACAAAAGCACTGCCTACCCTGCCGTACTCACATAAAAATATGAATAACATTTTATTTTTAAAAAAGTACTCTTTGTGTATTTAAAAAAAAATAAAAAGTGCTCTTACAGAACAAATACAATAGTAATCAGTGACATCTGTTGGAAGCTCTATCTATTAACAATTGATCTGCTATTTTTCCTACTGCCTACCTTGATCAAAAACTCTTTGCACGCCACTGCTGTAGGGTGCAGACCCTCATATCGCGAAAGTTGTCTTAATATTTCTTAATATTGTTTTAAAACTGTAAGTCACAGGATGCAATAAGTCTGCGAGATGTAATTTAATTGGCAATTTAGAAGAGCGCTGTTGCGGATAAAATTTCAGATGACTGAGTTTACTTTAGACGGCGGAGAATCGCTGTAACGAAGGTTTTATCCCGTATGAACTATCAACACTATTAGAAATGATTTAATGGCAAACAGCCAACTGTAGGTGGGAACAGTTAAAAATTCTAGAAAATTATCTTTTAAAATATATTTATTATCATTGTTTCATACAATAACTGTGTACTCAAGTATATTTTCGTAGAAAGAAATCTTAGAAAATGCTTAGGCTAAGCGAAACCGATCGGTCATAACAATTATAATAATATCCGTGGTCTTATACAAAGTTATTCTTTCATTTCTTTATTTGCTTTGTTTTTTGTGTTTAAAAAAGCATAAAAGCGAAATTATTTCACGTTAATAATAAAATAATATTTTGATAATTTGTACAGCGCCATTTTTGTGAAAAATCACCTCAAGGGCGAACCCTGATCTACATCAAACGGTTTGATAATGGCATTAAACACCGAAACAGCTGTCACTAAAAATAAAATAAAAAACCGAATTTAGTAGAACTAACTGTTAAACTTAATGCAATTGAATTATAAAAAAAAATTGAACTTAATTAAAAAAGAACGAAGGCGTCAATCTGATTCAATTAATGAACAAATATCGTGGTCATTAATTGACCAGGATGTGTGATGTACGTTAAGTAAACGTATAATATTACCGTGTTTTATAAAACGTCATGTAATTGAATTTGACATTTGATATATTGAAACAATTAGCATGGGGAGGTGCAAAGAGCAATTTTGGATCGTCATTGGATTTAATATTACTGCACGCAGCACTGACACGACTTTCTCTGTGATGTGGAGAATTATTAATTACACGGGAGCATAACTCACCTGACGTTTAATTAATTGAATAGTTGGCTAGCATTTATAAATTCAATTTCATACTTGGCTGGAGTTTGCCTTTGGTTTATTTAATACTTGGCTGGCGAATGATTTAATTAATTGCGAAGCTATTATTGGTTATTTCCAACAAGGATTGATTGAACTCGTGAATTGAAATAAGATGAAGGAGTTTGGGACGTTCCAGGGAGACATGGCAAGATCAAGTGAAGTATATATGTCTCAACCAATTATACATCTTAATCATTTAAATATCGCAGTCAATCAATCAAATATCAGAGCGGTAGATACATTCTGTATCGCCCTGATGAAAGCTTAAATTGACTCTGTAATTCAGAATCGAAAAGTACCTTCAAATGGCTTTAGCTGGGTTAAGTGACGAGATATAAATAACCCGGTACATCCTACCTCCCTCTTTCCAATCTCCTTCACCTCCCACTCCCTTTAGTATCACAGCATACCGCAATTTGGGATGCCATAGTCCTACTGGCTCTGGGCAGTTGGGTAAGGTTCTTCATAGCAAAGCGGTAAGGTTTTTTTTTAAATAATAAACGTATTTTGATCTCATAGTGGAAGCTACACTCAATAGATTAAAGGTAACCTTTAGAACCAAAAAGTTGTTTCATTTAGTTAAGTTATGTTGAGTCAGCTACATTCCAACCATTCTATTTCTCTTCTCCTTTCCTCACAACGATCCCCAAATGCGGATGCCATATATTCATTTTATCCGGGCAGTTAGAGCTCTTGAGTGGTGTCACATTTAAAAAAAAGTGACAGGGACATTCTTTGAGACAGAAAAATAATAGGGAAAGAAAATGGGAAAACGAACACGCAGGAAGCAAAACTTTTCTTGCAATTTTCAAAACCAAAAAAACATTAGGTACCTTCAGAGAGTTGAAAACCTCTCATATAAAAATGAAAAATAGCCGTAAAAATAGAGTAGGTATGAATGAGAAGTTGCATGAATACGAATGGTAAGAAGTCTGTGGAAGAACAAAGAAGAGTCACTTCCCATTCTCTCTGTCTTCCCCTTCGGAAAAGGCGTGATGAGTTGAGGCGTGATAACAAAACACTTTGTTTTATTTTATTTATTTAAAAAAAGCCAAACATTCCCGGGTTGAGAATAACCTGACAATACTTGAAAAACTCCTACTACCATTATAATAATTGGAAGATTTTGCTTGTGTAATGATGGAGGACTTAGCTAGCAGAAAAATTGAACCCACGAAGTCCGGATGCTGTTTAAAAATGAAATTATATTCATAATAAACTAGCGAGTACCCGGCATGCTTTGCAATGCCACGCAAAGAAAAATTTCAAAAATAATCTTTTTATTAAAGTGCTTTTGAATAATGCACGAAAAGATATCAAAACAAAAAAAGAATCTCAAGTAAGTACCTAATTGTGTTTTCCATCTGTGGCTAACCAGAGCGGTATATCTATGGGCTAACCTAAATAGAATATTGCGGGTTCAATATTTTTCATACTAATTTTAAAACGTTAAAGCAAAAGTTTCAAATATTTGATTTTCATTCAAATTATTCTCTAAACCTGCCCGTCACTAATAAAAAACAAACTGTGCTATTTTCAGGGAAATCGGTCGAGCGATTTTCGAGAAAATCTAAAACAAACAGACAAAAAGACGAACAGACAAACAGACAAATATTCATTTTTATATGTAGAAATTTATAGGGCTAAACTATAATTGAATTCGCCGGTTGACTAGCGACACGAATAATTTATCATTGGACTCGTGTAGTATTTGGTGATTAAAGCAATATTGATTGAATTAATATTAATGGCTTGAGCGTTGACTGGATGTCCCATACGTTGTTAATTAATATTCCCTAAATAGCATGTTTGCTCTGCGCGAATTGATGATATTTAATATTAATGATGGAATTCCATTTGTCCGTTGCACGAGTTGAAGGGCGATAATTTATTTTTGTATTCAAAGCATTTTAATTAAATCAATTAACGTAATATTATTATGTTGTCACATTAAAGTCAATTATTTGAATAGTTTTCTCTCGTTGTTTCGTTTGTAAAAGTTGTTACGTTGGCAACTGGTTATTTAAGATTGTTGCAGTAATTGCATAGGGCACACGCATTACTAATAATTTAGTCAAATAGTATTCTTTGTTGCTCTATCCAATGAAAAGAAACTCACCGAGGAAGCTAGTAGGACGGTTGACAGGACACTGCCACCTCAGGAGTCGCATGCAGCTTTTGGAAGCTAAAAGTACCACTTGCTGTGGGGTTTGTGAAAGGGGTGAAGAATATCCATTCGTCTATGGTGCCAATGAGAGAAAGAGGGTTTAAGAAATACGCAATTAATTTCCTTTTTAATTCTGGGCATTTACGAATTTCCCTAAAGCAAGATATTTATTTATTGCTTGCGACTTGCTAATTGCCGGTTTTATGAGTGTTGGTCGGTCTGTGTCAGGTCTCTTTCTCCTCTTCCCCCTTTCATGGGGTCGGTTTTGTTCCGGAAAAGTCTTGCAATTGATTGTCATGGGAATTGGGAATTTGAACTTTAAAGCTTTTTAATCAGCTTCAAGTTCTTTTCAAATAAAGGCTAAGGCATGTCATTTAATCTTAACACAACTCGAGCTGAATTTTCTTCTAGAACGTTTGGGAAGTTTGTTTTTATTTTTAAATACCTTTTGATTTAATTTCAAAAAATGTGATATCGCACAAGAGTCTACCCGGATCCGAATTGCTTGTGACAACTCCACATTAGGGAATGTTTTAAAACTGACGAAAGGGAAGCGGGGAAAATGAAATGGGTGTCCCTGGAAATGTCCCAATGAAAGTCCCTGGTTATTAAGATCCGTACAATATAATTTAAACCATTTGAAAGTAACTGGATATTTTAGCCATTTCTAGCAACGTTTCCAACCTAAATTGATGTAACTCTCCTGGGCGTATGTCTTCCGCTTGAAAACGAGGTGTTAATTTATCACATCATCGCCGGAAAGGCAAAAAGACTGAAGCCCTATTTTGGGAAGTTTACACCAGAGCACTTTAAAGTTTTTTTCGTTCCATAAGTCTTCAGTACCTGGTGGGATTTTGAAAAAAAGTTAACTCAGGTAACTCAATACTCTCACTGAGTTACCTGAAACGACAGATGCTAAAAAAGTTGCAAACTTGTGTCGCTTGAGTCAAGCCTTCTATCAAATGGTAAATATATTTTAGATGACTGAAGGGTCATAAAAATCTTTAAAATCAAACGAGAGTCAGAGCATTCGATGCAGAAAAAAAAAACTGATCAAAAACTGCATGTTTAACTAATTTTTGACTAAAGTGTCGCTTAAGCCCCTTTGCCTTTCGTGCGACGAAAGATGTCCTCTAATAAAACAATCCATACTTCTATTTGAGTAGAACACTTTATTTTAATATTTTGTCAGTTCTCGGGTTTTGAATTCACCTGCTCTTAGTCCAACGCTATCAGACACCATTTAAAATTAAACTCTTTATTCATAGCATCACCTACTAACCTCTAATCTACTATAATAAATAAGTTGTAAACAATAGATGTATCGGTAAACTGTGAAAATGACAAAGCTCTCTTAAATTTAAGCCACTGTCGCTAGAATTTTACGAGAAAATCTTACTCTACCATACCCGACATTATGCTCAGAGCGTGTTTAATAGGTGAACATTAGGTTAAGTGATAATAACGCATTGGACAATGGAGAGGACGTACAGAATAATATATGACCCCTGTCAGCGTATTTATGACAATATAATGTTAAAAACTATGAAATTAAAATCTAGATAACACGAGTAGGTACCAAATGTCTAAGCATCTTTATTTTCTTTTTAAAGTTATTGACACGACATTTATAATATGTAAGAAAAAGTTTAACTCTGATACGGAGAGGATAACCGTAAAATAGCTCGCTAACCGCGGATAACGGATTTGTACTTAGATTAGCAACCGCTTAGATTTGATTGGTGAAAGCGCCATAAGATAACGTTAATTTTTTCTGACAGAATCGAACTATTCTTGCAATACTATGCAGGCTATGTTTTTAAATTTTCCTGTTGGGGCAGTATAAAGTAACGCCAGTAAAATTGGTTTTCGAACACGTGCGAATTTTCTAGCGGAGTCCCTAGAGTTTGGTACATAATGTACAATGTATGTAGAATGTAGTGGAATATATTTTTTATAAGGCTTATACGACATACGTCGTTCTATGTTAACTTGTGATGGAGTATCGTCGTTATATTATATTACACAATACTAAAATTTCCTTTGCGAGTACGTAAGTTCGTCCGTACGAATATATACTTTTCAAAATCGGAACTGATGTTATTTGAAATTATCAAATTTAAAAAAAAACATATATTTTCATCTGCCTACCTACCTAATAAAATAGCTACCTATAATATATTTTACAGTGAAATTATTCTATACTAGTTTAGTTTTCTTGACACACACGTCAAAAGGGACATAGTGAGTAAATCGTGAAGTAGCGTAATCGCAATAAAACTTAAAACTTTTTTACGTATGAGCAAAAATTACCAGTATTAACGAATCATGTACAGAAGACGGCTTAGCGTATTAATACTAGCAGATTTGAAATAGATGGATTATAGAAACTAATATTTTTTCCTGTTTTTTTTTACGTTTACATTTACATTTACGTGATTTTTATGGGTAAGAATAGCTGTTTGTCCGATAGCCCTAAATTATACTATTTTATTCAATTTAAATTATTATTTATTTTTTGGCGTTCGTGATTACTCATTTGACAGCTTTTAAATTTTATGATCGTTTTTGCTTAAGTTCATGAACGAAGGGGCTTTTGCCTACTGTCATTTTCACTTTGCCACAAGCCAGTTGTTAATTATAGCACATTATACATGTGTTGTTGGAAGTATTCGTCTTGCGAGTCAGAATTATTAAACCAAACATCCGTCATCGTGACAACTATTGTGTCAGAGAGCGTTTATCAGCTGTTTATCTGACGGTTGCACCCCCAGACGATAAATCTTCCCGATAATACCATGTCGGACAGATAATGATATCAGAGTGTAATAATATTGCAGATTTTATTCTGGCGCCACCTGTATCCCCACGTAATAACATCGGCTCCAATCAACCTTGACACATTGTATTACTTAACTGTGCCCAAAAATTTCTAGCGAGTTTAAAAATGCTAGAATCTTTTAGACTTGATTGGTGAGTTTTTTATGTGATTTCTCCCGCAATGGAAAGTACGTCTCATCTCACATACCTAGCGATAAGTGTGAAAAATGATTTCATTCTCATTACATATATAACGTACTAAGTCAATGATTCTAACTTTCAAATTATTCGATGATATATTCAAGTTACGTTACAAGTCCTTTAATTAATTATACGGTCAATAGAAGTTGCGTTTCGCGCAAAGTATATTCGGGTTAAATTGAAGCTAATTATTATCAAATAATTATATAAATTACGAAAATACAGACGACTTCCGTGGACGAGTGATTAAGACGATTGAATACGAATTCAGAGGTCGCGGGTTCAAATCTCGGCGTGCGTGTTTTTTTAGTTCATATAAAACAATATATGGTACCTATAGGTAATTGCGGCACGTTCCAGAGTGGTAGATACTCATAGTACCGCCCTGGTGAATGACCACCATTCAGAATCGAAATCTTATTTAAAATGGCTTTAGCCGTGTTTGGTGAGCAGGTCTGAAAAGCCAGATACTTCCATACCTCTCTTCCCCCTATCTACTTTCTCTCCCCACTACCTTTGGTCTCACAAAATACCCCAATTTGAGATGCCATAGTCCCACTGGATCAAAAATTATTTAAAAAAGACAAAATCTATATAGTTAAAAATGTAATTTTTTCATGGTGGGTTTTGTATTACTGAAATATACATTGAAAAATGCGATCTCAATTTTCACCACCCTGTTGAATGAAATCTGACTGAAATCTGGTGCTCCTATTGCCAATGGGGCTCTACTGGTATATTGTAACTCTTCTTTAAGGCTGTATTTACAGGTAATAAAGGGTGATTAAAGCTTCCGTAGTTCAAGAGATCCGGTCCATGATTATTGCATCAGCTATTAAAGGCTGAATAAATTCAGACACGTTGCATGGGAAACATGGGAAAAATTAAAAATCTAGTCGTAAGTAACATCGACAACCTCTTGGCAGAGCGGTAAACTCCTTGAGTCAAATAAAGTGCAAGCATTTTTTTTTATAAATTCAAATTGTGAGCCACATACCATAAGATTATATTACAGACCTTTTCAACATGTATACAAGTGAGTAAGTCGGGTACCTGCTGTGAATATTAACCTTGGCCCGTCCACTTACTAGCCAAGCGTCGCACCCAGTCAACAAGTCGAAATAATTGAAATCTCGCTCTAGTGGAAGATACTCTCAGTATCGCTCTGGTGAGAAACCTTTACTCAAATGAAAATACTTGAAATAGCTTTAGCTATGTTTTGTTATTAGATTTATATAGCCTGGCAGTTTCCAACCATCGTATTTCTTTATTCCTCCCCCATATCTACCTCACAACTCACAACATTTTTAAATGGTGGTGCCATACACCTACACACGTATTGTAAAACTAAGTATTGTTATAATTTAATCTGTGAATTTATATAGCGCAGTTTTAGGATAGTTCACCTAAATTGCGCTTCACACTAAATTGCCTAACTTTATGACAGCGAGAAAATAATAAATATCAGATGTGAATGCAAATAAAAACTATCTAGAATCACTATCGTTTTCATAAATTACGAAAAAACAGATATATGCATAACAGTGAGTGTGTAGATCGACAGATTAAAAAAAAATTTAACTAGAAACTAAGGGTGTACAAAATCAAGATGAAAAGTATGTATAGATATGAACAAATTTGTGAAAACAAAGAAAAGGAAATAATATTATATAGACAGTTAACGTGTTAGTATTAGTGTAAAGTACTATAAAGATCAACTGATATAAAATATCACTAATTTGCGCTATATAAATTCTATGGTATTATTGACTTCGGACAGTTTTTACAAGAGCTTTAAAAAATAACATCTTAAAAAACATATAAATATATATTTCGAAAAATAAATGTTGGACTCAATTCAAGGGGTTTGTTTTTAATAAATGCATTTTTTTTTAAATTTTATTTTTATTTTATTTATTATCAAACATAATACACAGTAGTGTTATACAAGTGTTACATCAATATATATATTTTTAAATCTAACATTTCATTATAAATTGTAGGGGTGTACCCTCATAAAAAAGCAATGCTTGTGTGTATGAGGGGGTGTTATTTATCTAGTTACTAATAATTTGCTGTAATGATTTTTCAAAGATATTTATTTTGAGTTTTCAGTGTAGTTTTTTAATTGTGTTTTGAATTCTTTAAGATCATCATTAATTAATCTTATTTTTTCTTGTAAACTATTAAAGAATTTTATTCTACATTACAAGTGTATTTTCATTAATAACGCCTTCCGAAATAATTATATGAAATGAAGAGTACAAATCGCGAGTTATGCAACACCGTAAGATAGGGTCACTTTGGCTATCAGTTAATCTTGACCAATAATATTAACTTATAACATGCAAGCGGTTTCGTTGGCGGCTACCGCTTCATTGCACGAAACGATCATTTTCAGTTTGCTCCGTATAATGAGAGATACTTATCTTGTTTGGTGCGGTAGGGTTACAGAGGTGACCCAGCTGAGTGAGGAACACGACAACACAACTTTGGGAGGATTTATCAAGATTAAAACATTGTTATCACACCGAAAAACAAAATCGTTGTGATTAATAAAATTTGAATAATTCTTTAATTTGCGTGATTGTAAAAATAATTTGTAAGTCTACAAATTTTTGTTAAGATTTAACACACCGTAACTTAAGGTAAGTAGTGTACAGCGCCGGATCCACCATACGTTCAAACTTTGCGAAAATATAGGCGCCATCTCCGAAAGGGCGCCGTGAAAATGAAGATCTTATTTAAATTGACCGGTCGGTAGCTGAGTGGATAAACGCGTCGGATTCCCACCCTGGCGTCGTGCGTTCAATTCCCTCTGCTATCTAAGTCCTCCATCATTGCACAAGCAACATCTTCCGCTTCTTATGATGGCAGTAGAAGTTTTTCAAATATTGTCAGGTTATTCGTAACCCGGGAATGTTTGTATTTCTTTTTGAAAAAATAAATGTAATTTACTTAAAATATTCCCTAAATCATATAAAGCAATTCCTCGAATCATTTAAAAATTACCCACATCATGGGGTAATTATGTATTTTATTGAGCTGGCATCACCGCTGTGCATTAAACGACCAGCAAAAATATATGGAATATAGCTTTTTTCACGGAATGTTTTTACGAATTGCATAATGGTTAATTGGAGGTAAAGTCTGTTTTTCTATGGAGTGTCGTACGTAAAAAGCGATGCGAAGCAAAGTCTATAACCAATCAGCATGCCCGTTTTCTGTTCCTGGAGGGGGGATGCAATCGGTACTTACTGCACAGTGCGCTAGATGTCGTGGAACCGGCCCTGGTAGTGTAGCCGGTTTATCAACTACAAATAATTTATTTTTTGAAATGGGTGGATTAAAGCACCAATATTTTTTTCTTGGCAAGTCAAGTTACGTTTCGTGATTTTCACGGTTAACAACTAAAATGGTTACAAAAAAGAGCTTAGGTATGAATAATGTTGTGAGCTTAGAGATAAGGCGGTATAGTGGATGCAAAACAGGTATTTACCACATAGTTAAAAATATTATGAGCTTTCATCACTTGGTCGAGAATTCTTGTTTGCTGATAGCGAGATATAAATTATATTGTAGGTGATAAATAAGTGAAAAACAAATTTGCAATTAAACGGATGTCCTTCATTATTTTAAATCTTGACATCCTCCGTGGCCGAGTGGTTAAGTACCTCGGCTAAGAATCTGAAGGTCGCGGGTTCGAGGCCCGGCGAGCGGAAATAATTAAATTTAATGTATATGTGTCGCCCTGGTAAAAGTTTATCATTCGGAATCGAAACGTTGCTCGAAATGGCAATAGCCGTGTTTAGTGACCAGATCTGAATAGCTAGGTATTTACCAACCATCTTCTTCTCCATACCTTCCCCTTCTAACTCCTTTCAGCCTCACAACTTACCCTAATTAGGGATGCCATAGTTCCACTGCCCCCATAATAATCATTTTTAAAACATCTAGAGACTGGAGACCTGTCTAAAATAATATGTTTTCCCATAGTATTTTGAATCTAGGTTATGCTAGGTTTTAATGCCATATTTACGAATGCGAATAAACTTTAACAAAGAAAATATAGTGGAGACTGATTTTACTAGAATTTAACTAAATTAATTCATTGAACCCAAACCACCTCCCATATTAATTCATAGAATGTGTATCATCCAGTGTTACAACCCATTTCATCGTCAGCTGTTCATAGATAAAAATAATAATTCCGAGGAAAATCCTCACATTTCCCAGAATCAGATTTTTAAATGCTTCCAGCAACCCTTATCGTCGATCCGAATAATAATTTCCAGGAAATTATAGAAACAAGTGCTTAAGTGAAGTAAGCCCCGGTAGATGGCGTTGGTGTAAGACAGATTGGTCAGGTCACGGCCCACACTATCGGTTCGGATCTCGGGTGTATCAGACTACATCACTGGCGTTAGGCATACATACAACAGAGTTACTGGATAGAAACTTAAAACGAACATATTATCCAATACATACAACCTACTCAGAGTTGTGCACTCTATATAGGCATATAAGCACTGCCTACCCCGCCGAACTCGCATACAAATATGAAATTTATTGGATTAAATATTCCATTATTTGAAAAAACTACACTTTCAAAAATACGCGTGAAGTTCAGCTACTCGCACCGCCGCGCCGCGAGCGCCCCACCGACCGCCATCTACACCGTGTCAAAAGCAGTAACTGCATATGCCCAAATGCCGCCAACGTCAGAGTAGATTATCCTATGTTCACTAGACTACACACAAATGTATGCATTGAGCTTTGTGCGCGTTAAAGCGGCTTGTTTGTGTTAGTATCTTGTAGTTCACAGAATAAATGCAATAACAATCAGTGGCATCTGTTGGTACCTATCTTTATTATCAATTAATCCGCTGTTTTTACTACTGCCTACCTTGATAAAAAACTCTGTGCACGCCACGGCACTTACCTATAGTCATTCTACATACCCTTACAAACAAGTTTTGCTTTACAGCGAGTCAGGGGCGGATTTAACTATTCAAGGGTAGATTTAACGCGTATCACCAATTTATTATGACCCACAATGGAAAACACAAAAAACCACCTAAAGGTGACAAAATACACGTTAAAACACATTTTATAATAAAATAAACTAGTGGATGAAGACATTTTGTTACGATGCATCTTATATGGTTTTTTGGTTTACGAAGAGTTTTTAGGTAAGTATTTTATTATCTTTTTGTGGTCTTATTCGCTTGAGTTCGGGTCTGTAAGCAGTTCTTGAAAGAACATAAATTTAAGTATGAAAATTGGTATTAACTTTAAAGCATTAATATTTATTTATTATTCAATATGGCAAAAAAAAGATGGCAGCCGAAACGAAAGAAATTAAAATTTTAATAATTTTTAATAGGAGTATAAGATCGTTTTAAAATGACACTTTCTAATGAGGTCTTGATACCTTAATTGGCAGAGTGTTACTCCCGGATAGAGTCGAGGTTCCGAGTTCGAGTCTCGGTCATGACCTTTGTTCTTTTTCTGTTTCATATTTGTGTTTTAGATTATTAATATTATTTCCATTTTTGAAAATAATATTATTATAATTTGATTAGCTATTTATCTATACATTCAAAACTGGTGGAAATTGTAATAAATCAATTATGCTACGTCGTAATAAACAAGATTTGTTAAAACAGATTGAATGAAATATTATTTCAGTAAACATCTCAATGTTGTCTTTTAATTTTAGGGCCCCTTGTCAGTGACTACTGATTCAGAGTTACGCCCCGAAACCAGCGAGAGGCACTTTATTGTTTGATCATTTATCTGCATAAAACGTATTACAAAACATATTTTGTAATATTATTCCAAATGAGTTTGATTCTTGGCACAGATTTATTAAAAATTTTCTCAATAATTATTTTTCGCAGCCAGATAAACATTTTTATTGCCAATCAAACTTTTGTTGGCGTGCCTAATTTAAATAAAATTCGCTTAATTAATTGATTAATCCAACGATATATTTTTATTACGTGAAAAACAGTTGTTCATTTACAGACAAAATCAAAACCCAGGTGAATTTTGGAATTAGAAAATAGAAAGTCATAATAACGAAAGATCTGTGGTTACATTATCACGTAATGGATATCCGTGTTTCTCCATATTTTTGTACTACGTAATTCATGTGACACATTTTGTTTACATTTCATGTGAGATTAATCAGTTTTTCACATGTCATCTATCCTTGTGACGTGTTCTAAGGTGAGTGTCAATTATTTTTCGAACGTTTTTGTTTTCAATAAGGTTGGTTGTAAGACCCTCGATTGAATCTATTTTTACCGATATTTTTGAGAATCTTGAAAACAGCAAAAAGCGATGAGTTGATACAAATTGGTATAAAATAAAGCATCAAGTGAATAACGTATTTTAGGCATAACGAATAGTAAGGAGTGGTACCGACTGACGGCCTGCATGGTCGAGTGGTAACACGCTCGACTACGAATCCAGAGGTCGCTGGTTCGAACACGGCGTGCGAAAATAAATTTTATTAAATTAATATGTGTCATAACACATTGAATTGATATGAATTAAAAATAATAATTTATTTGCGGCACGTTCCAGAGTAGTAGATACTCCAAGTATCGCCCTGGTGAAAGACCACCATTCAGAATTGAAACTTTGCTTGAAATGGCTTTAGCCGTGTTTGGTGAGCAGAGCTGAATTGCCAGGTACTTCCCAACCTTCCCCTTCCTTATCTCCTTCCTCTCCCCACTACCTTCAGCCTCACAACATGCCCCTCTATTGGGGATGCCATAGTATTACTGGCTCTAGACGTTTGGGAGCAGTTGAGACTCTTGTGCGGTATTCACGTAAAAAAAGTGGGATTTATCTATAAATGAGGCACTATTAAATATTTTTATAATAAAAACGAATTAAACAAAGTATTAGATTTAGAAAACACTTTTAATATCGCTCTGTTTAAAACCCCTTCCCCAAAATGTATGAATCTTTTTTTATTTATTTATTATTACAATATGGTTACACATTTTTTTTAAACATAATACTCGTAGGAAGTACATTAATATAATAATTTTAAAATGTGTATAAGTAAATAAAAATATTGTCAGGTTATTCGTAACCCGGAAATGTCTTTATTTGAAAAATAATTTTGACTGCGTCCATAGTCGAGTGGCAAGACGCTCGACTACGAATCCAAAGGTCGCGGGTTCAAACCCGGCGTGCGCCAATAACTTTTATTAAAATTAATATGTCTCATAACACAAATTTATATAAAATAAAATACAGTATACGAGTATTTGCGGCACGTTCCAGAGTGGTAGTTACTCCAAGTATCGCCCTGGTGAAAGACCACCATTCAGAATCGAAACGTTGCTTGAAATGGCTTATAGCCGTGTTTGGTGACCAGATTCGAGTAGCCAGGCACTTCCCAACCTTCCTCTTCTCCATCTCCTTCCCCTCCCCACTACCTTCAGCCTCACAACATACCCCAACTGGGGATGTCATAGTCTCACTGGCTCTAGACGGTTCGGAGCAGTTGAGACTCTTGTGCGGTATTTACTAAAAAAATAAAAAATACAAAAACCAAACGGTATTGAAGTTTCACTGCAGCTTATATTTTGATAGGTACTCATGTATGACATTCCCCTATTCAATACTATATAGGGATAAAATCTTTTTAAACTTATTTCTCTTTAAATTTTAAATAAAAGTAACTTTGTTTTGACACCACTTTATTAGATACATTTACCAATCGGTTTCGGCTCTACATGAACCTTCTTCAGGGTTGAACAAATATGTATTAAATTAAAACAGAATTATAATGTTTGGGAAAAAAATAAAATAGGCTCATCAACAAAGGTGGGAGTTAAGTACGGGAGGGGTAGAGTAGGGGTAGGGGGGTGGAGGGGGAACAAATAAAAAAATGGGAAGCTGGATAAATCTAGTTGCTTAAGTAAGTCACTTTTATTTATTTTTTAGGGTTTTTGTGCAAAACAAAATTACTTTTATTTAAAATTTAAGCATGTCTTACCACAAAGTGAGTGCTTCATGTCAAAGTTTTATGTATTTATCTTTATTAGAATTTAAAGTATGTTATTTCTAATTTACGAGTAAAAATACTGCGTGAATATTTTCCTAATAGATATTTCATAAATTGGAATTATAAATAATATTGTATTAAAATACAATTATTGCGAACGCAATAATTAAATAAAAAAATCATTAGCATTTTATTAGACATTTCGTGAATCAAACAAAGCAAAATAATTGACCGTGTGGCTGAACGAAGACAGCGTCTTCAAACGGCAGATCAATAGATGGTTATACAATATTTACAGACAGAACATAACCACAGACAGCTTTTTGGGTTCGCTCAGGTAATTTAGGTTAGAAACATAGGGCCATCACAAGGGACCAGGTAGAAGAACGACTCGTAATTTTCAATTCTGGGCTTTCGGAAAGAGATAAATAAATATTACCTTCAGGGAGAACTCAAGAAAGAGAAATATTTCCGGGTTACGAATAACCTGACAATATTTGAAAAACTCCCACTGCCATAATAATAGGCGGAAGATGTTGCTTGTGCAATGATGGAGGACTTAACTAGCAGAGGAATTGAACCCACGACGCCCGGATGGGAATCCGAGGCGTTTGTCTACTCAGCTACTAATCGGGTTATCGAGTCTATTTGAATCATCCGATTATGCTATGTTTTTGGAAGGGTGTCTTTGAATTTCTAATCCATCATTTTTTTAGGCCCATGTGTAGAAGAATGGTTAAAGTGCATACTCTAGTAACAGTGGCGTCTATTGATCGTACCAAGTGTGAGCTGTACATTTTTAGTGTTTGATTCGAAGTAGGTTTTTGATAGTAGATATTGAAGCAAGTTCAGTTTGGTGTTATTCATGTAAATGTTTTTTCAAAGAGTTCAAACCATCCAATGTGTCAATATCTTTATAAAAAAATATGGCATCATCTGTCAAAATTAAAGATATCCAACACCTTCTCAAATATGTATTACCCATTGTCTATTTAATTTTTAATTTTTCTTTTCTTTTCTTTTACAATATTTTTGAACCTGTTATTTATTCAATATTTTATGTTATTTTTATTTACAATAATTTTGTACCTGTTGTTCAAAATTACTTTTCATATTCTTTTACAATATTTTTTGCACTGCTTATGAGTTTATTGTTTAAAAAAAAGTTAATATTTGTGTAAGAGCCTTTGACGGGCGTAAATAAATAAATTACAGTTCTTACGTTTTTTTTCATCAATTATTATGCGTTTGAGAAGATGCAATAAGACTAATTTCTTAAGGTTGAACGATTACGACATGAAAAATACTAAAAATGAATTGTGAAAAAATTGTTAATTTAATCAGTAATTTTTAGTTTTATCAAACAATTGTTGCAGCTAAAATAAATTTACTGCACAAAGATTTTTATTCTAACTTTCTCGTAAGAGCTGGTTTTTTAGTTACTAGCGAATTAATAACCAAAATATATATTTGGTTCATGTTCACTAAAATTTGAGGTTGAAAAAATCTCATCAACGAGTTTCGTGTTTCACTGTAACACTTTTGTGAAATATCTACTTCGGTTCTCAGAGTTTCTCAGTAAAATATACTAACAAACTTCAAACGGGAAGTGCAGTGAAATCCTCAGAGCTTTAATCTACCAGCGTTGATAAACAAGCTTTCAAAGATTCAAGATGCGACCGTTGACAAATGTACTTTGTAAGTATAAAATTGTTTATTTTATTTTATTGACACTTTAAAGGCTTTTACATATAAAACATTTTAGTTATATAAAGGAGTACAATAAATGAGAAGAATATAACATAAAAGCAAGAGTTTAAAAAAAGTTAGTACGAGTATGTAAAATGCAAGTATATAAATATAGCGTGGGTTTTACAATTATTCATATTATCATAGTACGTATATTTCATCATTGCATAAGAATAGTACTCTATAATCCATGTACTCATGGCATAATAACAATAACGAATGATAATAACAATAGTATAACTTTTTATATAATTTAATTGAATTAAAATTAGTATTATTATTATTGAGTTCTGCTATTTTCAGTTTTTAAAACTGAAAATAGCAGAACTCAATAATAATAATATTAAATTTAATTCAATTAAATTATATAAAAACTAAAATGGAGTTCTACTAATTGAACACAAAAACTATGAATAGTATAACCATAAAATAAGTAAGTAGGTACTATGTAAATAGTAAGTTACAGCCCAATGGGTAGTATTTTTACTTTCATAATAATGTATATGATAATGTAATATAACTATAAAAGGTGCAAATAAATAACAATAAGTTTATAGTTCTATTGAAAACATTCAAATAAGCTGAATTTTAATTTGGAAACAATATTGTAACGGTAAACATCTATTGAACCATATTTATTACCTAGTCTATGCAGTTTTTGAATGGACGAATTATCAAATTAATTGTTTGTAGACGTAGAAACATAATACAGAGCCCCCTGTCGTGTATCAGGTATATTTTTTACTTCAAATTAAATTGAAATCAAGTTATCTCAGTTACCTATTTCACGAAAATAACGCAAAACCAAATAATTATTTGATACAATGAGCTTTGCTTCCAAACATGGTAGACTATGGTATAAAGAATGCAGGGTTATTAGTACTCGATGCTAAATATTGAAGAACTTAGCAAAGGAAACATGTACGACAAAAAAGTTTATATTGATTTAACTTAATTAATAAGGTGTTATTTCTCATCAGATATGACACTTATTCACTCTAAAAGTAAAACTCCGAATGGAATAAAAATAACCGTTTGGTAAAATATATTATTTGAATTGAAAGATTCTTCCTTAACATTTACATTAGTTCCAATTTTGAAAATGTTACACTCGCACGTACGCACAAGGAAATTAAATTGTTCAGTGTTTAACAATCTAGCGTGCGTTTACGCTACACGACACAAGATTACTGAAACGCCAGTGAACATGTGAATATTTGTTTCTAGAAGGTTTTGTCGTAGGCTGTATCTGCATAATCAAGAGCTTGTGGTTGAATAGTTAAGCTCGTGTTACGTATCTAACCTTATCATACCTTGTCAATAATCTAGTTTACCATAAAATTTGCATTAGAAATTGGAACCCACCTTTCACGTACAAAATATATTCTTACGAAATAAAAATCTCCAGCTTACCAAGTTTTCTTATGTATTGATTCTACTAGATATGAAGGATGCCAATTTTATTTTTCCGAAGATCTGTTCATGTATCATTTTTTAGATTTTATTCTTCCTCGCAATATTAACAAAGGAGCCTGCTCCTAGTTTTTGAACATATATTTATTAGAGTTTTTTATACCAGCAATACTAGGTGGATGGTTTTAATCTGTCAAATAATTTATTCATAATAAAAATTAAAATATATATATTTTTAATCAAGGTATTTATGAAAATGTTTTTTAACTTAAATTTTCAGGTAATTACATCAATAAATGAAGGAAAGTTGGATAAAGTGGAAGGATACCGAATGTCAGTACTAATTCACTAAGGGTTGCGTGCTGTGACAAGCTTGAAAATGTGACCGTTATACTTTTCAGCTGATCACAATTTGTTCAAAAGCAGAACCGGGCTGAAAATTGGCGTTTAATGGGGACCGTTCAAATATCAACAAAACAATATGACGCCCTTGAAGTAACAATATATGGAGGGATAGCTAATTTGTTTTACCCAACCCATCCGAAATTGTAATAAATCACCTTTTCCGAGTTTTTACATCGTACACCATGAGAGAGAAAGAGACAACAAATTTCTTGGATCGCTTCTATATACTGTCGTAATGATCTTAAGCTGGCTATTTTCGCTGGTTAACGGCGGGACTCCGCCCACATTTTTTATTTTGCCACTAAACTTGACACAACTAAACGGTTTTTTAAGTTAGATGCTATATTTTTGTTGATTAAAATACTGTGAAAAAGTGGCTATACGAACACACAAAAACATTATGTCGATATGTGATATGAATGGATGTATAAATACCGTAGCTTTAGTCTTAGCCACGCCCATTTGCGCCGAGTCATGTTAAAATCATCAAAAACAAGTCCAAAACTGACTTCACTGCCTTGGCTTGGGCTACCTCTTGTATACTCTAAGATGACGCCAATCTTTAATTTTTTTATAGTAAATACCGCACAAGACCCAACTGCTCTCAACCGTCTGGAGCCAATGAGTCTATTGCATTCCCTCGGGAAGCGGACGAGGAAGAGGAAGGTCGGGAAGGACTATTCGGATTTGATCAGCCAACACGACTAAAGCCATTTAAAGCAATGCTTCAATTCCGAAAGGTGGCTCTTTCACCAGGGCAATGCATAGAATATCTACCACTCTGGAAATGTCGCAAATATACTGTATATTATTTTTAATTAATTCAATGTGAAATAACACATGCATTAATATACTTTATCTAAGGTCGATTCTTACCACCCACCTTTGGAAATAGATGTATTACTTCTAAATCAAAAAGTTTTATCCAATAATTATTGGCAAATTTCCCAACATCGATATCTTCTCAAATTCACTCAATTCCTTTAAAAATATGATACAAACAGCTATGTCAGATGACTTTTTTACATAAATATAATATGCATAATAAAATTGTTTAACTTAAAAAATTTAACACAATTAAAAATAATTTTTGTGTCATTTGCCTGCAACATTGTTTTGGACAATTATATTTTATTTGTTTGGCCACCATGTCATTATTTTTGTGTGCATCAGGTGTCAATTACCTAGGCACAATGTTGCGCGTAGTGCAGCCTTTGTGTATTATACTTTGTTAATTACAATATTATAATGTATGCTGTGATCACATTAATTTGAAATATTTACACTCATCTTTTTATTTGATAATACTTTAAACATGTTTCTGTAAATATTTTGTTTGTGTTCCTAATGAAATAAAATAAAATAAAATAAATAAATAAAATCAAATTTGAACCCCCGATCTCTGGATTCGTAGTCGAGCTTCTTAACCACTCGACAACCGCGGCCTTCATTGAATTGTGACGATGTCAAATGTGACACCAACACCCCAGCCTTAACCGAGATGGATGCGTGGAAATGATTTTCGCCAATTTCCGTGAAGCAAGAGCATCTCTAGTAGAAGTGTTATAAAAGTAATTGTCTATGGCAAAAAATCATCGTAACAACGATTTAGCGTTATCAAACACAAAAATAATCTTTGCTGTGTCTTGAAATGATATTCTTTAATAAATTTGTTGCCACCCACCCGTACTTTGAATAATTTTCCATTTAAATTAGCAAATTCGGTCCTTATGGTTTTGTCATTCTAATCAAATTACATATTTTCATCGAACTCCATCTAAAATGCATCCACTTCAAGCCAGCATAATATTATCGCAATACTAATAATTACATATTCATTTTATCTACCTCACAATCCTGGCTTTTTGCCTTTCGTGAAAATATTTCTCTTTCGAGAGATGGCCAAGAACAACACCCTTAGAGGTTGAAAGTCAAAACCAACAGTAAAAATATCCAAATTCAGAAACTCACAAATAACATGACCGCCATACCTTTTTAACTTTCCAAAGAGCGTCGAAAACATACAAAAGACATAAATGTAAATAACAACATATTATTTGTATAAAGCAGAATACATTTTTTTACAGTGCGAGATAAATAAAACTGAAGTGCTCTTTTATTGTGCACTTGGGAAATAAAGCACAGCTTTCGCGGTTTCGTAAGCTAAACGGTGTTTCTGTGAATTTTAGTTCGGGCTTACACCGCTAGCGGCGTTGCAAAAAAACACATTATTTATACGGTTCGCTAATTGCAAAAGAATTGCCCAGAGCTTGCAATTTTGCGAAATAAACAATTTAATTTCCTTGCGCGTACGTAAGTACGCACTAGTGGAACATTTTCAAAATTGGAACTGATGAATGTTTTAAGAAATTAAAAAAAAGAAATGTTTTGAAATAGGTTACCTATAATTTATTTCACCAGACGATTATTTTAAATTTAAATGTGAAATTTACGATCCTATGGCTTACTTTTGAAGGCTATTTTTTTAAAGTTAAGCTAATATATATATACATATAAATTGAGAAAAAAACTGAGAATTTTTCTTTTAATAGCCTTAAACAGTGAAAAATCACGGATAATCAAAATTTACAGTCTTTTGATGATCCTAGAATAAATAACAAAAAATTCTAGGACCATCAAAAAACTGTAAATTTTGATTATCCCGTGATTTTTCACTGTTAAAAGCCATTAAAAAAAAAATTCTCAGTTTTTTTCTTGTCAAGTCAAGTTACATCTTGTGATTTTTCACGGAAGTTAGGCTAGTTCACGTTAGTTTAGATGTAATAAATGGATCGGTGTAAAGAATCAACGTTCTCGAGATTTTCCTTTGAAGATAAACCAACATTCCTGGAATGCGAATAACCTGGTATAGTTTAAACTTTCCCTACCCCCACCATCAAAAGCTGAAATTGTTGCTTGTGCAATGATGAAAGACTTAGCTTGCAGAAGATTAAACCAGCAATGTTTGGTTGCTAACCCGACGCTTTGAACCACTCGGCTACAAACCGGTTATGTTACTTTACTTGAGCGTTGCCCAAACCGTAAGAAAAAATAGGGAGACCTCGATTTCATTAGATTTATGTCAATAAAAGTTTAACATTGAACATATGAGCGCCCTTGAGGTAATATTTCACAAAAAATGGCACTTTATAAATTAGCCGAGTATAATTGTTATTATAATCACGAATATGGAAAGTTGAATTTTTTTCAAATATCTGTTGATTTGATCTGCGACAATGGTTGTATTACAGAAATGCTTACCAAATCATTCGGACAAAATAGGTCATGTACGATGACCTACATAGAACGAGTTCAAATTTTTGTACTCCCTCGATTGTATCGCTTATTGTTTATACCCGGCGTTTCGAGCCCTTGAATTAGATTCAGATAATACTTACATCCTAAGAACGCGTGGAAATCATTTTTAAAATTTATCAAAGCCTTTGCTAAAAGCCACTTAAGTAGCCCCGAGTGGCCGATCTGCCTTGAGTTTGGAAGGTTGTTTCGCCTGTACTATCTAAGACAGGAAGTGGGGATTATATCAAGATATAGGCCAGTCACGCTAGCAGTACGCCGATACTACTGAATTTTCGAGAATATGCTGCAATGAACTTTTGCAAATTATTTCTTATGACTGTTGAGAAAAGCTGTTGCTTTTTTTCCAGCTACTAAAACTTTATAACCACTAAACCAAGGATATTTTAAAGGGATATTTTTATGTTACTGGGATAGGTTTATACATAACACGGAAACCATATCGTCAGTGGAAAAGCAAAAGGGTTTAGCGACACTTTGGCAAAAAAATGAGTTAAATATGCAGATTTTATCAGTAGTTCTTTCTGCATCGAATGCTCTGAATCTCGTTTGATCCTGAAGACTTTTGTGGCCCTTCAGCCATTTAAAATATATTTACCATTTGGGAGAAGGCTCGACTCAAGCGCCACAAAGTTGGGACTTTTTTAGCTTTTTGTCGCTTCAGATAACTCAGTGAGAGTATCGAGTCATCTGAATATTATGTTTTTTTGAAAATCCAATCGAAAACTTATGAATTTTATTGTAAAATAAAATTTAAAAAACTTCAAAGTGCTCTGGTGTAAACTTCTCAAAATGGCGCATCAGCCCTTTGGCCTTTCCGCTGACGATATGTTCTCCTACCATTTTATAAACCAGTGCTGATTTGAATTTTTCAAACACGAACTTAGATTAATTTTTCAGGGTGTTTCTTATTTATAGTTAAATTACTTTTTTAGTTTTTTTTTTACTTGACAGTTTGGCAATACCTTTGGAAGGTGAAACTTCTGTTATGGGAAAAAGAACCTTTAACATGTTAAGCCGGGTGTTTTTTTTTTTAAATATATTTATTGGTAATGGCTTTACTATTAATTTGTTCAAAATAAAAGTAGCACTTTTTGGTTCTAAGGTAGCATACCTTATTATTGCTCCCATCATTGTTCCAGCTCAGACGTGTAGCTTACATAGAGCAAGTATAATTAGTATTCTATTAGTTACATAACTAGTGTACGAGTGAAGATACTCAGGGTACATATGAATAGATATGTAGACACTGTTCCTAATTAGCGAATGATAGCGATACATAAACACATGTTCCTATAATTAGTAGGAAACGGATAAAAGGTTTTTATAGGTACCAGGTAGTAATACGAGTTCATCACAACAAGTTTTAAACAAAAGATACTCCACAGTCGTTTGAGTCAATACCTTGAGGCACTTCATAAATGTCAGAGATACGAGTAAAGATTCTAACAATACCCACCGATATTCAAATGTATCTTGGGTATCTTCATAATTAACGGAGAAACGAAAGATACTCCTCAGCCATTTGAGTCAATACCTTGAGGCACTTCATAAAAGTCAAGGATACGAGTAAAGATTCTTACAATACCTACCGATATTCGAATGTATTTTGAGTATCTTCATAATTAACGGAGAAACGAAAGGTACTCCTCAGCCGTTTGAGTCAATACTTTGAGGCACTTCATAAAAGTCAGGGATACGAGTAAAAATTCTTACAATATCTACCGATATTCGAATGTATCTTGGGTATCGTCATAATTAGCGGAGAAACGAAAGATACTCCTCAGCCATTTGAGTCAATACCTTGAGGCACTTCATAAAAGTCACGGATATGAGTAAAAATTCTTACAATATCTATTCGAATGTATCTTGGGTATCGTCATAATTAGCGCAGAAACGAAAGATACTCCTCAGCCATTTGAGTCAATACCTTGAGGCACTTTATAAATTTCAGGGATTCGAGTAAAGATTCTTACAATATCTACCGATATTCGAATGTATCTTAGGTATCTTCGTAATTAACGGGAAGAAACGAAAGCCGAACAAATTTGGATTGTTGAAACAACATCAATAATTTTCAACTAACAATGAAACAAAAGAAGACACAGACAACTAAAGAATTAGGTCGCGACCGATACTTGAACTCGGAACCTCTGCTCTATCCGGGGGCTATTGAGCTATCGAAACTTTTTTAGAAACCGTCATTTTTATCAATTTTATCATATTTCTTTGAAAATTATTAATATTATTTTTTCTCAATTTCTTCCGATATAGACAGCCAACTTTGTATTGGTATGCAAAGCTCTACCCGAGTTTGAATATTAGAGTAATAGTTGCGTGTTCTTCTTCTTTATACAAACGACATAACTCTATTGGTTGTGAGAATCTCAATTCATATCCGAAAGAAGACCTACATAAAAAGTCGGAATTTAAAGTTTTTCACAATTAGCGTGGGTACGAGAAGTAAAGAAATATTAGACATTTTCGAGGATCTTTATTATTTTTAGGAATACGAGTAATGGTACTGTAGATACGTACGAGACGATGGTTGTAAACTTTTAAAGATGGCTGCAGCGCAAGACAGCCTGTGGCTTACTCCACTTTGCAGACGGTTCCGTTGAGACCGCTTGCGCCCGCGCCCTTAGCACGGCTGACCTTGGCCCCGTCCCAAATCACTTCCGCCATCCCCGACCCAACAGAACGGAACCGCTCCGAACAACGAGGAACATGCGAACTTCGTACAATCCCACAATCTGACAGGGGGCGGTATTTAAAACCCCCGACCACCGCGCGAGAAGTGTTTTTTTTACGTTCCCACGAAAACAACAAACGTATTACCGGGGGTCAATTTTACGGTATTATTTATCACTGGCCTCCGGAAAATTGGGTTAGCTATGATTTATTCCAATCACAAAGGGCGTCGTTCTGCAAAATTAAAAATCATTGAATTCAATTAAAAAAAAACTGCCTTAAATACGGCTGGATTCAATGTGAAATGAAACAATTTGATCGGTCTTTCGGTTTAGACTTCCTAAATAGGTGCGAATATTTCGGAAAGCATTTTATATATCAATAGCCTAAAATAATAGCTATATTTTTTCGTTTAAAAATATGCGTTCATTGGTAAAAAAAATATTTCAGAATGAATAATTAAAAGTTATGTATAAAGAGTTTTTTTAATGTTTTGTGTTGGTGAACTTTAGTCTGCAGAACTACGTTCAATACTTCAACTACAGCAACAATAAATCTGACGGACAGGGAAATTTTTTTTTGCTCTTTTTACTATCGTAGCCAAATTATTTCAGAAACAATTGGACGTAGTTATGCAGAAAGCATCCAACCCCAAAAATATAAAAATGAGATAAAGGCGTTTGAAAATATGACGATACGAACGCATATTACGGGATTTGTAAAGTGAATATCAGTGTTTTTTTCTTTATGATTGTTATTTAGGTAATTTATAATCTATCAATGCATTTATTACAAAAGTAATTGTATTTCCTATGTTATCCTACATTTAATATTTTCAAAATTCAATTTGAGTGAAATATCTGCAATGTGGGGTCAGTAAAAAAATGAAATGTCAAAAATCTACATTTGGAGCTTGGATGTTTTCAGCAGATAGGATTCTCGTATTTATCTATGGGAAAAGATGTACAACTCGATAATGGCAAATTGTGGGTTGGAGGCTTTCTGCATAACTACGTCCAATTTTGGTATGATAATAACAAACGAATTTGTAAAGTTGTTAATATTATTTTACGAAATTGACCCAAAAATAAGACATCCCCCATCGACATTACATTTTATTTCAATATTTTACGTAATATTTTACCCCAAAAATAGTATATAAGCCGTAGGTTAACAACAACTTGTACTAGTCTGAAGATGGCCGTCATAGGCTGAAACCGGTCCAGTCAAAAAATAAAAGTGGAATAAAGTTAAAAATTTGTTTTATTAAATCATTAAAATGGAATTCCACCACGAATTAACAGTTTCAAAATTAGAACTCTGAAGAATGTTGGTAAATTTCAAATTTTCACCGCTAGATGGCAGTCACAGTCATTATATTTCCTTTTTTGATAAGTTTAAAAAAGTCCAGTACTCATTTATTTATTATTACGTGCGTATACAAACCAAACGGTTAAACAGAATATATATTTTTTTAGTTCTGTAGTTGGAGAATTAAGGTTGAAACTCCGAGTGCAATTATTGCATAAAAAGCTCGAGCACTCTTCAGAGTAGAGGGTTACTTAAACAAACACTCCAAGCCTTAAATCCAAAAACCTCATTTCATGGAATAGGTTTTATTTTGTAGTTGAACGAGTTGACTTTTACTTTGTTTTGGGAGGTAATTTAAAAAGTTTTATTCTCTGGCAGGAAACGCTATTTTTCTGGAGCGGTATTATAGTTATTGCGCTTTTTTCGTGCTAAATAAAACAAATAAGAAAAAAAGAACGCAACGACTATTTGTTAAATTTAATTTGAATGAACATTCAAAATTTGTATTTAATTTCACTAGGGTAAGAAAAATCTATCCACGGGATAAAAACGTTTTCAAAAAGATATTACAGACCAAGTATTTTGAAGAATTGAGGAAATCATATCTATATTTTTTAATACGTAGTGTAATAAAATTATTTTTTATGTTCTGTATTAATTTTCGAATCACTTCCCACTGAAACAAAATATACGTTTCGGTATTATTGACAATTATTTATAAATCAAAAGTCTCAAAGAGGAATGGTCGGGAAAAACGAATCTTACCAAGTACCCACTAGATACAGCAAATTATTGATGAATGCATTTTTTTTACATTACAAATAAAATAATACTTATGTGCGTACGTACAATTTTGTTGTTTTAAATGAAGAAATGTTTTAGTTTGGTTTTCTAAATGATTTCTTCTCTGTGGACAAAGTAAAGCTTAGTTTTATTTATTTTATATTAGTTACTTGTATATTAGAGTACAAAGTATCTAATTATAATTAATATAATTTTTGACTTAATAATAATAACTTACATACTGCTTGATATTACTAATGTGTTTAAATGGTTCTTACAGCCAATTTAAAATATATTAATTGGCATAATTTTGATGGTTTCCGGCAGCGCATTATAAGATTTTATCCATTTATAAAGTAGCTATTTTTGTTGATTTTATTCTTCTTTCGAAGTCTGATTTCTTTGCATGTTCTTTTATTATGTTTGGGAATATCCACGTTTATCCATATTTTGGTAACAAGTTGTTCTTCATTTTATGTATAAACATCAATGTGTTTAATGTTAGCATCTGTTTCACTGTTAGCTAATTTAGTTCCTCTGACATTTAAGTTACTTTTGAGTATCTATTTCGCCTAAGTATAATTCTCATTGCTCTATTTTGGATAATTTGAAACTTGTTTTGTTCTCTGTCGTTACACAAGAAAAGAATCGTCAAACAGTAATAAAAATGTGGAGCAATAATGGAGTTGTAAATTGTAATTGTGGTTTTTCTGGAAAAAAATTAACGAATTCTTTCCAAAAAAAGAGATTTTCTTCTCAACTTTCTTTCGTATATACTCAGCATGCTTGTTAAAGGATAGTCTTGTATCTAATACTGATATTATTTTCCATAATTTCACCGTCATTCGTAAACATTATTTGAGAATTTATCAATAATATTATCCGCCGAAAAATAATGTTACGATAAAATGAGCCAAATATAATTTAGCTAATAAAAAATGTATACAACAGGTAGACTTGAATTTCTTCGGTTACCAAATATAATGTTATTCATTACATTTTAAGAAAAACATGGAAATTATGCCATGTCATATCCCGATAATAGTCAACTTTTGATGAGCGAGGGCATCAAAAAAAAAAAAAAGAAGGAAATCTTGAGAAACAGGTACCATATAAATCTACAACTTTTATGTGACAGCTCGCAAGAGGTCCCCAGGTAGTAAACTGGAGTAGCATATCGTTACTCCGACAGTACAGTAGAGCAGTAATACTCTAAATTTTTCAGTGTGCGGACCAGTATATATTTTCCAGTGTTACCTAGGGATCGACTACATTTTTAATTAAATTAATTTAATATGTAATTGCTCAGATGTACATAGTCAGTGGTGTCATTTAATTTTCCCTGGATGTACCTATGTTAAAAGTAATGTGACATATATGATACTGTTGGATCCTAAAATCAACACTTTGATGGGTCCAAATCTGATGTTCACTTTTACCCCGTTCCTACCTATTTCCTATACGTCACTTTGCGACCCTGTCCTGCACTATTTGCATGGCTGTATAAAACATGTATTAATCAGCCTGTGGCTTGACCCCCACTCTCGGATCGGGTCGTTCGAACTGTCGACACCGGTCTCCGTCACTTGAAAACCATCGCCCGGACAGGGAGGTTCCCACTTCAAAACTATCGCCGGGACAGAGAAGTTGGCCGCTCCTAGCAGACATCCAAACCAGGTGAGCAAAATGGCGTAATCCTTTTACCATTGTTTTCCTCAGATTATATTCGAATCATTCACCAAGTAGATCATCGTTTACAGTCCACTCAATTCATTTCAAGTCTTTCCAGAAACCGATTTGCGATTTCTGGATCGAACAGATACAATGCCACACATAATGGACAGTGAACGTCCAGAGTATTGCGATGTTATCCTAATTATACTCATGGTTGAGAAACCAGTCTCCCATAGGTAAGTCGATGAAAATGGTTGAAGAGTTTTTAGTGCAAGTTCATATAAATCGATTTGATCCAACGGCCAGGCTTGGTTTAACTAACTACGTGGTAGATACTCATAGCATTGCCTTTTTTACATGAATACCGCACAAGAGTCTCAACTGCTCCCAACCGTCTAGAGCCAGTGAGACTATGGAATGCCCAAATAGGGCATGTTGTGAGGCTGATGGTAGTGGGGAGGGGAAGGAAATTGGGAAGAGGAAGGTTGGGAAGTACCTGGCTATTCAGAGCTGATCGCCAAACACGGCTAAATCCATTTCAAGCAACGTTTCGATTCTGAATGGCGGTCTTTCACCAGGGCGATACGTTCAGTATCTACCACTCTGGAACGTGCCGCAAATATACTTTTTATAATTTTTATACGAGTTAAATGTGTTATGACACATATTAATTGAATAAAAGTTATTGGCGCACGCCGGGTTTGAACCTGCGACCTTTGGATTCGTAGTCGAGCGTCTTACCACTCGACCATGGAAGCCGCCTTGCTGAAAGACCACCATTCAGAATCGAAACGTTGCTTGAAATGGCTTTAGCCGTGTTTGGCGACTAGATCTGAATAGCCAAGTACTTCTCAACCTTCCTCTTTTTCACTACCTTCCCCCAATACCTACTGCCTCGCAACATACCCCGATTGGGGATGCCATAGTCCCACTGGCCCCAGGAGGTTGGGAGCAGTTCGGCCTCTAGTGCAATGTTCACTGGTATTAAAAATTAAAGATAAGTATAAAAAATACTTGTATTCAATTTTTTTAAGTGGGTCTGCGCAGACCCTTCACCGCTGAATGCGTTCTGTTTTTTAACCCTTACGGGCTTTACGTGTCAACAGTATAGGATTGATATTTTTAACTGTATGTTTACTTCGTTGACTGCGGACAGGCATTAGAGTAGCACTGTAGTAGAGCAAGGGGAACTAAATCATTACCCGATTGGGAGACTCTGTGAAGCGGATTGAGAAGAGCACCGGAGGAAGGGATTTGTTAATCCGGGGTCGGGGTCTTTGTAGGTCGGATTTAGTGTTTGGGATTGAACTAAACTCAACTCAAGTCAGTCGATTTCCCAGAAAATTATTTTTTGATAGTGTTTTGAACGTGGCTTTCTGTTTATCTTCCAATATTGATATATTTTGCGTCAGCGAGGAGAGGTTCAAAAGAGAAATTCTTTTGATTCTTGAAATAATCTCTTCTCATTGCGGCAATTTTCACAAATTCCAAAAAATACTAACATGCTTGGAAATCTCTGATCTGTAAACTTCTGTAACTGATAAATATATTTCAGAGAATCAACTAATTTATCCACTGCAAAAAAATAATTTTATTTTTTTTATCGAATTTGGAATTAACTTTAAAGCATTAATGCTTATTTTTTATTATTTAAAAAAAGTAAGATCAATAATCAACAACACAATTATTACCCAGAAAAAGCCAGAAAATAAAAAGACAATGGTCACAACCGAAACTCGAACTCAGATCCTCTACTCTATCCGGGAGTAACGCTTCAACCAATTCAGCCATTGGGTCTTAATTAGAAACCGACATTTTTAATCGATCTCATACTTTCATTGAAGATTATTGATATATATTTTTTTATCGTTCATAAAACACGGAATATGATTTTTTGAAACTTTCGCGGGAAAGTCAGCTCACAAGTGTGGAACATTTGTTCGAAGTTGATGTCGGCAGCATGAGAACGAGTCGTTTCTCCGATGAGTTCATTTGTAAAACGGTATGGAACGGTGTGTGAAACGAGCTCCTGGTAATTGTAATATTTCTCCTTCATTTAATCCTGCATTAACAAACCGCAGCCTTAAGTTGCCTAACAACGTCCGTTGGGTTAGCGTTAAAGCTGTGGGTTAAATGTCCAACCGGGGGAGGAGATTTTGTAAGGTGTCTTTCTCAATCTTGGCTAAATTCAGTTAGCATAATTTAATTTCACGAGATTGAAATGACGGAGCGTTGATAAATGTCGTCATCCCGTTCCATATTCCTACAGTTTTACAAGGGGAAAATTCGTTTCCACACGTGCGTTTGAGCGCTTCGCTGAGCGGATGGATTCGATAAATCATGTTATACTGTTTAATCAATTATTGTAAGAAGTAATGCATTACGTTAAGAATATTACCCTAGTTAGTATTTGATGAATGTATTACACACAATGATTTCCTTGGTAGAATGGGAAGATCCTTGAATTTGAGGCCAGAGGTCGCGTGTTCAAAGCCTGATACATAGAGTAGTTAACAATCGTTAATTTCTACTTCGTTTCAAGGTGAATTAAGCTCTTTGTAACGTAATTGAGAACGACAGCTATGCTGAATCGAAACGTAGCTTGAAACTGATTTAGCTAAGTTTATTAATTAGATATTGAAATCCAGGTACTTTTTCACCTTCTTTCTCTATATCGGCATCCCTTTCTCTTTTAGGTCACCTCAAAACATTCCCCAAATTAATGACTACATTTTTTTTCCTTCATTCCACTATTTTTATTAAGACCTGACCGGTTTCATCTTATGACGGGCATCTTCAGAGTGGTCTGTCACCAATCTGTTCACCATTCTAAAGATGCCCGTCATAAGGTGAAACCGGTCAGGTCTTGATAAAAAATAATGGAATAAAGTTAAAAAAATGGTATTATTAAATCATTAAAATGGAGTTCCACCACGAATTCCCAGTCCAAAAATCAGAAATAATTCCTCAAATTTTGAAACTGAATATTGGTGGTGTAATTCCATTTTAGTATAAATGTATGCTTAAAAAAACATTTGTAACTTATTTTAGCTTATTTATTTTTTACTAGACCGGTTTCACCTTGGAGCACGCATCTTCAGATTGGTAAATTTTAAAATAAATCTATGGTTTTTGTAACACATTAGTCCGCAACAGCGTTCTTTCTGGACATCGTTAACCCATTTTACCACCATCTTGTGTAAAGACACACTAAAATCTAACAAATTTCCGTTGTGCTAAATTATATTTGTATCTCAAACTAATTAACAGGGGATCAGAGTTTCAAATCTACTTTTAAGGAACACGAGCAAAAGGATATCTCAGCAGAGATATTTAATAATGCTTACAGGACCCATGGTGAAGTTCATAACATCATGTAAAGTATCTACCCTAAAGGGACTGGAATAGGAGTTCAGAAGAAGTACGTACCCCTGAACAAACATTTATTTAGGACCCAATCCTTTACAAGCTCAAGACCAAAACTCCTAAAAGCCACCGAGGAGAGATGTAAAGTAGGAATACCTGGGTAAAGCCATTCTCTCGGCTTGGCATTATCCTTCAAAAGCTTCTTGGATTTATTCTTCACTACGGTTTGTATGGCCAGGAAAATTTCTATTAAGCCTAATTCAAATGGGCCGGTTAACTATTTAATTTTTTTGAATTTAAACGGTGAACATCTCCCATCGATGAAACGTTATAATGTCGAAGAAAATGGGAGGGAGAAGAAGGAAGTTTTGAAGTACCTGGCTGGTGAAATCTGGGAAGGAACTACAACATGTTGATTCTTAGAGTGAGTTTTATCGTCTGTAATATGTCTAAAGCGAAGGTTGACACGTGTGGTAATTTAGCTACAACATCAAATTTTAATCTCTGTTGTAATAATTAAAGCTGTTATTTTCAACGGTTTGGATTTGCTAAAATACAGATGTTCCAAATTTTGAATGACAGGCGGTGGTAACTCATATAATTGGATGAGTATATAATCAAACCACCGCTTTAGCTATACCACGAATAATACAAAAAATCCTTAGAGAATCATCTAATCTACCAAAAAATATTTTTAAAAAGATCCGTTCCCATTAATTCCAGATTTTAATATTTAAGAAAAAAACATTTGTATTTCGCGGCGTCATTTCAATTACTCAGCATCCCAAAAGATGACATAAGACTTTGATGGATATTATTTCCACCAGGGCCTCTTATGCGGAGTTAATATTTTTTTTAAATAGCGACTTTTGGATCCAGAGACATCTTACTGACTAAACTTGGAATCTTATACATATATGAAATAAGTTTTTACTCTGCGTTTAAAAACAATCCGTGTATTATGCACCTGTAAACAATTAAAGTATTCAATGGAAATTTATCACCATTGATGGTATAATTAACAAATTACATTTTTCTAGGTCTAAATAGAACAATATTAAACTAGTCCAGTCTATTAAATATATTTAAGCTGGTTTATTGAGTTCGCACGATAGCATTCGATACCATGCTCGGCTGAAGGGCACTGATTAAAGATAATATTAATTCATCGAGGCCATTCGAGCAAGGCGATGAACAACACGAACCATAAAAGTATTAATAAATCTTCAATTAAAAGATAAATAAACATTAATAAATATCGTTTTTGAGATTCGGACTGTTGAATTATTTATCGGGGCGTAAAAAAACCCTAATTCATGGAAATATTCACCACAATTTTTCATGAATATTTTTTGATGTGTTGAGCTTTAATGATAGCTTAACTTACACCGAAAGTTGTAAAGCTTTCAAAGTTAAGATTTTCCGCTAAATGGTTTCTTAAAAACATCATAATAATTCGAAGACGTTCGCTAACGTTTTCACGCATATTATTAATTACGATTAAAAATATCACGTTTTTTCGGTTTAAAAATTTGATCGCCTAAAAATATTATAGAAGCTTTAATTAAATACTGAAAGTAGAACGCATTTTGGCCTTTATTTTAACCAGACATATTTTTAACGAGTCTTTTTAAAGCCTAGAAAAAATTAAGGTTTTAGGCCTGTTAAAATTCTTTGAAATGTAAAATCTTCTATTTATGAACCACTTTTCGGATTACCTTTTATTGTGTTATGTGGAAAATTAAGTTTACAGACTCTGAACGTAAAACTGTTTGATATTTGTGTGCCTGAGCTTCACAAACTAAAAATATACATGCTTTTTGGCGATGTTTTTTTGTCTAGTGGGAATTTCAACCTTATCGCCAACAGCGTAAAGAGTGCGTGATTTCATTCGAGTTGGTTCCATTGGTTCGCCTTAATGTCAAATCATGCTTCGCCCGAGATTGAAAGATGTTTTTTTCTCATAGAAAATATTTTATATGTAATATAATAATAGAAATTATTAATTTTTGTTGACCAAGAAATTCCCCAAAAAAATCAACACACATTTCATGATATCAGAGCTCATTATCTGAGAGTTCAGAAATAAACAAACAGTATTCGATGAATATAAAGCTTTATTAATTTCTCAGAATGTTTAAGGTTTTAATAATAAACAAGCACTTAATTAGAATGTAAACAAGGATCTAACCAAGACTTCTAATTCAATGAAATGGAATAGATGTAATAATAGTAATTAAATTAGCATATTTCCAGACAAAGTTTAGTGGTCGAACATTATGAGAAGGAAATTAATAATTATTTTTGGTGGTAGTATGCTAAAGTGTTTGGGTTATATATTCATGTTTTGAGTTAATTTCAACCGTCTTTTAAGCCTTCCAAAATAAAACTACGACTTTCAAATTTCACAAAATGTCACCTCTTTGATTAGTATTTCATTCAAATAATGTAAACTGGAAGGAAATTTTATTTAAATTGTAAATAATTAAATAAATCTACAGTTTTTTTAACATATTTTATGGCAGGAATAGATATAAATGTCAAAATGCAATGCATCATAAAATATACCAAAATATTCTAAAGTAACTTAACAAACCAAAATCTAAAAGTGATTATTGATAGCTGTACGAGTGTATTGGAAATGATTCTTAGTGTGGTCGTTCCTAGACAATTTTCTTCGAAACCACTCAATACTTAAGCATGAAATTAAATTCATACAAAACATTTTAAAAAGCAAAATCAAGCAAGCAAGACTATATACTTTATAAATAAGGGCCTAATTTATATCGTAATTGAGTAGTAATTAATCGGGTCATGTGAAGAGTCAGAATAACAGAAGAGTATGTATGAGACGATGTATGAATGTGAATCAAGCAAGGAGTGTGTGCCAAGACAGAGTTATATGGCGGTCCGTCCTCTCTGCCTACCCCTGCGGGGAAACGGCGTGATAGTTTACTAATATTTTCCCAGAAAGAATAATAAATTGAAAAATTTAATTTAAGGAGTATTTTTTAGCACAAACCGTTATATATCGTCGTTGGAAAGGCAAAACGGCTTATGCAGCACTTTGGTCAAAATGAGTTAAATATGCTGATTTGGATCAGTTCTTTTTCTGCATCAGTTTCATTTTTTCTGCCGAATGCTCTTGGAAATGCATTTTGATTCTGAAGACTTTTGTGGCCTTTCAGCCATCTGAAATATATTTACTACTTGGGAGAAGGCTTGACTCAAGCGACACAAGTTCAGGACTTTTTTTTAGCTTTTTGTCGCTTTAAGGAACTCAGTGAGCGCATCGAGTTAACTTTTTTTTCAAAATCCAACCAGGTACTGAAGACTTATGAAATTTATTGTAAAACAAAATAAACCTTAAAGTGCTCTGGTGTAAACTTCCTAAAATGGCGCTTCATCCATTTTGGCTTTCCGGCGACGATATATTGTGACTTGAATCTCAAAAGGATTCATTATAAGACTCATTCCTCACAAGGTTTGGACAGTAGCTGCTTCTTTCTATAACACAATTTGTGAAAAAAATAATGATATCTAGCTAAAAAAATGTCTTCTTACCTTCTTAGTGAAATATGCTATTAACAATGAGGAGAGTTCAAGTCAATGTACCAGGATGCCAGTGGTAATATCTGAAAAGAAAAATTCACATTAAAATCCAGGTTGAGTAATGTGCACAAGGACTGACAAAACAGCTAATATAAACCTTCAAGACATGAATCTTCATTAAAACAAAAAGGTACTAATATCACATTACACAATGTGGAAGCGTAATATCAAGAACCCCCTTCATTCATGGTTTTGCCATGTACTCAGCCATAATTAATTAGAAGTTTATTATTTCTTACTAACTCTCTCGAGAGGGAAACATAATATTTTATTCTCGGGAGCAATTAATTACTTTAGGGTGTATTTAGTCTGATTACATTGAGCGAGTATTATTCATTGCGTGTAAACCGGAGGATATACACGTAATTTCAGCACAGTTTAACTGTCCATACGATTATAATATAATGGGTGCTTTTATCCACATAAGCTTTTATAATCTGTGTGGAAGGTTATTTGCAAAAGCACGATGAAAACTAATCTCATGAACGGCCGGGGTATTTTCTTGCAGTAAGATTAAAAATTGACATAATTAATATTTTAAACGAATTGACTAACCATCACGCCGTTTTCCGCAGGGGTTTACAGAGCGGACGGACCGAAATACAACCCTCTCGTGGCACACACTTCTGGCTTCATTCATATTCATACATCGTCTCGTACTTAAAATTCTGTTATTCTGACTCTTGACATTGTCCGATAAAAAGTTTTTTTGTTTTTCTTAAAAAGAAAGACAAACATTCCCGGGCTAAAAATAATCTGACAATATTTAAAAAACTCCTATTACTATCATAATATGCGAAAAATGTTGCTCGTGCAATGATGTAGGACTTAGCTAGCAGAGGAATTGAACCCAAGACGCCCGGTTGGGAATCCGACGCATTTGTCTACTCAGCTACCGACCTATTTGATTCACTTGATCGTGTCATGTCTTCCTCGGGCATCTCCGACTTTTTCTTCCATTCACTTCGCGTCATATATTATTTTCACACTCCTTTCTTTGTTCATCCGCTCTACATGCCCAAACCATCTAAGCGTACTCATTATGCCTAATCCTATTCATTACGCTTACATCAGTTTTGCACGCTTTCCGGACATCCACATTTTTATCATAGTCATACATAGGTTTACCGCACATACGCCTCAGGGATTTTATTTCTCCAGCATTCAGTCCACTGTCATCCTTCCTCTGCCAGTTTCTTGCCTTACTGTCATACATCAGGGTAGTTATAAGCACTATGTGGTGGACTACTACCTTCGCTTCTTTTGTCATTTTTTTATTTGCGCCAACAGCGTTCAGTACTCCATTTGCGAACGTGCAATCGAACCCGGTTCCTATAGCCAGACCCGTAACTATGAAAACTTAGAAATCATTTTTTTATATAAGATACCAGATTTTCAGATTTCATTGCCGGCAACTCGGGCGTAAATGATTTAATTATTCAACATTTTACATATGCGTTATCCACCTCACTAGACTATGTCTATTCTAGGATGGGTTAATATTAATGTTATGTACTTTACCTAAAAATATCGTACATTCGTAACACTTCTTTTATAATCTAGAACGAGTGGAAACCAGAACGAGAGGGATAAAAATATTTTCAATGTCGGAACACTCCACATTATTTGAACAGTGAAGTGCCGAAATCGGGAATGGAAAACTACAGTCCTTAGTGTCAATATGGGTCGCGAACACTGACGAAATAAAACAATAGAAGTGTAAAACAATAGTATAGATTTGAAAGAAAACTGATGTCACCAATTTACGTAAGGCCTTTCTACTCCTAGACCCCAGACAGTAGCGTTGTGACCGCTTTGAAAGAACTGCTTCGAAGAACTACTTCTTTTGGCAACAGTTCGTACTTCATTCATTGTTCATTGAAAAAATACTTCTATTGAAGTCGGTAGTTCATTATAGCGTTCATTCATTTTAATAACTTCATTTCATTGAACAAATATTTCAATTGAAGGTGGTAGTTCATTTTAGGCTTCATTCATTTCATTAACTTCGTTTCACTGAACCAACACTTTAATTGAAGTTGGTAGTTCATTTTAGCATTCATTCATTCGATTAACTTCATTCCATTGAAGGAAGTACTTTAATTTGAAGCAGTATTGTTGTGAAGGCTTTGACATTTCAAAATGAAGGAACCAGTTCCAGTTCCTTTCGTTTTGAAATGTGTACCAACTAGTACGTGATTTTTGTGGCGAGGAACCGGTTCCAGTGCTTTTCGTTTTCAAAACTCTGGCGACTAGTACTATGTAATCTGGCAAGGAACCGGTTCCAGTTCTTTTTACTTTCTAAACCCTACCGACTAGGACGTGCTTTTTCGGCGAGGAACCGGTTCCAAAAAGAACTGAACAAACAAGCGGATAAATCCAAATCTCTTTTTTCGCGAGTTCGACTTCAATCGAAGTGTTCACTGCGAAGGGTTCATTTTAAAGAACTAGCAATTCATGAAGCATTCCCAAAACATTGAAGTTTTTCCCAACGCTAATTATTATGCAATAAATTAACATGAATATTTTTGAAAGAGTTATGCTATTATAGCCTTCTTGTAACTATATTCAGTGCAGTTGAATATATCCACTTTTTCTGCGAAAGAATAACCCACTGCATGCAATCTAGGTACAAGCGAGTATCTAAATGACCCAGTCCTGCTATTATTGTTACATTTAAAATTAATTTTGGATCGAGTGGTTCTGTTAGGTACATGGAAGGTAATTAAGCTAAGTAAATCAGGGCTGTCTATAATACCATTAACAATTTTGAAAATAAAAGTCAAATCGGAAATAACTGAGAGTGTTAATAATTTTAATTTTTTCATCAAATTATTGTAATTTACGGTTTCAATAGGTGGACCGAGTTTGTAGTTAACGTATCTTTAAAAAATATGTTGCATTTTTTCAATGGAATCAGAGTGGATTTAAATTAAATGAAACATTTGAAAATGTTTCAGCAATTTTTCCACAATTAAGGAAAAAATGACCTTACTTCTTCGCCTGGAAACGCTCATAATACATTTCTATCGGTTAACCTCCTCACCAGTCGAGAATAATGTAGGCCTGAGCTCACACTCAGAGTTTTCCGGATTACGTGGATCGATGACATGTAAAGTAACGTTACGTTCACTGGGATCACGTAGCTAAGCTTTATTAAAATTCTGTATAACACGAGGAATGTGGCTGAGTGATATAACCAAACTTTATTATACGGCAATGGAGTGAGTAGGTGTGATTTTACCCAAAAAACTATCTAAAATTACAAAGCTGTGAAATTATTTCTAAGCTCGCAATAGGTCAAAGCTTTTAATTTTTTTAAAAGAGTGTTATTTTTATTTCCTACACTCATAATACAAACTGTGTGCGATTTAAAAGCTACATAATTAAATTATGTTGAAAACAAAGTAAAAAAAAACTATGAAGTTTGAAAAAATATTTGTAACTAGTCTGAAGGACAGTCTCTATGACATGTGACAAGAATTGATTTATTATGATATCACTTTTATATTACTTTTACGATTGTACAGGGAGATTAAGGCTGCTCTCGTGGTCAATTTTATGTGGCAATGTCACGACATTCGAAAATAATCTAATATAAAATATCGTCTATGGTCAAGTATTGACGGTTATTAACTGGAAACAAAACGTAAACCGATACGAAAGCTAGCATTACAGTAAATAAATCTCTCAAAAAATCACGTATTATGAAATAAAACGTATTTTATGTGAACAGTTACTTCAAAATATATTTTGATTTGAAACACTGATTTTGTCTGAACCGTTAATTAACTATACATAATTTCCTTTGTGAGTATGTACGTATGTAAGATTGTGAACTTTTCAAATATAGAACTGATGTCAATTCAAAATATTGACTATAAAAAATAAACTTTTCAAATTCCTGCCTACATATTAAATAACCTACCTATAATGTGTTTTAGGTGATATTATTCTACATTTTAAATGGGTTAATTAAAGCAACTAATATATTTTCTTGGCAAGTCAAGTTACGTACTGTGATTTTTCACGGGTAACAACTAGTTTATAAATAATATATTATGAGTTTAAATACTGACCTCGTTCGAACCACTATACAGTGGAACCTTTATTTTCGTCCCCAATCCGTTCCCAAGGGTTGAACGAATACAGAATCTAACAAACATAGAAATACATTTTCCCATAAGAAAAACTGAAATTCGTTAATCTGTTCCCAACTCTAAAAATTGGTACACTAATTAACAAAAATAAATAAAAACTCATCTTTAGTATACTCATAAAGATGTTGGTAGAAGCGGAGTGAAAGAAAATCTATTATTGTTTAGGAGAATTAATATTAAATCCCACTCTGATGATGGGGTATGTTTTGCCGGTCATTCAGTAGCACCTGATTTAAGGAAAAACTTGTCCAATGTTGCTTATTCCTGCTTTTAAAACCTTCCTGAAGTAGTCATTCCCAATATCGTTGAATGCATTTGTGTGTTGGTTGACCATGGCAACAATTGGGTGCCACTTTCGACCACATTCTGAGTTTTGGTCCAATTGGACAGCATTTCGTTAATGTCAGTGTTTGGTTAGGAGCCTTTACTCGACCCTTCCTCACTGGAAGAAATTTTCTCCGTTGTTTCGACTTCTTGTTCTTTATGAAGCTCCAGCAGTTCTGCTGTGGCGAGTTTCCTTCCATGTTCCTCGACCAATTCCTCTACACCCTTGCCGGGTGGCGAGAGTGATGAACATGGAAAATACTAACGAATAGGGTAACATTTTTTTGTCACCAAAATGTGACGAATATCCATCTTACGCATGTAGGGGTAGACGAATATAAGGGTTCCACTGTATTATTAATATATTCGTCGTCTGCCGGAATCAACTGTTAATTATAATACCACCCTGAGGAAACTAAGCTAAAAGCACCCGTCGGAAAATAGATTAACTTCTACAATAAAGGTTTACGCGGAGTATGTGTTATAACACATTATAATATAAAGTCAAACCTCAAAGTGATTTATTTTTAATTGTTTTGGCTTTTACCCTTCAGGGGTATTCTCACTCACAAGAGTTGATAGAAATGTAAATAATTAATATTTTAAGGAAGTTATTCGAAGTTCATGAAGTAGTCAAAGTTATTTTTTTAAATTGAAAATGAGTTGTTTTAACTTTATATTGATACATTAATTGATGTCTACTGGGATTACTTATTTCCTATGGATAGAATTATTAATGCTTTGATTTATTTCCTTTTAATTATGAATATCTATTTTTTTTGCAAACTGTGACGAATATTTTTACAAAGCTTCCTCATTAAGAGTAATGTGACATAAAAATAACAACAGTTGTAGTTTTGCATCACAAATAACTTTGTTAATTAAATATTGAAAATTGTAAAATAATTTATCAGCGCAATTTATTTATTTAAAATGTATCTTTCGTTTAAATTGTTGAATACACTGTAAAGAGTTTTCACGTTCAGATGAACAAGCTTTTAATAATGCAATTTAAACTATTTTACATAATTGAGTATAAATATAATAGAAAAAATATATTAGAAGGACGATAAATTTCGAAATAGTGAAAGATTAAGTTAATAACATTTAATTATAATCGCAATCAAAACATTGCATGTTTTTACACTGTCATTTTGGCATAATGCCATATTTTTTTTCGGTAGATTCTACTTAAAAATAATTTAAATACTTAAAGGAAAATGCCTACCTATGTAATATTATTTTTTTAAAACACGTGCTTTTCAAGAGCAAATCCTTACAAAATTTGAATTGTCGGAAATATATTTTTTGTTACATTGACATTTTATACGAGAATGTGTTTTTTAACGGCAAGAGTTTTACAATCAAGAACTTACAATAAATTGAATTCTTGAACGATGTTTTAATGAAAACGAACCTGCTTGTTGTTTTCAAGGGAAACTTCAAAGGGTGGGGGGTCTGAATAAAAAACTATTTATTGAGTTGAAAATAGTTACGTTGGCATATAAAACACTATATTCCTAGAGAGATTTATCAGCGAGTTTTCAACGGATCATTTGTGGATACATATTATCTACTTTTACTAAAAGGGGGATCAAAAATACAAATTAATAATTTCATTATTATTCGTAGAAACCCGTTAAAATATCAAACCACAGACTGATTGCTTTCTACGAAACAGACCATAATCCCTTGTGGTTGTTATAAAGTTAAAGTGTTTTCAATAACGGTTACTAAATGTTTAAGCTAATATTTTGAATGCTCACCCATAGTATATTAGTAAAGGTTCGTATTTTTAGCGATAGTTTAGATTGTTTGAAATAATTTTAAATACACATCCTCCCATAAATATTGAGTAAAAACATTAATAAGTGCATTATCTACTTTATCCGAATCCTTAAAAAAATCGTACTCAGGCACAAAAAGGTTTGCGTATTTTACGATCTTACTACGGAGTACGAAAAAACGTTTAGAGTGGTACATGTGGCAGCTGTAACGTTTATTTAATCTGGGTTAGTGTTTTCTCTTATAAAATTTGAAAACCCACAAAAAAAAGTTATTTGACCTAAGAGACATTGATCTTAAATATAAAGCAGAAATCGAAGACTTTCTTTAAATTAATGAAAAATTCTATTCATTTATTTGATTTGTTCAGAGTACTTAAGTAAATACTAGACGATTTTTTCGCAATAGATTCTTAAGTACTATTAACCATAAATTCAACTTTTGGTTTTAATTTTTTATGAATATAATTAATAATGAAAATTAAATGATAACTTTGTATGGGACCACAGATTTTATTAAATTTTTTATGACCGAATAGTTTCGCTTAGCCTAATAATCATCAGGGTACATTATCAAACCAAACAAAAATACAAAGTGTGCAGTTATATACATACAAAGGGAAAACACAATGTATAAAATAAAATTAAAGAACAGTGCGAAAACAATAGAATAACATTTAAAATTATAACAAAAGGAACAGAGAAAGAGACAGATAATATGAAATGAAAGAGGAAAAACGTCAACTGAGAAGACGATTGAAGAATAATGAGAAATTTTATGAGTTTACAGAAAATATACCTAATATTGGACTACTGGACAAATTTAAGTGAATATTAAGAAAATGACTATTTATTTGTAAGGCTTTCTTTATTTCTAGTGCTTCTAAATTATTCAATCTATTGCCATGACCATTTTTGTGAAGAATGTGAGCACCGGTGCTTTTATTGTAGGTATGATCTTTTAAAAAAAGATTATTGGCGAATTCGAATACACCGTGGTTATTTAAACATCTAAGATGTTCTTTGATACTAACATTGACATTGCGGGTTGTTTCGCCAATATAAAATGAAGAACAGTCACTAAAATCCAATTTATAAATTCCCGTGTGAGTTAGATTATCAACTTTTAATTTTTTTTGATGAGTATTTTTATAGTTATTTTTTAAATATGTTAGATAATGTCCTATAATACAAAATGATTTATTTATTAAAGCCCTGATGGCCTTTAACATAGTAAATTGACATAAGTAAGTGCATGAGTATAGAAAATAATAAAGTTTAAAAAAGACATACTCGTACATGTAATAATACAGTAAAAAGTAAAACGTTTTGAAAAATGAATATCAAACAAAAATTAAATAATAGTTCCCATACATTAGTGATAATATAATAATGATAATGTAATACATTAAAACTTCCTTTGGATTAAATGGGAACTTTGTTTGTTTCCTATAGAAAGAATGTGACGTAGCGACTCCCACCTAACGATTTCCACTCTGTATCAGTCAATAAATAAACGCTTATTGTTCCTAGAGAATTGGCTACATCTAACGCCGACTCATCACTCTTACATACCTTCTTACGTGTTTACTACCAGAGTACCCAAATCACAATTTTAAAGCGAGTTGAATAATTTTAAACAAGACGTAACTTGGCAGATTGGTAGGTACTTTTTGAAACTTGGGTAAAACTTAGCACTGCGGACAGCGCGGTTGCTCGCAGCCTTAAATGATTTCCTGAGGGACAAATGGTCCTCGCCTTTCGCCGGGGGGCTATTAACATTGATAAGTTGTGGTGAAAGCAGGCGAAATGTGCAAACTCGCCCGAATTTCCCCCACAACTTTAGTATTAGTTATGTATTGAGTGCCAGTTCGAGAGCTTTTAAAGCTTTAAACATAATCGATCGGTTAATTTACTAGCAATTGCTTATACCCAAAAAAATATCTGTTTTTATTTTTATTTTGGTGCTATGACAAATATTTACGATTGTTGATTGGAATAAGTGGGGAGGGGAGGGAGATAAGAATACTTAAGAATAATATATTGAATAAACTTCCCCCAAAACTCGCCAACATACAAAACCTAGCAGAGTTCAAACGGGTCTTAAAAACAAATTGTTTAAAAATCCTACACACAAAACGTAACTTATTAAAACTTAATTTCATTAAAAAAGTCCATTTGCTTTGTTTCGGTTTAACCTTACTTGTATCCTTACAACTCAATGTCCTTACTGTCTACTGAAAATCATAAACTAATTGTCATAAAATATTTATTGTTCTTTTGTTACTTTAATGTTTTTAAGTACCAACATGTTAACTGTCCTCAGTATAATTTCCTTTTCTTTGCTTTAACAAATATGAATTCATTCGTTTCATCTGGATTTTTAGACCCTTTGCATCTAGTAAATTGTTTTTTTTTAATTTATTGATTTACACCTGCGCCGTTATACCCATATCTGAAATTTTTTCTCTCGTTATTTATGGCAACGATCATGATTTTAGATACTTTAAATTTGTATCCATATTATATATTATTTTCTCTTTATTAGTTAGTCTTATTAGCTTAATTAATTTAGCATGAAGCGCACTTGAGGTGAAAAAAATAATCACAAAACTGCGCTATATAAGTTTACTGTTATTATTATTACTAAACTTTGATTTATTTATCTTATATTTATATGTAAGGTGTAAACCACATTAAAACATTGCACGTTGTTTAGCAGAACTTATTCATTATTTAAACAAATTCATATGAATATATTTTTGCAGCGGGAATCGAACCCGCTAATTTCCAACTTATAGTCATGGTTGTAGTTTTTTGTGAATGCCGTATTAGAGTTCCAACTGCCCTATGCCAGTAGGTTTATGATTTGCCAATTTTGGGATTTGTTATGAGGCTGACGGAAGTTAAGAGAGGAAAGATATGGGAAAGTGGAAGGCTGAGAGGTACCTGGCTATTCAGATCTGGCCATTGAGGAATAATGGAATTTAAACTAATGGAGGTATGTCTATATTTAAGCATTTAGATATTGTCATTTTTACTCAGTTAAAACATAGATAATTATTTTAAACTTCATACGTTAGGTACACATTAAAGTTGGGAACTTTTTTTCAGGAAGTACCCGTGAGTACTTTATTCTCAATGCATGAATATTTTTAACGATATCTGTGAAAATTGAAAAATCCGTTTATTTCAGTTTAAAATTGAAAGACTTGCATTATTCATCTGTAAACCGAAACCTTATTATTTTTTTATGACCTAGTTCCTGAAAGGATTTTCCAGTTAGGAAGGCATTTCTCAATATCGAAAATCTACCTTACAAATTACGTTCTACGGTATTACTTAATAGATTTCAGTTAAACGTTGGAAACGTATCGATTAAAGTTTCAGCGAGAAGTTTCGGATTGGTTCTATAAACCGATCATACAGACCTTCGTCGAAGTATTTAATTCTTTTGGGTTCGGACATTTCGATTTCATTGTAAATAATAATATAAAGTATATCGTCAAATGATTTTTCGCTGTGAAGGAAAATACGAAAAAAATAATTAGCAGCTGTCTTAAGGAATATCAATCCCGGTGTGCGCAAAAGCATTTAATTTAAATAAATTATGCTATTTCACATTTTATTAATAAAAAATAATATATATTTGTGGCACGTTGTAGAATGTTAGACACTCTCAGTATAATCCTGGTGAAAGAAAACCATTCAAAATCGAAACGCTCCTTGAAATGGGTTTAACCGTGTTTGGTGACCCGATTTGAATAGCCAGTTATTAACCAACCTTCCTCTTCTGTGCGTAAAATAAACCGGTATTACTATTACTACTATTTTATTTGCCTTTGTTATGTTTTGATTTTGCGTCCTCGGAGCTATGTAAATTCAGTTACCTATAGAAGATCCATCACACGTATAAAAAATATCACAGCATCCAGGCAGAGATCTTTCATATTTGAAATGAGAAAATCCGGGATCAAAATTTACATTATTCCACTCTTCATTGCTGTGTTCTTTGTGGAAGCCTTTTCAATTTGCCGCGGATGTTGCGGAGTATAGGTACAATGAATACAAATGTTTATGGGAGCCGACTGGATTTGGGGGGTGGCCCGTAAGGATTCCTAATATCCAGCCTTATTGTACAATTTACACCTCTACTCCTTCTTTATCTGGACCGAATTCTCAATCTAGAGTATAATATAAGGGATGGAAAAACTCATTCGAGATAACAAGGGATACAAAATGTTCTTATTTACTGCACACACAGTCGTAAAAAGACAAAGGGTGGATTGTTATTTTCAGGCTTGACTGGACAACTATACGTTTGCTATTCTCGTTAGGAATACCGCTAGTTTACGTACGTGGGCCAATCAGTAATTAAAACACTGCAAAATCAATTATAAGAACTGTGCGTTAATCTACATAATTAGATAGACATTCATAAAACTACTGGGTGAAGGCCTTCCCAGGCTTCCTTAACCTTCTTTGTGATTTTAGGATTGTACTTTGATAACGTAGCACACATTCCATGACGATAATATGTGCGTGAAAATCATATTACCTACCTACCAAGGCCTGATATTTTGAATGGTCATTAAATAGTCTAACTAACCAACAGTTACGTAAGTAAATATTATACCTTTAATAAAAGCACCAGTGCTCATATTCTTCACAAAAATGATCATGGCATCAGATTAAATAATTTAGAATAACTAGAAATAAAGAAAGTCATTCAAATTAATAGTAATATTCTTAATAATCAGGTAAATTTGTCCAGTAGTCCAATAGTAGGTATATTTTCAGTAAACTTAAAAAAATTATCATCATCCTTATATCACTTTCTCGGTTGACGTTTTGTCTCTTTCAATTCATATTATCTGTCCCTTTGATGTTCCTTTGTTATAATTCAAATGTTATTCTATTTTTTTCTCATTGTTCTTTTATTTATTTATTTGTGTTTTCCCTCTGTATGTATATATAAACATACACTTTGTATTTTTTGTTAAGTTTAATTTTGTACCCTGATGATGCTTAGGCTAAGCAAAACCAGTCGGTCATAAAAAATAAAATAAAATCAATAAAGTTATTTGGTTCATTTCTTTCAATAACGCAAGTTCCCGTACACAGGAGTTAGGACACCACAACTCTGTCCTGGCATTCACCCCTTGCTCCGTTCACATCGCCTTAATCATCTCATAATATGCATAGTACGAAAATCAGTTATTTCGACTCTTGACGTAATTAACCCTAACTATTAAACTGGCTTGATCATCCAACGTGTTTCTTGGATGACCCCGAATTGTTTTTAACACGGGGCAGATGTTAAGTTACTAAACACCGCATTCAAACCATATGGGTTCAAACCATTTTAGCGTATTTTTTACGCTTACTTTGGCCTTGTTTTATTTACTCATCCGTAAATTGGGCCGTACATGGTCTTACTACCCAAACGCCCCAGGGATTTCATGTCTACTGCATTCAGTCTACGTTAATCCTTCCTCTGCCAGTTGTTTTCCTCGGATTATGTATCAGAACTTGATTGTGGTTTACTGGGCTTAATTTGCACAGAGTTATATCAGTGAGTGATGGATTAAGTTCTCAATTGATTGCCTTTTATTTATCAAAAAAACTATATCCAGATACATTTTTATATTTTACTATTTTCTTCAGGAGTAGCACCAAATAACAATAACTTAGAACAAAGGTCTTGAGGCACTTCAAAATATTGCAAATATTCAATAATTAAACGACAAAATTAAAAAAAGAAGCAAACATTCTTGGTTACTTCCTTACTAATTTTCCCCACACCCCATCCGAGTAAGTATTAAAGTAGACGGCTGTGTAATATTTTTTAGTTTTTTTTCTTGAACCAAATTTATATTGTATAATGCATAATTTTGTTAAATAATATAAATATATGTTTTCATTTAATTTTTGACTTAAAAAATAACAATATATTTTTCTAATAATTAAAACATTTAGTAGTTCAAAATCTCAAGGGGAAATAATGAATCGCAAATAATATTTTTGACTGGTAGATATGAGATAAATATAAGAAAATATTAACTTTTTTATGTTATCAAATAAATGCAATTTCTTGTTCCTGTTTTAATGCTGTATGAAAATGATTATGGAATATTTATTCGATACATTCAATTAAGTTCTAAACATTTCTGCCTGAAAGCAAAATGTATAAATGAATATTATCAATCAATTTTCCACTAAGCTCTTTGACCATTATTCTCATTGGTTTAACAAAATGTATATAATTACTTGCTACAAATTAAAATTAAAATTTGAATTAATGAGCATTAAAATTACAAGAGAGAAAAATGATTCCCCTGAAATTAGAGACCAACACTAAATGTTTGAAAACTAATTTAACATAAATAGAGCTTAAGATATCCTTGCCCCAAACGTGGAAGCAGTCGAGTAATGGTTTCGAAACGGCTAAAGAGTCAAATATATCTTAGCTGACGCTGTTTTTGATAGTATAATATTTAATAATGATGATATTGAAGCCATGATAAATTAGATTAAAATATCAATTATGCAATAACCAGCGAGATGTTTTGAATGTAAAATTTTTATGTTTAGAGGGTATTGTCACAGGCTCATAAACCTACTTAAAGTGCTGATGAGATTTGAGATTTTGTCAAAAAAAACAAAAAAATGGTTATCATAATGAAACAAAGACAAAAGTAAAAACAGGCAAAAAGAGGTTTAAAAAAGAAAAAAAACAGGTTTTAATAAGTACATAGTATAGTTAGAACTTAATAACTAGTTTGTGCTTAAACTTGTTATAAGTCATATGAAAAATATCCATATTTCCTGCGAGGCAGTTGATTAACCTAGTAAGTCTTACCAGGAGTATCACCATTGGTAAGTTAGTTCTGCGCCTGGGAAGAAACAGAAGCCTGTGTTGGCGGCCTCGCGTGAAATTATCAGGGACATAGAATCCAATTTCGGCCAGAATGTCAGATATTAATAATACACCGCTTAAGAGTTTATCACAACGCATGTACTCATTTGCCCTGTTCATAATGTGGGTAAAAAAGATATCACCGTCTTTTTATCTGCCGTAGCAAAAATGTGTAAGTATGTATTATTTCCTCTTTTTTATGGTTGTATTTGATTAGTAAATGACAATGTGAACAGTGGAATTAATTGTAGAGGATATCGAGGTAGCAACTAAAAAGAGCTATCCTAAAGATTATCGAAAAATCTCATTATATTTAGTTGGTTTTATTTCAGACCAATTCATTGAAAGCCTTCAACCTACTCGCATCGATGCATTCGAATCTCAGCTCCGCTACTAGTTACATAAAATGTTCCGTCCAGGGACGATTCACAACTGTAGGGACATGGAAAAGGGATATGACCCAAATGAATGAGAGTAGATTGAACATCCGTTCTCACAGTGGAAGATTGAAATCCAATCGTGAAATAAATCTTTAGTGAGTTTGTGAATCTGAAAAAGAGATTTGTTTATTGACTGATTTATTGTTTTCGTGTTTATTTCGTAAAACTTGTATGTTAATTAAAATATAAGTTAACGAGGTTTACTTTACAAAATATTTTTATCTAATTAAACAATTAAAACATAACTAGAAAATTCGACCGGTTAGTAGCTGAGTGGACAAATGCGTCGGATTCCCACCCGGGCGTCGTGGGTTCTATTCATCCGCTAGCTAAGTCCTCCATCATTGCACTAATAACATTTTTCGCTTATTATGATGGTAGTAGGAGTTTTTCAAATATTGCTAGGTTATTCGTAAGTCGTAACCCGATAATGTTGGTCTTTCTTTGCAATTTAACGTTATGTCTTATTTTCAAAAGTTTATAAGCTCCATAGCGCATGATTAAAATGAAGTTGCGAGAAAAAAATGCGTTGGTTTAAGATTTCCAACAGAAAAAGTCGTACGTTTTCATGTTGACTAAGTTCAACGCAATAGACTTTTTGGTGGTTCAAATAAGATTTAATTATTAAGAACAAAAAATATTTACTAAAGTTGTGATACGAATAAGGTATTGTTAAACTGAATTAAAAGATTTAAGAAAAGTGATTGACTGCGATTAGGAGTAATTTTCAAAACCTTTTAATAATAATGAATAGAGTGTTTGAAGCTTCAAGTTTAGTTTTCAGACTTAGGATAATAATCAGTAGGTGATTATAAACTAGGTTGGTTTTTAAATTCAACCCAGTTATATCAAAATTAGTTTTGTCAGTGGGAGGATTTTGGGGGAGGGCAACGGATAGCTTATGAAATACAACATATTAGCATTTAAATGTATTCAGATTGCTGGCACATAAATCTCCTCTATCTTAACTGGCTCCTGCTGGCCGCCCAGGGAGAGAATGTAACAGTGGGATATTAGGAAATCTATTTGCAAAACTTCCCATTTGCAGGCCCTGCGAGGCGGCGATGTGATTTGCAGCCGGAGTGAATTGAAATTTCACGATGGGGTTGAATTGAAATTTGACGATGGGGGTGGGACTGGTCGGAGTCTCCCCGGCCCAGCTTTTTACGACCCAATGTGGGAGATTAATGTAACAGATTTGTAGGAGGTTTATAGTGGAAAACACCGTGGGAATAATGCATATTTTTACCAAGATAATATTATAAGTTTTCAAAGACATTTTTTAAAATGTGAATTCCGCGTAAAAGTCCAAGTGGGACTATAGCATCCCCAATTGGGGTATGTTTCGGGGCTGAAGGGAGTGAGAGGGGATGGAAATGGGGAAGAAGAAGGGTAAAAAGTAGCTGGCTATTCAAATATGGTTAACAAAAACGGATAAAGCTATTTCAAGCAACGTTTCAATTCTAAATGGTGGCCTTTTTTTGTTTCTTTCTTTTCGAGAAAGATAAAACAACCCCGAGTTACGATACCCTGACAATGTTTAAAAAACTCCTACTACCATCATTATAATCGCTAATGTGCAATGCTGGAGGACTTAGCTAGCAGAGGAATTGAACCCGCGACGCTTGGGTGGGAACTCGACACATTTATCCACTTAACTACAAACAGGTCATCTGCTGGTTCATCAGGGCGATACGGAGTGGAACGTGCTGCAAATATACCATATATTATTTAATATTTATTTTAATCACAGAATAGTACTCAAGAGCCGATGTATGAATGTGAATGAAGCAAGGAGTGTGTGGTAAGACAGAAATATGTGGTGGTCCATCCTCTCTACCTACCTCTGGGGGGAAACGGTGCGATGGTTAGTTAGTTAGCGTGTCAGGTTCGAACCCGGGACTTTCTGAATCAATAGTCGAGGATCTTGACCGTTCTTCTATAAAGTTCGTCAAAAGATTATAAGAAAAGAAATTAAGGTATATTTTGTGGATTCAATGGTGAAAATTTGTAACTAAGTTTTTTGTTGTTGTTAACTGTATAAAATAGCAGCAGTAGATTTTGTTTGTTTACAGCGAGTTTTCATATTATATTTCTATACATCTAAATATCAAACACATGTCATTCTTCAAATTTGTTTTTTTCTTTAAGTGTAAACGTACGAGTTAATATCTTGTTTGGAGGTTTTAGGTTAGGCAAAACCATTTAATTTACAATCGTATCGAATATCTCTTGACGCAATGTTAACATAAAACAATTATTATTACAGTATTCAAAAGATCGTTAAAAACACAAAGATATCTAATTTTCGCCAAGGTTAAAGTTTTCAACAAAGTTAAACCCGTTTTAATTAAGTTTGCGCCATAATTCAGTGCTTTTAAATTTTAACGATTTTCTGAGCTCTACGTCACTCCGTAGAGCGTAATAAAAGCTAATATTTGACTAACTATTCTCAGTGTTTTCAGGCGTCAATTAACTCTTTTATTCCCGTGAATGCACCGTTATAATAAAAGCGTTAACATTTGGTACTTGCACGCGGTTTGAAGGTCATAACTTTAATAACCGGGCTTTCAAATTAATTAAGAAAGGTTTGAATATTTACCTTCACAGGCCACCAGAGGTCAGAAGGAAATGTTAAAATTTGAGGCCATTGTTGATATACAGCATGGATATAAGTTATGTGCATTGCATGGTAGGTAGTTTTTTACTGCTATTTGACTGATCACGAGTACACCCAAGTTATGAAACAATCACCGCCGCATACGAAAAGTCATATTTTCGTGGAAGGATTTCTTGAATGAGAGTAATAACTTACGCAACCCTAGCTTTCGGAAGAAGAGAAAAATATAATTTTGGGGATAATAGCGATTCAGGGGAAGAATTTGTGTCCATGATTGGATTATAAATCGTTGAAAGATATGCCCAGTCATCCATCAAGGTTTCGATGAGTCCTAAAATAGAGTGAAGTGCGAGGGTAGAACGGTAGAAGGCGAAAGAGGGTTACTTATTTTCTCCCTGCCGAAATATGGACAAACATTAGCTCGCTTTCCGTTTGAAAGCACTTAATTTTCCTTGTAAATAACGCCTTTCGTTTTTGCGACTTGGAGCCCGGCCGTGGATTACAATCGAGTCCTGTATATGGTCCGAGGTAGTTCTGGGTAGGTTCTAGGTATCCAGGGCGCTATAAAAACCAACAATAAAATGCGGTAAAGCTTTTGGGGTTGAGGAAAAAGATCGAGGGTTTATGTTTATGACGACACTGGAATACAATGAATGTTTTATCCTGCTTTGGCGGAGAAAGATATGCGGAAAATTCGCGTGGCTTTTGGCCTGTCAACTAAATATGTTTACAGTCAAACTGATAACAAGCGCGTGGAAAAAATATTAATTAACTGGTAATCTTTTGATATTAAAACAACGTAATTTTCAAATTTAACCGAACATTGTGTATTTACAAAAAGGGAGGATTGATGTTTGGATGATTTTTGGGGTTTAATTAAATTGGTTTTAAATGCTAACGGCACAAAATTATTGTTGTTACGAACGGCGAAAAACGTCGACGAAAAAAAAAAACATTAATTAAAATCATGTCGAGCATCAAAAAAACTACTTTTTGTCACAAAGCCTATGTCTAAATGTGAGACCAAATCTTTCTACCATACCGAAAAAGCAAACATGAAAAACTGTTTTTTTAGTAACTATATTATTTAATAATTAATAGACATCCATGCGATAAATCTTCTAAACAAACCGATGACCATTTGAAAGCAATACCAATCTGGTCAAATATATTATAAACTATATTAAGTCACGAGAAATCTCCCTATCACGACTCATCACACTTTACACCCATTACAGATAAGTATGTAAGTATAAATAAATCAAAATATTTTAACATAATCACTGCTCTCACCCGTAAATTATTATTATTCAAGTTCAATTTTGACTTTTTTACAGGTTAACTCCACATATGAGGCTTAGACGCATTCTTCGGGATATGTCATCTTTGGATGCTGTGAGAAAGAGGAAGTAGGGTAAGACATTTCACAACCGAACAGTGAAGCGTACGACTGTCCATTTCCACATTGAAAACAGTAACTGCCTTTTAACGATGTGCTCATTGAAAAATATATTTTTCACTACCAAAGAAACTAATGTTAATACTATGATAAAATGTGCTTAGCATTGAACCCCTGCTACTCTTCAAAGAAAATTTTGCAAATAATTTGGCTTACACATGTACTAAAAATCCAACACGACCAACTTCCACATAAAATACTGAGTGGAATTCCAGAGGTAAGGCGTCCGGTGGGCCACGGGCCGCCTCACGCAAAGATGGGGAAATCAACTCCAGAGGTTGTGCAATAGACGGAGGCCCCTGACGTATGGACGCCTGGAGGCGCTTTATCGAAGTGATAGGTCTCCGATCCGAAAAAAACAAGGGCAAGAAGATGAGACTAGGCTTAAGATATTTAAAAAAAAAACTTAACCAATCCGATTTGAACTCAAGGCGTGAAAAGCGAAATTATAATATTTTTAAATAAATTCAGTTCCTATTCTCCAAGGCCTCGTAACTTAAGGTGTTGTTAAATTATCGTCCAATGTACATAAGAGGCGCGAATGAATCCAATTAGGGCTTTACCAGCTCACCATCTCAAGTGGAATTGTAAACTGTCGGAGCTTTCCATTTCCGTTCCAGCGAGGGGCTGTCTCGACACATTTCCACAAGCCAGGGGATGTTTTGTTAATTATTTCTGGCTGTGAGGCTCTCATAGAGTTGTCACCAACCTTCTGCGTCTTACACATCTATACTTGAAAATGCCGCACTTATTATAAGTGAAAACCAAACTACACTATTTCACATGTATAACGAGATTTCTCTTCGTGCGAGGGTCACCGTTTAGACACGTGACTAACTATCTATCTACTAACTATCATCAAGTTTTTTTGAAGGGGTTCTAATTGGACTGAAAGTAGTCATTACTTATCAAGTCGTATTGATGAACACATCAAACACACTTTCATTAAAATAATATATTTTCGACGGTGGAATAGTCTTGGAATACCCTATATATAGCGGGGACGTGAAATACTTTTATCAATTTTCACAAAGCAAAAAAATATAATTGGTATTTTTGTAACTTGACAGAAATTGAACAGCAGCCTACGGCATGAAAATATAAGCATTTTCGTATTAAATCAGGCGTGGTTTAACCAATCTCAAACATAATTATTATTGAGATATTCTGTTTTTTTTATGATCTCTTAAAACTTAACATTATAGTATATTTTAGACTTTGACACATTTAATTTATTTTGATATCTTTCGTACAATCTTAGTTAAAAATTTAAATAATAAGTTATTTACAAATTACTTGCAACATAAAGATAAGCTTTTTATCACTATTTTAAAATAAAACATGTTATTATTAAAAATGCCACATATGTATTATTATTTTTTTATTTTTTATTATATGACCATGACCGGATTATATATTTTAAAGTATTGTGTTACCATAATGCCTAGTGAAATATTGCAGAATTCAATAGAATGCAGCCGTTAAATAAATTAAAAACAAATTGCTTTGTGAAATTGCCCGACCACGTTCCGGCTCCAAAATTTTATTACAATATTTCATTATATCCATAGAAAATCATCGACTAACAAATCTCCGATAATTAAAAAAAAGTCTTGTTCCATAAATAAATATTTAAAACATACAGATTTTTTTACCCAGCTGTGATTTATAATGCAAAAAATAGCAGGGAAATTTCTATTGATCCATTTAAATAGAGGAGAAAAATATTTTTTGGCTGACGTAAATATTGGCAGACAGATTGTCTCAACAGCCTTAGGGATTCTATCTTAATTTGATAACGTCTTTGTGAAATGGGAAGCATTTTTTGAATAAATTCAACCCGCATTTTATCAAGAAATCACAAAATAAAGTGTGTAAAAAGAAAAGCCGATACGAAAGTTATGTTAATATCAGTACGTATGAAACATGGTTTTATGTTAGGGTGATGCAATTCGGGAGTGATAAAATACTCAATGTGCCGGTCGCAAAAATGTTGAATTTACTTCGAGGCGCGCCTTGAACCAAAAAACCGTTCATAAAAAGAAAAACAGACAGTAAAAACAGCTTCTATAATTTTTTTCCAGCCACACTTACACGTCGACAACGAATATTCACGGCTCCAAGGTCATACTCTGTATTTGGTTACAGTTGCTTGAAAGTCAAATACGGAAGGGATTTCTGCATCACTTTGTGACTGGGGACAAAAATAGGTTTATTACAAAAACCCCACGTGCAGAAAATCATGGAGATTTGCCGGCCATGCTTCCATGTCGACGACCAAACCGAATATTCACGGCTAAGGTCATGCTCTGTATTTGGTGGAAACAACTTGGCGTAGTATATTATGAGCTGGTAAAACCGACTGAAACATTCTCAAACGATCGTGATCGAACGCAATTAATGCTTTTGAGCCGAACATTGAAAGACAAACGGCCGCAATACAACGAGAGTTACGATAAAGTGATTTTGCAGCATGACAATGCTCGGCCCCATGTTGCGAAAGTGGTGTCAAGACATACTTGGAAACGTTGAAATGGGAAGTCCTACCCCACCCACTGTATTCTCTAGACGTTGTTTCCTCTAAATATCACTGGTTTCGATAAATGGCACACGACCTGGCTGACCAGCACTTCCGGTCTTACGAAGAAGTAAAAAATTGGATCGACTCGTGGATCGCTTCAAAAGATGACCAGTTTGTTCATTGCGGGATTTATTCGCTGGCCGAAATATGGGAGAAAATAATGGTCAGAGATAGACAATACTTTGAATCATAAATGTATAACCAGTTTTTTACAACAAAGGATTATATTTCGGAAAAAATAGCGTAAGCGAGGTAGTACCTAATATTTTTAAAAAAATTGTGAAGAACGTAAGCCAAGATGGATGTATTGACAATTCACGACAGTTTCAGATAATAACAGATCCACAATTGATAGAAAGCTTAGTTTTACAGGTGAAACAGTCAGAATTAATTCAAATGGGTAGAATTAATATTCACTATGGACATTATTATGGCTTTAGCTCTAAAAACTTGTTGTTTGAGCCAACAACGTAAGCATACTTTATTGTTTTGATCGAACCGCGAATATTCCCATAAAAATGCTAAGCGGGATGATTTGCTATTCCGGACTTAGATAGGTAACTTAAAATGTTCAGTCTTTATCGGTTTTCAAAGTGCTTAAGTTGGCTGAGCCAAACGAGACTTCCTCGCTTAGTTTTATCATCCGAGCACTCGTTACAATGCCAATTTTTACCTGGTCTTCTCGTATTTATCGGCTTGCATATCGCCAGAAGTACAAGTGTGACGTAATTCAGTGAATCCCTTCCGAAAAGAATATATTTTTTACGGCTGCTCACAACTAGATAAAAAACTGAAACGAACCTAGAATTGGCGTTTAGCGGAGACCGTTCAAATACTTTAAAAAATGGCGCTATTCGATCATTTTCGACCTCAAATGTAACGAAAGTTTGAAGTTTTTGAGTCCCAACTGCTTTCAACTGCCCGGAGCCAGTGAGCCTATGACATTCCAAAATGGAGTATGTTTTGAAGATGAGGGGAGAAGGGAGGGGAAGGAGATAATGCTGGTATTTCACCAGGGCGATACTCAGTGTATCTACCACTCTGTATTATATAAGTCAATAAAGGCTCAGCATTTAATATGGCGCTAAACGTCTTTTTGTGGCATTCTAATACAAGCAATACTGCAGATTATTTGTCTGTAAATTCTGCATGGGCAGTTAGGAAAGTGTTTAAGGTTGCTAGTGAATAAAAGCCGTAGTCTTTTAAATTCTATACAAACATACTAAAATGTCAGTAAAAGGTGCAGTTTGAAAATCGGCGCAGCCCATTTCGATCTTTTTACCTAAAATTCCAGTATGCATTTCATGAATAATTTAGAAGATTACTGTTTAAAAATTGTATTCACTGAAAACCTTACATATTTTTCTAACTAACCGTATAGAATTAGCAGATACATCATTTATAGTATTATTCGTATTAGAAAGCTAAAAAGCGTGTATTTTTGGGTGCTGATCCGGTATAAATCTCACAGGTCCAAAAACAAATTATGAAAATCGTTTTCACAAATTAAAATAATTGAATACGGTATCCGTCCTTCTGCGTCAAAGCTAAGTTGTTAAAACGTTTCAAATTCACTGATTTAGTATTTTTCCCAACTCTTAAATAATAATGTTATCATCAATTCCCGTTTGGTAGTAGCGGGTGAGTTTAGCGGATCGTTATTTATTCTCTGGCCTTTGTTTTGCTATATAAAAGGAAAAAACCTCCGAAAAAATCCGAGAGCAAAAAATACAAAGAAGCCTTTTTAGCTTTCAAGGTCGAAAGTAAATTAAAACACATTGTTATTTAAGGCTATTTCTTTAAGGGGCATCAATAGACTTTTACCACAACTCTTTCTATGACTTACCAATTAATTTCTTCTCACAATTTAAGCCTTTTGTGGTTTAGAAACATTATTGTTATAAACTTTTATTTTATCTTTTAATACGAATACCACACAAGAACGCAACTGCTCCTAACTGTCTAGAACCAGTAAGACTATGTCATCCCCAATTAGAGCATGTTGTGAAGCTGAAGGTAATAGGTGCAGGAGATTAAAAAAATACATTAACTCCAGACAGGAGGCCTCGAGGGAAATAATTTCTAATGTCGAGTGAACCTAAGTCTTGAAGAGGCTTATGTTGAAGGAAAGAGGAAACACAGAGGCCGGCAAATCGTTCCATAGCTGAGCTGTTGAACATAAGAACTGGTCGTAAAAGCGACTCGTTCTCATGTATTGAATGTCAACCGTGTACAAATGTTAAGCGCGTTGGTGAGTTTTCCCGAATGTTCACCGGTGCCGAAGGAATCAATGACACAAGTTTCTCGGAGCATCTTCCACTGTAATACCTGTGGAACAAGAACAGCATTCCCATCTGACGTCTGTGCTCCAAAGATTTCAATCCGTTTGTTAAGATAGGAGAATCTATTAAACGGACCGTCCGTTTTTGCACAGAGACGAGGGTTTTTTTCAGTTATTTAGGGGCTCCAGACCAGAGATGGTTCTAAATTCAACAGTGGGGCGCACTTGCGATTTGTACAAGGTCAGCAACTGTGTACTATTGAAGTATATGCGGGCTCTGTATAGTACGCCCAACTTCTCAGAGGCTAGCCTTACTCTGGCTTTGATGGAGCCTTTGTGCCTTAACTGGTCACTTAAGGTTACACCAAGCATTTTAATTAAACTGTACTGTCATCCGCGTAGAAATGTATTGGTGCACACAGCAAAAGGTCGTTGATGTGCAACAAAAACAAAGTTGGAGACAGAACCGATCCCTGTGGGACGCCAGCATTAATTGAATGAGAGGAAGAGGTGATAATCGACTTCTCCCTCAAAAAAATGGCAATTCACGTACACAAGGATGCGGAAAGTCCGACGAGTTCTCGGTGCCAAGCCCGGTCAAAGGCTTTAGAGATATCCAGTGTAACCTTTTGGACGGAGAAGATGATATTGGAAAGTACATGGCTATTCAGATCTGGTCACCGAACACGGCTAAAGCCATTTCAAGCAATGTTTCAATTCTGGTCTTTCACCACAGCGATATTGAGAGTATTTTCCACTCTGGTATAAACGTATTTCGTCGTGAAAGTCTTGAAAAAGTCTACCGTGAAAGTAAAAATCAGGTTTGATATTTATATAAATATACCTTACAACTGAAGTGGGGTAAAAAAATAGGTGCTATTTTTCATTTGATTTAAAATACATCACCAAAACAAGGATTTGTTTTCAATGTAAAAAATCTTACGATGTTTCTAATTATCGAGATAATGTGCTTTTATATTATCAAACACCAATAATCCACAAAGCTTTCAATATTGTTAACACAATCCATCACAATTTACCGCAAGTTAAATTTTGCAAAAACAATGCAACACATTTCGTTGCCAAAACCGAAAAAAACTGTGAAACATACAAACACATGTCTCGCAGTTAGTTACAAATCGCACAGACAACTGTTTTTTCTTAATTTCAGACAAATTCACCAGCCTTAAAATACGGATGCAATGAACCGCACTTTTAGATGTATTAATAACTAAACGTCTACTTTGATGTTTTCGTTTTTAAACTTTGTTTAGAAAGTGGGTTATAATTGCCTGAATGAGAGGATATTATGCAAGTTACTAGTTATAAGTTATACTCAGTAGTAAGTTACAACCCATAAGTCCTTATTGTAAGTCACTAGTTGAAAATATTAGTTGTAAGCCATTAGTAATAAATCTTAACTGTAAGTTATAAGTTATAAGCTTAAGTGATAAATTATAGGTTAGATGAATTAATTTGTAAAGCGCCCTTGAGGTGATCTTCCCACAAAAACGGCGCTATAAAAGTAATCTATTTATTATTATTATTAAGATATTTTTTTCCGAATAATAATTACCTTTTATACTGCAAACCAAATGGCAACCAACTAGAATGATACGTTTTTGTTTTGGAGGTAGAGATTGAATTATGATATAATTTGTTCTCATCTTCACCATTGGAATATATTTAGTAACTAACTGGCAGTTTAGTAATTGATCGTGAAATCAGTAGAGTCAACACTACTAAATTAAACCATTTTACCGACGACTGAGAAATATACTAAGTAAAATCTCAAGCAAAATAACTGGCTTAAGATAAACATTATGAAATTAAATGTTTACTCGTTTAAGTGAAAGTAAATTTTTGAACAAACTCATTATATTATGTATGATTCTCATATGTAAATGTTGGTGTACAATTTTAGCGGTGAAACCATTTATATAATATTACGTCCCGTCTCAAGTAACACATTGAGCCTGTTTTTAAGCCTCTGGCTGTTGAATGGAGATGTGGAATGGAGTCATCACATATTTAGTGCGGCATTTCTGGAGGCGGGAATGCTTTCCTTGGGCAATCCGTGTTAGAGTCCTAACGAAATCTGCTCAATTTTTAAGTATCAACATTAATAAGTAAATAGGACAAACTGACGGCGAAACGTTTTTGTAAAAGGACTAATCTGTTTATCTGAGAATTTAGGTATTTCCGTTGGAATATAATAATAACGATGCTAAGCGAAATATGTATTGGTCATTAAACACGGTTAAAGCCATTTCAAGCAAAGTTTCGATTCCAAATGGTATTTTTTTACCAGGGCGATACTTAGCACTGGCGCGCACAGAGTTTTTGATCAGGGTAGGCAGTAGAAAAAACAGCGGATTAATTGATAATAGAGATATATACCAACACATGTTAACGGTTGCTATTGGATTTATTCTGTAAAAGCACTGCCTTAGATACTAACAACGACACTAACACAAACGAGCCACTTGAACGCGCAACAGCTCACAGCATAGATATTTTGTGTAGTCTAGTGAACAAAGAATAATCTACTCTGACGTATGCGGTTTTTGAGGATATGTAGTTACTGCTTTTGGCACGTTAAAGTAGGAAGGTCGGTAGGGCGATTAGCTAAATTAGGAGCGTATTTTTGAAAGTGTTGATTTATTTTTTGCAATATTTCATATTATTCAAACCAATATTATACATATTTTTATACGAGTAAGGGAGGGTGTGTGCTTGTGTGCCTTTATAAAGTGCACGCCTCTAATACCTACTCACTACCCACTCTACCTACCCACTCTGTAACGTACCGCAAATGTTCTATATATTATTTTTAAATTAAATAAACAAGAAATAGCTAACAAAAATAAATTTAATATAATACAAAAATATCAAATATGTATTATATTTCAACAGATATTTTTTTTTGATAAACAATTTTCATTAATTTGTAATTTTTATTTATTTGTAAAGCTGTTGTTTATAAAATGTGTTTTATGTGTATTATGTGCGCCTAAATGATGACATGGGTAGTGTCGAAGCTAGTTGGTGTATGTAAAGAATATTTTGATTTTTATTAATTAAAAAACTGAGAAGTGATGGACACAATGCATCGACTATTACAAAGTAATTGGGTATTCAACATCATTTGCGCATGCTGGGGTTCGAACTCGTGACCTATGGATCCGTTGCCACACTAAAGCGCTTGGCCATCAACATGAGGTCATTTAGTTAAATTAGTTACTAATTTACAGATTAAAACAAATGATAAATTAGATAACTAGACACAATTTTACAAATGGTAAATGCGATGTTATTTTTTTTTTTAACTTTTCAAGATAAAAAAAAAATTGTTGCGAAAATTCGAATTGAATAACGACACTTAATTGTTTCCTAGTGGATGTATTCACTCGATAGTGAAGAGTTGATTGATTTATTAACAAATTTTGTGCATAAAATTTAATATGGTTTTGTTATAATTTTGACAGGTCATAATATATTTGACAGGGAAAACAAATATTTTTTCAGCCGTCATAAAAAGGGTTAAAAAATATTAACATTGTTTTCACTGAATCAACTTTGCATTATTAAGACGCATTTCTAATTCGTAAGATAAATACAACATTAATTATTTTAAATTTAATTACTGCCAACGGGTTTTTCCTCTCGCGGTTAACAAAGTTTCTAATTGTCTAGATAAAGAATTTTCCGAGTTTTGAGTTAATTTTATAAAAGCACACGCGAATTTGCATATTGTTATAAGTGCTGGTAAATTTGAATCGAGCAACTCCTAGCTTTGCTTTGTTTATCCAAGGTTAGGGGTAGGTAGGCGGCAAGGGTTTTGATAAAACTTATTAAATTCATCTGTTTGTGGGGAAGGCTATAACGTAGTGTTCTACGCATTTTACTTTGTGTTGAGAAATTGTGGGCTGGATTCTCTGCAGAGTAAATATATCATCGGTTCTTTCGTACGCATCTATCAATTAATTGTAATATATCTACATATGCATAATATATAATTTGTTGATGAATCACTCATACACCTATATATTTGAGTGAGAAATCAACGGTAGAGGTACCAAATTGTCAAAACGTCTGTAAGATAGATCGATCTTTTACTGACAGATGTGTAAGATAGTTCATGACGGAATGGGTATCGTTAGGTGATCTACGTCTCATACTCCACACAATATATATTTATTAGAATTTCGCCAACGGTAATTGTTAAGTGTAATAAATGGAACAATATGACAATACTAATACTTAAGTACTTATGTATTTAAAAGCTCTTGAAAAGAGCCATGTTGTAGAAGGGGGGAAACATAAAAGTTAGCAAATCGTTCCGCGATCGAGCAAAATAACGAGTCATAAAAACCACCCACATTCATGTGACAAATTCAACCCCATACTTACGTTCCCCCACAACCATGGCTGCCTACTCCTGCTAAAGGGATAAATTATGCTAGTTTTGTTGAGAAACTTCCATTAAATTAAAGTTAGAATAAACGCAATTATGTAGATGCTCCAAAGATTACAATCGATAGGGGAATTTATCACACGGTCTGTCCGTTTTTGTAAGTGTTTTCAAGTATCTAGGCCATCTAGAGCTCCAGATCAGAGATGGTCATAAAATCAAGAGTAGGGTGTTCTTCTAATACATACAACAAAATATAAAATAAGCTCAAGTTCTCCAGTTGGTCGACTGAGCAGCCCCGTCTGCATTCGTTTGAAAACTTTTGTTAGATCGCTGGTTCAAAAGTGTGAAGTCTTTGTGTCAGTTTTTCAAAATTCCCATAGAGACGACCGGGTCTTATCATTGTGTAACTAAACAGTCTGTTTTGTCCGCATGGCGAAAAATCCGGGTAAAGTCTTCTATTTATAATAAGTGCCATTACACAAGGGACCGAGTTTCTGCTACGGAATGACAAAGAAAACCACTCGGCATGTCGCCTCAAACCTAGATCTTTTGACTACAGATACAAGTTTACTTCACTCATAAAACTCTCGTAAAGAATCGTCGTGAACCCATTCGCAAGCTAAAAAAGTACTTCACAACGCGATGATTGCTAGCGATCTACGTTCTTTTCGGGCGGGTTTAAAATTTCACTCACAAGAATTACCTGCACCTCCAGTACTTTATTTGTATCCGTGGAAAATTTTCAGGTTCTCATTAAAAATTGCTAGGCAAGCGTGAACAATATCAAAACGCCCCCGGTGAAGTAACTGCCTTTATGCGTTGATTATGCACATATGCAGAATAAAAGACTTCCTGGGAATGTGGGCAAGTTCAAAGCACATTGTTAAATAATGTCGACTACCAGATCACCGCGGCACAACGCGTTGCCGATCGCTTTTAAAGGTATACAAAATCTCAGCATCTCCACGTAAGGTAATCGTAAGCGGAGTGTGCGCACCAATGTTTGCGACAAGCGCGTCCATGATTCACATCCGCTCATTCCTAAATTATATGACGATTTGGGTTGCCTTGAAGCAGGTTGTGTGTACCGTGATCGCTACGTAGAAAATAAAAATTGACAGGCAGTTTTTTTTTGCCCCCGTTTTAATATAAATCCTAATGTGAAAATTGCGTACAGTTACCCCACGTGAGTATCTATCAACTCTCCAACCATACGGAGAAGATACCGTTGATTGAAATATCTTAAATAATATTTCGACTACAAGCCGAAGTAATACGATCTCTGAGTTAAATATACCTTCCATAAGATTACATTTCTCGGTAAAAATTTTGGTTAAGATTTTCCGAATTGTTTGTTTTAGACGTACTGGACTGAATAATCGATGTGATTTACTCACCCCATCGGCGGTTTTTTTTTGTCAAAAAAGATACAAAATTGATATGACTATTACGGGCTAAGGGTTATTGGAAGGGGTGGATTGTGAAAGCAGATTCATGCCGATATATAATTGCTTTTTGAGAATATATCGGATCGGGGATGAAATATTACTGTTTTCGTTACCCCTACTCACATTTGATTGTACAATGGTACATAGTACTATTTAATCTTTTAAGCGGGAGGTTGTAAGTTTCCAACAGTTTGTACTATTCAAATAATTGCTTTAACTTGGAAAATTTCAACTGTTTTAAATGATATTGAGAGAAAAAATGTTTCAAATAAAAGACAAATTAATGAATCAGTTATGCAAAATCACGAAATAGAAAGCCATATCTAAGACACTCCGAAGGCTTAAAAAGTATTCAAAATCCTTTCTACATTTTTTCTGAGAACTTAGAAATCTGACCCATAACTTACAAATAATACTTGGCTAATTTATATAGCGCCATTTTTGTGAAATATCACCTCAAGGGCGCTGTTAGTTTGATTAATGTTTTTTTACATAGCTTGGATTGGGTTTTCCTCGAGAGCAGGCGAAATATTTTTACAGGTGGCAACTTTTTTCTGATATTTTATTTTCTTATATTGAAAATCGAACGCACACAACTCTGTCTTGGCACACATTGCTTCATACAAATTCAAACGTGGTTTTGTACATACTCCGTTTTCGAATCGTCTGTTTTGACATGACCCGACTCAAGTTTTTGATTGATTTGACCGTGCCATGTCATCTTTGGTTATCCCAGACTTCCGGTTGTATAAATTTTCTATAAAGAAGTCGTTTGTCAGTGGCTTCATCGCAGTTTATCGAAGTTTTGAAAGGCGAGAAATACTTAAAAACAAGCAGTAGCATAATAATGTTTTTTCCTATGTTTTGTATTGCATGTTGCTATGTGCATGCTGTTTGCTTTGTATCTAATATGTTCCTAGAATAATGATTTGTGTATATATGTAGATAAATAAATAAATAAGCAATTATGTATTTATTTGAATGTAAAAAACTGTTTTATATTAATACGTTTGGCACAGGGGTAGACGTAATAAAACAGTTAAAGAACATTAGTAACATGATCAGAACACTCATATACATGTACTTACGTTATTAAAATACTTATAGTTTTTATTTTAAACAAAAATGTGAAATTTTAGCAGACTTCTGTTAAATTGAGCTTCGGTGGGTCTGGATGTTTTTTGGATGTGTAGTACATGTTGGAAAGTAATGATAACATTAGCACGAGTCTCGTGCTAGAAGAGACAAGGAAACTAAAAATGTATTATTTTAAAACTTTTTCTATTGAAATGGAGGCCTTCATGGTATCCGGTACTTCTAGAACTGGTTACGTAGGTATGAATGTGTGAATAATTTTATATTGTGCTCAGCTTTTTAGTTGTTTGAATGTCTTCTTTTATCAAAACTCACGCCAATTAATTTACATTCGTGTTTTGATGTTGTTTTCTATGAGCTACCGCATTAGAGTTCCAACTGCCTTTAGTTAGTGGAACTGTGATATCCCCTTTTGGTGAGGCAGAATAAACGTGTTTACTCTAAACAAAAGTGTCTCACCAGGACCACATTGATAGTGTTTTGTTGCCCTACGCCCTTACACAATTTTGCAGTAAAAAGAAAAATTGTGTTTTGTAATGCACAAAAAAATCATAGTAACAACAATGTTTCCTGTCGGGACATGATTTATATAAAACCGGAAATTTCCAGACCATAAATAAACCATTGACATAAGTGGGTCTGGCAGGCATCTTGAGAAATATTGCCACGTGAGAAAAAAAATAAATTATTTCACTTGGCCACACAGAAAATTTAAACGGTCGTTTTGTAAAAATACCAAGGTATATTTTCGTCCGGATAGTTTTCACAAAAATACTAGTTTCTAACTGAATGGAAAATTTTAGTATTAAAAAAAGAAATATTGGTTCTGCCACTGCCTTTAATTGACGTTTTATGTTTTTAGCCGCCGTTTTTTTTTACGAAGTTCAATGCTGAAGAACAGTAAATTCAAACCATTTTTTATACTAGGGTCTAGTCCAATTTTTATGCGGGAAGTTTTTAACGAGTTTTAGAAAGAACAAAATCAGCTGAGCCAAAAAACGATTAAACTTATATGAAACCTGTTATCTACTTTAATTTAAAAGTCTATTTAAAAAAAAAAATCTAAATATCGGTAGTGCGATTAAAAGAAGATAATGACCAATATAAATATGGTAAAACGGTAAATTTATTCTGACGAGCGATGATAAATTAAAAATAGTGACAAATACGATAATCTAAAAATAGATACAAAAATAACAAATGAAAACCACGAAGTTCGCGTGAAAAGCTATCTGATAAACAACGTTGCCAGCTCTCGCATCTACGTCGGAGTAAAATGTCAAAAAGCACGTAGTTTTATAACGCAATTCATTTGGTAAATTTACTGTGGACCCACGCCGTTGATTTCAGAACGATACAGTGTTTGTCAAAGCCAATAAACCACAGCGAAGCTTTTTAACAAAGCGATACGGAAGAAGATACACACAATCTACGCGCCACAAACGTGGTACAAACTCTCAGACTTTGGACTCGACGGACGGTGGTTTGAAAAAATGGATTTAAATAAATCGTGTACAGAACAATTCCCCCTCATTTTAGCGTAGACGATAGTCTCAGTATCACGCTGGTGTGTGTACACTAGCGATGGAAAAAACTTCAAAATTCTGTGAACGCTTCACGAACTACAAGTTCTTTAAAATGAACCCTTCACGGTGAACGCTTGAACGAATTGCAGTAACATTTCAATCGAGAAACTAGAACCGGTTCCTCGCCAAAAAAAAATACATGGGGGGAGGGGACGGGCAATATTCTGAAATCGAAAAGAACCAGTGAAGCGAAGTGAAGAGAAAAATGAAGTAAAAGTGTGAACTTCTGCAAAATGAAGTAGTTCGCACGGAGCGGTTACAACGCTAGTGTACACTTTTCAGAACCGAAACGTTTCTTCAAATGACTTGAGCTGTGTTTTGTGAGTATATCTGAGTAGAAAAGTACTTCCCAACCACCAACTACCCAATTCTTTTCAATTACAACTTCACTAGCCTTATAAATTTCTTCAAAAAGAGATGCCATAGTCTCACCGTCTCCAGGCCGTTAGAGTTCTGTGCGGTATCACATAAACTTTTTTAAAAACGAAGCGTCTTTAATTATTGGTTTTGCAACTATTGGCAAGTGATTTCTTGATATTCCAATCCTTGATATGTCTGATCCCGAAATATGGTAGAATAAAATTATATATGTATAAAGGTGTAAAAATATAAAACATTTTTGAATAAACTTTTTACTCACACCTCATATGAAGACAGCTGTGAATAACACGGAGTTGATTGGTATTCGGTATTCTTGTATTTCAAAGCGACTTTTATAATAAAGTTTCTAAAGTTATTTGTTACTTTTATTAAGATTATGGAAAAAAAAGTATGTAATAAAATCCATACGAATTCGCGCGCAACTGAAACTTTGGCATCCGCACATAGTATTTATTTTGTTTTTGACTTCAAAACAATTTCCCGTCAAAAAAAAAATGGATCTTACCGTTTATGGATTATCGTGGATTTCGACGATATAAAAGAGATTTACTGTATACCTTAGGACAGGGGCGAATTAACTGGTTATCTAATTGCGCGTAGGAGTAGGGCTGCGCGCTGATAACGATTCCCAAATAAATACAAAAGCCGGCATTGCTTTTATATTGTTGACTTTGTTTTATTTCAAAGGTTTCAATAAAAAGCTTGCGTAATCACGCCGTAATAATAATAGCTTTATTGCTCCCAGAGAACAAAGACGGATGTTGAAATTCAATAAAAACCAACAATTGTTATGCTTTCGAGAATTACTTATTACATTTTCAAGTCTTTTTATTGTGAATACCGCACTAGAGTCCCAAATGTTCCCAACCCTCTAGAGCCAATGAAACTATGGCATCCCTGATTGAGGCATATTGCGAGACTGAAGAGAGTGGGCAAGGGAAGGCCATGGGGAAGCGCAAGGTTAGCGAAAGCTTGGCTCTTCATATCCCGTCACCAAACACGGCTAAAGCCATTTCAAGAAATTTTTCGATCCTGAATGTTTTTTTTTTCACTAGGGCAATACTGAAAATATCAAACATCAAACCCCCGCTACCTTTAGCCTCTCAACTTACTTGTTTATTACACGCTCATGTGCGTTTAAGGACCACGTCTTTACATTATTTGAGATATTCACATTTTACTGCACATGAAGATTTTTGCATGCATGAACCATGCCAAAATCTTCATTCAATCGTGTCTTTAATTTTGGAATGATGTTTTATGTATCCTTCGTCCACTTTACGAAGTATATTTTTTCGAAATTAGTAACTCAGTGGTGAAACGATATTAAATTGAACACTCTTGATTTGTAGATACCATTTTAATTTATAATAGCACAAGTTTTGGACAAAATTAAGACCTACAAGTATTTACGTTTTACCCAGATACTACCGCCCAATGCTGCCCCGATGAAGGTACGGTTATGTCCGAAACTCTAAGTGGTGTACATGTAGTAAAAGTGTTGTATTCAATTAAAATATTTAGTAAACATAAATCACCAATATGTGATTGCAATTGGACTGCCAAATTGTTAAGTCTACCATTGCCTGCGGGCCAAACATTAAATATGTAATATACGAGTAGGTTCTTAGAGGCGATCGAGTAATTGCATACTTTAGGAAACGTGAAAAATGCCAGAAGCTCGAGCGATCTTTTTCCGGAATCTTTGTGCGGAGCTTAGCCCCTCATTGCGTATTCGGAACTCGATTCGATTCAAAGTCAGCCTGCTCCTGGACTCACGGTCTCGAGAAACTACCTGGGAAAAAACTTTTTGTAACATACCCACAAATTATTATAATTTTTGTTTCTGTGCGTTCTACACACAAAAGTCAGAGGTTCTGATGTGACTCTTAACGTTGAGGTGATAAGCAATGGACAAAAGAAGATGAATCTAAAACCGTCTTACTTATTAGATTTTTACGAGCCGGTTCGTTTATTTACACCGTAAATTGGCCATTAAATTAAAGGCACAAGCCGTGGGAATAAGACAAGCTGTTCGCTATTCTGACCTTACACCACGTGTAACATTTATACTTTGTTTAAAAGTAAGGGGGTAAGTGTATTGAATCAATCGGGAGCGGTTGAAGGATCCGGAGAAGGGAAAGAAAAAGGTGAAGAGCAGTGGCGGCTCGTGAGTTTTTAGTGTGCTAGAGTGCTAAGATTGAAAAATACGATATTGTTAATGTTGTTGTAGCCGAAAATGATTTTTATTTTTTTTCAAGGTTTTATTTTTTGTATGAAGATTTTCAGGATTTTTCAGTTTTGGTGGTGCACTGCACGGATTTCTGAAAAATCTTCATACAAAAAGTTGAAATTTCGAAAAAAAAAAAAATATATTTTCGGCTACAACAACATCAATAATGATGACGGTTTTTTTCAATCTTACCACTCTAGCACACTAAAAAGTCACGAGCCGCCACTGGTGAAGAGGAAGGTTGGAAAGTATGTGGCTTTTCTAATTTGAGCACTAACAAAACTAGTAATTACAAGCCACGTTTCGATTCCGAATGGTGCTCTCAATCCAGGGCGACACAAATAGTATCTTTCAGTCTAGAACAAGGTGCGAATATCCTGCATTCAAATACATCTAGACGCTAAACATAAAAACAGCTAGGAACTTAAGAAAATTCACAATTTTCCAGAGAATTTTTATGTTTTTAAACTGCTGTATGGAGAAAAGTGGAAAAATCTTCTGCCCGTCAACTCCAGATCAACTTAATCTACAGACTGCTTTTATCCATATAATTCATTGGATTAAAAAAAAAAAACTTTAAGGGTTTTACAATACCAACCCTTTACTCTTCCTCTTCGTATATGATAGTAAAAATATTTGGGTTGCTTTTATTACTAACGTGTATGACTTTATTGTTTTAATTAAAAATTTAAAAAATTAGTAACAACGGCAGTGAGGGGCTTTGCTCGCGTATTTGGGTCAGTGCTGTTGTTCCAGGACATAAGAAGCTTACAAAGGAATTCAAAGTTTTTCCCGAAGAGTTGTCAAAGTTTTCGTCTGTTTCAAACTTGAAACCTCTTTGTTAATGAATAAAATTGTATAGTTCTTAGGGGATGATTTTTATCGGTTTAAGAGTATCCCAAACTCCTCTCCTTGAAGTAAGAGTGATAATAATATTTAAGTAGGCATCGTATTACATTTTAGATAACATTAATTCCGTCTTAGCCCTGCTTCATTTAATGTCACAGTACATTAAACCTAAACCACGACTCTAAGCTTTTAAGACAAATATAAATTAAGCACACGAATAAAAAAACTATGTTGCATATTTTCATGTAATTCAAAATAGCTACTTAAAACCAAATAATTTCACCCCAAACAGATTTTTCTTGGATTTAAATATTTATTTTAATTTTATTTGTAACCATGTAAATGTTAACTTATATAGTTCCTGAATACCATAAAAAAATTCCAATATACAAATGGTTACTGTCAATAAAAACTTCAAATGTGTCAATCATGTTTGGATATCAAATCAAAAAATAATAATGGATATTTTTTCCTTCTCACTTTCCTTCTCTTCGTTACACCCGTGATGGTTATATTTGCCTCTATAAATATTACACCAACAACATTTATGTTTACAAATATATTACGTTATTGAATTTATATCACATTATTTTGTTCACCAAAAAAAAAAATTAACGTCATTTTTAGTTGAAGGCCTCCGTGGTCGTGTGGTAAGACGCTCGACTACGAATCCAGAGGTCCCGGGTTCCAACCCGGCGTGCGCAAATAAATTATGTTCAATCAATATGTATCATAACACATTTAATTCATATAAAATAATATACAGTATATTTGCGGCACGTTCCAGAGTGATAGATACTCTAAGTATCGCTTTGGCGAAAGTGCGGCACGTTCCATAGTGATAGATACTCTAAGTGTTTTGAAAACTGTTTTTTCAGAGTGGGAGTACTTTTTTATTTGCACAGATATTGCACAAATAAAAAAGGATTTATTCGTTGGCCACTATAATAAAAAAAATACTTCTAAGATATGAATAAACATAAGATTTAGTAGGTAATATCCAAGGAACCTCTAGTCCCTACGCTTTCAGAAAATCAGTTTTCATTTGACTAAATCCTTCTTATAAATTCTCGGTGGCCATTTAAATGTCATATTTCTTATATTTCCGCCGTCCCTCAGAAATACTTTGCCACCTCTCACTATCATTTAAGGCTTTCGGATATCCCCTTCCTTCCTTCGGTATTTCACCCCGGGAGGGCGCGGAATCCGAAACATTCGGGGTAGGGCCGGTCCGCGCTCTCTTCTACAACTTGATATCGAATATTACCGATGCCAGGCCGCGCCGCGCCGGAGCGGACAAACTTCGGGAATGGCAATATAAAGGAAGAAGAAATGGGCCAAGCACTGACGCCTCTGGCGGCAAACGTTCGACTTTCTGAGCTTGGAAAATACGTCAAAAATAACAAATTATACATTTTTCAAGTTTTAAAGAGAACCTTTGAAGTTTTGAAAGTTAAATGGATACTATTTTCACATTTCTAATTCTGTTCAGATTGTTTCCGTTTATTTGCATTCACGTTCTTCATTCTATTCTGACGGCCTCCGCGGTCGAGTGGTAAGATGCTCGACCACGAATTAAGAGGTCGCGGGTTCAAACCCGGCGAGGGCTAATACATTTTATTTAATTAATATGTGTCATAACACATTAGCGCCCTTGAGGTGATTTTCCCACGAAAACGGCACTATAAAAGTTATCCAATTAATATTATTTATTATTTAATTCAAATAAAATAATGTGTAGTATATTTGCGGCACGTTTCAGAGTGGTAGATACTCTAAGTATCGGCCTGGCGAAAGACCACTATTCATAATCGAAAAGTTGTTTGAAATGGCTTTAGCCGTGTTTGGTGACCAGATCTGAATAGCCAGGTACTTTCCAAACCTTCCTCTTCCCCATCTCCTTCCCCTTCCCACTACCTTCAGCCTCAGAACAAACTTAATTGGGGATGCCATTGTCTCACTGGCTCTAGACGGTCGGGAGCAGTTGGGACTCTTGTGCGGTATTAACTATAAAAAAGTGTACCTAACATGCTTTCCATAAGAGTATCAAGGGTAAAGTAAACTCACAAAACATGATATTGTAATGATAAACAGATATTGCACGATCGTAAACTGAATACTGAATGCATGAAAAGATACATGTTAAGATTATTTTAGTATCGAAAGCAACACATTATACGTCCGAGCAACCGCAGTAGAGATATTCGAAAGGTTCGTCCAACCTTAGCGCAATGGAAGAACTCTCACCCGAAAGAACCGTTGAATCGTGGTGATCTCTACGCCAGGTAAATTTCGTGCTATCTTCAAGTGACCATAGTTTGGTTCAGGTATGTTGGAGATGCAAAACCTGAAAAGTGACAAGCCTACCCTCGGAGACCTCTCAATAGTCATGCAATAAATCATATGATTTGATTGAATGCCACTATTTAAGGTGCCAAAGATCGAGGGATCTCCCGACCGCGGTGTGGCTAATATCTTGTGCACATAATATTATATGAAAAAAATATCAAAAAGAAATAAAATAAATTGCCCATTTCATATATATAGAGTCGAATACCTTAATCATTACCTAATCAATAAATATACTAAATACCTTTAAACTGAATGAAACTTTTTTCATCCCGCAAAGTTATTTCCACGAGCTATAAAGTTTTCAAATTTGCATAAAACTTATTAAAAAGACAAACCGCCATATTGTTTCTTTAATAGCAATTCATCGTTGAACAAGAAAAAAGTGTTAAAAAGACAGACAGTAAAACTAGTAGGTATGTAAATAAAAAATAAAAAGGTGTTATTGTTTTAAAAAAAATGTAAATCTTAATTGAAACATGGCGCAATGTGTAAAGCTTAGAATTCATTCTGAATTCGGAATCCTAATTCAAAGGTTATATAATGTTGCTCGTGTGCACATTTAAAATATACTAAAAAACGGAACCTTCCATTCGATGAACAATTTGAATTCAAGAAAGGGAGGCTTTATACATTTATCAGAATTCTGCGAAGATTAAAGGCAAATTAAATATTCGATGGAAATCTTAACTGTAGACGTATCGGAGTGGAATGTCGGTCATTAGGATATAAATTCAAAGCTTTCTTTCACGCGGCACTTCGCTTCGTGAATTTGAAAAATAAATAAAAGAAATCAAACGAATTTTATAATTTAGATCGCAGATAAGTTAAACGTAAATTTTTACTCTGCCCACATTTTGACTGATTAAAAATATTTCTCATCAAAAAATTTCATTTTCATATATTTTTTATTGAAGTCTTATCGACTGGGCAATCTATGGAGTTTATTTGATCATTAATATGACCCAATGCTTCGAATTTAATATTGTTATATTGTACTTTCATCATACTTCAAATGGAAATTGGCCTTTTAAATCAAAAAGGAGCTTAAAGTATTCATAATAGGTACCATCATTTCAAATATATTTAAAAAAAATCAAATATCTACACAAAAAGAATAACAATATTAAAAACTCTGGTTTAATATTTTTTCAAATGAAAAAATAAGAAATTGTAATTTTTAGTAAACTATTACTGAGAAAATATTATTTTTAATCTTTGATTAATCAATTCACTTTCATCCCTTAAAATAAATGTATTGGCTTGCAAAACCTTAGTTTTTAAATAATACATGAAAAGTATGATCGACGCTTGATTAAGGAAAAAAGACGAATTCTACTTAACGTTTTGGTGAATTTAATCTATTTGTACATAAAACCATTCCGAATCGTATTCCGGGTTTGTATTTTTGATATTCAGCGTTGGAATAATATACTCATCCAAAAATGAATACCTACCTTCCTCCTAACAGAACATAAAAAAATTATTTAAATAAAACTATGAAAAGAGTTCTACGAACTAAACTCAAACGAATTGTAGATAAACTTTGAAATATTTATTAAAATACTTGGGTAAGATTTTGGAAGCCCACACTTATTTTGGATAGCAAGGAGACGGGGAAGGTTCAACGACAACTCACGTTGACTAAATATGCTTCATTTAGTCGATTTGAACTGTCATTTGTTCGTTGGCGATCTGCAATCAGGCTTCAAACGATTCCAAATTACTGACATTGTCGATAAAATCTATAGTGATGTTTCGTGCTAGGGCCCCCGATCTGCAATTATTATTCTCTTGCCTTTTAGTCGACCGCTCATGACCGCGACACCATCATAACCTTGGCCAACCAAATTATCCATATCTAAGTTAAAGACAGGATTTGTGTTATAATTGTTGTTCCCAAAACTTGCGCTGTAACATCCTCAACGTTAAAAAATTCAGGGAAATACTCGAATAACAGCTTCACTTGATGGGCAGTCTACATCACGTAAGCACGACGCTAGTTGTTCTCGCCGCGATATGCCTTTAGTTTCGTCAGCATTTTTCACACGACCCGAAAGGAGAGTGCGGAAACACAAAAATCGAACATCTAGCCAAGCGTGCAGCCGGAAAGTGCTACTAGTATATTCTTGAAGGGTACTATAGAAAGATAATAAATAAAAACAATTTAACATATTTCGGGACCTCTAGTCACCGCAATATATTATTTACATCACATTGCTAAAAGAGAGAAGAGGTGAAAATAATATTATTATATTTTCCGAGAATATAATCTGGAATACTGAGGCCGAAAGGAGGGGAAGGGGGTGAACCCCCTGAACCCCCTCTCTTATGCCCATGGTTATTGAAGAGTAAAAACGATTTCATACTAGGGCAATAGGTTGAGGGTATTGGCTTAAATATTTTTTTCGTCCAAAGATTTAGTATTTTTCGCTAAATGTTTTGAATCAAATCACTTGTGATGGTACACAGTGGCGGCTCGTGAGTTTTTAGTGTGCTAGAGTGCTAAGATTGAAAAATACGACATTGTTAGTGTCGTTGTAGCCGAAAATGTTTTTTTTTTTTTTTTTCAAGATTTTATTTTTTGTATGAAGATTTTCAGGATTTTTCAGTTTTGGTGGTACTGCACGGATTTCTGAAAAATCTTCATACAAAATGTTGAAATTTAAATGTTTTCAGCTACAACAACATCAATGATGACATTTTTTGTCAATCTTTCCACTCTAGCACACTAAAAGGTCACGAGCCGCCACAGAATTGGTACATCCAATACGCGACAAACCAACCGCTGTATTAGTAGTTTTATTTATGAATATTCTGATTGTTCTGTACGAATCCTAATTTGATTAGCTTCGTCCAGACTCCTCGCGGAGAGCATTTGAGGCATTCCCCATCTTACAAAAATACATTTTAGTAGTCAAAAGGGTAAAATAAAGTGCCTGAAATCATTTGTGACTATAATAATATTTCCGGGCCTTTTCATCAATGTTCATTTATCTCTTGAAACTTGTTCGCACTTGTCCTGCTCATGCGTCGCACGCCGCGAATGTGTGGACAAAGGACTAGAAATTTTCCTCTGCAGATAGAAAAAGTTATGTAAGTGGCTTGAGATTACCTAATCATCCAATTCCCTGGCATAATAAATGTTGATCATAACTTTTCACTTTCCTAAAGTAGCACATTTTAAATGGGCCATTAAAAATATTAATATTCTTCTACTGCTCTCCGAGTTTAACTATCGGCAAACTTCACCCTGCAAACTGCAGCCATAAACAACTCAGTGGATCTCAGTCAGGGAAGTTTTTAACCCATGATATATTAAAAAAACGTGTAAGAAGACCATATATAATACAATAATATCACCACATTTCAATTATTGTTCAAACTTTATTTTTCTTTGTAATGAATAAAAAATCAAAAAATGCAAATACTGCAAAATAAAACAATCATAACAATACACAAGGATTAGTGATATGTTAAAAGAGCCTTATTCTATGACGGTGAAGCAAACTATATATTTTGTTGTTAATATTTTTATACATACAATTATTATAGGGATGATGTCTAAGGAATTTAAAGGAAGGATATATTATAATTATGAAATTCACGGACATGGGACGAAAAATGCAAAATGATTAACATTGCTAAAAAAAAAAAAATCAAGCACACATACTCGTATATCTCTCATGTACCAAACCGTCCAACTATATAATAAAATTCCACCAGAAATCGACAATATTCTTCAATAAAAAAATTGTTTATCATAATAATTTATGTTGGTATATAATATGTTTAATTTTTGTAACTCAATTTTTATTTTCAATTTATAAAATGTCATTAGAAAAATACGTTTGAAATAATCTTAATATTTAATCTTTTATATTAGAACACACAAAGATGTGATGTAACTTATGACAAATAAAATATATGGCGTCTTTTTCCGACATATTCCATCAATCTTCCATTGTTATTATTCACTTATTCATATATCAATATCGTTGTTATTATTTGTGTTAAAAATATTATTGTATTGCTTTTTTTTAGTAACTATCGATCTATCAACATAATAAAACGTAGAGATTTTTTACAAAATGAGATTTTGGGCTGCATTCTGATTATTGTGTTGCTTTGTGATTTATTAAAATAAATTTTGTATATTATGTCACTCTACTTATAAACGAAATGACCTTTTTAACAAAGCTCTTAGTTTCCTCGTTCAAATTGAGCGAGAGCTTTTTTAAAGCTGTCTATACAAAGGAATGTACAAAACCTTTAAAGAGGCTCGTCGCAACTTTTGAACCCGAATGTTTTTGAACGTTTTTTTTCCACTGTCAAAAAAACATTTTCATCAATTGCTTTAAAAGCACTCCGAACATTTATATTAGACTTACTCTAATAATCATGCATGTAATTATTGTCGCATTATATTTATGTAAGAATTTTATACATATCACACAAGTGTATGGGTATAAAATAATAAATAAAGCATATAAAATAAACATAAACCTAAATAAAAACCCTACGTTTCTGCATAATTTTTGTTTCGTAACGTTAGATAATTAATTCACATATTTTATCATAAGTTTTACATACCCATCTCCGTAAAAAAAAACGAAAAGAAAGAAAAATGTATTATTATTAGTACCTATCTACTTTTATTAGAACCTTCGGCAAGGAATCGATGGAAATAAATTTAATAAATTTGAGTCGAAATATTTAGTGCGTGTTGTTTCAAACATTCGTCACATTTGACATTGTCACAATTCGAGGATTAGCGCCATTCTGTTTTTGTTCTCTTTTTTTATTATTTTTATTTTTGTTATTATTATATATATTTTTTTTTACATTTTAATATTCCCCGTTAAACACCGATTTTTCATAGTTTTTTTTATCGCCTGTTTCAGCTTTTACACTGAAAATATTTTTATGAACAAACTATGCGGATATCACGTAGCGGTGGTATGGAAATAATAATGTCTGAAGTGTATTGCAGAGTAAAGATTACATTCAGGCGTGTTGGTAACAGACATTATGCTCCTAAATCACAAGTTAACTTAGCGGTTGCTCAGTTTGGCAGAATCAATAGATTTTTTTAATAAAAATCACTAACGTTTCCTCTTTGTGTTCGTCTTCTTCAATTCTATCGGAGGTTAGATATCATCAGGACAATCTTAACCGTACAGCTGGTAATATCTTGTTAATAACGCAAGTTTCGAAGCCATTCATCTCGTCTCATGCGTAAATAATTTGATTAGTGGAACGGATTATTAAATTCCATAAGCATGCACAAAGATTTTTATCTAATGATATCACGTAAGATTGAGCTTAAGTACACATTATAAATTGGGTAGAAGGTTTTGAGCTTACTAAGGCGTGTCACGTATTCCTTTGTCAAGCTAAAAGTTTTTCAATTTCGTCAGAGGACACATAACATATTTCGCCTCCCGGTTTATTTTAAGTGTCGCCTAAAATTCGTGGAAGATGAGCCTTGACTTATGTTTACCATGAAAATATTACCAACAAAACCTTTTTAATGACTTCCTACCTTATTATATATGTTTTACGAATAAAAAAAATGGCTTTTTTGGTCGTTAGATATCTTTTTCTTATGTGAATGATAATGATGATAAAATACTATTGAATGTACATAAAATAAGATGAACACTTTCTGGTGACTTTCAAATACGTATCAGTTTAAAAGAGGCGAAAAGAAAAGCCTAATCTCATTTATTATTCTTAAATGAATATCGTCTTAGGTGATGCTGCGTGAAGTCTATTTTAAATATGAGAAGCGCACAATTTAGCTGACCCCGGTCTTGAACAGACGCATGCTAGAGAAGGGAGGTAACACAATATTGAGATTTTAAGTTTTTTTTATCAATATTCATTCATTCTAATTTTTTGCAGTTATGCGGGAACTAAGCTCTTCTATTCTCCGTCATCTCGAGTAAGGAAACTGCTGAGAATTTATTGACCGTTGGGCGGCAAAAAATGAAATTAATGGTTGTGTGTGTGGGTTGTATTTTTTAAATGGGAAGAATACCTTTTTATTTAAAAAACTATTTCCACTTTCTTTCAGTACCGAAATATAGAATCTATTTTTCATTATCGAACGGGGGGGATAAAGTATTGATATCGGTTATAAGATTATTGGGGTCTTCTTATGGAAAGAACCGCCTAAGACAATTGATGGATGGGTTGGGAATAAATGGCATTTTATTGTAAAATGATTTGGTCATGTCAATAATATGTCGACGAATGGTGGATTTATTGATACATAAAGCAGATGTAGGCGGAATGTTTATATTTAAACAAAAGCTTTTTATAATTATTTACATTAACAAAAAAATATTATTTCATTTACAGTTTCTCTAAAAGGTCGTTTTAAAGAAGGTATGCATCTTTTATATATTTTAAAATAAAATGTGAATGTAGGCCTTGTTTTGTATACCTACAGACACGACCATAAAAATGGAACATTTTAATAACGATATTATTAAGAAGAGGTTTTAGTTTAAATCACTTAAAATTAGATGCAAAGATCAGCCTTGTCTAATAAACAGGTAGGTACTATAAAAATAAATGGAAACTTTTAATTACGTCATTAAAAACAAGAGTCAAGCCTAAATTTTCTTTGCTTGTTTGCGTCATTAATGCGATGTTCGTTAATATGGTGGACATTTTGTGTAATACCTTCCATTAAAAACTTGAGGGTGTTTCTTGGGGAAACATGAAGCCTTCTTTACCGTCATTACCTTTTACTTGTATGGCAATGTAAAGTAAACAACATGTTCAAGTAAAATTTACCCTGGGGCCCAAAGCCCTGTCATTTCTTGTCTCGTGTTTATTTTACAGAAGTTAACGTCCCAAATATTTTGTGAGCAAATTTTGAGAATTTGACGAATTTTCGTATAAGTATGATTGCGAGAGAAGTCGTCGGAATGATTTACATGGAGATGATGTTTCTTGTTTTCTCTAATCCGTCGTTTTTTATTAAACTCAGCAGAGCCATGCAACACCGTCTCAAGTACGGCAATACAAGAAAGACTCTTGTTTGGTAAGATACACAATGGATTAGAAAATATATGCAGACAAAAAATAGAAAGGTGCAATACATTTTTTAGTTTGAATCGTTAATTCAAGCGGCGTAAGCTAAGTGCATTTGTTTAGTATTCAATTATCGCTTTGGTTTCTTGGAATCACACAAAATCCTTTAACAGTGGGGACGTAGAGAAAAAACACTGGATTCATTGTAACTTTTATTTTGTTTGGCTTAATAGAAAATAAATAAATTCAGTATAGTTTTTATTTGCTAAACTATTTTATTAATTGAGTTAAATTAAAGTTAATTAAATTGAACTTATTCGGAGGACTGATACTGTGTAAACATAGATCTTATTTGATTATTTATAAAGAGTTTCTTACTGAGTTATTATATTTTCACCCAAATGGGAGACATTGCTACTGTTATTTTGCCATTTATGAAAGCTCCATAAAGCATCCTCGCTAACGCCACGTATATCATTAATTTGAAAAAAGTCATGTTTATTTTATATTTTTGTAATGTAGTCTAATTTGCGCCCTCCGAGCTAAATGGGCAAACCACAACACCATCGACCGAGGGCGTCTTCGCATTTCACGTTTTCAGAAAAGCGGTTGTTGTAAATAAAATAATTTTAAAAATCACTATCGTCTCTGGAAAGGCAAAAGCGCTTAACCAACGCTTTGGTCAAAAATGAGTTAAACATGTACAGTCGAACTTGGTTATAACGATCTCGGTAATAGCGAGGTCACGGTTATAATGAGCAATTACTTAATGATATGTTGGTTCGGGCTTATTTTCTTACAATCGTGTCAGGTTATAACGAGGTCGCTTCACTGATATAACGTCCAAATAATATTGTCAACTCAATGCACCCGGGTATGAGAAAAAACCCACTTCTCGAAACAGTCAAATAATGTCATTAACAAGACAAAGAAAGCCGCCCGTCCGGCACGGCGGCGGACTTTCCGCAAATCACGAGGGTTTATAATCCCTGATAGTTATCGTTCTAAGAAACATTTCTATCCAGTACTGTGCTTACAGTTTATTATTATTATCAGTGTAATCATAAATTAAATCATTTCCTGGTTAGTTAAGCATGATTTTCGTAATAAAAAAATGTGTTGCTTATAACATGCAAACTTTCATACCGTGGTGTAAATATCGATATTAGTACGTGAGTACTTTTCTTACCTACCTTCGTTTATAACGAGTAATGGCCATAAGGAGCAAATTTGGTTGGTCCCTTCGCGCTCGTTATAACCAAGTTTGACTGTAATTTTATTTTTTCTGCTTCAAATTTTCTGACTCTCGTTTGATTCTGAAGACTTTTGTGGCCTTACAGTCATCTAATATATATTTACCATTTGGGAGAAGGCTTGACTCAAGCGACACAAGTTTGTGACTTTTTTTAGCTTTTTGGGTTGACTTTTTTTCAAAAATCCAATCTGGTACTGAAGAGGCGCTACTCATATTTTAATAGAATTTTATTGTAAAATTAAAAAAAAAATAACTTTAAGGTGCTCCAGTGTAAATTTCATAAATTGCGCTTCAGCGCTTTTGCCTTTCCGGCGACGATATTGTCCAGAAAATAATGGCCTGTCACGAAGATGCTTAACTCTGTCGACTGTATTTATTGTGTGTTTGAACGTGGTATTTTAGGTGACACCTTTGTTGGTGCTCTTTTAAAAATATATTCTGAACTTATATATTAACTGCCCTTCAGTTCTTACTTCACGTTTTCGAAATCATAAACCAGAATCATATTTTCACGTTACTTTCACTGTGATTTTTTATGTATTCCTAAATTTGTACTTTCTTCCTCGTAGACTTCGAATTTGTAAAAATAAAACAATTTCAAGATCTTGGACACGTCATAGAGAAGAGAATTGAAGATTACCTAACTGATTATCCAGGGAAATATTGGTGGAAGGCGTAGTAAAGGAAGACGCAGCAATGAGTTCGAATCCTAAGTGACTGAGTTCTTCCGGGGTGCAGTAAAGAAAAAGATTACCATGTTGAGATCTAAATTTTGACAGAAGAGAGCAACAGAAGAGGCAGAAATCCAAAGCATTTCAACCAGTGGCGGCTCGTGACTTTTTGGTGTGCTAGTTGTGCTAGTGGTGTTTTAATTGATGTTTTTGTAACCGAAAACATTTTTTTTTTTCGAAATTTCAACTTTTTGTATGAAGATTTTTCAGAAATCCGTGCGGTGCACCACCAAAACTGAAAAATCCTGAAAATTTTCATACAAAAAATAAAATCTTAAAAAAAAATTAAAAATCATTTTCGGCTACAACAACACTAACGATGTCGTTTTTTTCAATCTTAGCACTCTAGCACACTAAAAACTCACGAGCCGTTACTGATTTCAACATGTCATGGCAATGAAATGTTACCATGTTGGCATATATTTTATTTAGAGTTGTGGCCAACGCAAGACCTAGGCGAGTACAATTAAATTCTGTTTAGCAAATACTTTTTGCAATGGCAATATTTAACTTGTGGCTTCACCGAACAAGACGGTATCCAAATACTGCCGTAGCTCGTACACCCATAACTTGATTCGGTTAATTTATACAACTGTCGATTACTTGGTTCCATGTTCACTCCGCGTTTAAATAGTATGAATTTACTTCTACATATTATGTTTGACGGCCTCTATGATCGAGTAGTAAGACGCTCGACTACAAATCCAGAGGTCGTGGGTTCGAACAATTAATTTTATTTAATTAATATGTGTCACAACACATTTAATTCATATTAAATATTTTATTGTATATTTGCGGCATGAGTGGTAGATACTCTAAGTATCGCCCTGGTGAAAGACCACCTTTCAGAATCGAAACGTTGCTACATAGCCAGGTACTTCCTAAACTTCCTCTTCCACATCTCCTTCCCCTCCCCACTACCTTCAGCCTCACAACATATCCCGATTGGGAATGTCATAATATCACTGGCTCTAGACGGTTGGAAACAGTTGTGACTCTTTATAATAATAACAACGAACTTATATAGCGCAGTTTTGTGATATTTAACCTCAAGTGCGATTCATACTAAATCAATTGAGCTAATAAGACTAACTAACAAAAGGAAAATATTATATAATCTGTATACAAATTAAAACTATCTAAAATCATGATCGTTATCATAAATCATGGGAGAAAAGGTTCAGATATGGGTATAACAATACATGTGTACCATCAACAAAGTACAGTTAACATGTTGATACTTAAAAACATTAATATTCAAGTATTATACGATTTTAAAAATGAAAAATATTGTAAATATAATAAGTAACAAAAGAACAATAAATATATTTATGACAATGAGTATAAGGTTTTCAGTAGACGGTAAGGACATTGAGTTGTAAGGATACAAGTAAAGAAACTAAACACATCGAGGACAGATTAATTCTTGTGCTGATACTAAAAAATAAAATAAAACTTAATTTAAACCTCAATAGATCATTTAAAAATATTCCATCAATTTATTTAAATCCATAATAAGCTTAATCTACATCGAGGAACACATATAAATGTTATTTAAGATACACTCCGAAAATAACCTACACGAAAGAGAAAAAGCGGAGGCCCAAGTCCCAACGTGCCCGTGCGTCACGTGTGGTGATTAGAAGTCCCTCTGAAAAGAGGAAACTTGCCCCTGGGATTGACATTAAATCAATATGAAGAAGAAAGTAGAAACTGCCGAAATAGAACGACCCCGACTCCGGCAGGTGGAGCCCGGTGTAAGGCAGGTGTACCGTAAATCTCCGACACACACTGACTACTAACGTTTCCTCCATTGATAATAATGTTTTTTTGAAGACTCATAAAATTCTCAGAAAACAGGAAATATATACATATTTTTCCAAGTAAAGTGTTTCCTTTACAAGGTTTTTATAAATTTCCTTTACAAGATTTCATCATTTTGCAAATCAAATTTCAATGGAAATATGGATCTAACGTAGGTAGGTTATGTAGATGATTTTTTTCTGTCATAAAACTTTATCAATATGTTGTCTACTGATATAAACCATTGCGAGAGCAGTTGTTCTCTGTCATGCTTTAAAATTGATCCGTTTAATGAAATCATCCGAAAAATACGATTTGTCGAAATTTGACAGTTTTTCAAAACAATTTTATAACCAGAACATAGATTTGTTTGTCTCAATGAAAACTCGCAAATAGTGAGCACTGAAATCATGAAATTTACACGGTTTTATTGATCCGGAATTTACAGGTCGGCACAGCTATTGTCAGTTGGCAACGAAATGTGTTTTACGAATTTTTGAGCTTTACGTGTAAAGTAAATTAAATTGCTTTGCAATAATGTAAGAATAAAACACCATACCGTCGCCGGAAAGGCAAAAGCGCTGCAGCACCATTTTGAGAAGTTTACACCAGAGCACTTTAAAGACATATTTTTTTACAATAAAATTCTAAAAGTGTTCAGTACCTGGTTGGATTTAAAAGAGTAACCTGAGAGTAGAGAGTGAGCTGAGTTACCTGAAGCGACTATACAGCTAAAAAAATATCCCGAACTTGTGTGGCTTGAGTTGAGTCTTCTCTCAAACGGTAAATACATTTTAAATGACTGAAGCGCCACAAAAGTTTTCAGAATCAAACAAGAGTCAGAGCATTGGATGCAGAACAAAAACTGATCAAATCTGCACACTGGTATTTAATTCCATTTCGACCCAAGTATCGCTTAAGCCCTTTTGCCTTTTCAGCGACGATATGATTTGTCCCAAATTCTTAAATTTTTTAAAAAGAAAATAAGATTGTTGATGAAGTATGTCACATATAGGTTAATCCACCTAGCTTTTGAGTGATATATTTAAGAATGCCCTTTCATTCCCAGTAAATTGCACTTAGATTGAAACCATTTCAAACATATCCTAATTTAAAGGAAAATTTGGCTTCTTCAAAACTGTTTTAGAAATAAATAATTAAAAATATTCATTAAATCAAGTGGAGGTAAAAGAAAATTCCAAGGATAAAAGGGTTAATCAGATATCGGGAAGTTCCGCTTCCCCTGAAAGTACCTTTAAAATCGCCAACCCATTGAGCCATGCAGGCAACCATATACCTTCTGAGAAGAATCTGTTAAATATTTAATCGTTACAAAATCTGTTACAATATTTGTGGATTATCATAATTTCCTATACATTATTTATGTAATCCTATAAATATTTTGATGTTAATGTAGAAATAATAACATGATTGTATATTTGTTTTGCGCTGTCAGAGTTGACCCAAACAACACTAACTTAAAATTGTGTGTATTAATGCATATGCATTCACTTTCGACAGCAATTTCATGCCGAAACGTCACTGAGAAACAGCTTTTATCGTACTTACGTCAACTTATTGTTTTTATGCGAAAAAGGGAAAACCAGTGTAAACGTTATTCGAATTTATTTTACAGTTATTCGAAAAGTTTTCCAAAGCGTTATTTTTATTATGTTGATTTTTTTTTGGAGTCAAATAACAAATTTGAAATATGCTATATGCATAAAATGAAAGTGTGTGAGTACTGATTTTTGGGTCAAATTTAGTTGCGAAATCTATACTTATCCAACGTTTGAGGTGCTTTATACCCGGAGCCAGTGGAACTATGGCATTTTTAATTTGAGAAATGTTAGGCTGGAAAAAGTAGGGGAGGAGAGTAGATGGAAATGAGAAAGATTTGAAAGTACCTGGCTATTCAGATCTTGTCACAAAAAATATTTCAAGTTGTTTGTAACAATATTTTAATTTTAAATGGTGGTCCTTCTTCAGGGCGATACTTAGATTAATACTTAATTAACTTAATCTTACATTCTAGAATGAGGTGCAAATACAGTATATTTTAATTGTTTTAAATTCGACATGAAAAAAAAAACAATAAAGTTTTTTTTGCTCACTCAGGGATTCAAATCAGCACCTTTTGAATTCAGAGTTCGGGAGTTTTCCACTCTGCCAGCGAGGTCGTCTCAATCGTCTGTATTTATTTATGAACAATTTTCCGATGCTTCCTTTAGTACGAGCACAATCAATATAAATAAATAAATAAAAAGTTTTATTCCGGAAGGTATGCAGGAGTAGTGCAATGCAATACCTTCCATAATTGATATCAATACATTGTAATAATAATAGTAACAAAATAAAAATGAACAGAAATTCATAAGAAATAAATAAATAAGTAAATAATATAATAAAAATATCTGAAAATAAAATAATAATAATGATGATAAAAAAAAAAATAGAATAAAATAAAAATAAATAAAAGAATATAAGTAAGAAAATATTAATGGGTATATTAGGCCTCATTTCTACAAAACGCCATCAAGAGGGAGTCCATCCTGGCAGCGTTAAGATTGATGGGGCCAATAATTTAACAATGCGAAATATGCTTGAGTTCGGGATCTGACGGGATTCCATGATGAGAGTTATTTCTGGAGTTGTTAATCCTTTCCCGCATTCCTGCTACCCTGGTTCTCATAAGGGCTGCAAATCCTGGAACTCGCCCCTCGGTGAACATACCGGAAGCACTGCAGTGCCTGGGAAGACTGAACATCATGCGGTAGGCGTTGTTGTACTGGACCCGAAGCCTTTCCATGCTACTCTTCTTAAAATTGGTCCAGAGCTCGCACGTGTATAGGGTAGTACAAAACGCCAGGAAGAGTGTCCTTTTCACTGAGGGACTACAGAGCCGAAAATATTCTACTGAGCATGTTTTGATTTCACACTGAGTGCTCGCCTTTGCCTGTCAATGTTGTCGTCATCCATTAGCTTGCTGGTGATGATGTGCCCTAGATATTTGGTTTCTTCTACTACCTTTAGAACCTCACCGTTCAAGAAAGCTGGAGGAATGTGTTTCGGACCCTGCCCGTATCTGGTAACCATCAGTGCCGTTTTTAGGGGATTGTAAATCATGTTTGTTTCCTGAGCAAACTCTTCGCAGATATTCAGGAGGATACGTAGCCCTCTTATAGACGGCGTCATGAGTACCAAATCGTCTGCATAGCTCACATTATTAAAACACTGTCCTCCGATATGGCAGCCCACCTTAGCATTATTTAATCTATGGGTCAGTTCTTCCATATAAATGTTAAACAATAATGGGGACATGCATCCTCCTTTTCTAACTCCGCTTTTCAGATGAAAAGGTTCGGAAAATCCATCTTTCCACTTTACCAGGTTTTCTTGCTGCCGGTGCCAAGTGTTGAGAATGTGGACGACCTTCAATGGTATACCCCTTTCAACGAGTTTAGTCCATAGTAAGGGGTGATGGACTCTGTCGAACGCCTTACTGAGGTCAAGAAAGCACGCGTAAGTAGTTGTTTTCTTTTTTCGATAGTGTTCCAACGTTCGTTTTACGCAATACATCACGTTTCCTTTCCACGTGAATACGTAATTCAGAATTGAACGTATATTTCCAAGAAGTATAATAACTCCACCCTTGTGATAGAGCTTTTACCACGAGAACTTAAGTAGAAACATGCGGCGGTCGGTATATTGAATCTCATATTTAGTATGTACGTGTGCGTTGTAAAACTAAACATATATTATATCCTATGTTATATGCACACGGAGAGCCTATTGCAAATACTGCAGAAATTGTGACAGAACTTGCAGATGAAATATTATTTAAAATTCAGAAATATGTCCCTACATTCGTTGCCATGAAATTAAACAAAAATTTCTAGGACATATTTGAAAATCTTTTAAAAATCTTAACTTTAAAGTCGACATCAGAATTTGAAAATCAGCTTGGATTGGGTCTAGGCATTTTTAGTGTCAGATTTAATTCTTCAGTTCCTTTCCTCTCAACTTCATTCAGCCTCATAACATTCCGCGATTTTAATTTTCCAAATGCCGTATTGGCATACTGGCTTCGGACAGTTGGCATTCTTGTCTGGTATTTACATTAAAAAAAACATTTGTCTGAAGTTGCAATAATCTTGCATTTGTGGTGTTTTTGTTTAAACAGATATTTTAACTTAAAATGAGATTCTCGAATAAAAGTTTTTACTTAGCACAATTTTGTTGCTATGTAAATATTTCATTTTTATATGGTTTCGGAATAATCGACTAAAACTGTGTTTTTTATGTATATTTTTTAAGAAACGTTAATAAGAATTTTGTAAAGTTTTTTTTGTTGGTTTTTTGCCAAAGCCATCACTTTAAGCTCTTAACGACATTGTAAATATTAATTAATCTGTTTAAAAATATGACAGGATGCCATATTCTTTGTTCTATATTTTAATAATAAAATAAAGAACTTGATATTATAAATAAACCTTGTTAATCAACCCTGAAAATAGAATTAATTGAGTTTACATAACTAAGGGACACCAAATTCGAAGTAAATATTTACTCTGCGATTGAAATTCAAAAGTGCTTCTTAGAAATCTTAGTATTCTAAAAACAACTTCTTGATTATTGGTTTGTTTTAGTTGGATAACTTTTATGATAGAAAGAATTGTGAAATTTATAGAAAAAAAATGATAAAGAAACAAGAATAATATTTATTTTATTTTTATGAAACCGTCGCTTCATTCGCCCCAAGAACATACAAATTTACTTCACTACTTAAATTTAGTCACACGACATGCACCGTAGTGCACTACTGTGAATTCGTCTTTGATTTTCAATGTAGGTGTTGTGAGTTTATTTATTTATTTAGCTTAAAAGCTAAATCAAGCAGAACCAAAGATTTGATTTACTTATAAATAAAAAGCGTTCTGCAGAAAGCTAAATAAAAAAAAAACATAGGAATTCGAGCCCACATTCATTACACCACAGAAGCCGTAAAAGGATATTCTTATGTTTTATATTTTGAATTACGCCAGAATTTAGTCGGTAGAGCTGAAGTGCCATTCGATCGGCTCTTCAGCAAGAACAACAAATATCTTACTTCGTTTAATTTAATAAATAAAACGTAACAATTTTGATGTGTGCTTAGAGCACGCGGTTATCGAATAAAATAATATATTTGCGCATACTATTTCTATCGGTTTATTTCCGCAAATTACGATTATTACATCATTTCTACAATAAATTACTCAACCCTTCTAAAAGCGAGAATCTTTCTCGGAAACTGGTGAATTGTTTGCATTTAAGCTTTTCCACTTTAACCGTTTTCCCAATAATCCGTCTCTAATGTAATAATTTGTGTTCTATATAATTACGATAAAGGTATTTTATAACATATATTTGGAAAGGCAAAAGGCTTTAAGCGACACATTGGTAAAAAATGAGTTAAATATGCAGTTTCGAACAGTTTTTTTCTGCATCGAATGTTCTGACTCTCGTTTGATTCTGAAAAATTTGTGGCCCTTCAGTCATCTAAAATATATTTACAGTTTGGGAGAAGGCTTGTCTCAAGCGACACAAGTTTGGAACTTTTTAGCTTCTTCTCAGTGAGAGTATTGAGTTACCTGAGTTAACTTTTTTTTTCAAAATCCAACCAGGTACTGAAGACTTGTAGAAAAAAAAACTTTAAAGTGCTCTGGTGTAAAGTTCCCATAATGGTGCTTCAGCCCTTTTGCCCTTCCGGCGATGATATTCCGTTTAATAATATAAATGGTCCGTGCGCATTTAGGTAACAAATCGTTTGAAGATGTAATATGTAATAAATTAGCTTGAAATAATAATTATTTATTTTTATACGAAGAAGGTGCGAAAAGAGGTAAGGAATCTTCGGCCAACCTCCTTTTTAAGATCCCATCAAAATAAATTTTTCTGACCCGTAAACGTTGAACTATTCCATTATCGCAACGCATTTCTTAATTCTCCAACGAGGGGTGATTTAGTACCTTTGTTCAGCGGCCGAGGATGTTTATTTTTACAGTGTTTATATATTTTGCTGGTAAGATCCCAGGTTTTTAGACAACTTATCTGCTTCTTTATATGAAGAAAATGCTTAACCCTGGCCCAGAGAAAGCACCGGAGTGTATGTTACCTACACACTTTGAATATCTGCATTATCATTAAAATAAAAATGATCGAAAACAGTTAGTAAAAAGGAGTCTCATTGTGGCTTGTCATAATTTTAATAAATTGAACAAATTGTTGCAAGCGTTTTAACCACATATTTTAAACCGCTTGCGCTGTTTTACCCGAATGAATTATACTTAATTATAGCATTATTTTAATATTATGACGCGTGTCTTAAGAACATGTCCTTTGATCATATTAATAATAAACTAATCTTTTCGTGTTTATTTTCCCGAAATTCACATTTTAAATAATTTAACAATACGTTACTTCAACCTTTGACTAATATATACGAGTATATTTTCTCTAATCCTCTTTCCTTCTAATACACTTCTACCCGTAAATAATCCATTTTTCAGCTTTTAAATAGAACACAATAAATAATTTGCTTCCGCAAAGTCTAAGAAGAAAAAGGGTTATGATTGTTACTCGGGTTTAAGGTAAGCTTAAATTAAAATGTATGTCTTAATTGACCGAGACTCTCGAGAAAGACTTTCGAGAATAATCATAAACTATGTAACGATAAGGTCTACTCTATTTTATCGATATATTGACTCTTTGAGATTCCTGAAGACCTTAAAAAACGCCTCTACTCCTGCTGTCTCTCTCCAGTTATTAAATGTTTGCCCAAAGACTCCACACCGTTTAATTATCTACGTTTAGATCTCCCAATACTTTTCCATTCTGCAGCCATATTATGAAGAAGCCTCTTTGGTTGTCGGCTATCTTTCACCTTTGCTAGATGTCCTGCCAAACGAAGCCGCTTCAGTATTTTAAATACGCTTAATAATATAACAATACAAACTAATCGGTACCTAGCCTATATAGTGAGGTAATATTCAAAGTTCAAAGGTGAGCAGATTTAAACTAGATACAGAATGCAGACGCACGACGCCACCAGAATTGGTCGATGTAATTATGGCCATAAGCCATAAGGAATTATCACCCCTTCTAGTGGACATCATCTATGTAGAATGATGTAGGTATGACATAAACACACGAACAGAATCCCATAGACCATTATTTCCCCTCTCCCTTTTTCATACTGAGTATATAAAGATAAATAATTTATAAGCTTTGTTTTAGAACTTTCTTAACGAGCAAGTTGTATCACATAAGATGTTTAAAAAATTTAAGAAAGATTTTACATTTTAAGCTGACGGTTTCAAACAAATGATCGTATTTATAAAATAACGGTACATATTTTATCCTGGCTCAAGAGAAAAAGTTTGAAAGCCAAATGGCAATAAGTTAGAATACGTATATAGGGATAATTAATAACAAGGATGCAAAGAAAAGTTACCGACATGAAAAAATACATTTATAAAGCTTCGCTCGGATGATGGGAAAACTTTGTCATTCGGTGGCGCCCAAATAACCAAGACCGCCACAAAAGCTGCTGAATAAGTAAGAGTCGTCAAGTTTGATCCCTAATGCGACAGGAACTTTATATATTATTTTATAATGTTACGATCTGTGGGATTTACCTCAGACGCGGCTGTATCATATATGAGATTTTGACGGCTTGCCCTAAATACGACTGTCGCCAATACGATCCAAAATGTCTTCAATAATAAAATCTTTTTACATTCGTCATGCTGGTAAATTTTAAAAAATATAATTTAAAAAAACCCAAGATTTTTGAGGACTTTTGAAAAACTGCTACAATCTTTGTCATAAATCATATTCAAAAACAAGGATTTTTTTTTTTCAGCTTTTTATTTAAAAATACATTTTTGAAAAAGTTTCTCGCACAGTGATTGTTAGATACTTCCCGCGTTGAAAAGTTCAAAAATAGTTTTGTAGATCAAATTTCTAGAAAGTTTCCCGTATTAGACCAGAAGCTAGCGTGATATCTCTTCACAATATTGATGTAGTCATGGAATATTTATATCGCCAGTTATTTAACATTTCAAAGTCAGGAAATCCAGTAAAAATTTTTCATTTTTAATAAATATACTCTTGTAGATAGAATAACAAACATTAATTCCTGAAAATCAACATTTTATTGTGGTTAATCATGCAATCAATAAATCGACTATCATATCTAAACGCTCCGGACGGGGTCTGACGTCAGAAGAACCGTTCGTTATCTAATGCAATACCATGTGGCGCCACTTAATACATCCAAAAAATACTAACAATTACGTTAGACAGTAAAGATTGTTCAAAATGGCCAAAACATTGACTGGGATTCTTCACACAAAAATATTGCATGAAAATAAGACGGGCTAACCTTAATTGCCCGGGGTTCCATATAAAATTTGTGATTCGGGATGTTGTAGCCTGAGGCTTATATAATCCTATATATTTCTATCTGCCTGTTCGTTGATGCGATACATTGGATGGAAAATCACAATCACGCGAAGACATTCAGCCGAATGCGGAATTTCGCCAGGTTTCCATCTTGGGATATGAAAACCGATTTTTATACTCAGAATGCATTGCTTTAGGAACACTAGGATAGCATACAATAGAAAATGGTTACAACAAATTTATATCTTAAACTTTTTTAATGAATACCTAAAATTTTCGTCATTTTTATGTTTCACGTATAATATCACAGGAAATCTTTCAGTTATTTGATTAAATCTGACCTCATTTGGGAATAAATCATTTTATTTTTTATTTTTTTAAGTAAATCTACATGTGAAAAACTAAATAGAAACATTCGTTTGTTGATTTAAGCAATAATAAATATACTTATTAAATAATACATAAGCAAATACCTATCACAAACGCAACACCAACAGACATACCTATTTTACGTCTCATTTTCAATTTTTAATTACGCTAATACAAACATTTGTTTTTTTTTCTGACTTTTGTGTTTTGATTTCGTACATTTTTTATTAAAATAACCTTGATTAAATCACCTTTCACTTACAAAATACATTTTCAAAACAAAATATTTAGCATTTTACAACTCAATTGATAAAAAAAATATGAATATTCATAAATAATTTTCTCAACTATTTACATTTAAACTTTTGCGTTAAATTGAATTGTGTTACCTATAATAATGAGTCCAAACCTTAATGAACATAATTTAAAAAAAACTTATAAGGACATAAAAAAAAGAATAAAAATGTAGATTTCAAACGGAATTCTACAAAATAAACATAAAAAACTATTAGTAAAACAGTAATAAAAACATATTGACAATAATTTGATGCGAAGGGCCTCTCGAGTTTCTTTTTCAATGAACTTAGAATGCGAAAACGAAACTCAGTGCTGAGAATATGTACCATTTACTTCCAATACAATGCACGAAGGAACAGAATCACTATAGGAAAGTTCCGAATAGTGTAGAAGAATTCGTATAAAGGAATATTTATCATACATACATAAAATTATATGTAGTTTCTCGAATGCGGTAAATTTCTTGTGAATTCTTTTTCTTATTTACATACTAAAACTAAATGTTTTCACTGGCGATACAAAGAAAAACACTTCTAGCTCACTAGCGGCCTCTACAATTCACCGGAAGCTAGCTTTACCTCTGGTACACAAATTAATTTCTTCCGCGTCTCTTGACGGAAACAGTTGACTCGACAATTCAACTATGGAATGGCAGCCGACTATATGTTTCCTCCCGCTCCCAAGGTCTCTTCAAGATCCAGGTTTACTCTTCTCTTTCCGTAAACATACGCTCCGCGTATCATTCTCACAGATAACATGGAACAGATGATTCACGAAGTTACATTAAAAAAATTACAATAATTTGTACAACTGACATTTCTGGCGCAATCTCTTCTTAAGTGTCGTAGTTCCAGCATCACATTAATCACGTTACGACGAAACCTTCAAATGCCAGCCCACAAACCACTTTATTACATTTATAATAATAATATTATTATGATTATGACAAGTATAATAGAATAATAAAACGCCTTACAAGCCGGCAGTCCTTACCTCCTTACCGACAAAGCCACCTTGTCGCGAACGATTTATGCGCATCCATAAACGTAATGTGACACGAGTATTTTATAAATGCTACAGCACCAGGACATATTGCTGCTTTAGAGTGAGCATAAAAATGATGAATGACTAACTACCAAAGTGTCTAAAGACCTTCGTTTAGGGAATGAGAAATAAATCGTGGGATTCAGAATAATATATAATAACGTTTTTTTTTTCAATTTTTTTTGTAGAAAACAATCACTTTGTGGTTTGACATATTTAATGAAATGAAACAACAACTTTGTGTGAAAAAATATAAAATATAAAATTTCGAAATTTTTATATTTTTATTTTATTTTTGTATGACTGACCGGTTTCGCTTAGCCTAAGCTCCATCAGGATTCATCCGCTTTTCATTCAATCGTCCATCGTTTGGTCACTATACCATTATCTAATACACAGTTTTCCAACAAACCAACATTAATTTTAAAAAAATAGCGACAAATTATGGATATGATTCTTAAGTAGAAAACAAAAACAAATAGCTACACATAACTTCTTGTTCATTAGTTCTCATAACATAAAATATTAAAATAATCTGATTGGCGTCGTGTTTTATTGTGTTCCCGGACAATTCCTCTACCCTAAATTTCCTGGACAGACGTACAGGAAATTTAGGGTAGAGGAATTAAGTAACCTAATCATACTTTTATTTATAACGTTTACACTTGCATTATACGTTTTCGTTATTGAGTCAGTGGGTTTATCATAGCCTTCAAGGATCACATTTGTGTTACATTTAGAAAATTTTCGTCATTCTGCTATTGCCACGCCTCACTCCTACATGTCAGTGTTGGTATCAGAACTGCTGACTTCGCTTCTATATATATATATATATATATATATATATATATATATATATATATATATATATATATATATATATATATATAATAAATAGCTGATATATATTATAAATCAGCTATTTATTGTATGTAAAGCTGGGCTTTTACATATTGACATCTACACTGAAAACGAATTCAGTCCTCCATTTCCTCAATTAACTGTATTTTCCTGCATTCAAACCGCCTGATACAATAAACAAGATAGTAAATTATCTGTTGCATTTCGATGTTTTTGATCATCAGAACATCCAAATATACTATTTCCAATACCTTCGACAAGAAAAGAGAAGCACCTTCCCGTAGCTTTGTTAAGTTGTCTTCAGTTTTCCACTGCTAGAAGCCGATATATAAGGACCAGCCAATTTGTTCTCCATCCTGCAAAATCTGTCAAATGGGAAATTGTCTAGTGATTCGCGATCTTATCAATTTATTTGATATTTTTTCGGTACGATAAACAGATACTCTGTTTAAAAATGAAAGTAGAACTTACCATAAGAAATCAGATAAGAACTGAGTTTTTTAAAGAAGCAAAACATTATTCCGAACCGTTAAATTTAAGTGTTATTCTGGGTGAAACGCTCGGACAGCCTACAAAAGGGATATAGATATGTCCACTCATACAATTAAGATTAGCCCATTTCCTTAGATATTCATGGTGTGTTCACGTTGAAGGATATTAATCGTGAAAGCAACTGCATTCTCATTGAAATAAATGTACTTTAGCAAGCCTATGTTAATACTTTGGATAATATGCGAGTATATTAATTAGAATTAAATCCATGTACCGGACTGATGTAAATACTCGTATTGTAGGTAGTTACTATGTTTTGTTTTGTTGCCTGGTCTGTTATTTGTTATCCATGAAAGTCACTAGGTATGTGCAGATCCCGTTCGCCGCACGAGCTTTGAACAAACAACGCAAAGCACTGCGCATTCATTTCTGTTGTGCGGATTGCAATGTTTAGTCCGCGGGGATTCCACGCCGCTTGTCCTATTTTACTGGGCGCTTTGTTTCAGGTATTGTGATGTTCTCGACAGCCACGTGACGTGGGATTTATCTGGCTCTGGACCCTAGTGGTCCAACATGAAATGGAATGTTTCAATCAGACACATTAATGTCCAAACACAATATACAATTCTTCCGACTCTGATTGAAGCTGTGATGCGGGACATATTGTATTCCGGACCCCGATGATCACACAATATCGGCTGTTGTTTCCAACCTTCTAGCGAGAGTTTACAAATAAATCACATCTGTAGTTAAGGATCCTATGCTTGGTTAACCCAACATTTTCACCACGTGTAACTTAGCCGAATGCTTCCATGTAATCGACTTATACTTTTTTTAATGTCCCAACAGTCCGGCCCAGTATGTCCATGGCAACCCCGATTGGGGTATGTTGCGAGGCTGAAGGGAGTTAGGAGGATAAGGAATCGAGGGAGAAGAAGGTTGAGAATTACTTCGCTATTCAGATCTGGCCACTAAACACGGACAATGCCATTTTAATCAACGATAATGTATCGATTTCGGTGTGTTCCACAAACTTATTTGTTTTAAATAACAACTAAAATGCATCGATTTACGATTAGAAAAAGAAACACAACTTTTCTGACGTCTTGAACCCTATTGAAAATACATCAAACATCTCTATTGGTTAGTTGATCTTAATATTGTGAGTTGGATAACGTATCATAATGTGCACCGATTAACGGTTACGTGTTTTAATCAAATAGCGTTCGAATGTTCAAACTCAAAACAAGATGTTCCGACAGTGATTTAATCAAACAGCAGTACACTTGCCAAAAAATATGACTAAATTGCGCAACGTAAATTTTAAGTAATTAAATGAGATTAGTTATTGCATGAAAACACAGCTATTTTCTAAATGTAAAATACGATGCTCCCAACAGCTAACCTAATAATAAATGCAACATTTCAATCAAACTTTATTAAAACGTAAAACGACCAATCTCATGCACGGTAATAACATATTCGTGTGACACTTTATATTGTATCCCTTGTTTGGTTAAAACAGTGTATTTGAGGGCAAGCACTACGTGAGCAATCAAGGTATGCTCGATGAGCGATTGAGGTATTATTGTGGATTAGTTTGATATAGATTAGTTAGCTGTTTAAGTGAAGCTTTATCCCCGGGTTAAGGGAACATTATTTACGTTGCAATAATTAACACACAATTCAAAGGGAATTTATTATGAGAGCTTTGTGGGATTTGGTAAAACAGCAGTTAAGCTCACCAGTTTGAAAATGATGCTGGGTCCTGAATTTGCAGGGGCTGTGAACCTGGAAAAATGAAAGAACGTTTATATTAGATATTTTCTTTGTTCGTGCTGATATGCATGAAGTTTTGTGTTTCTTGCTACATATTTAATCCAACCATAAATATACTTATGCTTTTAAACACTTCGTTATACAGAACAGGAGTCACGGTTTTGAACTCTCAACATTAGTAATATTTTCATAGAAATCAATTTCTTTGTGGTTTGGACATATTTAATGAAAATAATATATACATAAAGGATGAACACCATATAAAATACAATAAGAGAACAGTGAGAAAACAAAAGAATAACATTTAAATTATAACAAGGAACAGAGAGAAAGAGACAGATAATTTGAATTGAAGGAGGCAAAACGTTAACTGAGAAGGTGATTAAGGAATAATGAGAAATTTTATGAGTTAACATGAAATATACCCTAATATTGGGACTATTGAACAAATTGTACTGATTATTAAGAATGTGACTATAAATTTAGAAAGCCAATAAAATAACCGCACACGACGTATTTTTTTATTTAGTTTAACTTTGTATCCTGATGATGCCTACGCTAAGCAAAACCGGACGGTCATGAAAAATAAAATAAAGTCTGTGGTTTTTTATTTCATTAGTAATATGTATTTTAGTACTATTATTTTACGATATATATTAGTCAATCCTAGAAGGATGTGAATTTATTTGTTACATTAATAAACAATAACAAGCAAAAGTAATTCAAACATATGTACATTTAGATTAAAGGACTTATTATGGCAAGAAAATATTTTTTTAGTTACTATCATTGGTATGTTAGGATGAATAAAGTCTGGTTGATGAAAATTATTTTTGATAATAGGCACCTTTGAGCGGTTGGAAGATGAATTTTGATAGAACCAAGAGATTTTGAAGGGTATGGAAATTATTTTCAAATATCATAATTTTAAAACTTTTCATTGGGATTTTTTTGAGGTTGCCCAGCATTGTCAAGTGAATAAAGTTCTTATCTTTCTCCATCATTCTTGACAAGTTTCTAATTAATTTCAAAATATTAATTGTCGAGAGCCAAATTTCACAACTTTTTTTATGGTCAGTAGTTTTACACTCTAAAACCCATTATTTTTCTTCTTGGAAATTAAACTGATTAATCGGCAGTTTTATCGATATTTAAACAATATTTAATATCACGTTTGATAAATTCTACATTTTGTTCTAATGGTGTGCATCACGGCATGAAATATTTCCCTTATCTAGGAAATAAACACACACGAGCATGAGTGAAAAACCACCAACAAATGAAAACCCTACCCACTGAAACGTCTAACCCCTATTTCAGTCGGAATTTCAACCCCCTCGCTAAAATATTAATTTGAAGAGAGTTCTGCGCGCGGCCCCCACAAGAGAAGGCGAAGGGAGGCGATTTTTATCGAAGCTTGGAAAAGCTAGGAATTTTATTGTTACAATAACCAAACAGTTATGACTTAGATAACTGTTGCATGTGGCGTCCGTCGCTCCCGGTATCTTTTTGATAAATCGCTTTTAATTATTCGATAACCGCATTTTAACGTAAGCGTGTTGGGATTATAATTTGAACATGCATAATAATACATTCGCATGCCAGTGTTAAATTTTGGTACTTGGTGGTGGTTTCCAATCAATGTTTTTTGAAATAATTATTTAAAATACAAAATTACTAATGCTTGACAGATGACCCTCCAAACTAGAAATATGTCCGTATTACGATGGGTTCGCATTTAATATAAAATTATCCGATGAAATAAAGTAGAGGTCAATAAAAAGAGTTAAATAATAATAAAAAAAAATATTTTTAAGTCAGTATGTACATTTTAGAGGGTATGGCAACAGAATCCAAATAATCTGCTTATCCAAGTGAAACCCTCTTCGCATAAGCATTCTAGAATACCCCAATTATCCGCTATTAGTAGGATGAGCTCTTTTCTACTGAGCTGACTGCTGGGGAAATGACCCATCCTCTTACTGGCGTTGGTAATGATAGTCAGAATGTAACCGGTGCCAGGAATCTTTGGGGATGAAGTCAGACTAAGGAAACATCAGAGTGAGCCTGGATGTTTAACCGGTTAGGTGCCTTGCCATGCCTGTGGGGCCGGCCGTACAAAATGAGCAAATAAAGTCGCTCAAGTTTACGCCTGTTTCTAGCAAACTTCTAGTACGAATTCGAATAATCTATAAGATGGAACGTAGTCTCACTGGCTCTAGACGGTTGGGAGCAGTTAAGACTCTTGTGCGGTATTCATATAAAAATTTAAAAAATATATAAACATGTATTAGGTTGATGAATACGTACTATGATATTATAGTTTAAAGATTATTTCGATTTTACAGAGATTTACCTGAAAGCTTTGTATGACAGTCGGCATGTATCTAAAATTGACGGCCCTCCAAGATCAGCCATACTTATACCTTTCGACACTTAAAGGGTTAAGATACTTGTGTAATAAGATAAAGAAAACACATAGAGTCGTTCCACATGTGGGGTTGAGCACAATTCGTAAAAACGACCCGTTCTCACGATGAAATTATGAACCGCGTATGATTGTTGGACATACGTTATCTGGTACATTATCACGATAAATAGTGTAGTTATTTTTATAGGTATACCTATAAGATTAATAGATTCATTCAATTTATGGATTTATTGATAAAAAAAATACATAAAAACTGGTTTTTGAACATTCTTAAGACGTCAATTTCTATATTAATTTAAGACAATCACGATCAAAAATAGCATTCAAAGTAATTATAGTAAAGAATATACGGATTTCATATTGATGATTCATATTCATAGTGTAAGAATGCAACGCTAGCTTTAACCCTCCGCATGACTGGTGAAATTATACGACGAGTTATCTGGTGGGGTCTGTGGGACCCGTCGATACTAAATCGTTTTTTTTTAATTAGTATAAATTAACGTATTTTTTTTCTTTTTCTATAAAATACATGATATAATAAATAAATACGAAAAAATCGGAATTTATAGTTCCTTTATTCAACACATTCGATATTCGCGCGTGTTACCTAAAATAGACTGCCCCCGGCCCGAAGATAACATGAATCCGGCTCTCCATCTTATCTAGCCGTGTCAACGACACCTAATACACTATTATCTACAATGGACCCGGAGGTGGACTGCACACGACTCCAGCAACGAGATCACTTATAAAAGGGACCGCAACATCCCACACGATGTTAATCTACGACCTTCAGTTAAATAGACTACGTGTCTAGTTTGTCGTTAGACTTTCCATTTGAAAATTATAATTAATACTCACTTGTACTGTTTTTTTTTTTACTTTGACCAAATATTGTGTTTGCATCAACGCATTAATTTTATCAAAAAAAAACTAATAAAAGTTAACCCGCGCAATCTGTAATAATTACCGCTATTTTAAATTACCCTGGGTCTGTCAGACCCTACCAGGCATGCAGAGGGTTAAACATATTTCCTACTGATAACACTGGAAAGTTAAATACCTACAGCAAATAAGAAGTTTCTAAGATAAATTACTTTAAATTATGCTCATTGTACATAATATTGAAATTTTCTTGCAATAATAATGTCCCACATAATAAAGTCTCAACAGATTTACTATTTCTAGACGGAACACTAACAGTTGTCGTTGCATTCCAGTGCAAAATAAACGCAAAGTAATATTGGATCGAAATATGATATTTCTAGAATACTGATGCCAAGATAGATGAACTGCTGTAACGGCTGTGAGACGCGCGACATGGGCAAAGAAGAGCGATGAGTCTCGTTATGGAACTACAGCCATAGTTTAGAAAATAAATATCACTCGCTCAGGCTCGGTTCGCAGCCGAGTTTATATTTGTGCAACCCATTTATCACCAGAGTCAGAGTCACTCGAAGACGTGTCTGCAATATTACTCAAAGTAACCAGTTTTAAAATACAATTGACTTCACACTCGTATCGGCATATGGAAATACTAAGTCATTTTTTTTATCATACTAAAGTATTTTTAGAAATAATAAAAGCAATTTAATCTAGAGTTCGTTTCAAAGATGCGGGTATGTGGTCTATTAATAATTGTTTTTTTTATTTTATATATACCTATCGTCGCCAGGAACGCAAAGGGCTGCAGCATAATTTTGGGAGCCAGACACTGTAATGTTTTGATTTTTATTTTATCATAAAATTCACAAGTCTTCAGTACCTGGTTGAATTTTGAAAAAAATACTCAGGTAACTAGATGGCTGAAAGGTCACAAAAGGACTTCAGAATCAAACGAGAGTCAGAGCACTCGATACAGAAAACTGTTCAAAATGGCATATTTATTTGCTGCTCATTTTTTATCAAAGTTTCGCATACGCCCTTTGGCCTTTCCAGAGACGATATGACGGCGGATGTATTTTTTTAAACTACGTGTTCCGTTGATTTGAGACTAGCTCTGTGACATTTGGGTAAGAGCTTTGGGTCAGAGCTCAAAGGTCACGCAATCTACTCCCGGCGAAGTTAAAAAAATCTGAACAATTCTCTCATCTTTGAGAATACTGGTGAGAGTCCACCATTTAGAACCGAAAGATTGGGCGTTGCGTTGCTTGAAATGGTCTTAGATTTATATAGTAACACGGTTTGAATATTTAGTTACTTTTCGTCTTTCCTCTACCACTTCTCCTTTCCCCGGCACAACATTCATCTGGATCCAGGCTGGGAAATTCTTGTTTGGATGAATTTGCGAGCTGAAAATATGTGCGTTACTTTAAAATTCCAGTAGCGCGAATTTTAACACGCCAGAGCTCACGTTCGAGAGAAATTTCTGCTTCATACACAGTAAAAAATAAATTACTATAAAAATTGGTACGATCTGTATCTTTGCATTATGTATTAGTTATTGTTAAAAATTCACATATTTTCGTAAGTTTGTACCAGCATAAACAAGCAAACAGATGCTATCGGAATTTGCATCTTTTAGTTTGCAGTGTTGTGCATTCCGTCTGCAGTCTTAAGTATCTACTGGTGTTGCTACCTACAAATGGTTTTCATGTCAGCCACGCCGCGCCGTTTGGACATCTGCAAAGTAAACGTTCTGTAGTGTGCAAATATGTTCTCTGCCGCTCCAAACGGTCCCTTTGCTGGCTGTGGAGTGACACTGTATCAAAGGAATATTATTCAGGCCCTATCACGTCAAAGCTTTATGGATACGAAGCAAAACACATCCAGGAAATAAAATCAGAATAAAATTTTCGGAAAAGAGTTTCATTGGATGACGTCTTATTTGTAGATTTGAGTGTCATCCTTTCCTCATTGGTGTTTATTTTTTTCAATTTTGCTTTCAATAAATCCATACAGAAATAAAGACCTTATGTTTTCATTTTGTGAACAAACTATATTTATTTTTAATAATAATTCGTGTTATTGCGAGAAAAAAGTTTTATACGCAAGATATCGTTGAATGCTTTATGCTGGATTTTTTCTTACACGCTTAACATTATGCAGTTCACCCTTCACTTCTATACCGGATCTACTGTTCCAGATAATGGAGGGATTTCATTCTCATCCTTCCTTCCTTGAAGTTGCCTCGGGTTTGCCCTTTGTAATACAGGATAACGAAGTTCATTATCTTAGCGTTAGCACAACCGGGTACTATTCCTCTCCCCTCCTAGGATCCTTCGAATTCTCTCCCTCGACTCACTCAAAACTACTGGTATGCTTGTACCAACGAGAGGAGTGGCATCTCATTTTATTTATCTAACGCCCGCTTTCACCAATCGAAATTAAGCCAACGTCAAATTTTATTTAATTTACCCCAAACAAAAGGAATAGGTACACATTAAAACAAATTCACACAACACAGATTTTACCAACATATTTTCACTAAGATTTCGCTCGAGCCGATAGACATGAAACATGAGTCTTGCAGAGTGTAGATACTCTTAGAATCACCCCGGTGAAAGACCACCATTCAGAATCAAAACGTTGTTTGAAATGTCTTTAGCCGTATTTGGTACATTCAGCCTCACAACAAACTCCAATTGGGAAGGCCCATAGTCCAACCGACTTCAGACGGCTGGAAGCAGTTGGGACTCGACTTGTGACACATAACGACTGTCTATGGTCTAGGAGCCGAAAAGTCTTCCTAGGAATTTTCTGTTCAGTGTACTTACATCCAGCATTGTACAAACTGAAATATTTACTCTTCTTGTCAGTGCGGCTGATCCGTCATATGAAAATTGAACCACGTTGCCTTTGCTGTCGCTCTGGTTGGCTGGTTAAACGCGGTCGATACATTTATTTTTAGCGGCGGATATTTCGTAACCATTGACTGTCCATGCGCACATCTCGCAAGTTATCAGCACGATTAAAAAAAAAAGATTTATTTTACCCTATCTGGCTCTTAGCGTTTTAATTGAGGGGACTATATTTCAACCTGCCGAAAATAACGACTTCAAATGAAGTGATTTTATTCAGAATTTAACAAAACGCGTTATGTTTATTTTCCATTTAGAATTTATTGAGTAATTTTTGTTCTTTTTTTAAGAAAGACAAACATTCCCAGGTTACGAATAACCGACCACCATCATAGTAAGCGGAAAATGTTGCTTGTGCAATGATGTAGGACTTATATAGCAGAGGAATTGAACCCACTACGTCCGGGTGGAATTACGATGCGTTTGTCCACTCAGCTACTAACCGGCCGAAAATTAAAATTTAAAAAATTACACACACTTTTTAATTGCTGAATTAAAAAAACACATTTGTAAAGTTTTGGAGTATTTTTTTTAATAGTAAGCAATGAATAACATACTATAACGAAATAGCAAGTTGGAATTTTTATAAATTTCTTTCAATATATAACATCATATATGTTATATATATATCAACATTTAAAAGTTAACTCACTTAACGTAATCATAATTGATGAAAAATTCAGCTCCAATCGCTCAAAAACATTATTAGAACAGGAAAAACGTTATGTCGCGAAGGGTGAAACTTTCAACCGTTAACGAGAATTGTTGCCTCGTGAGGCGCGCTATTCGACCGGAAAGGGTAAGTGAAGAAAGCTCAATACAAAATGACACCAAATCACTCGTTGGCACTCTAACTTACGGTAAAACGTACAGAGGCAGTCGTACTCCCATTATCTGAGAAATAAACAGTAACGTGAAATCATCGCGTATCTGATTATTTAGACATTGGAGGCAGTCGAAGAGACATATACTATATCAATTAGATATCCCCGAGCGTGCCATGTACTACTAAATATTTGTTATATTATTTGCTTTGAATCTGAAGTTGCGATAGAAATATTATCTTACTGAATGTCTGACAGCCAAAACCCTTTCAGGTTCGTATTATATCTGATAATGTCTATTGTTGCAGTAATTAACGAAACTCGGTTAGAAAGGTGTTGAGAAATTGAAGTAAACAATATAATTAGCGAGAAGCGTTCAATAATCACAATTTTGTGCGAGTTCCGTGGGAAATAATCTTAATTATTAGCACATACATGTGTGTATGTTTATTGGTAAAAAGGCAATTTTAGGATACAAGTAAGTCTTCAGTAGAGTTTTGTCCACGAAATTTCATCGAGTGTAAAGATTAGCTTCGTTCCTAGATGGATAAAAATACTGTAAACAGTTTTTCATACACTTATGAAAAAACAGTGGTTTAAAGTGCGCTTCGTAGATAAAAAAAACCTTTAAGAATCATCCTGGTGAGATGTTACGCTTGCAAACATCAAAATGGAAACATGCTTGAATTGGTTTAATTATGCTAAGTACCCAGATTTTATAATATACAGTAATTTCCATCTGCCTTCTTTTGTGTGTCATAATAAAACCGTTTATAATATTTTTTAGTGTTTTTTTTTTTTTTACTGCCCACATCTCAAGAAGAAATAAATTAAGTATAGGGTCCGCCAAATAACTTTTTTTTTTCAACTAGTGCTTATTTCGTGAATGGTAACACTTAGCTCATGTCTGATTTGACAGATAATTAGTTTTATCCTTCCGCTGAGCGAATATGGTTGTGTATACGCTTGAACAACGCTGGGAAATATTGCGACATTACTTTGAAAATCATGGTAATGTTGCAGAAAAAATTGCGTACGGTTTTTGGAAGAAGAGAAAGCACCGTCAGCTCCGTATGTTCGTTATCTTGTGAAAAAGTGAAAAGAAACTGGCATCCTCATCGACAAACCAAAGCGTGAAAAGCCAAAAACAGTGCGTACACCCGAGAATATCGATGCTGTGGCAGAAAGTGTGCACCGTCGTTCTCAACAATTGAACATTTCGAAGACATCATTGAGACGAATTTTGCATAAAGACCTTGGTATGACGCCATACAAAGTCCAATTGGTTCAGGAGTTGAAACCAACTGACCATCCAATGCGTTTCGCTTCGCTGAGTGGGCCTGCGATCGACTTACAGAAGATGCCGATTTTGCCAAAAAATCATCTTTCGGATGAAGCTCATTTTGATCTTGGCGGGTATGTAAAACAAGCAAAATTGTCGTATTTGGGGGCACAGAAAACCCGCACGCATACATTGAAAAGCCGGTACACCCAAAACGAGTCACTGTTTGGTGCGGATTTTGGTCCAGAGGCATAATTGGGCCATTTTTCTTTGAAAATGAGCAAGGAGTGGCCGTTACAGTCAATGGCGATCGTTATCGGGCCATGTTGAACGAATTTTTGTTCACAAAAATTGAAGAGGAGGATATTGGCAACATTTGGTTTCAACAGGACGGCGCTACGTGCCACACAGCCGAAGCTACACTCGATGTTTTGCGCCCTGTTTTTGAAGATCGCATTATCAGCCGCAGAGCTGATGTCGTTTGGCCACCTCGGAGCTGCGATTTGACACCGTTGGACTTTTCAAAGATAAATGTTACGCCGACAAGCCAGAGACAATTGACGCTTTAAAGGACAATATTCGTGAAGCCATTGGTGAAATACAGCTGCACACAATCGATAATGTGCTTAAAAATTGGACCGATCGTGTAGGCTACTGCATGGCCAGCCGAGGCAGCCATTTGAATGAAATTATTTTCCATTATTAACCGGAAGGATTGTACTTATAAATAAAAAAAGAAATTTGAGAAAATATTCAGTAGTTTTTTTTTTATAGCATTTTCAAAAAAAAAAGTTATTTGGCGGACCCTTTACAATCGTGTAAACTGTTTATTTTTAGTATGATATTAGGAAAGAAAAATGAAAACAAACAAATGTCGACGTATTGTATTAGCAATATGCGTACATCAAATTATCGTAACGTTTCAAAGCACTGTTCGTATTTGTTTATTGTATTTTAAGCGATTTATTTCGGTTAATGGAGTTTGGGTATTTATCTATATCTGAATCGGAAAGCAAACCCTACGATTTGTCAATATTTGAAAGCCTTTTATTAAATTGCTTTAGTTTTACTGCGAAAGGGATAACGAAAATATTTACTGATGTATTGAAACAAAGAGACATTTTCCCTGTTAAGGGGATAATCTAAAAGTCAATTATTTTCAATATTTATCCAGTGGGCAGTATTTATAATAACAGAGTCCACTGTTATTTTAATTCTGATATTGATTCAGGTTGAATCAAGTTCGAGTTCAAGTCAAATGAAATGTTTGTGTAATTTCAATGTGGTGAATGAAGAAATAAAATATTTATAAATGTTTTAGTAATTTATTGTGTTAGTGGTTGGAGATGAGTATTATATATTTATAATCGCAGGACGTGGTAACACGTGGTTAATTTTCTTTAATGAAGTTGAATAAAGGAAGATTTCAGAATTCATAATACTCGGAAAACTTTTATACTGTCAAGTATGTAATCAGCTTACATGTCGTTAATTTGTACCTATTGACCTTATTGGCCCAGAAAAGTAATATAAAAAAAAACTTTGAAGGCTTTTTTTTACGGAAAGGATGTTTTAATACGATCGGAAAGAAAAAAGCCAGAAGCATATATATGAAGCGTAAGAGGGTGAAAGAAACAGTAAGGGTCGTGACCGGAAGTCATAGCAAGAAATAAATAAATAATATTCAATTTCCAGAAATAAAGGTTTCAGGTGTGAAACTGATCGGAGGTCTCATTATGATGAAACTCGCAAAACAGTAATACCGATAGCTACTGATAATATAACAGTTCGAACGTTTCTACAACCTGTGATTTATAGACAACACACAAAAAAAACATTAAAATGGTTAAGAAACAGTATTTTTTAATCAAATTCAGGAAGTTTTCACGATTGCACTAAGAATTTAGAAATGTAGTAGTGTGGTTTTGCGGCATAGACTTTAAGTCAATATTGAACACATGCGATTAACGCAAACTTCTTGAATGCCACAGTGCAAAGAATTTCTCCAGAGCAGCGAGTAATTGCGAATTGGATGGAGGGGAAGAGGTCCAAGTAAGAGAGGAGAGAACTAAAGGGAACTAAATTAAACGATATTCCCTAGTTAATAGTTTTGAATTGTAAGCGAAATGATTTTATATTGATTACTAAAATGATATTAATAATCTTAAACGTAAATATGAAACAGAAAAAAATAACGGTCGCGATCGAGACTCGAACTCGGAACCTCTTGTCTATCCGTGAGTAACGCTTCTGCCAATTGAGCTACCGAGACCTTATAAGAAACCGGCATTTTTGATCGATCTCATTCTTTATTTGAAAATTATCACAATCATTTTTCCAATTTTTCTTCCGATTTGGCTGCCATCTTTGTATGGTATACAAAACTCTACCCGAGCACATATTGTATACCTAGATGGTGTCTTAAATAAACCATCCAATTTTATTAATAGTAGATCTTTGACTTCTTACAAAGTCGATTTTAAAATGATATTTATTATATTTTGTTTCTAACCTCTTATATAATAAAATATCCCAATAACTGATAATCAGAACCCTTAAAATAAGGTAACTTTAGTAGTTGTGTTAAGTTCTGCACGGATAGAGCTAAAAACTCATATTTTTTAATGTAAAACATGAAATACCATAGTTACTTCTTGTTCTATCAAAATACTTGATGGTTCGAGCCGAGTCGAAATAGTGCAGGCGGCCATTATTTGAAACTTGTAACACCGCCGTTGCTGACAAAGTGAAACCCAAAGGGTTGTCTTCTATCCTTTTCTTGACCTGTGTCGAACCCCATGGCAAACTAACCAGTCAGCCACTTGTAAAACGAAGTGAATTATTAAATACAGTATTTTGGTACGGAAGTTTGTAAGAGGGTAATCCTTCCAATTTCCAATGTATTAAGTTCCCTTTCACACTTCTGGCCCACTTAAGGCCCGAAGTAAACTTTCCAAGGAGGGAACTAAATTGCCACGTATTAAGTGACTCCCCTTTTTATGTTCTCTCGATACTTGATAAAGTGAAATCAAATACTCGCCCTGTTCAACAACAAGTTCTTTATGAACATAATTTATTCCATCAGCTGTTGGGAATTTCTGGAAATTTATAAATGAATCGAGTAACTACGGAGTTTTATGATGGAACAGTGAAATATTGTTATAGTGAGTTGCCGATTGTTTACATTTGTTTATAATAACAAACAAACCGTCGTTGATCTATACACATTTTAATCTAATTTGCTAAAAATATATTGCAAAAGGAACTAACAGGTTTAAAAAGTGTTTGTAATGTTTTATCGGTTTTTTAATGCATTTTTTAACCTAAAATTAATTCTAAATGCGAATGAAAGTCCTCTTTGTACTGTTATACCTAAAAATTAACATTGAATCATCTAAATTTGAGGGCCTAAAATTACAGAAAAAAAAACAAATATTGGAATATTTTGGCCCCACATTGGAATCTACATCACGATTTTCAGACTTAAAATCAAATAATTGAGACGCTGTATTTGTTGATCGTTATTTTAATCAAATCAATTCAAATAAGAAAACTTTTATCTTGAAGTTTCTAAAAATATACATTCACAAGAGTATTACAAACTTACATGTTTCTGTTATAGCAGCGACGAAATTAAGAATTCCTAAAATGAAGTGAGGCAAATATTTTTTTTCTTCCAGCGCTTATTTGAAAAAATAGTTTTGAGGCTATTTTTATATTTACTTCGTAGTAAGGTATTCTGTAACCTTTGTAGCGGTAGCCTGCTTTTAATATTGGAAAGAATCGGAAAATCGACAAAGGAATTGAAAGGTGTAGTCTTCATAAAAATACAGGAATCAAGTTGCTGCCCAGAAACCCACCAGCCGGAAATTAATCCATAACGCTTAGATCGAGCAACCTAACTCATTTTTTTAGATCCTTCGTAAAACGTACGCAGCCACATGGTTATGCTACTTCATTCAGTCAAGTTGTATTCTTGCTTCGCTTTGGCTCACTGCCATTTCACATGTTTGCAATCAGAAATTCATCGTGGACTACCAGCTTCGCTTCCTTTGACAACTCTTTCAGCCACTGCTGCATTCAGCCCTCCGCTCAATGAATTTCCGGCATTCACCTTTCTGCCAATTTCCTTATCAGCCTTCCCCTCCGCACGAGCACACTTCCGAAGAACCATACTTACCGTTCACAACTATATTAAATGTAAAGATGTGAGGAAATAATTTTGTATAAGACTACGTATATTATTTACTTGAAGTAACAATGTATGGAGGGAGAGCTAATTTTTTTTACGCAACCTACACAAACTTGCGATAAATCACTTTCTCCGGGTGTTTACGTCGTACACCATGAGAGAGAGAGAGACAGCAAATTTCATAGACCGCTTCTATATACTGTAAGGATGATCTTAAGGTCCTGGTTCACGGCGGGACTCCGCCCACATTTTTTACTATGTCACTGAACTTGACACAACTAAACGGTTTTTTAGGTTATATGCTATATTTTTGTTGATAAAAATACTGTGAAAAAGTGGCTATACGAATAAACAAAAACATTATGTCGATATGTGATATGATTGAATGTATAAATAGTTAGTCTTAGCCACGCCCAGGTGCGCCGAGTCAGGTTAAAACCATCAAAAACTGACTACACTGCCTTGGATAGATACTACTCTACCAACTCTATGATTATTTACTACAATATTCGTGGTTTTATTCAAATTTCTTTTTTAATTTTTTAAATACGAGTATGTCAAACCACATGGTTATTGCTTTCTACACAAATATATATGGTATTTTAAATGTGTTTTCGTGATCTCTCTTTCAAACAGCATAACTCAGTACTTACTTATATTCCTAATTATTAATCCTCGTTCACCATAGATCCTTTTCCACCCGTATTTTTTGTTTGTTTTATTTACTGATATATCGCGAAACCTACAAAGAGTGTCTGACTTGAAAATTATCACTCTATTCAAAAATATTTTTCTGTCAGAATATATTTTTTTTATCCGTCAATTTTTATAGCGTTTTTAGTAATAAAAATCAGCCTGAGGGTGCCTAATTTTTATTTTTTCGCACTAAGATAATTAATTATCTTTATTTGCTTGTTGTATTTGATCACGCTAAGATCTGAATTGCGACAGTAAGTTAACACTACTTGAAGATTGATTCTGCGTTGATTTCACCAAAACAAACACTTCACAAAACTTATAATACTGTCAATCCATCACATTCCAAACTAATTCACTTTTGTAAAAATAATGCAACAAATTGCGCATTTCTTTAGAAAAGCCATAAAAAACCATGGAGTGTCAAACAAGTCATGTAGCTACTAAGAAAAAAAGGCAGAAAATCTGATCAGATGTTTTTGCATCCAGTGGAATCTACGTGCAGTGGTACTGAGGTACGTAAAAATCAAATTAAGATTAATGGAAAATTCGTTTATTTTGATAAATAGCGAATTTAGTCGTAGGCGATATAATCACCGATAAAAATTGGAAACACATATTTATTTATAAGCCATAATGTGATTTTTTTTTATTTTCGAAACTGTTCATTCGAGGTTGAATTCTGTTTAAAAGCTTTATGCTTTTAAAACAAAACCATTAAATTCCATGAACATAAAATTGGGAGAAATAATCTCTCTGCCTCTTTATTAATACTTCGATACATCATAATGTCAACTGTCTCGCATATGTAATAAATCACAAAAAGATACGTAGATATTTTATTTCAACTATAATTTATTGTAGCTAACAAAACAATAAAAACATAAATAAACAAACTTTAAAAAGAAACTAACTAACTGGCTAACTAACCATCACGACTTTTACCCTAGGGGTAGGCAGAGATGACAGACCGCCATACAACTCTGTCTTGGCACACACTTCTTGCTTCATTCACATTCATACATCGTCGCATACATACTCTTCTGTTAGTTTTTGATAAGTCATGTCTTCCTCGGGCGTCCCCGACTTCTTCTTCCATTCACTTTAGCATCATATATTCTTTCCACACTACTTTCTTCATCTATTCGCTCTACATGCCCAAACCATCTAAGCGTCCCTTTCTTAATTATATTCATTATGCTTACATCAGCCTTGTATTCTTTTCGGATATCCACATTTTTAACAGGGTCACACGTGGTTTTACCGCACATACGCCTCAGGGATTTCATTTCCAAACCATTCAGTCAACTTGCACGCTTCCTCTGCCAGTTCATGTCTCACTGCTAAACATCAGGGTTGATATAAGCACTTCATTGTGGACTTCGGAGCTTCGCTCATCTATTAATGAAGTTTCCTGCATTCACCCTTCTTTCAATATTCAAACCTAAAAATGTTTTGAGTAATTCTCACACTTAAAATGTTACAGGCTGAAAACAGTCGTAGCAGAGTTAAACCGGTCCGGTCTACAATCAGACTACCTTTCAGAAAAAATCACAGAATTATTGGTTATCCGGAGTTTTAAGGATATTTGAGGAATTACCAAATGATATTTTAAAAAAATCTTATAAAATTTATGCTAGTGCTTATTAAATGAATATTAATTGAATGGTTCTATTATAACATATCTTTTATTAATTATGTATACACTATTTAAAAATAAATATAGAAGTCAATTGAAAAAAGTTACAATGTATTTTTATCATAATAAAATACTGATGATTTAAAATTGTTTACTAACAACATAATGTTGAAATTGAAACAAACCCATTATTTAGATAAAACCATTCATCCACACCACAACATCGAGTGTTTGATAATGTTTTGTCTTCCCGAATATTATTATTTGATGGTTGTGTACAATAGGAATGATAAAATTAATTACAGCGGTTTCCAATTATTTTACGTTGAAATATTGAATTTTATCAGCAAATATTTTCAATAAAATAATGACCATCGACCATTAAAACGTCATGTTACCACGTTATTATCAATATGTTTCAACATATTGAACGTTTTGACCAAAGCTAGGTAAAATGGCGATGATTTATTTCTGCTGAACACCAAATTAAACCATTGTTTTTTTTTTGTAAATTTTTCATTTAATGTATTTCTTGGGTTTTGATTATTTTTTAAAATTATTTCAAAGAACTGCTCTTTCTTACTTCGATGACATCATCAAATAAGAAATTTAAGTATTCGATCAAATTGAAAGTCGATGGGCAAATATAATTATATTAATGAGTGCGTTTATCGTAAAAACTTTGGACGCGGCCAAATTGTTGTAACGTTGTTAATTTATATGGATGTTCCTTACAAAAGTTTGTTATCTGTTATCACATTTCGTCAGGAATATACAATGATATTTAATATTAAAAGTGTTTAAGCGCATAATGTAACATTTTGTTATATACGAGTGTTAATTTATTTTTTACGATTTTCAAATCATCGTCAGGAATTCATTACAAGGAAAAGTGATAAAACTAGTACGTGTTGTAGTCGTATGAATAAACATTATTTTCGTTCAATAATAACGATAGGCTGGTTTTAGTTATCATGCTTTAAAATACAGTTGAATAGACAATATTATAACATTTCTCCGATCTAAATAAATGGCATTCGGTAGCACCTATGAAACTTGTTTGGAGTAATACACTATTCAGAAGTCTAACTAAACTAATCCCATATTTAAAAATTACTAAATTTTCTTGAAATTGTTATTTTAGTAGAACCTTCATATTTTTACTGACAGATTTTCTTAATTTCTTCTTGTAATTGAAGAAAAATAGTTAGTTTCTTTGTGATTATTATATTACTAGCTTTGCCACCCGCTTTTTTCTGAAAATTTTAAATCATTTTTGTAGAAATCTTTTTAGCGATAAAACCTGCTTACGTAAGCAATATAAAAACTTTTATTTTAAGTTCGCAACGTCAATTTTACTACGACGACCATTAATCTTTCTAATCCATTGATTTATAAAAACATAAGACAAGACGCTATGCTTTCGTTTCTCATTATTCAACGTGTAAATATATTTCGATAAAATACTTCAATCTTGAGTTAAGGCGGTCGTAACTACTCGTCAAATTTGTAAGTTTTTCTTTTGCGCACTCGATGTGAAATATCACAAAACTGGGCGACGGAAATGCAATGCTATCATTATTATGACTTTTATTTATTTATATACCAACGAACCATTGTCCAATTACAAAAGAAATGTATAACAAAAATGGAAAATAAAACAACAGAGAAACAATAGCACATACATAAGGAAGCAATGAAAAAAATATACATTTGAAAGAACATTCAAGACAAAATCTTTGCAAAGTTTTGGTAGAGTTTAAAAGAATGAAAAAAATCATTTAGACTGGTAACAAAAATTTCAAGACCATGGCTTGAGTTAACAAGTCTCGACATTGAGAATGACACGGAGAATGATTACACAATTAGTAGAATGAAGATTGAGGAACAGAAATTCATTGTTTCTAAGTCTACGGCAAGGAATGTTGAACTGGATGAGTTGCAACAAAGAAGGTGAGTCAACAGCACAATTGATAAATTTGAACATGCAAATTAAATCACAGTCTTTCCTACGCTTTTCTAATGAAGACATTTTCAATAATTGTTCAATTTCATCATATGAATAATCGTCTCTTTCTCGCCCTAATTTCCATGCAATCCCGTGTAGAAAGCGATTATATAAAATGTATTATACGTTTAAACAGAGATAGTAACAATGCTAGTCATAAATTACTTTCTAACATTTGTAGGTAAAGTGATTTTGATGTTGTCACTTCAATGTCAGTCAAATTTGACTTCACTTTATTAGCGAAAACTTCACTTTATTAGAAAAAACTTCACTGGTTATAGCAACGAACTAATCGCGTAACATGTCAAAATGTTTGCACAACTGTATAATTTCCCAAATAATAAAATAAATAAATATTAATAATAAAATAAAATAATACAAAATACCTTTTGTTACAAATTGCACACTTTACTGCAATAAAGTTAAAACAATGATTTAACGTCAAAAAAGATATTAGTTATTTCTTTTCATGTCAATTAATAATCAATCAGTCATTAAATACTAAACCAAAAATAGTGTACATATCACGGTCGAAACCGGGAAGTAGCTGTGAGTTTATTATATAGTACAATAAATTGAATGCAACTGCCTTCTCTATCAAATAAAATATTATCAGTGGTTTCGTGTCGTCCAATAAATTGGGCTATTTATCTGAAACACTACCTTCGGGACCTCGGTGGCTGCGGGCGTCAAAGCACCAGGCTGGTTTCTGCCTATCATTTATTAAATGGCCCAATCGGGTGCACCTGTTAGCCGTTAGCTATAAGCTCTTAGCTCCGAAGTTTAATGGATTAATGGATCGCTTTCCTGCCGAGAGACAATCGGAACAAATGAGGCATCCGACAGATTTAACTGTAAATTTTATTTTATCAAGTACTCACGACCGCTTTCAGGAAAGTTAAATTGAGTAAAAAAGATCTTTACTGAAGCACCGTTTGTTTTTCGCTGAATGCATAAAAAATATCAAAGTACAGAAAACAGGTATTAAATTGGAAATAAATAGTAAAATAAGTAGTAAAAACATTTTAAAATAAATGAAAAAAAATCTTTGTAAAAGACCACGGATAAACAAAGTTTTTTTTTTCATTTCTTTAAATATCTCAAACCACAAAGTTTAAAAGCTTTAAAAAAATAAATTATTAAAATAAAAATTTTTTCTATAAACAAGCGTGGTAAAGAAAACCAACCTATATATTTTTTAAATGTAAAAACCGCTCGAGAGTTCCAACTGCTCCCAACCATCTGGAGCCAGTGGGATTATGGCATCCCCAATTGGGGTATGTCGTAAGGCTTAAGGTAGAGGGGTGGAAAATGAGAGGGGAAAGATAAAGGTTGGGAAGTACCTGGCTATTCAGATCTGGCCACGAATCACGGCTCAAGCCATTTCAAGCAACGTTTATTGCGAGTATTTTCCAATCTGGTATGATGGCTGTAAAGCTATTTTTGTAACGTCCTCAAAACTTAATACCCTACACCACAACACAAGTCTAGCAGAGCCAATATGTTATTTGAGAAATCAATATTTATAATTTTATGTTAATATTATTATAACTATAAATCAATATCAATTATGGAAGGTATCGCATTGCACTACTCCTGCTTACCATCTGGAATAAAAAAAAATAAAATAAAAATTTAGCGCTACGCGAGAATACACCCTACAATCTCCAATTCAATTGCGTTTAGTACGTTTAATAGGCTTTACGTATGTAAAATAATTGTTAATGAATATACTCCTACTTTAAAAGCATATTTTAAAACAAACAAATTTTACTACCCTGCTTCGCATGTGATTTGGAAACATGTATCCCTCTGTATGTATATATAACCGCACACTTTGTGTTTTGTGTTTAGTTTAATTTTGTATCCTGATTGTGCTTAGGCTAAGCAAAACCGGTCGGTCATAAAAAAATAAAATAAAATCTGTAATCTTATACAAAGTAATTATTTCACTTAAATATAATTTTGATGTTTCACTGAAGAATACAGAAAAAATGAATGCCCACAAGAAAGATTAAATTATTCATTAAACTATTCATCACGGTCTTTGTCAACTCATGTCATCTTAGCATTTTATCCAAAATAGAATTATCTAGAAAATAGAGGTTCTTATAGGTATCGCAGCGAACATTTTGAATTGCTTATTCGCAGCATATTTTAAACCTGTTTTCCAACTTTAGAAAAGGAATTCCCGGCAAAATAAAAAAAAACCTTTTATAAAAGGAAAAACTTCCAGTTTTATCAGTTTTTTTCAAACGAAAGAATAAAAAGAACACACTGTAAAAACTTCTTACAAACTTTCCAAATATTCAAAATACAAATACAAATGCGTAAACTTGTACTTTCTTTTTCGCTAGTAATAATAAGGGTGTTTCTCAATGACTTCTCTTTAAGATATTGCTGTCGGAAGTGTATGCATATGCATCAAGACACACCATCCTAATTGAGCTACCTATACCACTCTAGATTTCTGCTTTATAGATGTGATTTAGATTATTTTTATAAATGCAAGTCTCTAGAACGAAGGTAAAGATTTCGAACAATGATCTAACAGGACATTATTTAATGACGTAGTAATTTTTTGAAAGCAAATCTTTGGGGAATATTTGTAGGTATGATTATTGAAACTGTTTAGTAATACAAATTCAAATTGACTTCACAGCTGTTGACAAGGATAGTAGAAGAAATTAAGTATAGTATATGACAATAGTTTTGCCTACTACTTACATACAGTATTGAATACATTTTTAATAATGATATAAATAAAAGACTTCGTATAAGACTACAGATTTTATTTTGATTTTGATGATCGACCGGTTTTGCTTAGCTTAAGTATCATCAGGGTAAAAAAATAAATAATTATAGTTTGATGTTGTGAAACTGGTCGGTCATAAAAATTCAAATAATATCTGTGGTCTTATACAAAGTTATTTTTTCATTTCATTAAATATGTCAAACTACAAAATAATTGCTTTCTACGAAAACATTTTTAATTTCCCGCAATATTATATGCTCAAACTACATAATAATTTAATATTCACGTGTAATTTTGTCAATTTCATTGAATATTTAATGTAAATATGGATAGTGAATATATTAAGGGAAAAAATGAAAGATTAACGGACAAAAGTTGATTTGCGTATGGAAAAAAATGTCAAATCATGATTTATGTTTTTTTTTCTATCTCAAAAGCTTGTCCTTTTTATAACACTTTGAAAAGTTTATTTTTACACAGAATTAAAATGTTTCCATATCACGTGAAAAAAGAAATACCTATATGCGTGCTGCTGATAAGTCTATTTTAACCTCTCCTTCTTTCACATAAACGACGCATGTTACAGAAGGGAGGTAACAGCGGAGCTCTTAGCAGCAGAATTATATCACCGTCCTCAATATTTGAGAAACACCCTTCCACTTATCCTAAGCGGGTCTCTTTTTTCTCCGTTCTATTTGGCACGGCCCGGGGTGGCTGTGGACCCAGAAAATTGTGGGTGGCGGTGGACCTTTGTGAATAAGAGTATGGGTGTGGGTCCACAGGGGGAGGAGGGTTATCCATTCAGCCAGGTCCCATTTAATGTCATGGGCTGCGAGCAACCCTGTGCTCACGGATGTGTGTCAGGAAGATTGCGCCAAAAGTAATATCGACCGCCGTGCACGTGGACGTCTAATACTTAATGGGCCTGTCCTGATGTATTGAAGGATAGCATAATAGATATTAATGAAGACCCATTCAAACCCTTATGCATTGAAAACGGGATAAGAGTTTTTTGCTGGCTAGTGGTAATAGTTTGAACAGACAAAATCTAATCTACCCTTAACTCGACCTGGTGTACTAGTAACAAAGCGATTAATATTAAAGACATGATAAAATAACTTTGTGAAAGACCACGGATATTATTTTAATTTTTTGACCGACCGGTTTCGCTTAGCCTAAACATCATCAGGGTACAAAATAAAACTAAATAAAAAATACAAAGTGTGCGGTTATATATACATACAGAGGGAGAACAAAATAACAAAAAAAAAGAAAACAATATAATAACATTTTAATTATAACAAATAAACAGAGAGAAAGAGACAGGTAATATGAATTGAAAGAGACAAAACGTCAACTGAGAAGGTGATAAAATAATGATAAATATTATGATTTTACAAGAAATATACCTAATACTGTCCTACTGGCTAAATTTACCTGATTATTAAGAATATGACTATTAATTTTAATTGCATTCTTTATTTCTAGGGTTTCTAAATTATTTAATCTGTTGCCACGATAATTTTGTGAAGAATATGAACACCTGTGCTTTTATTGAAGGTAATCTTTATCAATTAGAGAATTCAGAAAAACCGTGGCTATTTAAACATCCAAGATGTTCTTTGGTTCTAATATTGACATTACGGGTTGTTTTATTGATTAATATTATTTTTGTACATCTTTGAATATCACATATTAGCATTCAACTAAGATTAATAAGACAAAAAACAATACAATTTTTAGATGTGATTTACAATTCTCACGGCCAATGGTGATTTCTGATGACGAACGGCTCAAGACTGTCCGAAACGTGGTCTGAAGAAGAAGAGGGAAGCGCAACACGGTGTATTACCCCCAAAAATTAATCATCATTAAATACTAATGTTTCATTACCGAGTAGCGACTAAAGAATGACTGATGAGATGACAGATATAAAATTAACTTGCTAGTTTGACTGAGTATTCACAAACAATTGCAGAGAGATAAGATGTCGACAGAGTTCAGAGCTAAACTCAAAACTCATGTTTTCAGAAAATCATATCCATAAATAGCAGAATTCACAAAGCTAGGCTAACGTTAGCGTAAGCGTCTAAACTCACCAGTATAATTATATATGTTCATGCAATGATCCGCGATCCTCAATCCACGATCTACTGCTAAACAAAATGTTCGTCAATTTTTTCACAGCCCGCGATAAATGTGAATAACTAAGATGTAAATATCAATAAGGTAATTTTAGCTATAGCTTTGGGTATTTAGATAGTTTTATGGTAAATTTAGCCTTAGCTTTTAAGTTTTGTAAAGCGTCCTTGAGGTGATATTTCACAAAAATGGCGCTTTATAAATTAGCCAAGTATTTTTTATTATTATTAGTATGTCGCACAGCCAAATAATACATTAAAAATGTATAAGAGCTAGTGGGACTATTGCATCTACAATAGGGGTATGTTGCGAGGCTGAAGGTAGTGGGTAGGGGAAGGAGATGGAGAAAATGAAAGTTGAGAAGTACCTGGCTATTCAGATCTGGTCACCAAATATGGTTAAAGCCATGTCAAGCAACCTTTCAATACTGAATGGTGGTCTTTCACCAGGACGATACTTTCAGTATCTACCACTCTGAAACGTGCCGCAAATATGCTATATATTATTTTATATGAATTAAATGTGTTTTGACACATATATAAATATATGTATATATATATTTTTTGTTTTTAATTGCTCACGCCGGGTTTGAACTCGCGACCTCTGGATTCGTAGTCGAGCGTCTTACCACTCGATTATAGAGGCCGTTTTAAATAAATACACATATTATTCCTTGCCAATAATAACGATAATCTTACCAAAATAAATGTGGCATAAAAATGATTTATGTTCCAACAGGGTATTATTATTACTTCACAGAATCGTTTTTGTCAAGTCTTTCACTTGAGCCTGTATTCTCTATTAACGATACAAAGATCTGACTCACGTGTTATTGATTTTAGTGAGGAGTGTGTTTTTCTTCTTGATCTACGTTATTATCCTTCACAAAAATACCATCTGTCTTCCTGGGAAGAATATCAATATCTTGAAACATGTTAAGTATTTGATTTCATTGAATTTCCATCAAAATTATCACCCAAGATGACTGAGCTAAACCTCCATCGTTTGCACGTTTCACTGGGCGCTCCTCAGATTAAATCCCTCTTGTATGTTCAGGATTGAACAATTAATCATCTTTTTGTCCGTCACTATTTTCTTAATTTAGACTTCAGCATAAAACCCTCCGTCCAATTTACGTAATTGTTAAAAAAAAAAATTTTTGTCATTAAGGCACACGACAACTTCCCACTGCTTATGTTGTGAGGTTAAAGGAAGTACCTATGGGAAAGCGATAAAAAAGGGAAAGGCTGAAAAGAACCTGACTATTCAGATCTGGTCAGCTGTACACGGCTAATGCCATTCGAAGCTGCATTTGCGATTTAGAATGGTAGTCTTTCACCAAGAAGATACTGAAAATGTCTACCACCCTGATTGTACCAACATTTGTATTTTCAATGAATAGATTGACTAGTGACTTCATCCTAGTTATACCTAATATAATAATATTTTTATTTATTGAATAATTGAATATTTAGTAACAAAATAAACAAGCAAAGCTCCAATGTTAGCTGAGAAAATGTACGTTGATTAAGAAATTCAAGCCAAAAAGCTGTAGAAATTTCATAACGCCAAATCTCACTGTTCGAGAGCTTTTGCTGTTGTAGATAATCTACTGTGAGATGGTATAAGAGATGGTGCAAACAAGATAATCGATTTAGGGTCAGGTCATGTTAAAACCGGTGAAATTCGTTCGAACTGGTAAATTAAAACCTGAAGTCTAATTATGCAGTTATTTAGAAGCCCCAAACCAGCGCTTTTGCCTTATATGTATCGAAAATCAAAATTTTACGACATATTTTCAGGAAACTTAAATGGCTTTCGTATCACACGAATGCTCTAGAACCCCTCGTATTTTTTGATATCCTTATCGTTGTTATCAAAGATTCGTCTATAGTTTAATGTGGAAGAAGAAAAGCTGCAAACTCGAGTATTTTCAAGCCATAAAATCTTTCAGTTTAACAGCGGCGTAGATGTTCTAGTGGTGTTTCAAATTACCACAATTTTACGACTCTTCATGAATTCTTTAGAAACAAGTTTATTATTTTCGAGACTCTTTCTTCCTGGAAAAAGAAATAGATTCGAGGGCTTTCTGTGCAACGGGTGAAATAAACTACTAAAGCGTCCATAAACGTAATTGAGAGATTTAGGGCTAGTTTTGTATCATAAATAAAAGTATTGTGACAAGACTAAGAATAGAAAGTGGAGCATGAAGCTATGAATAAGAAGCACGCTTCATGGCCCCATGAAATGAAATCTCTTTATGAGGCAAGCTTTTAACGTTCTTGTGGGTGTGATTTTGAATTACCCTGAAAATAAATGACTGTCCATTAAAATAATACGATATCGTGATTGGGAGTAGTTTTGTTTTAAAATATTGAGTTATTAATTTTATAAATAGTCTCATATTGTTTATAAATTAACGCTCTCTATGTCTAAATATATGAAACTTCGTAAAATATAAGTAATTATTTTGTTCCTAAATATTTCAATTTAAGGCGTTTTGCAAAACGATTTATTTGTACCTACCGCTTACTGCAAAGCAGAAAATTCTTTTGTGTAAGATCTGAAGCTAAAAACTATCAAACGATTAGCTCCGGCGTAGTGAAATGAATTGAAAAATATATTGAAATATAATAATGGCCGGTCGGTAGCTGGACAAACGCGTCGAATTACCACCCGGGCATCGTGCGTTCAATTCCTCTGCTGGCTAAGTCCTTCACCATTGCGAAAGCAACATCTTCCACTTATTATGATGGTAGTAGGAGATTTTCAAATATTGTCAGGTTTGTCTTTCTTTAAAAAAAAATGTTAACTACATACCGGTTAGAATTCAGCACAATAAATTCGTGGTTTAAAAACAAAGTGTTCTTTTATGTTAATATAATGTCCAACCACAAAGTGATTGGTTCTTATGAAAAAATCTAAAATTAAGAGATACATAAAATTTGAGGTATATTTTTCAACCCAAAATTTGAACAAAGTCGGGAAGTAAATAGAAACATATAGTGATATATATATATATATATATATATATATATATATATATATATATATATATATATATATATACAAAAAATAAATATTTATATATATATATATAAATATATAAATAAAGATACCATCACTTCCACTTTTGAGTGACCGATATTGATTATATTTGGATCGTGTTTGCTTGTCTAGAACTTTACAATTCACCGAAAACCGATTTATCACGTTACACAAACAGGAAAATCACGTTGAAAAACAATATCGAAGGCGTTACGTATCAATTGACAGGTTCTATAAAATGACTGATGACGTAGGCAGATAAATTGCTTATGAATAATACACAGAAAACAGTTTTGCATAATATGGACGTTTTCCGCTTCCCCTGGAATCTGATCTGATGTTTGAATTATTGACGTGTCTTTGGTGTGATTTCACTATTTTATATTTCGGAACCCATTTACTTTTACTTCAACAACATTATTTATTTGATAAATTGAAAACATAATTGATTTTAAGTAGATATCCATAAATCTTATCTTGTAAGATAATTTGCCAAGGTTTCCATTTTAGAAAAACCTTTAAATATATCAGCAATATTGATATTTCTTAAACACAATAAAAAAAATATCGCCTTTAAATATCTTCGCCTGAAAAGCAAAAGGGCTGAAGCGCCATCTTAGAAAGTTTATACCAGAGCACTTTAAAAATTATTTTGTTTTACAATAAAATTCATAAGTCTTCAGTACCCGGTTGGATTTTGAAAAAAAAGTTAACTCAGGTAACTTAAAGCTCTCCACTGAGTTACTTGAAGTGACGAAAAGTAAAAAAGTCGCAAACTTGTGTCGCTTGAGTCAAGCCTTCTCCCAAACGGTACAAATATTTTAGATGGGTGAAGGGCCACAACAGTCTTCAAATTAAAACGAGAGTCAGAGCATTTGATACAGAAAAAAAAATGATCAACACTGCGTATTCAACTCATGTTTGACCAATGTATCGTTTTGGCCTTTTTTTCCAGGACGATATTATGCTGCTACGAATTTTCAATGTACTGTAAAAGTTTTTACGGCAATAGTTGCAGTTGTTTATTTTAGGGAAAGATATTACAAGATTATTTATTACGACGCGCAGGTGGATATACGCAAAAGTCGAGGAGTGACGCAAAATTCGAGTGAATCAATTACTTGTTTCGGGGCATGCCGAGAATATATGAGGTGAGAATGTATTTGAAACAACGAATATGGGTAAAGACATATTACAGTTGTGTTTACAAAAACAAAAAGGTAGTCATGCAAAGCTGCCACATGACAGTCTTTGTCTGCAGGTTCTACCAAAAACATTTGATCTTACTGATTAAGAAACGTAATCATCTGTGGAAACATTTATTTTTCGGATTTTTTCTATATATATTTTTTTAAAAGTAAGACAAATATTCCCGGGTTACAAATAACCTGACAATATTTCAAAAACTCCTACTGCCATCATAATAAGCTGAAGATGTTGCTTGTGCAATCATGGAGGACTTAGCCAGCAGAGGAATTGAACGCACGACGCCCGGGTTGGAATCCGACGCGTTCTCCACTCAGCTACCGACCGGACATGGTTTGTTTGTTTCATATAATCGTCTGTCTCGATACAGGAATTTTCTAGTGAGGCAGACACGGAACAATCCCATTAATTTTGTATTTACCAAGATAAATAATAATAAAAAAAACAGAGATGAACTATTTTTAAGTCCTGTCCTAGTGTATAGTTAAATTTGATGTTTATTCTCCAATATCAAAATAATTGACGGCACGGCCATACGAAACTGTGCATTTTGATTTCGAGACTCACTGATAATCAATAGGCCATCAACGGTAAATTTTGGCTCGTAATTCAGTGATTTAGCTTTGATGTAACGTTTACTCGAAGGTTTCGCAGCCTTCTACGAGATGGTATGCTCATTTTTACTCTTACTAATAATTTACACTTGCATCACTGTAAAATCATATTATTTCTAATGAAAATTAAATAAAATCTGTGGTCTTATACAAAATTATTATAATCTGTATAAGACCACAGATTTTATTTCATTTTCATTAAACATGACAAACCACAAAATAATTTCTACGAGAATATATAAATTATATGTAAAAGCCCACATGGGCGTATACAATTAAATAAATAAATATATTGTTTGCCGTGCTGCTATAAAAAAATCATTTGCAATCAAACGAAAGGATTGTATTATTCCAATATCTACACTGTCAATCGAGTCATACATAGTTTTAAATATTCACTGATATAAAATGTAGGCGTATACGAGTATAATGGGAAATAGATATTGTCACAAAATGTTTATAATGTATTCGTAAAAAGCATTAACTTTGTGGCTTGCCATATTTATAAAGAAAACAGATAAAATTCAGTAATTATCAATATTTCGTCGCCTGCTTTTGGAAGCACCCTTCCATCTTCAGGACAATATTAAAATTGATCATTTTTTTATTTATTTCAATTTATCAAATCCGAAACCGGTTGACAAAATATTATTATTAAAGTTGTTTTAAACAAATTTTATCTGTTTTCTTTATTTGTTAATGATGTTTTTGAAATTTAAACGATTTTGACATACACAAAACCTTTTTTTTAATTACCTTCTTACTTTTACCTTTTGCTTTTACCTTGTGTTATACTATTTTGATTTTCAATTTTATCAATTTTTAAGGCTTTTTAATTTACTAATCATTGAATTTTATTTACTTGTGTTGGAATTTAATTAAATTTTTAAAGCGTTGGCATTTAATTGCTGAAGCATTACTAATCATTGAATATTTCAAAACATGGATATTGAGAATTCACGACTAGTTTGGCTGAAGGTCCTCGAAATCAAATTCGTGAATTTTTTATACGTGTAATTTGGTAATTGATTCTGTTTAAATATTCAAATAAAAGCTATCATACAATGTAAAGTTACGTTGTCTGTACATTTTTCCTCTTCTTTTTCTTTTGGGCGAATAATCTGTGTAATATAATAATAAATATATACACGAAAAAATACATATTTAAATAAGTCATTTTACCGTTAGTTGTAGGCCCATCCAGTTAATAATAAAACAATGGAGAGATCTAATTAAAACTGCTCCACTACACTACACTACCGATTAATGTTCCATAATATTACGATTATTACCAGATGAGAGTTTCAAAGCAAACATCAAAGGGTCGGTTATTGCAGAATACCTAGTCAATGTTTAGACGGTGGAATCATTAATTTGATGTTTCAACGAATCGTGACGGTATCTCTGTACGTACGAGTATATAATGTGTACATGAATAAATTCACCTCAATTCCAGTCGTTCGTGGGTATAGTAATAACCCTTTGGAGTTTTGAGAATTCATTTGCACATTTACGTTTATGAGTTTGGACTGCCCAATAATATAAAGTGAAATTTATTATGGGGCAACAACGATGGCTTAATGTGTTTAAATTATGTTATTGCTCCGCTGTTTACAAATGTCGTGGTAAGGTTTATGTTTACGGTCGCGGAAGCGCCCTGGAACAATTTATATGCCACAGAAGAAAGGGAAAATATTCTAATGTACGTTGCTTCCGTTGTTCTTGACTTCGCCGAGGACATGCTCTTGGTGGTTGTGGTGCGTTCACTGTCCAGGTTTCAGATTTCTGCAAATTTTTGGTCGGAGAGCGTAAATGATATGTGTTGCAAATTATTATAAAGCACATCAAATTAATTTAAAGATTAAGTCATATTTACTTTCAAGTCACAAGCCTGTTTTTGGGAACACATACTTTTTTTGCTATGGAGTTTAGGGGTATTGTTTTTTTTATGTGAATACTACCTTCCCGGAGCCAGTGCCACTATAGCATCCCCATCAGTGGTATGTTGCGAGACAGAAGGAAGAGATAGTGGAAGAAGTTTGGATGGAGAATAGTCGAAAAGTACCTGGATATTCAGATCTGGTCAGTAAACATAGTTAAAGCCATTTCAAAGCCACGCTTCGATTTTGAATGGTTTTTCCAACGTGACATTGTGTATATTATATTGCATTAGTTTTATGGTAGAGTGTAGAGCATAATAGCTTGATGGCTACCTGTTATGTGGTTCAAGTGATTCCACATTACTCCAAACAACCTTACCCCAATCAGGAGATCGCTAAGATCTTCGACCCCTAATGCATAGGCAAATTATGAATGTCAATTAATTAATAATTCAGTAGTCCAATATTAGGTATATTTCCCGTAAGCTCGTAAAATTTCTCATTATTCTTTAATCACCTAGTTGTCTGTTTCTCTCTCTCTCTCTTTTTTTTCTTTTGTTTTAATTTAAATGTTATTCTATTGTTTTCTCACTGTTCTATTATTTTATTTTAGATTATGTTCTGCTTTTGTATGTATATATATAACTGCACACTTTGTAATTTTTTTGTTTGATTTTGTACCTTGATGATGCTTAGACTAAGCGAAACCGGTCGGTCATAAAAATTAAAATAAAATCTGTAATCTTATACAAAGTTATTATTACATGTTAATTAATTAATAGTTTACTAAAGCTCTTCTCGAGCATACAGTTTTGTGTAGACGTAAAAAACTTAAAGTTTACAGAATTGTGAGCAGACCTTTGTTATAAAAAATAAAATTGCCAATACGAGAAGTTTTTCAAAGACTCGCGTAGATTGTCACATTCACTTTCACATAAAGCACTAACTTCAAGTAAAAAAAAGCACAAATTTTGCAACTCTAAGCACTCTCAGCAATCTCCAAATGCTTACTAATACCGTCGCCGCCAGCGAAGACTCAGCAAGGTCAGTAGATGATATAAAGGTGACACATAAATTTGACAACGATAGTGAAAATAAATCCTAGCCCGGTTCAGTATAGTTTCCCTCAGCGAAAAAGGCTATGTCGTTATAATACATCAAAATTTCAGTTGTTTTATTCGTATAAAATGTATTATTTATACCCTTGGACTAACAATGTATGGAGGGAGAGTTAATTATTTTTACCCAACCTATACAAACTTGCGATAAATCACTTTCTTCGGGTTTTTACATCGTACACCATGAGAGAGAAAGAGACAACAAATATAATATACCGCTTCTATGTACTGTTACAATGATCTAGGGCTCTTGGGTCACCGCGGGACTCCACCCACATTTTTTATTATACCACTAAACTTGACACAACTAAACGGTATTTTAGGTTATATGCTATATTTTTGTGGATAACAATACTGTGAAAAAGTGGTAATACGAATAAACAAAAACATTATGTCGATATGTGCTATGAATGGATGTATAAATACTCTAACCTTAGTCTTAGCCACGCCCAGGTCCACCGCGTCCGGTAAAAATTATCAAAAACTGACTACACTGTCTGGATAGATACCACTCTATATACTCTAAGTTTATACCTCTAATGAAAAAAATACAATATAAACAAACAAAAAATAATTCGACAAAAAAAAGAGTCCCCGTATTTAGAATTAACTTATGTATTGTTGAAGAGCTTTAAGACGAATTTACTTGGCCAGATGATAAATTTGTGACTACCTGCGAGTGTTTTATATTATGTTTACTCTCATCAAGAAAGTTTCACAAATCTCCAGCAAATAATAAACATTTATTGATGTAGTCCATTCATTTTGTTTGTTCTGACAAGGGGTTTTGTAATTGGGTTTTGCACCTGAAGTTGTTTGTTTCCACCCCCTCTCGCCTCGAATACAGCCTTCTCACCCCAATCTTTGTTTCATTTCGGAGCGATAAGACTTGTGAAGGTTTTTTCTGGAATCTCAGGAATGAACATAAATTGCGTTGAAAATAAGCAATACGAAATGTAGTGTAATGATATTATTTCGAGTAATAAATTAAGACGAAAAACAACACGAACTACGAAAATGTATCTTTGTAGAAGTCTACAATTCTGTTTTCACCGTTCTATGAACAGTCCTCTACCATTTGGAAGATTTAGCATAGGTTCTCTTTAGTATGCGCAAAACTAAGGTACCCCTTCCCATTCCCCGGTCGCTCCACCAATCTCCTTGACACCTTCTTGAAAACCTTCTTCTGTTTCATGAGTCTTCAGTCTTACCTCAATTTTTTCCATTTTTTTAAGATCCTTGTTCGCTTTCACCCATCCAAAACCTACAACTTTGCTTACCGTCAACCTATCTTATCTGTGGGCGACCTCTACTTCTTTTCGTAACCAAACACGCCATCCGATGATTCTGTGATTCAAATTTCATTCTACTTGAGTTTGGAGATTGTGATGATGACATACATCCCAAATTTTGGTCAGTTTCATTACATGTAAGATAAATAAAATCAACTACCTTCCATGGAATACTTACCCTCCCACCGAATATAAATCGAATTTCTAATTACGTTATCATAATTTTCCTCAAAATTATGACCACGTAATTAGGCATTTTTCGAATTTTAATGTTTGGAAAAAATATTTGGTAGTTGGTCACAGTGAGTTAAAACGCGATCCCTCCGACTGCCAGCCTAGTGTCCTTTCTAACCGTTTTCGGTTTTACTGGAGAAAATAGTTACCCCACCCCTCGAACATTTATATCACTTCAGAACATTATAAATCATACAAATTTATTTAGAATGCAATTTATTTATGTATATCAGTACAGAAATTACAGGTTTTTCTTTTGAATTTAGGCAATAATCAGTTACTCCGGATTGCAAATTACTCTTACACTAAATTAAATAGTAAAATATACGATTTTTTTGCTTGCTGTAATAAATACGCATTAATACGATTATATCCTAAATTAAAGCTAAGTTCGATTTTCCCTAAGTTAAAAAAACAATGTTTTGGTAAAATTTTCATTATTTTAAATTCTGAATAAATGGGTACCTCGATTTTTGGAGGATTGTGGTATGAATCTATTCTGCAAAAAAAACTACGCAACCGAACCTGTTTTTTTTTCATGTTCAAAATCAAGCATTTTTACCTGAAAAGTTCCTTAAAACATTGAAATTTCGAAAAAAGTGATTGTTTTTTAACTTATACTATCATGTATACGTGAACACACACACACATACACACACACACACCGTTTTTTACGCTCATATTGTGAAATTTCTGGCGGTGATTATTCATGAAAATCAAAGAAAAAACATTATTATTTTATACCATTAAGGCCTAGCACCCAAGAATCACGCTAAACGTCACATTGCAGCATTCTAATACAAGCCTTTTAATTCTACGAAAACAATTTCTAGCATTATAATACAAGTAATACTATAAATGATTAATCTGCATTTTTATGGACAGTTAGAAAAATGTCTGAAGATTCCAGTGAGTATACTTTTTTAACTTTTTTAAAGGTGCAGTTTTAAAACCAGAAAAAGGCATTTTCGAACTTTTTATCTAAAATTTTAGAATGCATTTCATAAAGAATTTAAAAGATAACTGTTTAAGACTTGTATTCCCTGGAAACCTTAGACGTTTGTCTAACCATTCGTATAGAATTGACAGATACCGAATTTGTAGTTTTGCATGTACTAGAATACCAAAAAGTGTGTATTTTTGGGTGCTGACCCTTAAAAAGAACGCAATCGAGGCGATACATTTTTGTTTATTTGATTTATTGTTAAAATACCCAACCAAACTGAATGATCATATTTAAATCAGAAGGAATATCTAGTACGCTCTTAAGTTATTTAATTTATTTTGTTTTTAATTATAAAATACAGACCGATCATTACAATTTTTCGTGATTTGAGAGGCAATCTTGACAATTGTTTGTGACTAATTAAAAATTATTTGAAAAAACAATCTTCTTCCAGCTACTTCGGAAATATGACAAAATATATGATATAAAACTGCTTTTAAATAAACGGCTTGAATGTCATCTGTACGGAATAGAATCACGCGACTAAAACTATTTTGGGGTGAGAATTGATGGTACAAAAACAATTTAACTTCTCAAAATATACCCGAGCAGTGAAAGTGACAGCTGCCTAAAATGAATAGATTTCAATCAAGTTCAATCTTTGTGTTTTTTATAAACTACCCAGTTTATATTTCAGTGTTTCATGCAATTTTAAAATTAATTTATTCTATGTTTTTTTTTTGTGATTAGCATTTTCGCTTGAAATTACAACACTATTTTTTTGAGCTTTTTGCACTCTTCCTATATTATATGGAACATTTTTTTAAACTTGACTTTTTTACCAACAGTTTTTTGATATAATAATAACAATAAATGGATAACTTTTATAGCGTCGTTTTCTGGGGAAAATCACCTCAAGGGCGCTTGTCAATTTTTAATTTAAATATGGTTAAAAAGTTGAGAAATATTCATTTCTATCTTCAAATCACAAAAATACACAAACGTATTTTTTTAAAAGGAAGACAAACATTCCCGGGTTACGAATAACCTGGCAATATACAAAAAAACTCTAACTACCTTCGTAAAAAGTTGAAATGTTGTTTTTGCAATGATAATAGTCTTAATTATGTAGTAGAAGAATTAAACCCACGACGCCTGGGTGGGAACCCGACGCATTTTTCAACTCGACTACTAACCGGTCAAACATTTACATCACAAATAATAATGATAAAACGTATTTCAAATATAAATACATCACACCAGAGGCGTGCACTCCATATAGGCACATAACCACTGCCTACTCTGCCGTACTCACATACAAATATGAATTATATTAGATTAAATAATATGAAATTATTGCAAAAAATAAATCTACGCTTTCAAAACCTTGTGCGAAGTTTGGCTTTTTGCACCGCCGCGGGCACCTTCTGACCGTCCTATGGTGTAAAAAGCAGTAACTAGATATGCTCAAACGCCGCCAACGTCAGAGTAGATTATTCTATGTTCACTAGAATACACAAAATATGTATGCATGTATGCTGTAAGCTGTGCGCGCATTCAAGTGGCTTGTTTGTGTTAGTATGTTTGTTAGTGTCTAGGCAGTGTTTTTACAGAACAAATGCAATAACAATCAGTGACAGTGACTGTTGGTACCTATCTTTATTATCTGCTGTTTTTCAAAGTGCCTACCCTGATCAACAACTCTGTGAACGCCACTGGATCACATAAATATTACGTAATTGATATGAACTAAATATGTAAACTTGGCTACCCTTATCCAAATAAACGCCCAAGTGAACATTAAAAACTTTATTTCTTAAAATTGTAGTATAAATGCTTTTCAGTATTAAATTTATGAATATACAAAGATAGTGAAATAATAACTTTGTATAAGACAACATATTTTATTTTTAAAAATATGACTGTCCGGTTTCGTTTAGCCTAAGCATCATCAGGGTACAAAATAAAACTAAACAAAAAATACATAGTGTGTGGTTATATTTACTCGTACATACAGAGGGAGAACACAATATAAAATAAAATAAGATAAAAATGAGAAAACAATAGAATAACATTTAAAATTATAACAAAGGAACAGAGAGAAAAGAGACAGATAATATGAAATGAAAGGGGCAAACTGAGAAGGTGATTAAAGAAAAATGAGAAATTTTACAGAAAATATATCTAATACAGTTGTTAAAAAAAAAAACTGTGGTCCCATACAAAGTTATTATTTCATTTACATTAAATATATCAAACTAGAAAGTGATTTCTTTCTAAGATAGTATAATAAATATAAAATTTTTAAAATCCACAGTCAAAAGTACATGCATACACAGGAGACTGCCAAATGATTTGATATTCCTACCTTTAGTGAACAAACAGATCGGACTGAATTTAATTGTTGTATGACAGGAAGTAGCCATTCCGAAGAATTAATTCAATTTTATATCCCGATTGGCACATTCTGCCTCCAATCATATTTCAATCTATCTGCTCGATGTTGTGGCACATCTACGAGTGGATAGCGTAGTTTGCATAAGCCGTATTCTGCCTGGACCCGCATATTACTAAATTCCCTGCAGATCTATTCCGGGATGATTAATCTTTGCCGTTAGCAGTTAGCTGAGGTATTTCTTCGGGTAGGCAATCCGAAGGTAATAAAAAGCTACTTTTCAGTACTGCTTTTGAGAGAAGTGAGTAAAATTTACCTTTCCGTTTAAATATATTACTGCATTTAGAAGCTAAAAGGTTAAGTGAGTGAGCTTTCATGACAAGAAAGTCAACTAACTAATCATAAAACCATTTTTTTGCTTGAATTACAATCATAAATCGTGTCAGATCTTTATTTATTTATTTAACAAAGAATTTTAGAGAGAGATTTCTCAAAAAACAATTATTTACCAAATAAATAAAGAAATGAATGATTTAAAAATATTGTAGATACGAGAAATTATATATGATATAATAACGCTAATAATCTGAGCAATATATAGTGTATTTGAGGTACGTTCCAGAGTGGTAGATATTCGAAGTATTGCTAAGGTGAAAGACCACCGTTCAGAATCGAAAAGTTGCTTGAAATGGTTTTTAATGACCAGATCTGAATAGTCAGGTACTTCCTAACCTTGCTCTTACCAGCCTTTTTTCTCTCCCCCTGCCTTCGAATTTATTAATTAAAAAAATATTTTATTTGAAAATTCGATTTGTTGGCGATATTCAACTTGACAAACTATATTATTTAATTAAAAAAACTTCTAGCATTTTATAGTATGAGATGGAATTATCAATCTCCGCAATGACTTTTTACCCAAGAGATTGATCCATTGTTTTGTTTTCCGGCATGTCACTTAATTATGTAAGGTAGGTGTATTTGACAAGAAACGAAATATTGCTCGCAATCAGTCATTTTAATTTACGATAACGCTAATGAGAGAAATTATTCGTTTAATCTAACGGAGTGAAAGTGATCTACAGAGTTATATAAAAACGATATAGTGCACCTCTTTATCTCTTTATTTTGGTAATTTGTATCGAACACAGCTATCACCCATTGACCACACATGATTCCTAATAAATTAGCCGAATCAATTGGTCGCCTATAGCAGGTCAAAATCAATTAATTAGAGCATTAATCAATAGGCAAATTTGATTTAATATTTTCCATAATATTAAAACTAACAGTATGCTTATTTACCTAACACCATATTATAACAATTACATTATTTTATCTGAAAACCATTTGATAAAGCTTGTTAAATGAAAAAAATAAATAAATCATTAAAATATTTAAAAAAATAATTAATCTCTTTTCGTCTGCTGCTATAGTACCCAGAAATTAGATATTTAATAAGAATTTTCAATGTTGCCTTAGAGGGGAAGTTCTTTTGTTCAGCTTTTTCTGGGCTGATAAATGAATGTGACGCCTTTGTGCCGCCGCATTTTGTCATTAAAAAGTTCCTATAAACTTTGCAGATTTTGATAAGGCTGCTTCTACAGGGCGGAAGTCCATTAAACAAATGGTTGTGATTAATATAACGATCTGGTTTTTTATAGAATGATATAAAAGCGGATTCGTTTCCTAGACACAATATGTTATTATCATGAAATAAATTCATACAATTTTTTAAAGAAAGTAAAATATTTTCGAACAAATAATCTGACATCTTTAAAATTCCTTATACGTCCATCATTATAAGCGGAAAATATTATTCGCATATGATGGAGATCGTAGCTAGCAGAGTATTAACAGATTATTTAGTCAAAATGTCAATACATGAATACTGAAAAATATATTGGTTACAGAATGTATGGCATAGGTATTTCAGAGATTTTATAATACTAGCCAATCAACGTAATCGTTAAAAAACGTTTTGGTTAAACCAAAAATAATCTCGCACCGGTCCTTTTAAAATGACTGAAAAAAGTATTTGTAAAATATAAAGTTATTAACACTTATTTTAAGAAAACCTAGAAGTAAGAATTTTCATTTAACTTATCAAACTATCCAATTAGAAAGTTGAAAATAATAATTGCAAAGTTTGCATTAATAAAAAACGTTTGAACTTAATTAATTTACCCGACGCTAGATTCCCCTCTATTACGTTTTAGCTCTGGATTCGTAATCCTCTTATTTCCTCCGTTCGCCGGGATTGCTTTGATCCTATTAGAAAAATAAGGAAAGATTTCTAAATCTATTCTTTTCGAGAATGCTAAAACGTTTTCTGATTTTAATAACTCCCTAAGGAGAGTATTATTGAGAAATAAGAATTTGAATAAAAATATACATATCAGAATATCAAATTTGGGTTTAGATAATTTATTAGATGTTATGTTGAAGGTATTGAATTTTAACCCAAACACACCGGTTACCGGTATGCTAATTTGTATTAATATGCATGCAATACATTTCGCATAACTAGCCAGTGTTTGGAACAGGATTATTGAATTCCCTTAGTAAGCAGGCTGTGTTGTGTTTGCTGAATGAACATAGCCCGGTTGATTCAACCCTCCCCCTTATGCTCCCCTTATTCCTCAGCTACTGAGCAAATCCCCAAATTGAGGTTTCTATAGAACTATTAAAGTAGAGGTCACCGAATGACCAAACATGTATCTATTTAATTATGTACACCCTCATGGGCTTTTACATAACTGTGTAATACATAATATAAAATAATAGTGACATAAAAATAACACGGAGTAAATGATTAGCACCCAAAAACATAAACGAGTTAATAGAGATATTATAATGCAATATTAACATTAATATTTTTGAGAGAGGTATGCTATTATAGCCTTCTTGTAAGTAGATTTAGTGCAGTTGAATATATATGGTATGTACTATTTCTGCGAAAAGAATTACTCACTGCATGCAATCTAGGCACAAGCGAGTATCTAAATGACTCCGTCCTGCTATTATTGTTACATTTAAAAATAATTTTGTATCAAGTGGTTCTGTTAGGTACATCATGGAAGGTAATTTAGCTAAGTAAATCAGGACTATTAACAAATTTCAAAACAAAAGTCTAATCGGAAACAAGCCCCCTGTTAGAGTGTTAATAATTTTAATTATTTCATTAAAAATTATAATTTATGGTTTCAATAGGTAGACCGAGTTTGTATTTAATGTATCTTAGAAATTTATGTTGCAATTTTTCAATAGAATCGGAGTGGATTTTAAAGTGAGGGGACCAGACAGAAGAATAATTATATTCTTAAGAATTATATTCATAAGAATTATATTCATAAGAATTACATTCATAAGAATTGTATTCATAAGAATTATATTCATAAGAATTATATTCATAATAATTATATTCATAAGAATTATATTCATAAGAATTACATACATAAGAATTATATTAAAATGGCTGAGTTTAAGAAGTATATATAAAAAAAAAAATAAGTTTAAAGTATTGGTCCCGTCATGATGAGCAGCAAATACAAATTATCCTACTAATAGTAAATTTGGGAGTATGAGAGTAAAACTGTGTGGTAGATACTTCCATTATAGTCCTGAATAAAACCCGAACAAACGCCGAATCGATAGTGAAGTCCAGCTGTCAGGGTGCAATTTGCGAGATGAAGATTTACCAGATGATAGCAAACCTCCGATAAGAAAGAGTTACATCAGAGGTAAGGAAAATAAGTATGAAACTACTGGTTTTAAACAGTGTTTTTATAATATTAAAATATAAATCAGCCCTAGCGAATTCAATGTGTCTTGTCATATTGATCCGATTATGATCACAATTCGAAAACTTAAAGCTGGTAAAGGAAATGCCGCGTCCTTTTGTTGTGTCAACTCTCCCCTCTGTCGAGGATTACATGTATGAAAGTTAGCACAATATTGCAACCAAACAATTTGTTTAATGCGTGAAAAGTGTCGTGGGACGGAACTGAAATTTGCCAGATTAAATAGAATTTATAATTACTGAACACGGGTCTGTGGCCTTTGTCCTCATCTGATATTATTTAAGAGGGATAAAACATTTTAATTACAAGATTCATTTGTACAGAGTACTCAAAATAAATCTAATTAATTCAAAATGACGAAAATCATTTCCCAAGTAATTTAAAAAAATCTATTATTTAAAGGAAATAGTGTAAGGCGACGTAAATAGAAAATATTGTTAAAATAATAAAATCGAAAAATCAAAAAGAAAATGTAAAGAATTCAAATAATGGGTTTCATGTTGAACTTCGTGATAAAAAAAAACTGGAGAAAAACCTCCGTTTTAGGAGAGAAACATAAATGAAACCGAAAAATATTTCCCAAACAAACCGAGACGAGGGAAATTCCTCTGCGTTATTTGCAGACACGAGAAAGTAATATGTTATAAGAACGACGGAAAGGTTAAGAAAAACCACTGGAAATCACAAAACACCTGCACGGGTTTTGGAGATGTTGTGTAGGTGTAAAGTTTGAAACATTTGGTGAGAACCGCAAAAGTGTTTTGAGGTATAAACCTTCATATTTCGAAACTTTGGATACTTCACTGTAAAAGTTTTTGAGATCCCAATGAAAATTTTGAGGAGATTTCAGATACTATGCAGAAAATCTTAGAGTTAAAATTTGGAAAAATCAAAGCTTTTATGTACATGCATGGTCATATTATGAGATCATTTAAAAATGTAATATTTTGTCGCTGGAAAGGCAAAAGACATTTAGCGACACTTTGGTCAAAAATGACTTAAATATGCAGTTTTGATCATTTTTTTTCTGCATCGAATGATCTCACTCTCGTTTGATTCTGAAGACTTTTGAGGTCCTTCAGCCATCTATATTATATTTAACATTTGGGAGAAGGCTTGACTCAATTGACACAAGTTTTGGACTTTTTTAGGTTTTTTCGCTTCAGGTAACTCAGTGAGAGCATTGAATTAAATTTATTTTCAAAATCCAACCATACACTGAAGACTTGAATCTTATTGTAAAATAAACAAAAAACTTTAAAGTGCTCTAGTGTAAACATTTCGAAATGGCGCTTCAACCCTTTTGCCTTTTCGGCGACGAATTAATAGTGGCTTGAAGTTTTTTTAAAATGGATGTCCAGAAAGATTTTGAAATATTCCTAACGTCAAATAAACACAATTCAAACAATAAATTGCCGTAACAAATGTGAGCGCTGTCACACGTGATTTTCGTAAATACGTGGCGCTAAATGCCAAAACAGATATTAAATGCATAAAAACTGTGTTTTATATGAAAACGTTGATTCTATTTTAGCATTTACTGCAGCAATTTTTGTAATTAACAGTTTGTCACTATAACTCTTGAGCGTTCTTATAGCCTCTGGGAAACGTCCTCTCTCTTGCCAATCTCCCGCTGTCTCCTTCCAGTTCCTCGCGTCTTAGGGAACGATATATGCCTAAATACCGATTACCCACAATATTTTTGGTCTCCCAACACTTCTTCAAACTGCATGTTTATTATGAAAAAGGTTTTACAGTGGTCGACTATCATACGCCTTTGCCACATGTCTTGCCTTGCTAATCCATCCCAGTTTTGGTTATTTACAGCTCTTCAAACTATGAATAAAGCTCATTTTTGCACCGCGTTCCACTTGATGCATCGATGCTGCCGAATCACCCATTTAAAATATTTACAAGTACATAGGTGGACAATGTCTGCGTTAATATACGTCAAAATTCTAGTAAGCTAATAAATAAACTACTAACTGGTTATTTCTGACAAATATAAATGTCCCTAAATTAATCGTAAAGCTTCTTTCCTTGATTGGAATATATTTGGTCACCGCGCGCTATTAAATTTCAGAGTGAAATGGGTGCGATTTTAGGGTGAAAAGGGCGAGGTTCAAAGTGAAAGAGGCGAGATTTTTGAGTAAAAGAGGCGAGATTCAGAGCGAAAGTGAGGCAGACGCTAAACAATGGACATTATTGCTTCCTCGGGAAGCCGAGCTCACAATGACCCCTTTTGTCCCGGCGAAATGGTATTAAAATATTCCGCCCTCTCGCGGATTATCTTTACAACAAGCTCTTCATTATTTTACTACTGTTTTTACATTAGTACCTGACTATAACCCTGCACGAGAAGATAAATAAAATGGCGACAATTAAAATTATAATTTGCTGGTTGTTTAAAAAAAATAGGAATACTGAAGGGGAGTTGTACTGCCTGGAACTAGTGGGACTATGCACCCCCGTAATAAGGGAATGTTGTGAGTTATGGAGAAATATGAAATGGAGAAGATGAAGAAGAAGTCAGATAATGCATATTACGTAGCTCCATAGATAATGAGGGAAATGATGTATCATTGGAGTTAAAAATAGTTGCAGTTTTAAAATTCAGACAAAAAGTGAGTTTTTGCTGCTCAAGCTTTCTAGATTTTTTTTTTATGGTGAATACCGCTCAAGAGTCCCTACTGCTCTCAACCGTCTGGAGCCTGTGGGACTATGGCATCTCCAATTAGAGTATGTTATGGGGCTTAATTTTCTGGAAAGAGGAAGGAGATGCGAAAGAGGATGGTTGGTTTTCTGCTTTCCATTGATAAAAAACACATCTATTTTTACTTCGTCGAGTTTTTAGTCCAGTCCCATAAGACCAAAATTAGCACCCCTGCTCCACGAAAAAATACTAAACATCTGATTTAATCTACCAGAATATATTTTTTTGTAGATTGATTGATTAAAATGATTGCTAAAATGCCAAACACTTGAAATTTCATGAAACGTCGTATTTATTTGTAGATTGACTGAAAAATATATATTGTTCCTGTTACAGCGAATAGAATATTTGTAGGTACTGAGTAATTGGCAAGCAGTTGAAGACTCTGATCGATTTTTTAGAGATTTTTTTTTCGTTTGAATGAATAAAAGATTACTCACGTCTTCAGACCTCCGATACAACCTCCACAATCGATCTCAGCGTGCCAATGTTTACGAGTAAGTTCAGCTTTATTACGCCTGAAGCCTTATACGGCGAGGGTCAGACAATTATGTTTGACCCCTACATGGACAAAATTGATAGTTCCATCGGGTTAGTTTCGGGTTAAGAAATGTTTGATTTATTGCTGAACCAGTTCCTACCTATTTTAGTAAAATATTACATTTACATACACAGCGCCCCTGAGGTGATTTTTCACAAAAACGGCGCCATACAAATTAAACAATAATTATTTATTATTATTTATATTTTTTAGCTTATACAGAAACAATAAATTGTCATGTTTGTACTTTAAAAACATTGCCGCTTACTTGATTGCAAATATATACATACTTTTTTTACATAAGCATACTTAGTTGTTTTAGTTCATTTATATTTATAAAATTTCTCATCTTTTACTAAAAGTTTTTATTAATTTTTATAAATTTTATTTGTTAGAACATACGTATGTGAAATTAAAAAAAAAATGGGACAGATGGATGTGCCCAGAAAATTAGATTTTTTATTTTTTTAAATCCTGAAAAAGTACCTACATATAGTGTATTTTCACTAATATTTTTCTTGGTAAATCAAGTTATTTCCCGTGATTTTTCACGGATCGCTACTAATACTGTATCTTCCATAACCACGGGCGTTTAACATAACTTTTGGAGAATAAAATAAATACAGAAAAAGAAGAATGAAAAAATTGTACAAACGTATTTGTTTTTAGACCGGTCGGTAGCTGAGTGGACAAACGCGTCGGATTCCCACCCGGGCGTCGTGGGTTCAATTCCTCTACTGACCTCCATCATTGCACAAGCAACATTTACCGCTTATTGTGATGGCAGTAAGATTTTTTTTAAATTTTCTGTCATGTTATTCATGACCCAAACATGTTTGTCTTTCTTAAGATTTTTTGACAGTTTTTAATTATTACACAAACAATAAATAATTTTATAAATTTGAAAATTTTCACATAATATTTATTCATAATATAAAGGGATACAACTTAAGCTGTTGGGAAAATTGGCCACTTTCCTGGAAAGACAGCTTATTATTTCTAAGGTAATATTATACCAATGGACTTGTTATTTCGCCCAATAAACAGGTATTCCATTTGAGAGGCAGTAAAACACAAGGTTTCTACCACAACGAGGGACGTCCAGTTTAATTTACGTATCAATCTCCTTTTATGTTACAATAAATGATGATCTCTTTTTTATCTTTTACGCTAACTGACATAAAAGAGACAAAAGCTTTTGCGACAATGAAAATGGTCATACCATGGTGGTCTGTCGTCCACATAAAGTTTTTTTCTTAACTGTTATAATTGCACAGAGCCATTGGCACTATGGCATCCCTAATTTGAGGATGTTGTGAGGAAGGAAGTGAACAGAGAAAAGGAGATGGAGAAGAGAAAAGTGCTGGAAAATATGTCAATGAAACACAATATCTACCTGTGGTAAACAATTTTAAAATAAGGATTGCGTAAAGGAAAAGAAGTACCCCCACCTACATATTTTCAAATGGAGAATCTATTTTTCTACTGACATGGTTATTTTTTGATTGAATATTATTTGCATTAACTGTTAAAACAAATAACAAAATTATTCCTTCGTTCAAATTGCTCATGGTAAGAGAAGAAAAGCTTGATTTTAATGCTGTGACAATTTATGGAGATGTTTTTTTAACAAAGGTGTCTTATTGTAATCACAGGAATCGATATTAGATATTAGTACCTATATGTAATATCAAACTGTGTTGTTTTTTGTACATATGTGAGTAAAATTGATTATTTGGTATCATCGCCGAAAAGGTAAAAGGTGACACTTTGGGGCCAACAATGGTTTGAATATGCAGTTTGAATCAGTTTTTTTCTGCATCGAATGCTCTGACTCTCGTTTGGTTCTGAAGACTTTTGTGGACCTTCAGTGATCCATAAAATATATTTACCATTTGGGAGAAGGCTTGACTCAAATAAAACAATTTTGGGACATTTTGAGCTTTTTTGAGCATCAGGTAACTCAGTAAGAGCATCGAGTTACCTGATTTAAGGTTTTTTTTAAATCCAACCATGTACTGAAGACTTATTATTGAAAAGCAAAAAAACTTTCAAGTGTTCTGGTGTAAACTTTCAAAACTTCATTATAACAATTATAAATTTATAATTTTCCATTTGACGATATTTCGTTTCGAAAGTGTTTGAAATTAATTAAAAAATAAGTAAAATTCACTTTACAAAGACTTTAAAGAACTTAACAACGGGCGCTCTTGTGAGGTTTCACTTTTTTTAAAATATAAGGAATTTTCTATTTCCATATTCCCCGCCTTATTATTTCGTTTCCTTTTCTACTTTGTGGGCGATAATACATCTCCAATCTCCAAAGTCCTGAATAAAATATGTCGCTTGAGAAATGTCTCGATAATAAAATTAACCTCAAAAGGTGAACCGAAGAAAGAACGTCCCAGAATATTTCGATTTGGTAATTGGATGAATTCATAAATGGCATATTTCGTCTCTTACGTTATATTTGCGATACGTTCCAGAGTAAAAGATACTCTCTGTATCGCTATTGTGATAGACCGCATATAGTCAATTGCAATATTTTTTGTTACAATTTTATAGTATGGTTGGACGGCCCGGTAATGGTTTTTAGATTTCGTTCGAGCCTTTTGCGATTCCAACAAATACGCAAAAAAAGTTTTTTAGAATTTGCATTAATAGTCAATTTTATTTTATCTACAAAATTCCCAATACCTGCGATTTATTTGTATCGCAACTGACATACAAACAACAAGATTCAAAATAATTAATTGTAAATAGAGAATAAAATCAATTTTCTATTGATAATGAAATAAATATAATTACAAACAAATGCTTTAGCGACTTTTGTAAGACGCTGAGGGTTAAATTGACTCTATTTATTATTATCTTTACTTTCGTAAGCACCACACAACTGATTGGAGATGATGGGACTATGGAACCTCCAAATTGGGAATTGTTGAGGAGGTGGGAAGAAATGGGGGAGGAAATGGGGGAGGAAATAGGGGAGGAAGTGGGTGATGATGGGTGGTGGATGGTGGATGGTGGATGGTGGATGGTGGATGGTGGTTCAACAGTGCCACCAACTCCATATTTACTATTTTCCACTCTGGACCAAACCAATGTAGAGCCAAACTAGCGAAAAATCACGGAATGTAACTTGACTTGCCAAGACAAAATAGTAGTCTTTTATTCCACCATTTTTAAATATAAAATGATGTCTGCTAATATAGATCATAAGTAAGTGGATACTTTATTAGGTAGGGAAGGATTTGAAAAGATTATTCTTATCAGTTCCAAGTTTGAAAAGTTCGCACTCATTTAACTACTCTTCGTAATTTTACAATCTGACTTCTGACGATTTTATCACCCAAGCATGGATATTTTTGTCACCAACAGTTGGTTATTTAATGTCACCCAATTATTGATATTTTTATAACTCGACCATTGGTTAATTTGATCGCCCAAGTACTAGTAACTTTATCACAGAGTATTAATACTTTTTTCGTAAGAAATATCTTCGTAAATATGGGCGTATGGATGAACAGCGAGTTTATGGCCTCAAAGATTTTATTGATAAAAGAATCCTTTCCAAAAATGACAAAGAAGAGAAGTGACAAGCTAGACACTACAGCCCGTATTTTATTCCTTTGAATGCGAAGATCAAACACTTTACGTCCCGTCTCAGCCTAACAAATTGAAGCCAATTTCCTCCCAAAGAGTTTGCAAAGTCGACGTATGACGGAATCTAAATAAATACCGAAAGCCTTACGTAAATGCATCATTCTAGTAGTTTTTTTCCTGAAGTAACTTTTGACTATCCTTTGAGTATCTGACGCTTCACTTTGTCAATGTAAGTCCAGAAATACTTCAAAGACTTTTTGTGACAACGATCGACCATTTTGTGCGCAACACATTCCCGTATCCGATAATATTTACCTCGAGGAAAAATTCGTTTGTAACTACCTTATCGGAAAGCTGAGAGTTTGGGGGGATTTTCGTAGCTTGGATAATGGAGTGAATGAAACTGGGACACATTTTTCGAATAGGCGAGGACATTATCTTAATATGAATCATATTGGTTTTGGTGATTTCAGCAACTCTTTTCAGAAAATACTTCGAGTAGAAAGTACGCTACTATAATAAACTGCTTCACGTATCTACGTACAATTTATGTATATGTTCGATGTTAGCCGCTATCCCATCATAGAAATGTATTTATTTGTTAATATACTCGTATCTTATGACAGTTGTTACCTATAGTTTTTGTGTTCAATTTGTAGAACTCCATTTTAATTTTTTATATAATTCAATTGAATTAAATTTAATATTATTATTATTGAGTTCTGCTATTTTAAGTTTTTTTATTTTTGTTTTTAGTGACAGCTGTTTCGGGGTTTAAGACAGTTTGACAATGGCCTTAAACGCCGAAACAGCTGTCACTAAAAACAAAAATAAAAAAACTTAAAATAGCAGAACTCAATAATAATAATATTACAGTCGTTACCCTTTTCCAAGGTTTATCAAACCTCTGAACTTTCCGATTGGCAGTGCCTATTGCTCGTATTTTATGAAATTAATTAATTCAAATATGATGAAAATACTTTATTGCTTTATTCCAATTATTTATTTTAGATCGATCCCGTTTTATAGGGGCATCAAAGGTTGGTACACTTTAAAGTGTAAATTGTAAGCTTCACAAGACGATAAGTCAACATCTTGCTAAATATTATAACTGGAAACAATCTTTCACCGAGTTTTAATAGCAACCGAACAATAGAATTCGACAGCAAATAAACATTGATAAAAAAGTACCATAATTTAGCGCTACGGCAGGAATAGAACCGCAACCTAAAGGATCAAAGTTAAATTCGTAGATATTTCTCCGTAGAAGCCGTTTGATATAACGCACAAAGAAAATATATTAAACAATTTGACGCATTATGTAAATGGATAAGGTTAAATAAGTATTTTAAGTTTTCTAGTAAAAAATGAAGTCTAAACCTATAAAGCACTCAACATTATATTTTTGGTTTTTGCGTTTAATTTGAAAAACTCCATAAAAAATGTATAATTCAATTGACTTAAATTTAATGTTATTTTTATTTAGTTCTGCTAGTTTTACTACTGCTATTTTTGGTGACAACTGTTTCGGTATTAAGGCTAGTGTGATAATGACATGAAATGCCGAAACAACTGTAACTAAAAAATAAACTGAAAACTAGCATTACCAAATAATATTAAATTTAATTCAATTGAATTATTAAAAAAACCACTTAATACCAGTAAAAATAACTTTAAAAGTTTCTGTCATCAGTTTGAAAGATACTCCCACTGGACAAAAGAAAAACTTCATGCTAAAATAAATAAAAATACCTCAATAATTTCAATTGACAGTGGGTGTTCCCTTTCATATAAAAAATCTCTTGAACTATGTCGAAGACGCAAAATGATAAGCATGTTGTTGGTAATGCTTATATTTTATTTCAATAACGATACGTCGATGCGGATTAATCGGTTTTGAGGAAACCTTTACCGATGATACATGACTATGCAACAAAATGCTTGTGGGCCGATAAAAATAACGTTTAATCAATTTTAATTACTTATAACTTACTCGACATATTAAAAGAAACATGACGAAAGTAGTTTATTTCACCTCTCAAAAATGACAAATGTGCTGGGACAAATTAAACTCGATGACTTTCAATTGTGTTATAAATTGAATATCCCTTATCAGTTGTTCCACTAACGATCGACGGTAAAATTAATTGAATTGCTTTGCGCGCCCACCGCTAGAATTTTCTAGAAAAAGCTCTCCCAAACAAATTTCGAGGAAATCACCCTTTTGTACGCTTTTGTCGTATTTCTGAATTAACATCAACTGTCACATTAAAGGAACTGCGTAAAAAATAACAATAAATTATATCACAACCTACTCACGTTACTAACGAGAGTTTAACTTTTTTACTTTAGCTTCGAAAATTGAAGTATGATTCGACGATTTCTAGACATGGAAAGTGTTTCCAGAAAACGCTTGGTGGATTCTTTAAATTGTGCTATTAAAGATTAGCCAAGTATTTGCATTGTACGGAAAATACTTTACATGATGAAGTGGAAAGCTTTGTATTCGAAATAACTTGGAGCCATTCAGGGCGCTTTTATACGATGTGATTTTAGGTTGACTCTATTATTGCCCCCGACTTCACCCTTTTCAAGAATTTAATATAACGGAAAGTCGAAGAGGTTTTGACTCCTTCAGTATAAAGGTTTATGAAAATGGATTTTAGAGGTGAATTTAACGCACTAAAACATTTTATTAAATATTTAATAAAAATATTTCAGTCAAATAATAATATTGAAAGACAAGATGGCTTCAATAATTCACTTTTGAATACTCCATGTACATATGAATGCATTTACAAATATATAATGAGTTGTTCCATGTTCTAACGATGAGAATATTATTGGGATAGTAACAATGAGTAAATCTGTAGATGCAATTAAAAAAATGTTATTAATTTAATATTTGCCTTTATGTGTCTTCTCGAAGTCGTTCCTAATTAAATCACAACTTTTAGTTTAAGCAAATTCTCCAATTTCTTGTTCCCCATATCATTCCCTATTCTTTCCCACACCCTTCGGCTTTACAACATACCCCTATTGGGGATGTCATATTTCCGCAGACTCTGAACAGCTCAGTTAAAAACAAAGACAAAACAGAACTTGTAGGTTATAAAATAATTATTTTGTAGCGTTATTGTTGTAAAATATCACCTCCTGGACACTTTAAAAAGCCAAAAAGACATACTAAACTATGTTTAACAGTTCCTTTAAAGCCTTCTAACTTCACTTAGATAAACTAGGATTTGTGAAATAAATTAAAAATGCTATTTACCTACATTTACATATTTTCTTAATACGTTACGATATCGCGGGCTGTTTAAATGTTAGACATACGATAAAGAGTAAAAAATTTGTTATACCTATACAGTAGACCCAAATGTGCACAGAAAATAATGCATTAAATAATTTAATTAGATACCGGTACAGATTAGCTCTGAAATAAGGTTTTCCACTCCATACAAAATTTATGTATTTAATTTCTTAATATTAGTCTCTTCAAATAGAAGCACGAGTTCACAAATCAAAATCAGGTTATTAGTCGAAGATAATTATAAGGATTTTAGTAATCACGAGTAGCATATTTATAAAGTTTCTATAGGTCTTCATTTGATGTTTTTTCGTAAAGCGACCTTGCGGTGATATCTCACAAAATAGCACCATAAAGAAGATTATCAGCAAATCCTTGCGGAAAAGCTAGGTGGTATAGTTTTGTAATACATTAGACCACTCACTAGGAAGGACAACTCGCTTGCGTGTAGCTCATCTGATTGAGGATCGGGAGGTAATTCCTTCCAGGCAGATAGTAATTTTACTAGTGGCGTTCTCACATAAACCTGTAGGTACGGAACTGTGAAACTTGGAGAGTGGAAATTGACAGAATTCTAATTTTTTTGTGAACGACATGCTCACGGAACGAGCAACTGGAATTCGCGCTTCCTCCGGACTGTTAGCATGCTGATTTTTAAATAGAATTTGACAGCCGGAAACTGAAAACTCTACAGGCTGAAGTTAGTTACGGAATAAAAACGTAGCTAACGACTATCATCATTAAAATTTCTTCTTTGATAAGTCAACGTCAACGTTAGCATTTGATTTTTTTAAAACTATTTGCTTTGGAAGGAAATCAAATACGGGATTTCATTTTAATCTCTCATATGAAAGCCTTGCGCATACTCGAAATTAATGTAAATGTCAAAATGATCGCGCTTATTAAAGCGCCCACCTTTACCTTGAACATTTCACTCCCCTTTGAAAGGGACTTATAAAAGGTTGAGCTTGCTAAAAAATGCTCATCTGGTCGTTTATATTTGAAACAAATTTTGCTATGCTCGGCGCAGGAAACGTAGGGTATTAATTCCACCACATTAAACAATTAAATACGAGCCAGTATATCTCTTTTAGGAACTTCGATTGGTTAAGTGTTGGGGTATTGGTATTTTCAGAAGAAATAAAAAACTTCGCGTATTTTAAGTCTAGGAAGTACTGAATTTGTATGGTGATCGTTTCATTATTCCTCCATTTTATTCGATTTTAAAATTGATTGATGCACATGTAACTAGTATATATTTAAAAGGTAAATTGGACGTAGTTATGCAAAAAGCATCCAACCCCAAAAAAGATGTAATCGAGAAAAAGGCGTTTGAAAATATGACGAAACAAAAGCAGTAATATGCGTAATCGGCATTTGTAAAGAGAATATCGTAATGCGATATAGTGTTTTTTTCTTTGTGAGATTCATTATGAATAGGTAATTTATAATCTATCAATGTATTTATTTTAAAAAATATGTGTATTTCTTTTGTTATACTAGATTTTAATGTTTTTAAACTTTAAATTCAAATTAAATATTTGCAATGTGCGTTAGTAAAAAAAATAACTACTAAAAATCTATCGAATTTGGAGCTTGGATGTTTTCAGCAGATAGAAATCTTGTATTTATCTGTAGAAAAACATGTAAAACTTGATTATGGAAAATTGTGGGTTGGACGCTTTGTGCATAACTACGTCCAATTTTAATATTTCTAGCTTGTAGAAATGCGCGATAAAGGCCGCCGTGAACTACGCTGTAACCTCTACTTATTTCTCACGGACGACGCAAGTAACAAAAAGAAGAGGTAGGAACATAGTGTTGGTACGGTGCAGTCATATTAATATGAGCTTCTGGTTTAATAAATTCTAAAACAATCCTTTACAAAATAGGTTAACATACATAGATTTGAGTTTCTGACGTTAACAAAACTCTAAAATAGTTGTATTTACCTAGTTAGCTAGTTAGTTAGTTACAGCTATAGCTCGTTAGATAGTTTGCAAGTTACTTCCTACCGCGAAATGGCAATCAGTTGTTCCTTTCTACAGTACGAATGCTCCGTGGCCATCCCGACTTCATCATCAACTACCCTCTTCCTGTCATACTTTCTCTCCAGGGACCCGTCAGAGTGGCTTGATTTAATGGAAGTTAGGGGCTCCCGCTGATTGCGACACGCTGAGGAAACAAACAAAGGTTTACCCGACTCTGGAACGCATCCCATTAATAAGTTATGGGGGTGCTCTGGAATGCACTACAAAAAGACAATATTAAATTGCGATTTTCAATGAAAAATAGATAAACCTTAAGAAATGTATCCATATAATTTTATTGGACAATACCAAACCTCGTAAGAACAGTAGCTCTACGTAAGGGTAGTATAATTCAATGCGGTCCTGTGAATTTAGTCCTCCTGGTCGGCCTTCAATTAATTATAATTTTTTTCGGAGAAAGCAATCACTTTGTGGTTTGACATATTTTAAGAAATGAAAAAAAAACTCTACATAAGACTACGAATATTATTGATTTTTTTATAACCGATTGGTTTCGCTTAGCCTTAGCACCATCGGGGTACAACATTAGACTGGTATGGTTATTTTTTCATTTCTTTAATTATAATTTTAATTAGTTGTGTTAACACAAGGATTAAGATTTTTTTTAAATTGTCACTACAAATATTATAATAAAAATTATTAAGTTTAACTAGTGTAAATATTTGATTTTTTTTTTAACCTTCCTTGAATATTAGTAAATGTATTATAACTAACTAATAAACTACCACACGGTCTCACCGCAGGTAAAAGTGGATAATACGCTGGGAACTCACACACCTCTTCTTTCCGCCATCTCCACTTACCCACTCGTACATTATCAAATACTTACGCAACTACATACGCTGCAAAGTGTACAGTTTGTGGGTTTGATTCCCACGAAGGGCAAAAACATTTCGTCACAGGAAAGTCATACTGCTCTAACCGACGAGAATTGATATCCAGACTTCATTATCACTGGTCGAATTGTTTTAAAGCGACAAAACACTGCGATGCAATGTGAACTCGGGCGGTTTGCCCGAGTTCACATTAAAAAATTAATAAATGTAAGTAATTAACATTTTAGATTAATAAAAGAGTGGCTTTAACAATTCAAATTCTTAACGAAAAACGTTTTCAAAAGTATACAAATCGTACTTCAGCTATAACATACGCGTTAAGGACTAGATTTCTGTGCGATGAATTAGTTACTTTTCGAGAAATTCCTTTAAAGTTATTTGAGATTATAGTAATATGTTCATAAGAATTTATTAAAATGTTCACCTCGGAGATAATATCTTTCTTGGCCTGTAAAAGCGATTTCGACTTCTATCCACCGTGCGATAAGCATTATTTTTTCACCTTTCGAATTACGTTATTCTTTTATTCAGTCGCCACCCGACGACAGTGGACCAATAAACACGCCTAATATGTCTTTAACGTAAGAGTGAATTTTTACTTTATTTTTTACAAATGCTTAGTTAAATGTCGTATAGTTAATGTAACCTACCTGAAGATATAGATCTAGAAAGGAAAAAAAATATATTTATGAATATTGTTTTCCGATGTTTTTAATAATATTTATAATTAATAAGTTTCCTTAAGTTCTAAACTCCTTTTCTTAATTTAGATAATTGTTGGTTTGATAATGGCCTTAAACACCAAAACAGCTGTCACTAAAAATAGCAGAACTAAATAATAATTATATTTAATTAAATTTTATTCAATTTAAACATAAAAACTATAAATATACGGAATAATATATTTACTTTCAATATAATAGTAATATTTCTCAATTTAATGCGATTTTTTACACGCGGAACTGGAAAAAGTGAGTAGATTGGTCGGGCGTGTTCAGCATAACTAATGAAGTTGAAAAACTTATTAACTGCTGCTTGGCGAATATAAAGATATAACTAGATACGGTTTAGCACAGTTGGGCAGGTCAATCTGAAGGGAAGTACCGACTCACATTTTCATAATTTGTATAATTAAAAAAAAAAAACGGATATTTGTTTGATATTAATACCGCACAAGAGTCTCAACTGCTCGCAACCGTCTAGAGCCAGTGAGACTATGGCATCCCTCAAATAGGGTATGTTGTGATGTTAAAGGTAGTGGGGAGGGGAAGGAGATTAAAAAGAGGAAGGTTGGGAGCTACCTGGTTATTTGGATCTGGTCACCGAGTATGACTATAGCCATTTCAAGCAACGTTTCGATTCTGAATGGTGGTCTTTCACCAGGGCGATAATTAGAGTATCTACCACTCTAGAACGTACCGCAAATATACTTTTTCTTATTTTTATATGAATTTAATGTGTTATGACACATTAGAATTAAATAAAAGTTATTGGCGCACGCCGGGTTTGAACCCGCGACCTTTGGATTCGTAGTCGAACGTCTTACCACTCGACCGTGGAGGCCGTCAAGATCTTGTTCGACGCTACCTTGAGGTTCGATAGTGGCCATATACTCCTCTGGTTGCGATAATATCGAAATGCTTCTTTGTTTGACTAAAAATACTGAAAAAAAAACACAACAACTAACTTTATTTTGTGAGATAAAATTAAAAAATGTTTTTCGGTCAGAATTTTAACCGCGCTGAGCCGAACTAAACCTGCTACATTAAACAATTATATAATCTGGGGACACTGTTTGTAAGCAGGAAATCTAAAAATTAACCTATTTTTATGATTTATTTTTTATAAGTTTTAATAAAGAGAAAAATCCTTAATCGAGTTCAGATCAAGATGATTAATATGGAATTCAATGGCAAAACCAAAGTCATGATTCAAAGTCAGTCGCCTTATTTTCACTTCACTAAAGTGAATAAACATTTTAGCTGGTATCTAAAAAAATAAATCGAAGATGAAAAATGGAATAACTCTCTCGGGTAGGCAGAGATTTTACACTTTGACAAGGACACGTTTGAATAAAAAGTGTATCTTATATTTATTACGAAGACGCACGCGTCTTTCAAAATGAATAATGTTATATTATAATGTTGTATAATTTATATTCTGGGAACGGAGTCCACATTATTTCATCTCTCGCCTTTAGCAGCCCGTTGGCACCACATATCATGTAAATACTAACTTATTCAAATAGTCATGACACTTTGTTTCTTATTCAAATTGGAGCGGGATAGCGTAAACATTAACAGATTTATCATGTTTTGGGAAATACGGAGACAATTTTGATAATGGCGCTAGGAAATGTCAAGGAAGTAATAATACGACGTAATATGCCTGTTTGTCAATAAAACGTTAATATTAATGTAGATCTTCAAATGTATGTGAATGTAGTGTATTGTATTTTCGTAGAAAGTAAGTTTGTTGTTTGACATATTAAATGAAAATAAAACTCTGTATAAGATCACGAATATCGCCTAGGCACCATCAGGGTACAAAATTAAACTAAACAAAAAATATAAAGTGTGCGGTTATATATACATACAGAGGGAGAAAAAATATAAAATAAAATAACAAAACAATGAGAAAACAATAGAATAACATTTAAATTATAATAAAGGAACAGGGGTAAAGAGAGACAGATAGTATAGTATTGACCGGTCGGTAGCTGAGTGGAGAACGCGTCGAATTCCCACCCGGGCGTCGTGCGTTCAATTCCTCTGCTGTCTAAGTCCTCCATCATTGCACAAGCAACATCTTCCGCTTTTTATGATGGCAGTAGGAGTTTTTCAAATATTGTCAGGTTATTCGTAACCCAGGAATGTTTGTCTAACTTAAAAAAAAAAAAAAAGTGAAAGAGACAAAACGTAAACTGAGAAGGTATTTAAAGAATAATGATAAAGTTTATGAGTTTAATTGGATATATACCTAATATTGGACTACTGTATAAATTTACCTAATTATTAATAATTTTTATTCAATTATTTTTAGTAATATATTGTATTTATTGAGGGCTTTCATGGCGAAACCGGTTTTTAAATAAAATGTAGTTTATTTACACATTAAAGTGACATAGTACCATACATCGATGAGGGGCATCAGAATAAAACGAATCTATTTCCATGTGTTCCTGTTCCTAGCATGGACGTTCTACTAAACTGTAAAAAAAACAATAACTTTTTTATTTACAGGTAGGGAGTCAAAATGTAAAAAATAATATGATAATGTTGTGTCACCGAGTTTCAATTGCCCGGAACCAGTGGAACTATGGAACTCTCCTTTGGAGAATGTTGTAATACCGAAGGAAGCGTAGAAGAGGAAATATAAAAAAGTAAGTAAGTTTCAGATTTAACCATTAAAACCAACAAAAGCTAAATCAATGATCAACGCTACGTTATGAATTTTAATGGTGGTCTCTTGCCAGGGTGATTTTGATGGTATCTTTAATTACGAGGGCATAACACTCCAAAAAATCAGTGGGGGGGGGGGGGCGGCGGAGATTCAAATTAGAATTAATTACGATGAACCTGTAACAATTATATCAAATATTGATACATAACTGATGCACTTACATTTGTGTAATTTATAACTAAAATTAATAAAAACGAACCATTCGCATTCTTACCGAAAAACGATTTTCAAAATTTCCAAATAATTTTTAGCAGTAACATTAGCGGTAAGGAATATATTTTGTTTTTCTTTTCGGTGTTCTTCCCAAGAGATTTCGTTGAAAGCATTTGAGATTAAAGTAATAGGTTGATAAGAATTAATTAAAAGTTACACCTTAGACAGAACACCCTTTTAGGCCTGCTTCAGCAAATTCAACTCTATGCCCCTTCTTTACACCATGCAAAAAACCTTATTTTTTCGTCCCGCCTTTCGGTTTACGTTGTTTACGATTCAAGTGCCACTCAACGGCCGGTTGATAAGCACATCAACTCTGTGGCTGACGTCACGATGATTTAAAAAAAGTATTTTAACACATACCAAGTGAAATCTTATGTTTTTTACATTTTGACTTCCTACCTAGAAAATAAAAAAGTTGTTTTTTTTTACAGTTTAGTAGAACGTCCATACTAGGAATAGGAACACATGGAAATGGATTTGTTTTGTTCTGATGCCCCTCATCGATGTATGGTGCTATGTCAACTTAAAGTGTTAATAAACTACATTTTATTTAAAAACCGGTTTTTGCCGTGAAAGCCCTCAATAAATAGAAAATATTACCAAAAATAATTAAATTAATAATTATTAATAATCAGGTAAATTTAATCCAGTAGTCCAATATTGGGTATATTTCCAGTAAACTCATAAAACTTTATGGAGCTTTGAATTACCTGTCTGATATGTATAATATGATCTATCAAATAATTAGAGGATACTCCATATTGTTTGTTTCGTATATTTAATCTGTTCGCTAGGAAAAAAACATTGTTGATATGACAAAGCTTTAATATAAGAATACATAAAATTAAGACAGATAGTTTTTTTTAATGCTGTACAAAGAAAAAAAAGTTCTGCTGAAATTAAAACACTTCTATCTCATTTCAATAATATTTTTTCGGAACAGCCAAAAATGTACTTAATTAACTTCCACAGTATTCTCCACAGACTTTTGCAATTAGCGGAAATGTAAAAAAATATAATGAACCTATTTTCGGCTCTTGCAGACCATGTTCGTTAATAAGCCTCTTGTTTGTAAACCATAAGGGTTTTTTACCCTCGATGTATCTTTTTATCAAGGGACTGTTTAACATCCGCCCATCTGCCACCCCCCCCCCTCCCCCTTTCCAAACATCCTTTACTTTGCCCACATCCCTTACCTATATTATTTCAGATAGCTAAGGTTGTACTATACACACACGTTGCCCTGTGGGAATTTATATTATATGCAGGGCTTAAAGAATGGTTCAGATCACACAGTTATGCCTATTCATAGGTCAACAAGATTCAGTCAGATGACTATATTTCCAGTTGGTGCTCTCACAAACACCATGTAATCTGATTTTGGTAGGCTTTTTTACAATCTTACCACCCACCTTAATCCCCTTTCCCTTCCCAAACAATAAAAAATAACTCTTTGCCATAAAAACCTCAATATATATTTATTCCTGCCCTACATCTGTGTGAGGAATGACCATCAAACGATAAGCCACTTTTAATGAAATTCTCAAATGTATTTGCGTAAAGTGTTCAAAGATAAAGAATAAAAATGTACTCAATTCGTAACATTTGCAAATCGTCAGGTTTCTTTATATTGCTAGTTTTATTACCTTGTTCTCATTTCCTCATTTGGTCGACGTCCACAATTTAAAAAAAAAAAATGATGTTAAAACTAGTACACTATTTTTATTTCATACACGTTACAAAGTGTTACAAATGGTCATTCAATAAAAAAAAATTACTCTAAACACTTTCGTTGCATGGAAAAAAAATTCTAGCTTAATTGAATATCACGAGAAGCATCAGTAGTAAATAAGAAAGCAATATCTTGAATATCGAAACCCATAACTACATAGAATATCAAAAAAGGTTAATACATAACACACATTTTAACGACACAAGGAGGCCACGTGAGTTAGTAACCGGCTAGTAATTTCAATCACAAACCAGTTCAGTTTCTTTTGAGTATCTCCGTGTGCATACGGCGTAAGTGTAAGTGATTCTCAGTTTTTAACTTTTTGCTATCAAATATTCGTGTAGTGAATTGAATTAATTAAATTAACCTTTATGTTTTTTTAATTAAATAAAAGCATTATATTTATGTGCTTTGATTGTAATTTATAATTATTCATTTATTTACTACCTGTCATTTTCTATCCGTAAAAAATCACGGGACGTAACTTGTCTAACTATTAGCTCCATTTAAAATATAGAATAATGTCTGATAAAATACATTATATGTAGGTTTATTCGGTAGGTAGGGATTAAAAAGACTAGTTTTTAAAAAATGATAATTTCAATTAAGATCAGTCCTAAATTGGAAAAGGTCACACTCGTACATATTCACAAAGGAAATGATTTATAGTTAATAGATTTTTTATAAAATTTGTAGATCTTTAAGTAAATATTTTTTTATTATTTAAAATTAATCAAATATAATAGTGTTATTATCAATTCTGTTATTTTTAGTGTGATAGCTGTTTCGTTGTTCAGGGTCATTATCAAATGTCATTTTAATAGTTCTTTTAGTCACACTAAAAATACAATCTAAAAACTAGTAGACCTTAATAATGACATTATTTGATTAAATTTTAATTTAAAGAAAAAAAATTATTATCTATCACTTTTATGTTAAGCAAAAGCTGTATGTTTTTTTTTAATTCTTTGTTCCTCTTTGACTTATTCATAATTCCATTATTGACATTTAAGCCCACAAATCTGAACCTTTTCCACAGGTCGGCAGTCCACAACATCTGTAGGTAAATATGTAAATTCCGTTTATTTTACAATGTTTCACCTTTTTCGTACCTGAATATAATTGTACACACATCTTATTGGTGATTTAACTTCTTTTTTTATGTGCCTTTGACGATATTATTATTAGACAAGCTGTTTTAAACCATTATATAATTTAAATTTTATCCCCATTTGAATGAAATTAAGATATAATTTCGCCTTCATTTCTCACTGAAAACACTGTATTGCCGGTTTTGGGTATGTTTATATGGTGTTTTAACAAATATCTTGTTATTCCAGATTCTACCTGTTTGATGAATTGTGAAAATGTCATACACAAATAATATTTCTATGGGAAAAAAACTGCCCGCGTTCGTCTAAAACAGCTCCATTATATTGATGTAAAGAAAATTCCACCGGAATTAATTGCAGCCGAGTTGGAGAACGCATCGACAACGTTTTAACATTTTAACAGATTCACGTTTATTGAGCGGTATCATCAAATCTCTATTATGATTGTATGAAAAATGGCTGGATGCACTTTTTTAGATATAGCTTTTGTGCTAAATTTGCAGAAATCCATCGATTTAAAAAAATATATTTGACCTAATTTGATAATATTAATATTAATTTTTGCTAGTTTTAGTTTTTTGTGACAGTTCGGCATTCAATGTCATTTATGAAACTGTGGCTAGCCACATGGAAACGACTTTTTTTTCCAAATTTAGTGAGTAAACAGAAAACTAAAAACATGTAAACACAAATAAAAACTAAGATTAGGAGAACTTAATAATAATAATATTTAACTTGTATGTACTGCTAAATGACACCAATTATGTTTGGGGGGCATCTATAACGCTAAGAAGAAGAAAAAGTGAGAAAAAATAATGCTGAAATATATCGAAAGAAAAAAAAACCTTCATAGCCGGGTATCTATTAACTTCTCCACTTATTTCCGTCCGAATCTCGGGCTAAACCGGATAGTTACAACCTATTTTTAAAAGGCAGCTACGAGTACATCGCTATTATAGTAAGGTACTTAGATTATGCACGTTCGAGTGGTTAACCAAACACTTCGAAGTTTTGCTCAATGTACGAACGTTTTATTCGTCTCATGTTTAGCTAACAAATTAATTAATAAGGGTTCCCCAACTCCTTATACGAGCTAAGCGAAACTGGAACACCACGTATACTAAGGTAGGGCCTACGTTTTTCCGGGCGGAATTCACGTTTACGAAAGTGACGACCGCAAGCACAATTTATCGGCTCGTTGAGTTTTTTTAATGTCAAACACACAAAAGTGAAATACGCAAGCAAAAATGTTTATGAAATTCATTCTTCATTCGGTTAAAACGGCTAAATGTATTATTTCATACGTTCAGGTGTAAATAGATACTGGATTTTTTCGCACTAAAAGGGAATGTTGTTCATTTACCCAAATAAACGGTGTGAAATCATTATTATATTAAATTAGTGGACCATATACCTGTATTGCAAAGGAGTCAGTAAAACTGAAGTGATGTTTTTTTTATCAACGTACATAGTCAGTTTTTTTAGTTTATTGCGTTGGTTTTATTATCCGTCAGACCGTTTTGTGTATCGATAAAGACTTGTGCATCACACAGATTTTTTGTCGTGAAAGGTTTATGTACTTTAATATAATTATATTACTCGTAATTTAAAATAGACCATGTAATCAGTGTCCAGTGAAGCGAAATAAATAGTTTTTGAAATACTTGAAAATTAGTCACTTCGCAGTGAAAATTATACCTGCGTGAATATTAATATTATTATCAAAAAAAATATTAGTATCAATGTTAACACTATTATCATACTAAAAATAACTATTTTTGCAACTGTTAATACGTGGTGGAATTCCATTTTAATGATTAATAATTCAATTTTTGAAACTTTTTTCTACTGTTTTTTTTTTAATTCCAGACCGGTTTCAACGTGATGTAATCATCTTCAGACAATTGTATTTATACACTTAGGGCTGTCAGGGGTGCACAACAATGATTTTATGAATAACTCTTATATAATGATTTTATATTTTGTAGATTTTGAAATATTTAACTAAAATATAAATTAATATACCGGTTCATTTTAAATTGATTTTTATAAAACTAAATAAAAAAGGTGGGTTACATTGTGTATTTAAAAATATGATTGTACAGTGAGTTTATATACTGAAAGGTGGGTTGTTATTGATTGATAATGTATTAATTGTTGGTATTTTCTACCTTAGTTGCTAGGTTAATCATTTAGTAATTGTTAGCATTAGGGTATACTTACAATAGTTTATAAAAAGTATTTATTTATTTGTCTCATTACTCGTTACACTTATGGAATAACTTATAAAGATTTTTATTTTCCATTAATATTTGTTTCACTATCTGATACTATTATCTTCCAATTATTATAGAATTTTTAAGAGGTTCTTACATTACGCAAGAATTTATATTAATAAATGAAATATTTGACATTGGGACAGGTTATAAGAATTATAATGGATCTATTAGCGGGGACTTAGCGTTCGGTCCTAATTGCTATTTCATTATGAGTTTAGGGTCAACTTTTTCCATTTGGGTGGATTATTTCTATGGATTCTAGTCTCTTGATCTAATTTTTGTCCTTTATTACAGATATGAAGGACTTTTACAACTTTGTACTTGTCAAAGGTGTGTTGGTTTTTTAATAGATGAGTTGCAATATTCGACATGTCTCCTTTATCATTCACCGTACGGGTTTTGACAGCTCTTCCAGTTTGTCTTACGAAATATGAGGGACAATTGGAAGTAGTCATGTAGAAAGCATCCATCCCACAATTTGCCAAAATCAAGTTTTACATGTTTTCCTATAGATAAATAGGAGATTTATATATGCTGAAAACATCCTTCTGCATCATATTCTGCATAACTACGTCCAATTTGCGAACTTCACTCGGTAAAGTTTAATTTTTCCGGTTTTTCTCTTTTGTCTTTATGGTCAATAAGAATTTTACCTAAAGAATTTATACTATAGAAAGCTGTTTTACATTTATCATTTAAGATTTTTGCCGATATTTCACCAATAAAAGTGATTTTCGCCCAACGTTTAGTAAGTTATTTTTTCATTATTATGCGTAAAGCTTTGTGAGATTTTTACTGAGATTAGCTTTTTTAATGTTTTTTTAATATATTTAAATTTCAATAGTTCCGCTAGTACATTCATTTTTCTTTGCTGTAGTTTTTATAACGTTAAATTCGATACTATAATCTATATAATTCAAAGGCACGTGTAAAAGTCTCTAAATGAGTGATCAGAATTCTGATTATTTGTGTGAAATATCATATCTAGATTCATTGTGTATGATACTGTCACATATAGGTTAGTTTTCGGTAAATTTTATTTTATACTGTTAATTTGAAATACCTATGTCTATAAAATCGATTTAATTTCTCCCTTTTTCATTGTTAACTGGATGGATTAATTCATTTTATTAATTTCTTTGAGGAAAATATCTAATTTTCTGTGTATTCCTGTCCAGATTAATACAATGTCATCTACGTATAAACGATAAAATAAGACATTATTAAATGATTCAAATTTAAATAAATGTACCAGTCAACACAACAGTCATAACAGGTTGAAACCGGTCCGATCTTAATAAAAAACAATCTAAAAAACAGTTTAGTTTATCTTTGTAAATTTATTTTATATCTTGTGTAATTGTATTGAAGTAATATGGCGGGTTATGTATTGCACACAAACACAACCACACTGGAATAAAAAAGTATCATAATATAATTATTGACCATAAAGAATTTGATTTGTGAGTACTTACGTATGAGAGTGAACTGTTCAAATTTGGAACCAATGGATGTGTTTAGAAAATTATCGAAATTAAAAAAATATCTTTCCAAATCTCAACCTACCTGATTAAAGTATCTACATATATTGTATTTTAGCAGAGATTATTCTATATTTCAAATGGTAATAGTATTTAATTTCTAACTGTCCGTACTGAGTGGGACTATGGCATCCCCAATTGGGGATTTTGTGAGGTTGAAGGAAGGAAGGGAATAAGACGAGGAAGAGTAAGCTTGGGACGTAACTGACTAATCAGATCTTGTCACCAAACACAGCCAAAGCCATTTCAAGCAAAGTTTCTATTCTGAATGCTGGTTTTTCACCAGGGCGATACAAAGATATCTACCACCCTGGAACGTGACGCGATATAATATTTTATATTATTTTACATTTATTAAATTTGATTTATTTGTGAATGACGAGATTCGAACGGATAAGATCCTCGAGTACCATTTACGATTGCGACTCTCATAAATAATTTTGGAAATTGAAAATGTTGGAATTTGAATATTTTAAAAATTGACGCAAATTAATAATACAAATTTAGGAAAAAAAGTATTGTACATAGTTCAAAGAAAACATTACAAAATAACTACACACGAAATATATTCTCCCCTAGACCACTACAAAATAAAGACGAAAAGCTTAAAATGCAACAAAGCTTCGTATCCAAAATGCAGAAAATGTAATGACAAATAATATCTGTTAAAAGGTTTTGTCGTCCATTCGTACACTTTAAAGAGATGTTTTCACAAGTTTTCAAGACTAGCGTTAAGTTTTTAAACGGAAAAGCGTGTTGTCATTTATTTTGTTGCTTTGATTGATGATTTATTTTTATGAATCAAAGCAGCGGTTTTCTTTCAACTCAAATAAATTGAAACTCTTCATTCACCAAATAATTTAGGCCGCGTTTTTATTTTTAAATGTCAAGAAAGGTTACAGTATTTTTAACATCATATTACATACAAACAAAAGTTCAGAAATCTGTCGTGTCTTTTCGAAAAATACATTTCCCTTCATATTATGAAAAAAAAACACAAGTTTTTGACATTTACCTTGTAAATTTCATATTCGAAAAGAAGATGCCAAAATCTGGTATTTGTGAATGTATAACAAACAGCATTTGCCGATTGGCACATGACTAGTTTTTTAAATATTCAAAAGATCGCAAACAGAAATATCTCCCAAATGTTGGGTTTGCTCCCTCCTATAACAAATCTCTTCAAGATTCATATATAAATATTACCTTAAAAAAAACCTCCGCACATCATTCTCAGAGACGGAAAAGATAAACACCTTCTTGCACCGAGCTTACATATTAATAATAACTTACGCGACGTATCCACTTCTCTTTGTTTGTGAAGAAATGCAGTAAATTCATAACATTCATAACGAGGATGAAACTAGAATGATTAACGATCAAAAACTTTTCTGAAACTATTCAATATTAATAATATAAGTTTTTACGATCTCGCAGATTGTTATTCTCTGTGGGTAGAGATCTCATTCTGTGGTAAGAAATACAATACTTAAAACGGTATTAAAACAGTTTGAAAAATAATGAAACCACAAGTTTAGTCCAAATGTTGTACGATTTAATAAATCTAAATAATTTCGTTATTAGATGAACAATATTTATGTATTATGCATTAGAATTTAATGATAAATTTATGTTAGTGAGACCAAACTTATGGTATCCTTCTACTTCGCATGTTATTGAGTATTGGTATGCTGAGGTTGTTCAGCTAGTCAGCACAAATGTGCCTCTAGGAAGCTGGTAAAGGGGACATTCTTCTACAATGTGTTCCGATGTTTGTGTTTGTCCACATTCACACAATTCAGAGACCTCTAGGCCCCATTTGTGCAGCATACACGCACACGCACAGTTACTGTGACTGCACAAGATGCGGTTTAGTGAGGCGCACGTCTCCGAGTAAAAGAGTGAGTTTTTATAACTCTTCGAGATTGCTATGTATGTTAACAAAATATCAATAAAAATAAATAAAAAAAGAAAGAAAGGGAAGATAGTAATCCACAATTGAGTTCTGATACCAGCTCATATGTGTTATGACGGGGAGGGAAGCTGGAAAAGGAATGACTAATGCACTACAAACGATATACTACAAAAAAACCTTTGCGACCGCATTTTATGCAAAGAAATTCGAAAAAAATCCAAAGCCGACATAAGCGTAGTGAATAAAATTTAAATTTGGAAGCGCTGAGATGTTAATCGAAATAACAGAAGAAAAAGTACGAGAAGACATGAATGTAACAAGGAGTGTTTGTTAAAGCTGAGTTGTGAAGAGTTCCACCCTCTTTGCCTATCCCTACGGGGAAAACATGTGTCGGTTAGTTAGTTAGTTAAAGTGCATTAACTTGTTTTGTTTTTTGGTTTAAGTCACATTTAAACAATTAAATCGTTTTAATTACTAAAGCTTTCCGTCGCGTGTCTAATAAATTACCGTTTCCATGTTTTGTCATTTGAACACGGTACTGTCTGCATAATAACTCTCTAGTCGAAGCTAAGCTTCTAACCCGTTTGTGCCAACGGTGGGCTACGAGGCGTAGCGTCGAATAATCGTAGCAGGATAGCCGTTTTGTATAGTCCGGAGGTTAATTTCAGTTTTGTAAATAAATTCGTGTTTATTCTGAAATAACTGAGTTCAGGTAGATGCAGGGGTTGACACAATATTTGAACTCACGGATCATCACGACATTTCTCCAGCGGTAGGCGGATAAGACACGATAAGAACTGCCACACACTCTTCACTTCATTAACATACATACATTGTCTCTTTTGCTATACTAATTAAAGTATACGTTTCACTTGATCGTTCGATATTTTTCTGGAACGACCCAGACTTCTTATAAAATTCACTTGCACATTATTTTATATTCCTCAGACACTCCTCTTTCGTTCATAAGCAAACCGATCATGGTTCAGAAATTTATTGTTTTATACGACCTCCGGTTAAGAGTCTCGGTTACGAATATGGAAGTCACGAGTTACAATAAAAATCAAAACGTTGCTTGAATTGGCCGTGCTTAGTGACCAGATTTAAAGAACCAGGTACTTCCTAACTTTCTTCTACTTTTATTATTCCGTTTCCCAATCCTTTCCACCTCACAACATAACCCGATTGGGGATGACATAGTTTCAGTGGCTTCAGACAGTTGGAAGCAATTAGAAAATGTGTGCGGTATGAACATAATGTTACGCATTAAGTATTCATTTTGTTTAATTTAATCTGCCTGTGGGAAATAATTCGTTTCAAAGAAACATTTAACAATAAAGCTTTCTATCTATTGAAAGCCGTATCATGTTAATAATATCATTTTTTTCTGGAATAATATCTCAAATAATATATAAAATGATATTCCAGAACTTACAGAAATTGGTTTTTTTATATCCGGTTAACGTTGATATAAATCATATTGATGTTGCTTTAAATATCAGACAATGATATTTTGATCAAATACATGATTGAAGTAAGGAAAATTCCATTATAATTTAATATTTACCTTAATGTTATTAGTATTGACAAAAGAAAAGCCGTATACCTGTAAAATGAAACCAACCAACAATCTTAACACCACATGGAAAAAACACAAGAATTTTTATTGAACTTTTAGTATTCTACGAGAATAATAATAGTAATTTGAGATAATTTATATAGTGCCAGTTTTGTAAAATATTATCTTAGGGCTATAATCAAGGCAAGACAATAACTAAAAACCAAAAACCTTAAAATTCTACTTAGATTTAAATATGGAATGACAAATTTAATTTGAAAATTTTCGTACTAGTGCATGAAATAATTTAGCTATGAAAATCATGTTTGAGAATAGTGTGAACAAATAAAAATGTGTACCCTGTATTCGAGATCTCTCATGATGCTTTTTTTAGCAGTTTATAAGGTTTTTTTATAATTACGAGATGCACGAAAAAACCCAACAGTTCGAATTTTTCCGTGAAGGTTTCACAGATGCCACCAAGAATTTCAATCCCAAGAGAGAAAATACTTTAGGAAAACGGAAAGGAAATTGAAGCAAATCGAAGAAAACACAAAAGAATTAAAATATTGAAGTTTCGCAGCCTTTTTGTAAAGGGCATTTATTTTTTCTATTTGACCTAACTTGATTCTGGTCTTTGTTTCTTTGAATAGCTTGATTAACAGCTTGGTCGTTTTTTGCAGACTTGTGGCATCATCTGGCGCTGGAAATGGTCTCTGATCTGGAGATCAAATAAACATCTTTCCTTACGGAGCTTTTCCTTTGTTTTTATAGAGCCTGAGGGAGCTTGCGAGGAAAAAACTTTATTCTCTTGATGGATCGCCGCTGAGATCGTTATGAATGAGATTCGCATTCTTGGAGGGGAATAGAATTCAAGTACTACCTAGCTGAATTTAATGAATGGAAATAGAAAAGCTTAAAATTTTCCTGTTTTAAAATGTGATACTACTAGTTTTATTCGAATCTTTTAGTTTACATTTCAATAAGGGAAAATTGATGAAAATATGTATTTTTTTAATTATTTTGTTTGGTTGATAGAGAGTTCATTTAAACCCATTTTACGTTATATATTTCCTGCAATAGTATACGTTTTAATTTTTATAATGTTTTTCATCCACATTTTCCAGATATTACGCGAAGACGTGCTGATAAAAATTTCAATGCAAATTTTGATAATCAAAAATAAATTGCTTCAAAAGCTTATTTAGGATTTTTATTCGATTATCGTTATCACAAATGATCATCCTTTAAATTCCTTTTCGCTGTATGAGGGTCAACATACGATGTTTACATAGGGCAAACCAGCGACTATCAAAAGCATAAAAAGATAGTGACATTTGAACACGAATGAGACAGGTATCTTTTCCACAACCGCCGAGCTGTAGGGAAAAATTCTCAACAAAATATGTGAAATTAAATTGACAATGCAAGCGGTATCTTTAAATCTTAGGCACTTCTGAATAGTTTATTTAGAAGCTAGCGCGCTCGGTGTTTATCACAGCATTCCCGGGCGGCGCGGGGTGGCATTCCTTGCGACCCCTCGCAGCACGCAAGGCAGCATATTTCGCGTGCAGATTTGCGACTTCCACCCTTAACAGTGTAAATTGAAAGGAACCCTCCCGCTACCCTTCTAACCCCTATCTCATATATTCTAGCGCAGTCGTCAACACTCTGATTGCGAACATTTTTAATGTATTTTTTTCATAAGATTTGTATTAGGTTCATTAACCTAATATTAGTTACTACACAGTTTGCCCAATTTTCAGATTTTTTTTAACCATTCTTACTTATAATATACACTTTCCTGCCTTCTAAGGGCAGTAAATATATTTTTATATATATATATATATATATTTATAAATATATATATATATATATATATATATATATATATATATATATATATATATATATATATATATATATATATATATAATATATATATATATATTTATATCTATATCTTACTGCCCTTAGATTCATTAGTTTAGTTCATGGGCAGGCTGTCAGAAGTATAAATTACGTATAACTAAATGTAAAAAGATGTGGAACGCCTCAGGAAGACATGATTCGTGACACAAATCAAATTAAGAGTGGTATCACACAAGAGTATGTGTGAATGTGATTCGAGCAAGGAATGTGTATCAATACAGAGATGTGTGAAAAAGGCAAAGTAATAAAAAAATGTTCATAAGGTTCAATTGTTAATAAGTCTATTTAATCAAATGCGAGACAGACTTAAGTATCTCTTTTAACGTAATCTCACTCGCTCTCTTTTTTTCCAACACTCTTGTCTGAAAAAGTGAGAAAGAGTCTCGAACTATAATAATTTAATACTTTTCGTATCATTTTCCACAAAGTGGTACTTTTTTTATCCTCATCAAAGAAATCATACATGCCATCCTCTGCCTGTCCCTGCGGGAAAATTAAGTGATTGTTGAAAATTAATTGATTTTTAAGATTTGTTTTTTTTTTCACTTGTACAATAGATACTTTATATATGTCACTTCTAAACGCACCATCAAATGGCTCGATTTTTCTCCAGAATTCCAAGAATTTAAGAATCGGTGCCTTGATAAGTACCTTCAAATGGGCTGGTTTTGGGCTTCTGCCTCACTATTTCGTTACCCGGAGCTAATTTGCGACTCAGACGGCTCGGGAGAAATAAACAGGCGCAAAGCGACGACAAGCGCCCAGATAAAGGGAGCAAAGTGGGACAAATGTACGGATATTTTTAACAAACATGACGTATAGGAATATTAAAGTCGCTTCAGAGAGCTTTTTGACGCTTTGAAGAAATATGAAATGCTCCCTACCTCTTTGAACTTGTCCGTTTCATGGTATTAAACTGGGGAGAAAAAGTAAATATTCAGGATTTTAATGAACCGGTCTTGGAGTTCTTTTGCAAAAACTCGCACTTTAAAAAAAATCACACCGAGGACAGAAAGTTTGTTAAGGACATTCATTTCAGATATGAATATTTTGTCAGTGCCTACTATGCTCTTTTTTTAATATCTAAATGATGTTTTATGATTTTATTCAACGATTTGTTTACAAAAAGATATTCAACTTCAGCTTATTACATATTATGTTACTTAAGCTAAGATATTCAAATTAAAAAAAGATGATTAAAAAATAGTCGTTGATAATTAATTTAGTTCAAGAGTAGATGTATGAGTACTTACATAGATATCCACTCTATTATTTCGGTACCAAATAGCTTATTTTGCTTTTACCGTTCTGCTAAAGTCCTTACTAATTGACGTTGGTTGATTTTTTGGGGGTTGGACCTCGTTAAGCTACCTCCTTCTAACTAAGCCAACGCTTTGGACAGTCTTGAAGTGTTTACTATAACGGTAGTTATGTCACAACTCAAGCAAAACATGGCTTATCCCCGAATATCTATTAATCAACCAATATTAGCGGTGATAATCATAACTTAACGAGACAGTTTTGACGTTATTGTGTAGTAATCAATAAATATATAGTGGAGAAGTGATAAGTACCTTATTTTAATCCCGCTGTGTCCATGGGTACACCTCCGAACTATGGTTCAAATATAAGTGAACTTCATATAACCAATTGCAAGTGCACTATAATAATGCACACAGAAAGCTGTTTGGGCTACCGCGCTACTGCAGTGCTTCAACGGTGTTTACGGAGGGTTACATCCACAGCTTCACCTCATGACGCACCGGGTCTTTGGTCTGTCAGAAAGACTCAGTAATAGAATCAACTCCACTATCTGAACTTCCTTTAGCACCAGTAGTTCTGTCAATAGGGAATGATACATGTGACTACAGAACATGAAACCGATCTTACTGTTATTTAAAAAATCATTTTTTATTTAATTTTATATTTGACATGTATTTGACATATTGTTTCCTACTATTATTTTTATACATTTTTACTCTTATTTGCATGTATGTATATTATGAGTATTTATGCAAAATTTGTGGGAATACACTAACCTTTCCACATTCTGAGGTAAAGAATAATAAAATAAAATAAACGTATCGTCGCCGGAAAGGCAAAAGGGCTGAAGCGCCTTTTTGAAAAGTTTACAACAGAGCACTTTAAAGTTTGTTTTATTTTACAATAAAATTCATAAATCTTCCGTATCTTATTGAATTTTGAAAATAAAAGTTAACTCAAGAAACTCAAAACTTTCACTGAGTTACCTTAAGCTACTAAAAGCTAAAAAAAGTCCCAAACTTGTGTCGCTTGAGTCAAGCCTTCACCCAAATCGTAAATATACTTTAGATGACTGAAGGACCAAAAAAGTCTTCAGAATCAAAGAGAGTTAGAGCATTCGACGCAGAAAAAAACTCCGAACTTCATATCAAACTCATTTTTAACCAAAGTGTCGCTTAAGCCCTTTTGTCTTTTCAGCGACGATATATGTTACAAACTTATGATTTGTTTTGTTCCCTAGTGTAGCCCTACAGCAAAACTATAACTTAATACCCAATTACAGAATACGAGAGAAGGGAAGGGAGATAACAAATTGAATGAGATGAAAATAACAAAATAATAAGTCGGCGTCACAGCTAAAAAGTTAATTTGAAATTCCAAGAAATCACCACAAATTGAAAATGTTCGTCCTGAACTAAATTAAATCGTGTTTTACGTTTAGAACTAGAGTAATAATAAACAAACACAAACACTGTTTTAATATACTGTTTCTAATGAGGCATTTCATTAACACTGAACGACGACGTAATAAATACTTGGATCCTTGGAGAGTTACAATTCTATAACTAAAAATAGGTTTTGATTTTGACATAATTCTAATTCATTTTTTAAAGGATCCGCACTTATTTTCTGAACTTGCTTGTAAAAATTATTTTCTTAACCAAGGTTCTCGGTGAATTTGAGTTCTACTTACAAATTTAAACAATCTTATATGTAAAAATCTTTATAATATCATGTACTAAAGTCGATGCTTATTTATAATTTAAAAGGATACAATGCATATTTATCAGAAATAAGTGTTAAATTAAACAAGTTTTGCCAAGTTTTGATAAACTGTCGACAGGTCTCAAAAGAACCCTTCTTTGCCGTTACACGAGTATTAGACTTTATCGTTATAGCCGAGTTATATGAAGGGGTAGTTGCGAAAAACAAAGGTAGAATTCATATTTCAAATTAATCACCATGGAATATCTACCCTCAGTCATACAGTAGAGGGTAAAAAAAAATGTGCATGAAAGGAATAAAAATAAATAAATATATGAATTAAAGCTAAATAACCTTTGGATTTTCACGAATCTGATGAGGCATTCCTTTTACTAGAAAAGCTATAAAATCAAATTACAGAATTTTTTGATAATCCACCAGCACAAATTACATAATATGTTTATTTGGTAAAAGGCACAAAAGTTGTGACTATGCTTTTTGTATTTTTCATTTATCACGTCTTTCCCCCAATAAATTCTGCAGGACCACAAAGGTATCAGCAATTAATCTCAATTGCCGTCATAAGCAGGTTCTATTCCTTGGTTCAATAACTCTAGACGGGCCGCTGTAGGAGGTCGGATAAATTCAGCCCAAATAGGTTGGCCATCGGAAAATAACGTTGGATTAAAACCGTTTGGTTTGCAATTTTAAAAAAATCATTCTCACAACTGTGTTTAAGTGTCTTCTTGCATGTTTTTGGTGTCAAATTATAACACTATGTAAACCATGCGTAAAGCGATACACAGAATAAATCTATACTTCTAGAAATTTAATTTGAAAAAAAAAATCAATTGAAACAATATTATTTACAGTTTTAAACATTTGGTGGTACAGTAGAATCCCGAGGGTTAAAAAACGTTTATTGAAGACAAAGAATTGAATAGATTAGAATGAGGCGTTAATTTTAGGCAGTGTTTTAACTTCTACGTTTGACTATGTCAGTTTGTAACAAACACAAATGACACCTAAAAAACAAAAAAGGACAGAAAGAAAATATGCAAAAACCTATGGAAATATTTATGCAAAAAAAATAATTGTTTTATTTACTTTGTAGGCACGCTTCATAGATGCACATTTTAAATAATATTTCGTTGGTGCCAGCTTTATAATCATTTCGACAACAAAAAAAAAAATATGTCTGTCATTTGATATGAATTGATTCACTTATTTATCGTTTTTGTGTTTAATTTGTAGAACTCCTTGGTTATTGAAAAATTGAATTAAACCAAAAATACCTTATTGAGTTCTGCTATTCCATTTGAAGACAATAACATTTGATGCTTCACCCTAAGTTTAAACCTTAAACGCCGAAAAGCTTTCACTAAAAACAAAAAGTATTTTTATTTAAAATAGCACAAAATACTAAACATTTTTCTTACAATGTTTTAGGCATGTATTTTTTTTTAAATCAGAGCCTAGATAACTGGTATAAACAAAGGTAAAAACAGAAAATAATAACAACAGTCTATTGAAGAGAGATTCATTGATACCTTCATCTTTAAACCTTTCCTTTGGTTCAAGTATTTTATTAGCAAGTTTAATAAAACATTTTTCTTACAAAGTTTGGAATAACCCCAGTACTTTCTATAATATTGAAATGTTGTCATTTCCAAATCCGTACGATATTAAAACGTTATGTTGAATATTTTATTTATCTAAAGGATGAAACTAGCAGGCAAAACAAATAATAATTAAATGTTAAATTATAGTAAATTAATAATGTTATCAACGAAATACTCAGATTATTATTTTCATTTTGTTTTTTAATATATTTTTTTCCTTTGAATGTACAAATCGTATTTTATACTATCCATAGCACTTTATATACCTACATACTTTGAATAAAAAAGTGAATACTATCCAAGGGTCCCAACTGTTCCCGACTGTCTGAAGCCAATAGGACTATGGCATCCCCAATTGAAGAGAGTAGTGAAGGGCAGGAAATGGGGAAGAGGAAAGTGGAAAAGTACCTTGCTATTCAGATCTGGCCACCAAACACGACTAAAGCCATTTCAAGCAACGTTTCGATTCTGAATGGTGGTCTCTCAGCAGGGCGATACTGAGAGTGTCGTACAGCATATACTAATTATTGATCAATATTTACGCACGTCGGGATTCAAATCCGCGACTGTTGCAGTTGAGGATCTTAACCGCTCAACCACGGAAGTTATTATTATGGGCATAATAAATAAGTACATTTTCCCGACTGAAAAAAATTAAGCTTTTCAGGACAGTTTCCTAATCGAATTATAATACGTACGTTATTATATACGAGTAGAAAATTTTACACATACAGTAATATTTTAAATATCACGCATGATCGAACAAAGTGATATAAATCATTTGCATAAAACCCTATGTTGGATTTGGTGATAAAATATAAAACCAAACGTTGCAGAGATTCAAACGAGTTATGCTGCCTGGTATTATATCACTTGTATATATTGTAAAGGGTAGAAAAATGTCACGGGTGCGTAAATTTTTATAAAACCATGAACGTGTTTCATACAGCATGTTATAAAATTACAATTTCCCACATCAGGGGGCACGAAAAGTCAACATGGTTTAAAAGTCAATAAAGTCTACGGCGTTTTCATTGGATAAAATCTACCCGATGCAGAAATAAATTTACCAATGGTTTTGTAGTTTCGTTTTTCGAGCTGATACTGAATATTGTAAAATTTGAACACTGCTCCAATTATATACATATAGCAATAATGTAAATTTTAGTAAAAATATAACTTTATACAATGTGTTGAGGTTGGTACTGCAAAACTTGAGTTGATTGTTAAATGCTAGGAAATAAATTTCAAACTGACCAATTCTTTATTCTTTCTAAAAAAAAACGTTTTTTAAATAGTTGTCGAAAACTTATATTGTAGTCGTATCTTTAAAATTGATCAAGTGAAAAAACATGTTTCGAGTTAAGTATGCAGGATTGTTCTATAGATACATACCTATATAGCGAGGAAAAATGAGATGTGTCAAAAAATAAAACAATGTGCTACATTTTTGAAAAAGGACATATGATATGATTACATACAAAAAATGAAATACCTAAATTTTGTCTCTCCTGAACATCTGCGTTTATTGACTCATTCCGTTCTTCCTTGCATACAGAAGTGATGTTAGCGATGACGCGAAAAACAAAATTATTTCCTTGGAATATCATAAATTATCACCTCCTAAAGTTTCACGGTATCACATTGAAACACGTAGTATTTAAAAACTATAGGTAAAGAAGAATCAATTAATAAAATCCATAGATTTTATTTAAATTCAGTCACCAACATCTAGGTCAAGTTCAGTCAACACACCTTATACCGGTTGATTGGTTAATATACCTTTTTTATTAGTGATATTTACCTTGCAATTTGAAGCTATTTTTAATCCCGATTAATTCAACGTAATAACATCGTTTTATTACATATTTCTTATATAATTCTTATTTGTCAAAGATAAAATTAACCAATGTTTGCAAAATTGAATAAAAGCCTAAAAAATATTGTTGAATATTTGGTTACCAAATTTATATATTCACCAACAGAAGATAAAAGAAGAGCAGTAGATTAAATTCAATGAAAAAGTTGAGTGTGTCTCCTCAAACTGTTTTCAATACCTTGATTAATTAATAATTAATTTTCTCTTTTTAAAAACAAGCAAAAAAAATCTTCCAAAACTTACAAAATAAATGATATTCCCTAAAACAATGGAAAATACACAACCAAAATGAATTTTCAATCCTGTTTTTCGTCACCTTGAATTTTTTTTTCTTTCATTATTCTCGGGAACTAACAAATATTGTGATAAAAATATAACCAATAATAATAAATCTTAAATGACTTACGATAATTCAGCGTAGCTTAGGGACTTGGGATGAAAATCGCTTCGGTAAACCTGAAAATGATTTATATTAGTTTTTTTTATAAATTTCAGATTAAGCTAATAATTATTTTGGAGTTTGGCTTTGTTCAAGGGTTCAGAAATCCAATTGGTTTTTACATAAATTCTGAAAAGTTCCCACTGGAAATATAATGAGTTAAATTACAACGAAAACCAACTTGCACAATAAAAAAGGGTAATTTTACTTAAATTTACCGAAAAGTTGAATCATAATATATTTTTCTTTTTAAACCACGGAAAATCTATTTTATTAACTTCATATTTATTTTGGAAAATTACTGTTAAAATATATTCATAACTATTTTTTGCTTAATTTTTTTTTTATTATTTGTTTTTATGAATAAACAAAGATTTCATAATTTCAGAAGATCGCTGACCACTTTTTTATTTCAAACTTTTTTATGTAACTTTGCAGTAGTGTGAAAAAACTTTGAACCCCTCTGAATCAGATAACACCGGTTCCATTCTTGATTAAATGCAACAGTATAATTTTCAAATAATTATATTATAAGTTTTATATGTACGATCAAGCTTGTCATTTCCTATACCATCTTCGTAAGGGACAATATCACCACTCAGAATCGAAACGATGTTTAAAAAGGTTTTAACCAGATCTGGATAGCCAGGTACTTCCCAACTTTCCTTTTTCTTAACGACTGACAATATTCCCCTGTTGATGACGCAATGGTACCTACTGCCGGCTCCAGATTGATAGAACTATTCTTTGTTACAAATATAAAAATAATGTTTGATATTCTGCCTAATTTAAAGATAATCTTTAAACTTCGGACAACTCTTTTTTTGAGGGAAAATTGAAGAACGGAGACTCTAAGGAGGCGAAAAAAAGCTCATAAAAAATTGAGTGTTAGCCTTCAGATATTTAGTAGCTAAAATAAACATCGCATCCATGAAACAGATATGCTATTTTTAATAATTTACCCATGTTTTTTTTTCGCGTGTGAATTCAGTATTTTCCAATATGACGTTATAATAATGGCGTTAAGCCCAGCTGAAAAACGTACACATGCGTGAAGCAAAAAGGGGAGGTAGACATCTCATTGGCATATTCAATATTGGTGATTATTTCATTTGATGTTTCGTTTACCTCTCTTTAAGAAATATTTTATTAATTGTAGGTGTATTTTATTTTGTAAATATTTAATTAATCTTAAAATATCACAAATTGACCATGCGGGAATTCTGACCGAAAGATCTGTACGATATAGTATTTCATCGACATGTTCAAAAAAATATACGCTATACTTTTTAATCATTACGGAAAGTCAAGTACTTAACGAATGACAGAATTTAAACTAATGTCAAATATAAAAGTAACAGTTTCAAGTCTTTATATAGCTGTGTACATCACCATGAAAGTTGGCTTATGATAGGTATAAACAATTAAAAAAGAGAGAAAAAAAACCTTTTCTTTCGAAATCTTTTCAACCGATGAAACCGAATAATTAATTATAAATTCAGCGCTCTTAAGTTATATTTTCACAAACATTTAAACAGGGTGAGGATTCATTTTCGCGACCTAATTGTGCAAAATACCGTAATGCTTTAAAACATCTGAAAGCTTTGTGCGACCCCATCTGTAATTGGCAAATTGCTGTTTCCCACCAGGAACGCAAAGCGGCGAAAGAGGAACCTCAAATAGACTGCACTTTATATTATTTTGAGGGTCTTAATGGCTACTTTCGGCGTGCCTTACGTTTGGGTGGGCCGGCCACTGTGTTTCCATTAAAACTTAACGTTGTTGTCCCGAAAATCTAATATTGGTCCTTTCCGCAACAGTTATGATTAAAAAAAACTATTTGACTAATTAATAAACCTCTTACACGATCACTTTTAAGGATTTACAGGTAATTATGTATTCAAAAAACTTTTTTAACCTTCTTTCCAAAGCGGCTGCAATTAACACATTTGACATTGATGTGTTCTTTATCGACGTTTGAACTGACGTATGCGTTTTTTTCAATAGAGCCCACGTGGTCTACGGTTGTCAAATAACTGAAATCGAGTAATATATTCAAAAGTGTATTTTTTATAATGAATTTCGCACAAGAGTCGCAACTGCTCCCAACCGTCTAAAGCCAGTGAGACTATGGCAACCCCAATTGAGGTATGTTGTGAGGCTGAAGGTAGTAGGGAGGGGGTGGAGATGGGGAAGAGAAAGGTTGGGAAGTACTTGGCTATTTAGACCTGGTCACCAAACACGGCTAAATCCATTTTAAACAGGGTTTCGAATCAGAATGGTGATCTTTTACCAGGGCGATACTTAGAGTATCTATTACTCTGGACCGTGCCGCAAATAAACTATTTTAAATAAATTAAATGTATTTTGACACATATTTATGAAAAAAAATGTATTTGCGCACGCCGGCTTTGAACCCTCTGGATTTGTAGTCGAGCATTTTACCACTCGACCACGCAGGCCGTCAAACTATCGATGAACGATCGACGAAATCAATCAAATAATGAAATCAAGAAAAATCTAACATTACTAAACCAATTCTTAAAACAAACATCGTCTAATGAGACGGGTAAAGGACGTGTTTTTGTAACAACCTTTGTAATGCCAATAAACGCCCGGGTTGCCGGCAATGAAATTTAACAATGTTGTCGTTTGAAACGTGTCTTTTACAGGGCAGCTGTTAATGGCATGAGGGTTGATAGGTTAATTAGAACCACAAAGAGATGACGGAGTTTCCATTATGCGCTGCGCTGCGTAGCATGAATGGCGTGCATGGTTTATGACGTTTCATCAAATTGGTTTCAATGAAGTATGAACATTCGTGATGTACGCTGGATTTAAACGATAATTGGTAGAATGTTTGCATTAACGTGAACAGAACAAACGCCGTGATCCGCACGTGCTTCAGCGTGGTTCGACAAAATGATAATTATCGTGGGTGTGAATTTTTTATTTTATTTTAGTGCGAGCTTTTTTTATGTGAATCAAGGTGTTATCGTTCTGGAAAAGCTCTACATTTGTATTAGTAAAGCAAAGTTCGTCACTGATATACGAGGCCTGTTCAAAAGAAAAGGTGAATTTTGAATTTTTTGTTTGTTACGTTGGTACACATATGTTTATCATATGTTAGCACTATCAGCCATTTTGGATTAGTGGTTTGTTTTTGACAGCTGGAAAGGTTAGTCACGTTTTTGTGTGTTCTTCGATTTTTTACTTTTTAAAAAAATGGATCGAAGAATATGTATTAAATTTTGCGTTAAAAATGGAATAAAGTGCTCCAACGCACTTAAAATGTTGACTGTGGCATTCGGCGAGTCTACTTTGTATCAAAAAAGTGTTTATAAGTGGTACAATCACTTTACAGAAAGCCGAGAAGATGTTAATGACGATGAGCGTCCTGGAGTTGTGGAAAAGCAAATCATGGATTTTATTCTTTGATCCATTTTTTTCAAAAGTAAAAAATTGAAGAACACACAAAAACGTGACTTACCTTTCCAGTTGTCAAAAACAAACCACTAATCCAAAATGTCTGATAATGCTAACACACGATAAAAATTTGTTTACCAACATAACAAAAAAAAAAAGATAATCGAATGTACACAGCCCGCGAAAATTCAAAATTCACCTTTTCTTTTGAACAAGCCATGTAGATAGGTATTTAAAAAAAATAATTTTGGAGAAAGTAATAATAATAAGTAGTTCTCTTATTTTATTTTAAATTTTGTTTTCTTTCTGTATGTATCAGTATATGCACGCACTTTGTATTTTTTGTTTAGTTTAAGTTTTTTCTTATTTGGTCATAAAAATTAAAATAAATCTTTGGTATTGTACAATGTTATTATTTCATTTTTATTATAAAATACTTCTTAATCTTCCTCTTTCATATATCCTTTAGTGGAATATCAAATATCACTCTAGTGAAAAACCATCGTTCAGGATCGAAACGATGTTTTAAATAATAATAAACGTATTTAGTGACCAGATCTGAATAGCCAGGTACTGTCTACTTTTCACTATTCCCATCTTATTATCTCCACATTTCTTTCAGCCTTAAAAAAATATCCCAAATTGTGGATGCCGTAGTCTCACTAGCGCCGGGCAATTGGGATTCTTGTGCGGAAATCATATGAAAAAAAATGTTTCTTTGAATTGCTATTTAAACCTTTTTCTGACATGAATATTCCCTACAAGTGATTTTCTTTGTGAGTACATACGTACGTACGATCATGAACTTTTCCGTATTTCGATGGAACTGTAGACAACCGATAAAGTACCTACCTTAGAGTATACAAGAGGTAGCCCAAGCCAAGGCAGTGAAGTCAGTTTTGGACTTGTTTTTGATGATTTTAACATGACTTTTTCACAGTATTTTTATGAACAAAAATATAGCATCTAACCTAAAAAACCGTTTAGTTGTGTCAAGTTTAGTGGCAAAATAAAAAATTTGGGCGGAGTCCCGCCGTTAACCAGCGAAAATAGCCAGCTTAAGATCATTACGACAGTATATAGAAGCGGTCCAAGAAATTCGCTGTCTCTTTCTCTCTCATGGTGTACGATGTAAAAACTCGGAAAAAGTGATTTATTACAATTTCGGATGGGTTGGGTAAAACAAATTAGCTATCCCTCCATATATTGTTACTTCAACCTTTAATATTATTCTGTATTTGAAATAGGTGGACATAAAACGTTTTCTTGGTAAGTCAGGTAACGAAGTAACATCCCGTGATTTTTCACGGGTAACAACTGTTTAACAACAATGAGAATAGTTTATAGTCCTTCTCACTAGGGTGTTCTATTCTGAGACGGATTGTAGATTTTTTTATTGCAGATTTGACGACCACCGTGGTCGAGTGGTGAGACGCTCGACTGCGAATCAAGAGGACACGGGTTCAAACCCGGCGTGCGTAAATATATATATATATATTTTTTTTTTTTTTTTAAATAATATGTGTCATAACAAATTCAATTCGTATAAAACAATATACAGTATATTTGCGGTACGTTCCAGAGTGGTAGATACTCGAAGTATCGACCTGGTGAAAGACCACCATCCAGAATCAAAACGTTGCTTTAAATAGTTTAAGCTGTGTTTGATGACCAGATCTGAATAGCTAGGTAATTCCCAATCTTCCTCTTCCTATCTCCTTCCTCTCCCTACTAATTTCAGCATCACACCATAGTCCAATTGGGAATGCCAAAGTTTCACTGGCTCTAAACGCTTGGGAGCCGTTAGAACTCATGTGCGGTATTAACTAAAAAAATATTTTCAAAGATTGGTTTTATGGATTCTACGTGGATGTTACTGGGTTCTTGACGAGAAAAAGTACAGAAAACTATATTGTTGTATTTTATGCCATAAGTTTGTATTTATTATCATTAAAAATTCCTCAGGCTTTTCCGGGATACTTATAATGAGCCCATTTTTTTTTTTTTTTTTACATGAATACCGCACATGAGTCTCAACTGCTCCCAACCGTCTAGAGCCAGTGAGACTATGGTATCCCCAAATTGGGTATGTTGTGAGGCTGAAGGTAGTGGGGAGGGGAAGGAGATTGGGAAGATATATTATACATTAGTATAGTCTGAATGTATTTACTGGCAACATTGTCCCCATACGTCACCACCGGCAACCAACTGTACGAACGGCAAGATATGTCGTTTTATGCTATTATTATATGCTTGAAGTAACAATATATGGAGGGATAGCATATACCACCTTCAGCCTCACAACATACCCCATTTGGGGATGCCATAGTCTCACTGGCTCCAGACGGTTGGGAGCAGTTGGGACTCTTGTGCAATATTCACTTTAAAAAATAAATCTAAAAGATTTTCTAGAGACATATATGATGTTTATATTACGCCAGATAAAATAAAACAAGTAAATCGCTTTTTTATAGTTTTTGTGTTTAATTTGTAGAACTCCATTTAAAAAAAATAAAAAAAATGAATTAAATTTAATCTTATTATTTTCTAGTTCTGCTATTTTTAGTGACAGCTGTTTAGGCTTTAAGGCCATTATAAAACTGTGGTTAAGCCACATTGAAACGATTTGTTTGTGTAGTTTTGGTTCCTTGTTTAATTCACATATTAAAAAATAAAACCAATTTTTATATCGAACCCTTGAATGGACCACGAAAATGGATCGGGGCCCGCGGGCAGTGCATCGCTGCTTGTTGTTAGTCAGTCAAAAAACTCATTGAAGGAGCAATGTTGGATTTAAGTTTAACCCTTTAGGTAACAATATATGGAGGGATAGCTAATTTGTTTTACCCAACCCATCCGAAATTGTAAAAAATCACTTTTTCCTAGTTTTTACATCGTACACCATGAGAGAGAAAGAGACAACAAATTTCTTAGACCGCTTCTACATATTGTCGCAATGATCTTAAGCTGGCTATCTCCGCTGGTTAACGGCGGGACTCCGCCCACATGTTTTATTTTGCCACTAAACTTGACACAACTAAACGGTTTTTTAGGTTAGATGCTATATTTTGGTTGATAAAAATACTATGAAAAAGTGGCTATACGAATACATAAAAACATTATGTCGATATGTGATATGAATGGATGTATAAATACCGTAGCCTTAGTCTTCAAATTATCAAAAACAAGTCCAAAACTGACTTCACTGCCTTGGCTTGAGCTACCTCTAGTATACTCTAAGATTATATGCATAGAAAATAATAAGAAAATGTCAGCAAGATCTTTTCCTGTCCATTCATTCGTTGTATAGCTGTATTATAATATGATCACGATAATATATATACCTCCAGGAGAAACTCAAAATCACGTCAGTTCCGGAAAAATATTTTTAAAAGTTTTATTTTGACTGGGAAATATCAAATAGAAAAATGGACGTAGTTATGCCGAAAGCATCCAACCCCAAAAAGATAAAACCGAGAAAAAGGCGTTTACAAATATGACGATATAAAAGCATTAATATGCTAATGAAAGCAGCAGTCAAGGTCGCGCCTTTTCAAACACGACTGCATCTCAATCTTTGCTTCAAACAACGTCATTAATGAACCTACACCAATATAATTGTATTCCGAACCACAATAAAAAATATTTAGACCTAATATTTTACAGTCGCGAAACAAATGTAAAACGTTGTAACAACCCCCTTCTCTTGGAAGACAGACATCATCCGGCCCTAGAATTCGACATATCCTCCGTGATCCAATCGAAAATTAAAAACAACAAAGAGCGTAGGCGCAATTTTAGGAAAGCCGATTATACTCAAATTAATGATTGTATTAATTGTGTAGATTGGATCTCCGAAACCGCAACTTTGTCAGCCGAAGAAGCGGTAGATCACTTTTATGTAATTATAAATAATTTAATTGATAAGTTTATTCCAGTTTTAGCACGACGAAACGAGAAATTTCCCATCTGGTTCACACCACAACTTATTAAGTTATCACGAAAAAAGATAAAGTCTGGCTTAAATGGAAAACATATAAAGGTCTTTCCGACTACCGTGAATTTTCTTTCTTGCGTGCTGCACACAAAAAGTTGAGTAGTGAAACTCGAAAGTCGTTTTTCGATACCATTGAAAGTTCATTGCAAAACAATATCAAAAAGTTTTTGGACATATGTATCTTCACTAAAATCGTCTGATGGATACCCTGCTGCTATGTCCTTTGAAGGCCATAAATCTAATGATACCCAAGAAATTTGTCACATGTTCTCTAATTTCTTTAAGTCAACGTTTGAACCTGCCTCCATCAATGACACAATCGACATCGACCCACCTGAATCAGTCTATGACTCTGGATTTGCACACATTCACACGATTCAACTAACTGAAAAAGAAGTGCTATTAAATTTAAAGTCACTAGATATAAACAAGGGTGCAGGTCACGATGGAATACCGGCGTTTTTCCTTAAATCAGCTGCGTCGTCACTGTGTGTGCCTCTTACTATATTATTTAATAAATGTCTGAGTGAAGGGGTTTTCCCTTCCAGGTGGAAATTGGCCTATATCATACCGGTCCACAAGGGTGACTCGCGTCATAATGTGGAAAACTATAGACCAATCTCCATTCTCTCCGCGATCCCAAAACTCTTGGAAAGACTTATCCATGACAACATATATCCGCAGCTTGCCGCCAAAATTATAGATCAACAACACGGGTTTGTCAAAGGCAAGTCTACCACGAGTAATTTACTTATTTATTCAAACTTTTTATTTACCAACATGGATCGAGGCCACCAGGTTGATTCAATTTACTGCGACTTCAAAAAAGCTTTTGATAAGGTTGACCATCTTATTCTTATTAAAAAAATTATGTACAACGGAATTAGGGGAAATTTATTACGATGGTTTGTCTCATACTTAACAAAAAGACAGCAAGCTGTGTCATTACGAGGACATACTTCTAAATGGGAACCAGTTACCTCTGGCGTACCACAGGGATCCATTCTGGGTCCGCTGTTATTTATAGTTTTTATCAATAACGTTACCAAATGTTTTTCGCACTGTTTGTTTCTCTTGTACACTGATGATATAAAAATATTTGCTGTTGTTAGGAACTTAAATGATTGTCTGCTCATCCAAAGAGATTTAGTAAGGTTTGAAGCGTTTTGCAATGAAAATAAAATGTATCTAAGTTTCAGCAAATGTAAACAAATAAGTTTCACTAAAAATCAGAACGCTATAATACACAATTATTACATTGGTAACTACCCACTCGAGCGCGTTTATAGTATAAGGGACCTAGGCATACTTTTTGATTCCAAACTTCATTTTTTTTTATTTTTTTTTTTTTTTTTTTTTTATTTGATTTTTTGTCACATACATTTTTTTTTTTAAATTAGAAAAGAAAAAGATTACAAAAGTAAAAACATTAATTAAAAAGAAAGAAACATATTATAAACAATAAAGAAAAGAAAATAAGGAAGAACAATGTAGATATAACAAAAAATCCCACATAGGCAAAAGCCAGTGCGTGGGTATACTAATATAAATCAATAGTAGGTTCTCTATAGCAATAAAATAAATAGATAAACAGTATATAATTACAATTAATAAAGAGTTACATTTCAAATTAAGCAAAACATTTTAATTTTTTTTTTTTTTTTTAAATCACAGCAGATAAGTTAGTTAAGAATTTAAAAAAAATATAGCAGTTATGGTATTAAGAGGTTGGTATTTTTTGTTTTTAATTATTATTATTTTTTTTTTTTCAAATTCAAAAACACAACAGATAAGTTAGTTAATTTTTTAGAATTTAGCACTTATAGTATGAAGAGGCTGGTATCTTTTGCTTTTATCCAGTTTTTTATTACATTTTTGTATGTATTTAAGGAAGTTGAATTTGAACACTTAAAATGTAATGAGAGTGAATTATACATTTTTGGGGCAATGAAGTATGCATGTCTCTGCGCAAGTCTAGTTTTGCAGAGAGGTACCTCCAGTACATTATTTATTCTGTTGCTGTAACGATTTTCATTTTTTGCAAATAGTTTACTTCGCGAAAATATGTATTTTAGGCACTGTATACAATAAATTTTTCTTATATCTAAGAGATCAGCTTCTTGGAATAATTGTATGGAGGGGTATGTAATGTTTTTATGCAACATTATTTTTATTATTAATTTTTGAGATATTTCTAATGGCTTAATATGAGTATTATAAATACCCCCCCAACCGATGATTCCATAAGATACTGATGACTGAACCAATGCATGGTACATCAATTTCATTATTTTTATGTCAACTATGTTATTTAATCGTTTAAAAATGTAAGTTAAATATCTTAGTTTATTTACAAGCTTTTCTACATGATTCGTCCATTTGAGTTGACTATCTATTGTAATTCCTAAATATTTGACTGTATTTCCCGATTTCATTTCTACACAATTAGAGCATAAAATAGGGTTGCAGTTATTGTTATGGAACCTTATATTTAGGTTAGTTAGAGGTGCAGCCTTTTTTGGTATTATAGAATGGAATATAAATAGTTTTTTTCACAGTTCAGAGTTAAAAGGTTTTGGTTGAGCCATTCTTTGACAATGGAGGTGCATTTATTAGCATTTTCAGTGACTTCGTTCCAGGATTTACCATGTACTGTGATTGCAGTATCGTCAGCATATGAGAATAGTTTTCCCGAAATGTCAATATTACAGAGATCATTTATATAAATTAGGAACAGTAACGGGCCGATAACTGTTCCTTGTGGAACCCCATGTCTAACACACTTTGGTTTACTAATATGAGCACCAATTTTTGTGCATTGATGGCGATAAGATAAATAATTTTTCAAAAGGGAGAGACAGTTATTTTTAATTCCTAAATTATTAAGTTTTCCAATCAGTATATTATGATTGACGGTATCGAATGCCTTTTTCAAGTCTAAGAAAATTGTTAGGCTTTTCATATTTGAGTCAAGATTACTGTATATATTTTTCGTTAGATTAAATAAAGCATCATCTGTACCAAGACCTGATCTAAAACCATATTGATTTGGGGACAAAAGTGCATTGGACTCAAGGAACTCTAGAATTTGTATCTTCATAATTTTTTTCTAATATCTTAGCAAGTTGGGATATCAGCGATATGGGTCTGTAATTGTCAGGTGTAAAAATCGATCCAGATTTATGGATTGGAACAATATTTGAGAGTTTAAATGCGTTTGGGAATGTGTTTTTTTTTCAAAGCAAGAATTAAATATATGTTGCAGAGGTAAGGATATATGTTGTTTAATAGATTTGATTGTGAGGCAGCTTAATTCATCGGGTCCATTGGCTCTGTTTGTGTTGAGATTATCAATGTGTTTTATGATTTCCGATTCAGTTACACGTTTAAATTGAGATAAAATAGGAGTATTTACAGAGTGAGTGTTAATTAGAGTAGGTCTGGACTTGTTTCTAAATGAAGGATTATTATTTATTAAATCTGAGGCAACGTTTGTAAAAAAAATCGTTGAATTTATTTGCAATTTTTCCCATATCCGTAATAACTATTTTATCGTCTGTTACAATTTTTTTTCAGGCAAAGTTTGTACTTTATGCTTTCTATTTGCGATTTCGTTTATGACTTGCCACGTTTTTTAGAATCATTATCGGCTATTTGTAATTGTTTAGTGTAGTATTCTTGTTTACACCTCTTTATAAGTATATTAAAAAAATTTCTATAAATTATATATTGCTGTTGTAAATTTGCATTAGGTGGTATGTTGTTAGTCGTACAGTATTTCTCATGTTTTTTGTAAATTTTGTAAAGCTTGTTCCTGTGTAAACTTGAAACTATCAGTCCACGCGTAATCCATGGTTTAATTTTTTTGTGTTTTCTTTTGGGTGTAGGTGTTGGTTCTAAACTATTATTTATATTATTATTTAATACTGAATAAAAATTGTTCAATGACTGATTCGGGTCATCGTTGTAGATAACTGTGTTCCAAGTTTCTTTTTTTAGATAATCATTCAGAGTTTGATAGTTGATTCTACTTCTTTTCACGTGTTGGTCTTTAGTTTTATTATGATGTTTTAAGGTACTGTGACTGAAAAATGTTGGGTAGTGGTCGGTTATATCAATTTTTAGAATAGCTGATCTGGGAATAAAGACTTTGTTGGTTTTTAATAATATATGATCCAGGCAAGAAACAGCACGGAGGCCGCATCTAGTAGGGCCACTTATACAAGACAAATATCCTTCGCTATACATAACATTTAGATATTCATTGGCAATTGGGTCTAAGATAGAATGTTCAATGTTGATATTCATATCACCCACAACAAAAGAGAAATCTGATTGTTTAAAATTACCTTCAATTAAAAAATGTTCAAGTTCAGTGACAAAGGATTTAGAGTCTAAGGAAGGTGAGCGATATATGGCAAGTATAGAATATGTTTTATTATTTAACGTGAAGGATAGATGGATGGCGTTTGAATATTTAAATTTCGGTATATCTATTAAAACATCAGATATTTTGTGCTCTTTGTAAAAAATAGTTAGACCGTCGTGCGAAGTGTGGTTAGAGGGAAGTGAAAATGTCTTATATCCAGGAATAGAATATGGAATTGTTTCACGCATTTGCGTTTCAGTGAGAATGATTATATTAAGTTCGAATTCTAAGGAATTGAGGAAAATACATAACTCGTCAAAATGTTTACGGATACTTCGTATGTTTAAATTTATCATATTGAAGTCAGTATTTCCTTCACTTATGTAATTATTTAATTCCATTATGTCTTCACATACCTGTGTATGTATGAGCGAATCTTCATTTGTGGTATCCATTTTCACAGCGAGATTATACAATCGATCTTAGAGTTACAATTTAATGTAATGGGATGTCGTTGGCGTCTTTGATGTGTATTATTGGAGAGTCTTGAGTTTTCCTCAGCAACACACGACCGTTCTTTGTCCACGCAAATTTGTACCCCATCGATTTCGTCGATCTAGCTAGCCAAAGTAGCTGGTTGTTGGCCGGTGTTAGCTTTTCGTTGATGAAAATAGTTTTTTCTGAGGATGAATACTTTAGATCTTTTGCCGAAGTTTCCGTTTTTTTTTTTCTGGGTTAAAATTCTATCTTTCCCTGCTTTTGAATTCAACTTTAGTGTGATCGATTTTTTCGTTGAATAGCAGTTCACGATGCTGTTAGTACGAATTATGTCTTCACAGTCTAGTTTTTTTAAAATGTATTCCACCGGAATGATAGGGTTCTCATCATTTTTTATTTCTAGTCCTTGGATTTCCAAGGAGGTTTCCAAAGAAGTTTGTTCGATTTGGTTGACCATTTGTTTTAAAGATTTGTTTTCATTTTGTACTTCTTTGAGTTTTTGGTAACATTCTTTCTTTTCTTCCTCATAATCATCGATTTTTTTTGAAAAGAAATCAATTGCCTTGCTTATGTCTGTTAATTCGCACTTAAGAAATTTTTTTAATTCGGCGCTCAGCTTCTCTATACTTTTTTCATCACCTGATTTTGTCGTATAGCAACTGTCGCACATGTACGAAAGTGAGTGTGGAGATTTTACAGCGAGCGATTGAAGATCCGTTCTACTTAAACCACTGCATGCATTGTGAAATAAAAGATTGCACTTTGCACAACGAACATCTTTTTCACCATTTGTTGCCTTTTTGCAATGAGCACAGTGTGATTTATCAAAGAGTGGCATTTTAAATGATTGTTTGGGTTTTAACTTCACAGTAATATTATTGTTGTCACAAATATGAATGCTCGCGGCTGTCAAATTCCGTCACTATTTGTTATTGATTTTTTTCAGTTAACAAACTAGTATAATGGCGTAAAAATAATAGCACTCGACACAAGTATTTATGCTGTGTATTCACTTTGTAATTTTAGTAAAGATTGGACTATTTAATGTAATTTAAATGACTGTTATTGCTGGAGCGATCAGAAGTGAACTTTCCAATACTATACGCTGGTCCGTTCTCAACTTGAGTACTGCGCCCCCATATGGACTCCACTTTACGCCGTCTACAAAGATAAAATAGAAAGTATCCAAAGGAAATTTCTATATTTCCTTAATTACAAAATGAGCGCACCTAGACGGGGATACATAGATATGCTATCCAACTATAACGTCTCCACTCTGTATAACCGGCGAATACACCTTGATCTCACGACCCTGTTTAAAGTTTGCAATAACATAATTGACTGTCCTACCTTAGTAAACCTAATCAACCTCAAAATACCACCCAGAACAACTAGACTTAAGGACTTATTTCACATTAGCCGGGCACGCACAAATGCTGGTGTCAGGGATCCAATTAGAAGAATGTGCGATTTATATAATCAACATCAAACTTCAATGAATTCCGACATTTTCTTTGATACAATTGGTACATTTGGTAGAAAATTGAAAGCTGTGTTCACTTAGAAAAAAAAAAAAAAAACAACTTAGTGTACTTATTATTTTTAATTTAATTCTTTCTTAGACACTGCATTTTCTTTATTTTTTCTTTATTTTTCTTCTCTCTCTGTAACCCTTAATTAATCGATTTACTTTTATTTCCCTTTAAATTTGTAAACAAATATTCGGTAGAGATGCATTTATCAGCTACAATATGTAAATCAGTAAGAAATGTTTGTGATACAGGCTAATTCTCCAGTGTATGTATTTATATACTTGTTTTTAATTTACTGTCTGTATCTGTATTTTCTTCATTAATAAATAAAAAAATAAAAAATAAAATAAAAAATAAAAAATGCGTAATCGGCATTTGTAAACCGAATATCAGTATTTTTTTATTTATTTATAATAATTATTATAAATAGGTTATTTACAATATATCAATGTATTTATTTTTAAAAATGTATTTCTTATGTTATCCTACATTTGAATGTTTTTAAAATTCAATTATATTCAAATATGTGCAATGTGCGTTATCAAAAAAATTAAATAATTACAAAAAATCTATTGCATTTAGAGCTTGAATATTAGTAATCAGCAGATAAAAATCTCGAATTTATTTATAGGAAAACATGTTAAACTCGATTTTGGCAAATTGTGGGTTGGACGCTATCTGCATAACTACGTTCAAATTGTTATCAATATGAAGAATCGAAAATAGTGAATAACCGATGTAAGCGAATTGAACTAGATTAAAAAATAAACACATAGCGCTAGGTTTGAACATTAAGAGTGGATGGACGTAGAAAGCAGTGCCAGTAAAACATTTATAATATAATAGAAGAGTATATACTCGTACAAGTATAATACGATTTACAAATGTGTATAAAGCAAGGTGTGTCTGCCAAGGCATAGATGTCTGGTGTTCCATCCTATCTGCCTACCCTGGAGGAAAATGGTGTAGTGTTTACGTTAGTATCTAAAAATTTCACAAGATCACACGGTAATATTTTAATATTTCTTCGAAGATACAAACGACCAATCAGAAACCGACCAGTTTTAATGATTTCAATACTAAACGCACAACCCCGAAAAATACAGTTCCATTTAAGAGTATATATTTTGTAGTAACTAATTCTCTGCTAATGTTAAACAAAACTCAGATTTATTGAATATGAAATCTGTGAAATTCCATTACTAAGAATATTTTGCCGAGAAATTAAATATATAATATTTCTGGTGAAACCAAAAGCTTTAGAATTCCCGGCTCGTAAAACTCATTTATTTTTGCTTATTCATCACAAAAACATAATATTATAATGGTTCCCGTGACGACGAAAGGTTGTATGTTTGGAAACTCTTTTTTGCTATTGCGGCCGAGTGGTACTTCGCTGTAACATACATTTCCTAAAGTATTCGAGTTCTGTAAAGCATATAGCTCTTGGGAAAAGTTTAATTAATAAATGCCTTTCGTTTGAAGTTCTTGTAGTGAATCGTCAGAATACCCCAATGTAATGTTCAACTTTGTATATTATTTAGAATTCGCGCATGGTCAGATTGAGGTATTGAAAAGTATTTTCTTTTATTGCGAAAATTCCATCAACCTCCGTGTAAAAATATTTTCGAAAGAGTGAAAACAAAACAATTTTTGCTCTCCTGAAATTTGTTTTTCAACACACGATCTTATAGGAACAATTTGCGATACTGAAAGTCGGTAATCATTTAATTTAAATGATTATTTTTCATTATTTATAATAAAAGTGTTTTAAAGCTCTCTTAAGAAATGTATATACTACAGTTCTAAGTATTATGTTTGTCGGTATTATTAAAACCTTGTGAACGGATTGCTCAATGTAACGTTTTGATCTAAATTTTACAGTCATCCCGAGTCACGATTTTTTTAATCTACCCATTAAAAACAATATTTCCTCATTAAAAAATATTCTCATAATTGTAATTTTTTAACATACGTACACTTATTTATTAAATATAATTTTTGGCAAATATTTTTTTAAAAACATAATAAAATTAAATGTTTTAAAGAAAAGAGAGAGAATTGTTAAAAAAATTAAATTGAGATAATAATACTTACCTAGTTTATAAAGCACCATTTTTATGAAATATCATCTTGAGGACGCTTTACAAAACTTATAATACTCATGTAAAAATATCACAGACAAATGAATGTTTTTTTTTTATTCCTGACAATCGATAAAATGGCAGTGACTCATTGACACATCAACTTCAAAGATAAATGTTTTATGGTAAGCGAATACAAATAAAAAATTAAACCACTTTAACAAAAATATATTGTGTCGGACGTACTGTGCCGCAACAATAAAATAATCTAGGATAAGATTCTGGTAAAATGAATTCTCTTCAAGAATGAGCCGGCGGAGTCAGAAAAATGTCAGTGTACTCCAGCTGGATGCGTGGTCACGGAACCTTGCGGCCGACCAATCACCGCTCGACCCGGGGACTTCAGGCCGGAATTAGAATATACACCAGCTGAACGCGCGGTCGCGGGAACTCGCGGCTGACCAATCACAGACCGACCGGATCAACCCTAGAGATAATTTACCTTCGAAAATTAACCTTTTGAAATCTGTCAGGGGAGTTAAGCTGATGTCACAACTCAATAAATTACATTGTCGTGACGGCCTAACTTTTCGCTTTTTAGTTATTGTAATTAAGAATGTCTAGATTTAAGTATAACCATGTAATTAGCAATTAAGCTCACAAAAGTGAGCCCAAATAATGTGTTTGTACTTTGCTTCTTAATTTCTGTTTCTAATAAAAATGATAGAGAGTTGAAGTGAAAGCTGGTGGAAAAAAGAAGGGGATAGGTAAATTAAAACATTCCCACAAAATTGCCAGCCGGCCGGGGAGAGAGGGAAAGAGGGAGCAAAATTCTCCCATACAAATCTCCCTCACCCCGGGCGCGCGCTCGTTAGCCAATGAAATACTGCGAAAAAACGGGAGAAAAGGCAGATCACCAGCATCTTTCGCCAGTACCATCCACCTTGACTTCTATTAGCTCTCGACATCGCCTTCAACATGACTCTTGCCGTTCATTGACCATCGCCTGCCACTCTGGACCGCCTGACTACCCCTCTCTCTGGACCAGACCCGCATCATTTTCACTTGGAAGCCGAGACTCGCAGTCAACAATGTCGTCTCGTACACAACGAGACCGACCACTTGGAGCACTTCGTAGATTGGGACCGCTACCTATACAATTTACTTGTGTGCCCTGTTACGTCGGGTACAGATATCTTCTACGGATACGATATTGTGACTGGGCACAAAACATTTGTTGGAAACTTATAATATGCTATATCATACAAAGTTTTTAGTTCCTCCGCAAATATAAAGTTTTCTTAGCTTTAGCCACGTTATGTGAGCTGGAATTAACAACTTTTGTTGGTAGAATTATTTGAAAAAAATATTAGGTTAACTGGATTACGCTAAGTTAAGCTATACTCGCATCATATTCCTTGGTGCCTTAACAACTTTAGTGTGAGTCAATATCCTGGTGAAAGATTAAATCAACAATATTGTTTTCACTGTATCAACGAAACCCACGTTGGCATCATCTACCATCTTTGTCACTTTCTGAACACGTATATTGGACTGCTAAAACAGGAAAATCTTCCTAGTTGGAATTCATTTTTTTTTTAAATTAACAAATATGTTTTTTGTACTAAATTAAGCAGAATAAATAAAAACCTATATTTGTGATTAGTGATATTTGACCTGCAATTTGTATGGATTATACGATTTGGAAAGCCTTTAATTATGTTGAAAATATGTATGTTTTTTGATCAGTTAAATAAGGATGGTTTACAGTTTTAATAATCATTCTTAACTATAAAGCATAAAATCTTTTGGGGTGATTTCTGAAATGGAAAATCTCTCGAACGGTGAGTTTTTGCATCATGAAATTTACTTAGTCTATTCTCTCAAAAAATACTTGTTTTATTTTAATAGTGAATACTGCACATCAGTTCCAACAGCTCCCAATTGTCTAGAGCCAGTAAGACTATGGCATCCCCAATAAAGGTATGTTGTGAGGCTGAAGGTAATGGAGAGGGGAAGGAGATGGGGGAGAGGAAAGTCGAGAATTATCTGGTCACCAAACACGGCTAAAGACATTTCAAGCAGCGTTCGATTCTGAATGTTGGTTTTCAAACAGGGCGATACTAAGAGTATCTACCACTCTGGAGCAAGATGAATATTTTGAGGTCAAAATCATTCCAGTAGTATATGGAACATAGAATTCTTGTCTTCTCGTCTTGTTTTGTACGAAGTTTGTCTTTGTTTATACGTAAAAATATCGTTGAAATCTAACGAGAGACGAAATAAATTGATTGTTTGACTACACCAAGGAAATGAAAAATAAAGAATTCCAATTACGCTCATATAAATATAATAACAATATGAAAGGCAACTTCTCCAAAATAGGAAGTTATCCGGTATTCGGTGTGTAGGTACCATGAAATGCTTAATTTTAAATATGTACATATTAAGGTGTTTCTTATGAGTCACTTTTTGATAATAAATGGGGCACCCTCTGAATATGTTCTGCTGTATGATATACTTTTAAAATAAAAATACTTTTAAATTTTCTTTAAAAAATTTAAATTGATTTTTTTTTAAATTCAAAATTTCATTTTCATTCTTAAGGATTGGGACGGAGCAAAAATTTGCAATTTTGAATGCATTTATCAAATTATACTCAATACACGAAAATGATATACAAAACATGATGTGTTCAGCAAATTCGGTCAAAAAAAATATACTGAAATTTACCCATACAGAGAATCAACTTTGCCACCATTTCAAATTTATATTGCATCTGTTTTAAGAAAATTACGTTTTGCCGGAATAATTTAAATACTATTTAAAAAAAAAAAATAGTATTCAAATTTAAAATTTCAATGACCGGTTATATATTAGAATATATTAAGAGGGAGCTCCTTCGAAATTTATAAAAAGTGCCACTTCAGAAGTACCCTAATAAATATATAAATTTATTTGAATAATTGTTTTCACACAACATTGTCCCACTGGCGCAAAATGTCACCCCGGTCCGCGTGACAGGTGGTGGTAGGTAGCTACTAACAATGTCAGTTCGTACCATCAAAATGAGACATAACCTGTCAAAGCATCACCTGCCAGCCCGCTAATAATGTCACAACAAGAAAATAAGATTACGCTTAAGGTTTTTTTAATCTTTTTTATCAAAGTCGTGAATAAGGCCATAAAAAAAAGAAATATATATGAAAATTACAGGTAAATTTCCTTTCAAGATGAAAATATAAAATGTTGAATGAAAGCCTCTATCATTTCCACATCTCTTTCATATTTTGATCTGTTGGATGTGTACTAAGTACCTGTGCGGGTACTTTATGAATTCCATTGTGGGAAAGAATTATTTGTATGCTTTGATCGTTTCATATCAAAGGCTTTTCTCAATTTTCATTTTCGACGATGATTTTGTTGCATTGTTTGAGTTGTTTCGCATTTTTAAAAAGTAAGCATATTTTTTTATGTATAATTAACAAAATTATACATTACTAGATTTATAATTAAGCTTTGCCTGAGTTTTAGAACTCATCATTCTGAATTATTAAACAATATTATCTGAAAGATGTGCAACAATCACCAAAAATGTGCGTCCTGTCTTTTATTTAGGCAGTAATTTTTTTAACCCCTTAGCAAATGATGGAAATGTTGTTGCGAGCTGAAATTATTAACGTTGACCTAATTTTTTACCAGAACTAACTGTTTAATTTTTTCGCTCTTTTATACGAACGAACGTCTTTCTGTTTTATACTTAAATTGACATTTTGAAGCCTTATAGTTTATGATGGAAATTTTTTTTAGAGCTGAAAATATTTTCGTTGACCTGAAAAATCCTAACAGGAAAAGACGGGAAACTTTAAATTCGGTCAGAACTCATCGTTCGAAATCAAACAAAAAAAACAGATTTAAGCAATATAAATTCAGATTGCTTAAAACAACCTTTACGTTATTCTAGCAACCTACATGTTATTTCAATTATACCTATGTGCATACTTACAAGTATTATGTGAGTGATACAAACAGTAATGTAATTCAAACGGTAATTTAACGCAACCCTTTCAGAGGTAATAGCCGTAATCCAGAAGTCAAAGGTCAGTTGTCTACTTTTTTTACGAAAATGAGTTGCGTATGGTCTTTTTTCGGTTTTTACGATAGTCGTCCTACAACAACTATCGAGGAAGTTAGGTCATCTCAAAAGGTCGGATGTCTTGACAGTGTTCAGTCAAATATGTCTTGGAAGGTACCACATTTTACTTTGGGATATTTAGTATGTGCTGTGGACAACTACTGGCGCAACGTTTTGATTTGTCGTGTTTCAAAAGAAAAATACAAAATCTAAAAAATAAAAATAAAGTAAATCAATGGAGTATGAGTCAGTACAGAATGATTATTTTTTAAAGAAATGTTTAGATTGTCAACTAGGAAGATTTAAATGTTCAGAACATGATTATGATAGTAGTTGATGCCAATATGGGTTTCAGTTTCCACTGAAACGCCTAAGAACGGAAATATTATGTCGTATACACCTTTAAATTAATTAATACGTATTTTAAATTAAGTAAAAATATATCAATCGATCGCTTTAAATTAATTTCATCGTCTCACAATGACCAATCTACTAGGGTAAGGTTGTAATCTCAGAGCAAGAATATATGGAGATACAGCTAAATATTTTTACCCAACCGATACAAATTTACGATAAATCTCTTTCTCCGAGTTTTTACGTCGTAAACCGTGAGAAAGAAAGAGACAAGACAAGTTCCCACACAATATAGCACCACCATTCGGTGTGTAAGCATGTTCTTCGACTGCCGTGTCTCCGGCGACTCCGCTCACTTAACTGGACATAATTCAACGGTTTTTTAGGTTATATCCAATATTTTATTTCATAACAATACTGGGAAAAAGTGGTTATACAAATAAACAAAAACATTATGTTGAAATGTGCTATGAATGGATGTATAAATACCCTAGCCTTAGTACTAACCACGCCGAGGACTACCAAGTCAGGCAAAAATCATCAATACTTGCTAGGTGATTTTTCAAAAAAACGGCGCTATACAAATTATTCAAATATTATTATTATTATTATTACAGAAGCGCTCCCTCCTGTATATTATTGATCGATTTATTATTTATTAGGTTGTAATACTGTGGATTGTGTATTCAGCTTTGGAAAAGTTACACGATGAAGCAATTAGGTTTGAAGGTCTTCATGATAATATTAGATGACGGGTGGTGTTGATTTAGAGATAATAATAATTCGTCAGATTGCTCACCTACCGTTTTCGGATAATAATACACACATACTACCAAGCCTAAATCAAGCCAAAAAGAAAAAAATCGGAATCGCTATAAAGGTGACTATTATATGAAGATTTAATTTCTGTATATAAGCAAGTATAGTACCTAAACAAAATAAATACATTTTTAAATGTAATATTTAAAACACAAAAATATATTTCATAAAAAGAAAAGTAAGTACACATAGTGTGTAATAAATAACTTATTTTTTACTTTGGGAAAGTATTAGTTCGCTCTCGTTTCTCCTTAAATCGTAAGCAAATCCCTAGCCAATTTAAGAAGAACGTCTAAACTTTTTGTTTTCCAAGTATCAGGTATAGATAGCGTTGTATAATGTTGTACCTTAGGATGAAAATTGTCTCTGAGGGATGTTCTGGTTGTAAATGGTACAATTGGATTATTCCGCGAGCGTCGGGTGGCGTGAGCATGGTCAATAAATGGGCAGAAGTGATGTTGTGTGTGGGTATTTAAAAAAAAGCACAATTGTCAAACATCAGGATCTCGTAACTCTTCAAATAGTGCAAACACTGTGGTATCTAAATGGTTTTTTGATGATGACTTTTATCAATGATTTCTGTGCTTTTGCTAAGGGATCCATTTTTAAACCCATCCTAGTAGTGACCCACACATAGCGTCGTATATTAGTTTCAAATCTTTGACTCTTATGATATTTTTAATTGACATAAACATGTGTAAGCTTTCTAACATTTGAGGTGATTAGGTCTACGAGTACATGTCCGTCCCATGGTAGAAATTTGTTAATTTTGATGCCTTGAGATTTTATAATATCAACGCATTCTAAGCTATAGCGAGTTCAGTAAAATGGTGTATAATCCCTTGGGTTGTCTCGCTTCCGTTGCACTAAATAGTAGGAATTTTTTTTTTCGGAGTAAAGATTCAGTAGATTATAATTGATAATATAAATAAAATGATGTGTTAAATCATTTGAGTGTGAATATTTTCATTTTATTTAAAAGTTGTTCAAATTATTATTATAACAATTTGTTGTTCCTTAAAACTAACTGAGGCAATTATAATATAGGTAAGATAATATCAACAGGTTGTTACATAAAATAACAAATAATCAATAATATTGTACTTGATCCTTTCATAATAAGTATATTACGAAAGGATCAAGTACAATAATAATAAAAAAATACAACTATAACAGATGTTAGCATATAGAGGTGTAGCGGTACAAGCGATCTTCTACAAATAGTAAAATTGTTTGGCTTTGTATTTTAGATACGTAGAAATAAATTATTTGATAAAAGCACTTATGAAAAGAAATTGTAAATAAAATTGCGAAAAATACGTAACAATCTCAAAAAAATAAGGAGATTTCACATATTTCATTTCCCATGCTGTTAAAAATGTAGGTTTTTTTCAGATAATTTATGTGTGACTATAATGTTACAGGAATTCAGCCAAGCGCTTTATTTGTAAGTACTCGTATATCAGTAAAATAAAATTACTAGGAAGGTACTTACATATTAAATTCCAGTGAAACTTTGATTTCTTACTAAATACGAAGTCATTATTTAAAATTTGTTTATTTTTAGTATTATTTAAGACATAAGAGTATTACAGAAGTGTTTACAAACAAAGAAGGTTGTGTTGCTAAGCTGCCACATGGTGGCTTATCTGCAGGTTCTACCAAATTATATGGTAGTAAAATCCTTTAGTTTTGAACATAAAATATAACTGAACTGAATACAACTGAACCAACTTGTTTCATACCTTACAGTTATTTTTTAATTTAAGCAACAGAGAAAGAACAGCACATACACAATATTTTAATGAAGCAATGACAAAAATATACATTTGAAAGAACATTCAAGTCAAAACCTGAACAAGATTTTGGTAGAGTCAATGATGTTAGACATAATAAATTGTTTTCCTAGAAATTTATTAACGTAAAGAATGACAAACCTCATTTAGACTGGTACCATAAAATAAAATTGTTACATAAAATGTATTCGTTTATTTTAAAAGACCTATAGCTAAACACCATAATTAATCTAGTATAACAAAATAGAATAGAAGGTAATTAAACAGATGCATGGAAATCTTATACGTAGAATAAAGAAATAAATATTTTATATTCGTAAAAAGCATTAACTTTGTGACTTGCCATATTTATAAATAGAACACATACACTTTGTTTTTAACCACTTTTTATTTAATATTTTGTCTACCGGTTTCGGAAGTACCCTTCCATCATCAGGACAATATTAAATTAATCTTTAGATAATAACTTCATCTCTTCTGGAAGAAACATATGTGGAGATAAATTCTGCACACGATCAAAAAATGTATGTTTTGAAGTATCTGGAGAATGTATATTAGGTACTTCCGAAACCGGTAGACAAAATATTAAATAAAAAGTGGTTAAAAACAAAGTGTATGTGTTCTATTTATAAATAAATAAAAATTTGTATTTTTTTTGTTCCAGTTCACACACAAATACGCAAACTTATGTTTGCAGTAAAGGGGCATTGCTACTGTAGATATGGTGTAGAAGGTTGTCCACCGATGTGAGTAAACAAAACATAACAAATAAAAATATTTTTTTAGTAAGGTAGGTAGATTTTAATTTCTGAGAAGTAATTCAGATAAAGTAAACCTATAAACAAAACAAAACTACAAGTAATCTACTCTACTAATACAGGCCGTAGACCTAAACAGAGTTCATTGGAAACAAAGCCTAACATAACTTAAAAACTCCCTCGCTTAGTCCAACCTTATTAACTACTAAACAACTCTGCAAGTATTCATTCCAGCAGAACGCTCAGTGTACTCGCAAATGTTTTAATTTAAAGCGTCGGAGAAATTGAATTTTTTTGCGATGATGGGGGGAAATGCGCGGTGAGGGGTGTGTGGAGGGTCGGGAAATAGGTGAGGGTTATAATTGGGGTAGCTTGTGACAGGAAGCGGAGGTAGCTATTGCTTATAGTCGTTTCATTTCGCCAGGTTGTAGTTCCGGTAACGGCTTATTTATTTTTAGACGGGAGTCAGCTCAGAGGAAATAATAATTTATGTTGAAGATACGAGCATATGTATAAAAATTATGTTGGTGATCAGTTATATGGAAAACATTTAAGTATATTTATGAAAGATAATCAAAAAAGTTTCAGTCGTAATTTTTTTAATAGGTAATACCGCACAAGAGTCCCAACTGCTCCCAACCATCTGGAGCCAATGGGACTATGGCATCCCCAATTGTGGTATGTTGTGAGGCTGCATGTAGTGGAGAGGGGGAGAAGAAGATAAAGAAGAAGGTTTAGAAGTACCTGGCTATTCAGATCTGGTCACCAAACACGGCTAAAGCTATTTCAAGCAACGTTTTGATTTTGAATGGTGGTCTTTCACCAGGGTGATACTTAGAGTATCTACCACTCTAATAATGACTCCCAAAAGGTGTAATATTTATAAATGCTTTGTGAACGGTTTGCCTAAGGTTTGAAGGAGTTAGCCTGGGTCTTGAAGAAACCCGTGTTGTAGGAAGAAGTAAATATAAAATATGGCAAATCATTTCAGATTTGAGTCACAGGGATGAATCATACAATCAAAAAACGAAGCCCGTGTGGTCACGTTAGTTGTGGTCACATGACGGTGAAAATAAAACAAAAAAATTCTGCCACCGAAAATCCTTATATTTTTGATCTGGACAGGAGAGTCGAGAAAAACTCAAAATGTACATTTCAATCAAAAATTTAGAGTACTCTAAAAAAATATTTTACACATTTCCAATGTTCTGATGTGACCTGATATTATTTCAATTTATTTCCGGAAAATTCCCTCAGCTAGACAGAATCTCGGAACAATGCCACGGCTATCATCAGTTATGTTCCAATTTCGAAAACGCAAACACGAGTGTGTCAAATTGACTATCGGCCAAGTGCACACGGGCGCGTTCTCTGCCACACTGTCACGATGGAGGCGATACGGGCCGAGTGACGATTACGTGAATTGAAAAGCCACCCCTAAATCCCGTTGATGTGAAGCGACTGGAAACATTAGATTGTTTGTGAGGTTTTTAGGTGAATTTTGTTATTTTTGTAATGTAATTTGGTATAACATATCGAAGGTTAAAGCCTATATATTGTACTTTCACTTTTGGGCGAAAATTAGTTATGAAGTAGAGAAAGCCCAAATTTTTATTTGCAAAAACATGGCAACCTAACCTAACCTAACCTATACCGTTTCAAAAACGTCAAAGCGCTGAAAATCAGTTTTTTATCATATATTGTAGTTGATAATATAAAAAAATTATGAAATTATGTCAAGACTTCAAGAAATTCAGAAATCAAAAACAAACAAATTATATTTCATTCAAAACTTCGTAATATCAAATATACGAGTATACATACCTAACAAATCTTTTCTGCACGCCTTGCCCGAGTTTCCAAAAAGTGCATCTTTTCTTATTTTTTGACAGTTAAATATATATTTCAAAGGGCTAGCTTAGGCAAATGTAAAAAAATTACCACGCCAGAACTCAAAGTTCGATAGTTTTTGGAGCTTCATATGAGTAGATTTCTCTTTTATAAAGCAAATCTCCTAACTCCATAACTACAAATCCATAACTTTCTTAATCTAAACCATAATGTCATCGTAATTACTGAGACTTGGCTAAACGAGTCTATATTCAACGCGCAGATTATCGACAGTAGATATATCGTTGTCCGAAAAGACAGAAGCACTGATCAAACCTGAGGTGGGAGTCTACTGTTGGCGTTGCTAAATGAACAAGACATGCGAGCAGAGCGACTTTCCCACTTGGAAACTGGAGATGACAATCTATGGGTCAAAGTTATTGTTCGAGTGTATTTATCTGTGCTGTTTACATCCCACCTAATTCTAAAACAAATATTTACACGACATTTTTCGAAATGTTTATTAGTAACTTAAGCTTTTTTGGAAGTGAACACGAATTGTTCAAATTGTATCGTACAAAAATTAAAAGTAATAATCAATTGCCCTTAATAACTATATCTTGAACGTAGAAAACAATGTCGAACACGATCCCAAATCCTTCTGGAAATATATTTCCGACAAAAAATGTAACAGAGGTTTTTTTAAATCACATTAACTTCAATGGTTGCACATACGAAGGAGCCGACATACCGAAAGCTTTCGCAAAGTACTTTAAATCTGTATATAATCAGGAAAAGGTCGATTTTGAATCTTACGTGCCAGGGCTGGCTGGATCAACATTTGCACAAAATATGTCGATTGATAACATCGATACTGCGGATTTCTGTTTAGCAGTTAAAACACTGAAACCAAAAAGATCGTTTGGTCCTGACTTAATTTCACCCTTTGTTATCAAAGGATGTTCCGAACCATTGTATAAACCACTGTTGCATATATACTCGTATAATACCACGATTCAAAATGGAATTTTTCCTAAACTATGGAAACTGTCAAAAGTCACACCTTTACACAAAGATGGCGATAAGTGTCACGCAAATAACTACAGGCCTATAGCAATACTTTCCGCACCTGAAAAATTACTGGAAATAATTTTGTGGCTAATGTTAGTACAGTTAGGTAATACGTCTTTTTCAAATAAAGAAAGGTCCCGAGTTCGAGTTTCGGTCGTAACATTTTTTTTCATTTTTTAATGTTTTAAATATTATATATTTGTATTAATAATTTGTATCACAGTGAAGCGTAACATAATAAATATTAGGGTAAAATAATCATAGATTTCATTTGAAACGTCTTTTTATTCAATAATACATTTTTTTATTGGTTAAACGTGTCATAATTTCAGATGTCAGAAAAGAATATTATTTATGTCACAAGGTAGGTAGGTAGGTAAAGTTAACCTTAAAATATTTGTACTTTTTGAAGTGTAATTTTTTCACTACTTTGTATTTTGATTTGATTGCTGAAATTAAAACACAATTTTATTACCTATATATATATATAACCGTCTAAACTTATACCTTTACAAGATTACCTACCTACAAAAATATTTTAGAGTACTTCTACTAGACGTTGGATAATATAGTACACTAAAAATGCTAAAATATATGCCTAAAGTATTTGATAAATACAGACTAATATCCAAAATATTAAATATAATTGAAGAGACTAGAAATTTAACTAAACTAAGATCTGTTAATTTTTTCACATTTCTGAGGATTTGTGGAAATTCATTAATGACGAAAAAGGGATCAAATGAACATTATGCATATGCAAATATGTTATTCGATATCTACTTATCACAAATGTTAAATATTATGAAACACCGATTATCGCAAGAAACTGCACAAAAATTTTTTAATATATCGGAACTGTAAATCAATATGTACATGGTATTAAAAGCCAAAGTAAATTATTACGGATTTCTTTATCAAACAATACCATAATACAATTAACAAATATAACGTCCTTACAACAAACTTTCTTCTTGGCGATCAAATAATTAAAACGACTTTTCAGTGATATTACTTATTCAGTGTTGTTTCCAAAGATAGCTTAATTTTGAAACATACAAAACTTATCTTGACGGTGAAATGAAGTTAACCATGATTTATTACCAATAACATTTTAATGGAAAAATAAAATTGTAATTAATTTTATTGGTGCGTTTAAAAAAAAAACAGTTTAATTGATTCCGATGAGAAGAAAATGTACAAAACAAACATATTTACGGAAAATCACGTGTAAACCTTTCATCCTTATACGTTCTAGCAATCTTAATCAAATCCTTTAAAGAGATTAGAGGGCAGAGTCATCCCACGCACCTGAAAGGAGCTTTCACCACGTTAAATCAACTACATACGCGTTTGTTTTCATTTGAAGGGGATATCTTAACGACAGGCATTTTTCCCCTGTGAAATAGCACAGAAATCTCTTTGTTCTTTTCACGTGAAGGCCTGGGAATGATCGGTGGTAACCTCAACGCTCGATTACTATTCTGCTCGATGTTTCACCGTAATCAGGAACAGAGAGAAATTGGAAAACCTAGAATTTACTGTTCCATCTGAAATCGGTGAGTGAATCGATTTATACGCAGAAAGTGGATGGCGTTATATGTTCCACGGGCGCGGGTTGTAAATCCGAGAACATCAATTATGAAAAGGGTGTGTTTCCAGTACGTGGATGTAGGCTTTGAATAATATATCTCAACTCCTATCTTCGGTTACATCTGTGCTGTATTTTAATTAAATCATTGTTGATTTGGGTTCAGATTGCTTGTTTTTACTAATGACACGGTGTCTGTATTCATTTTCAAAAATCCATTTGGCTTTCACCTTTAAGCCGTTCAACGGTAAATTAAGTCGCTTAGAGGTGAATTAAATAAAAAAAATACTCTTAGGGGAAGACTGAGATAAAGGCTACTCGTTTCTATTTTACCAATTTTTAAAAAAAAACTTTCGCTAGTGACATACCAAATATACGCTAGTGATACACCACAAATGCGATCATTATACATTTTTTTTTATATTTTCATAGAAAGCAATAAATTTGTTGTTATTTTGTGGTTTGACATGTTTAATAAAAATGAAGAAAAATATATTTGTATTAGACCACAGATTTTATTTTATTTTTTATGACCGACCGGATTCCCTTAGCCTAAGCATCATCAGGGTACATAATTAAACTGAACAAAAAATACAAAGTGTGCGGTTATACATATACGAGTATACATACAAAGGCAGAACACAATATAAAATAAAATAAGAGAAAAGTGGCAAAACAATAGAATAAAATTTAAATTTTAACAAAGGAACAAAGAGAAAGAGACAGATAAAATGAACTGAAAGAGTCAAAACGTCAACTGAGAAGGTGATTAAAATATAAGAGAAATTTTAATTTGAGTTTACATGAAATATACCTACTATAATGAACTACTGTATTTTTTGTATCTATCTGATTGAGATTATATCGCGTCATACTGGCTATGAATACATGTTTTAGTTTTTTTTATATAATTCAATTGAATTAAATTTAATATTATTATTATTGAGTTCTGCTATTTTAAGTTTTTTGTTTTTAGTGACAGCTGTTTCGGCGTTAAAGTCCATTGTCAAACATTGCCATTTGACAATGGCCTTAAACGCTGAAACAGCTGTCACTAAAAAAAAACTTAAAATAGCAGAACTCAATAATAATAATAATATTAAATTTAATTCAATTGAATTATATAAAAAATTAAAATGGAGTTCTACAAATTGAACACAAAAACTATAAATACATGTTTTAGTCTAAACCCTAAATCAATTTATTTTAATCTTTTACAACATACATGAAAATAATTTTATGATTTTAGCCAGCGAAAATCTATGCGAATGTCACTCGAACAATCAACACTTAGCAGAGGCTAAGATATGCAAATACATGGTTTTAATGTAAGTGTGCCTCCGAGTGATAACGTCCTCAGCTTAAATTTAGCATAGCAGTCGTTATATTTGATTATTCGAAGCGATCGTTGTGCAGCATTGTGTAAATAGTTGTAAATATTTGTAAAGATACTAAAAAAATAAATTTTCGATAACTACACTAATATGTTATGTTATGTCATAAAACGTTGCATAAAAGGATTCATCAAATTGACGTAAATTCTCGTTTTGCGTTTTATACAATCTGTCACAGTGGCTGCTAAAATTATTATTTTTGAAAATTGCGTTTATCGGAATATACATTTTAAAAAGAAAACAGATCAAATTCGTTCAAAACCACTTTATTATTAATATTTTGTCGACCGGTTTCGGAAGCACCCTACCATCTTCAGAACAATAGTACAATTATATATATACAATATAACAGTTTTCTTTTTAAAATATGTATTCTGGTAAACGCAATTTTCAAAAATAGTGGTTTAAAACAAATTTTATCTGTTTTCTTTATAAATATGACAAGCCACAAAGATAATGTTTTTTACGAATATATGTATTTTAAGATTGTTTATCAATGATTTTTTTTTAATGAAAAAATTTATCATTTTTCTAAGACTACTAAGAGTTTAGAATTTTATAAGTGAGGAGATTTCGCTTAGATAAATTAGGATTGAAAAAATCATGCGTTTAATTTTGTGAATAAATCTAGTGAAAACATTGTTTTGGTAGAATAATTCTTTGAGTTTTGGCATGGTGAACTCGTTGCAAAAATCGATATTTCAAACGTGTGTAGAATCCAACATTCTAATCATCTTTGTCACTTCGAATAGAGCATGGTTTCTACATTCGTAGCCGTTAAACGAGTGACTTTATCTCGAGCGGTCTTTTACCCTAACTATCTGATTTGCCAGTCCCTCATTTCCCAGCTTCTGCTTCCCCCAAGTCCTGAACGTTTTTTCTTATATGTATTTTATTTTTAGCTGTCCTTTAAAGCGAATCAACTCCAATCTACGCTAGACATCTACAAAGCTAAAGAAACGGATATTATCAAAGTAACGGACTAAATAAGCAATCTCGAGGTTATTATTTTTTAGCAAGTCAAGAGAAAATTAAATAAAATCGTGAAACCATTTTGAATTTAAATAATTCAATTGAATCTACATAGATTGAATGTGCTTCAAAGCGGGTACAACAAAACCCCAGCAGAAATTCAATTGGCTTTCATAAAAGAAGAGCTCATTATTCTCATGTTTTTATTATAAATTTTATCGTAAGAGAGATTTAGGTCAACTAAACTTTTTTTTAGAATTAGAATTATTAGTTTTTGTGTGTTTTTTTAATATTTTTCTGCATGGCATGGAAATCCAAGCCCCGAAATTTGACACGGAATATTACTAAGCTTAAGAAATGAGAATTAACAGGCGGGGGCAATCATAGAACGGCTAAAATTTGAAAAATTGTAAATAATACAAGATAAAAAAATTGAAAATTACGATTTCTTAAAAACCTTACGGCATCAAAATATACGTGACCCAATTGAGAGCAGATCCATTGAGTTGTGTATGTTTGTTGTGTTAAGATTGCACTGGCTATAGCTAACCTTTGGTAAACATTTAATGCACCTCTGGCTTTATAAAAATAAGATATTGATTAAAAGCAGTTTATTACCTTAAAATACTGTGTTTCTACTTGTTAAAGGCAGAATTGGATTTTCATGGTGCCTAAGGGATTTATTTTTACTCCCAACATATTGCTTGCAGGCTATCTACTAAATATTTATGTTTTGAAAGTAAAGGACTCTTCTGTTCTAAGAATTGATTCCCTTTGAGAATCGTCAACATTTATTTTGTGAATGACACCTTACGATCATCTATCAGAGGGTACCAAGTGAAGAGTAGTGTTTAAATCAGACTATTTGGAATTGTTTCGAGATAAAAAAGAACTAGAGCTAATGAAAAATGATAGGGGAAAAGAAAATCTTTCCAAAAACTGGGCAGCCCCAAGAATATCCTCTGAACGCCGTCAATTTAGTCTAAACATCTTTCAACCATGTTAACACATTTTCTGTGGTATGCAATATAAATCATTTGTATTGAAATTCACACAAACTTGATGAATATAGCTTTATAAAATAATTCGAAGGCGCAGTTTCCATGTTCAATTAGTGGCAATATTTTTCAAGGCAATTAATTGAAATTTGAAATTCCAAAAATAATTATTACTGCACGGAGTGCATGTTCTACATTCGAATGTAATTATAACCAGTAGGACAAACGTTCCGAGACAGGAAATTATATTAATTGGATTTGGGATTGGAGATGGAGACGTAAAGCAATACAGGGAACTATAATATACATTCCACATATCAAGCCATCCGTAGAACGCATCAGTAAATTGATTGAATGCAAATTTAAATTATTAACACATTCTCAAGTATCATTCCGTGTATGATGATTTTTTCTAAGCTAATATATTTATTTCAATATGTTGAAAAGTTCTGTACCTGCATTTACTCAAATACATTCTTCAGATATGCCTGTAATTAAGAGCATCATGTTATAAATAGTATTGGAAGAGAGATTACGAAAACAGTGTGCAATAGAGTTGTGAATGATGAATAGTTGTGAACGATGAATGGTTGTGAATGATGACTAAGCATGGCGTAAGTATAAATCGCATTACTGTATTTTGCACCTTCATATTTGCATTGTATTCTAATTGCATAATGAAAGCGAAATACATATTTATTTGAAAAACTCCGTATTGCATACAACTTGACTATTGTTAGGTTGATATCAAGCAATCTTGCTATAAAGGCATAGTAAATAATGCGTAGAAGTGGAAAATCAATGTGTAAACGTTAATAATCACTGTTAAATCGGCTCTTAATGGGGTATTGTTAATTAATTTTGATTCATGTAAAATTATCAAATCTGGGTTACAGATGCTACTATTTGAAGAGGAAGAGATACTTCTCATTGTGTATGTGGATTAACTTGTTAGTTAAAGCATTATCTTGTTTACTATGCAAGTAAGACTTGTGATGATTACATATATCATAAACTACCGGTTATAGTATCAGTTCTAATTTAGAAATACACGCGTACGTAATACTGCAAAACGATCAAAGTGGTGGTTTCGAATCAGTGAGGTTCTTAATTTTACTCTACATAGTCTTTCATTGGTGTATCCCTGTATTATATTGTTTTGTTTATTTTCTAATGAGGTTAAAGTGCAGTTTTTTTACCATTACAACGAATCGTCGACGCTCCTTTTAGCTTTAGTCAGGGATTCGTTTCCCCTTTTCTATGACGCTGCTTTTAGCTATCTCAACGCAAACCGCATTTTCTTGAGATGGATTCCTGTTCCATTGATTTGTCGTCGATTACTAACTTCGTCGTGTATACGAAACATTTCTAGGCTCCTAGAAGTTATTTTTTGGAAACAAACATTTACGTAATATAATTAATTGCTCCGTTAGTCTATGTCAATACTATTTGACATTTAATTGATATTTTTAATTGATATTTAATTATCTGCAAGTAATATGGTGTTACTGGCAAATCCTTCATTCTTGATCAGCCTCTCATAAACAAGACTTTCAGATTTATGATTAAAGGTGATGGGATGTAACTTGACTTTTGTTTCTACAGAATAACAAAATATTAGTTGCTTTAATCTACCTTATTTTATAGATGTCCGTAAACAGCGAAAAATCAAGGGAGTCTGTATGAAGAAAAAAAATCACGCGCACACTTGAAATATATAATATAAATAATCATCTAGTAACACTATGGTTCTTGATCGCATATCTGGATTGGAAAAGATTAGTTTCATAACTCTATAATTTTCTTGATACATACATCAATCCCAATTTGAAAATATCGCACTCGTACGTACGTACGCAAAAGTAAATTCTATTGTTCAATTAATAGGCGATATTAAACATTTTCAAGTTTCGACTTTATTTTCCGAGTATATGTATGTCGTATTTGGGTGAAATTTGTTTTAAAAATAATAATATTCATTTGTGGATTGACATCTCTGAAAATCTTTATCAAACACTTCATTGTTTATCTTGTAAAATAATAAAACCGAGAGTAATTAATTGTTTACATTTAACCGAAATAATTGTGTTGTTTACATTAACACAATTATGGCGTTATCTTAATTTGGCTTTATCTCAAGTGAACGTTTATTGCTACTTTGGTGTTGGGGGATGATTTAAGGATAGTGCATAATTCATTTAATGATTTTGTTTTCTTAAAAGGGTCGTTTTAAAAATAACATTCGACCAAAAATGCGTAAACAAAAAAATGTGCCGCGTAGGGACGACTGTTTAGGTATATTTATTTAGCGGTTAAAAGGTTAAAGAGTGATGCATTAAAAAAATCATCAGGAATATAAAATCATATCCATAAAAGTAATTTACATGTAAACAGTATACTCGTATTTTAATAATAATATTTGGATGATTTGCATAGTATATATATATTATATATAATAATTTAAATCCAATAAAATTCATATTTTTTGTGTTTTTTTGCAGAACTCCATATTAATTTTTAATTAAAAAAAATAGCTGTCACAGTAATAATGTTTACTGAAAACTAGCAGAACTCAATGATAAAAAAGCATGATTTCTATAATATCATTAAAATATACATATATAAATATTATATATATATAAATATATATATATATTTATATATATATAATATTTAAATATATATAGCAATTTATTAAAAGTACGAGTATATAATATATAAATATATAATATATATATATATATATATATATATATATATATATATATATATATATATATATATATATATATATATATATATATATTTATATATTATATACTTTTTTAATAAATTGCTTACATTCATTCGGGCCCGAAGCCACAGCTTATACGCTTAGATGTTTTGAAGGCAATTATAATGGTATCAAAATCGATTGATATTAACAAAAGCAATAAATAATAATTAATATTCAAGTTACATTCCGTGATTTTTCACGGGTAACAAACACCTAGTCAACTATTAATATTTGCCTTATTTCTCCACAGTCAAAATAGGATTAATCTTAGGTCATTTTCATTTCACTGTTGTCACTGTGTCGCTGTGAAATTGTATCCGTGTTTTAGCTGGCTTCAGTTGATTTATTTGAAAGCACCGCAGTGGTTTATTTGTTTCCGGCGATAAATCAACTTAACGAAGGGTCCGAAAAATATTCCGCTTTTCACGTTATCTCTTATTCGTTTAAAAATATTTTTTATAAGCACAATACGATTTTTCCGTATTTTGTTTCGGTTAAACTTGTTAAAATTAGAAGGAACATATAATTTGAACAAACTTTTGATCCGCCCACAAAGCCTATCTCGTTGATTGCCCATTTTTTGAGCCTGAAAGAAACCTTCCCCCTTTCTGTCACAGTTATCATAACTCACCTAAGCATATAAACATTTCTTTACTTAATCAAAATGGGTTTATTTATTTAAATAGTTCTCGATTATAATAACAGCCGACTCCGGAATCCCATTACAATGTTTCAAACTTGAAGTAACAATATATGGAGGGATAGCTAATTTGTTTTACCCAACCCATCCGAAATTGTAATAAATCACTTTTTCCGAGTTTTTACATCGTACACCATGAGAGAGAAAGAGACAACGAATTTCTTGGACCGCTTCTATATACTGTCGTAATGATCTTAAGCTGGCTATTTTCGCTGGTTAACGGCGGGACTCCGCCCACATTTTTTATTTTGCCACTAAACTTGACACAACTAAACGGTTTTTTAGGTTTGATGCTATATTTTTGTTGATTAAAATACTGTGAAAAAGTGGCTATACGAATACACAAAAACATTATGTCGATATGTGATATGAATGGATGTATAAATACCGTAGCCTTAGTCTTAGTCACGCCCATTTGCGCCGAGTCATGTTAAAATCATCAAAAACAAGTCCAAAACTGACTTCCCTGCCTCGGCTTGGGCTACCTCTTGTATACTCTAAGGTTTCAAAGTTTAAGTTGTTTTTTGAGGGAAATAAGGTTGTTGGTCTTTATAGTGCTTACGAAATCTTAGAAAAAGCTACCTTTAAGTAAGAACTTTGTAAAACCTATACGCTTTCAGCTGAAACTTGGGACAAAGTTTTTTTTCCGATGGAGTGCTATGTTTTCTTAGCGCAAAGTTATTATTATTATCATTATTTTATTAATTATCCTATCAGACTTTCACTTCTTTCTTTTACTTTAGCTTAACAGTTTCTTTGATATTTAAAAATACGTATTTTGCAACACTGAATTGCAACAAAAATAACACTATATGGAATTTGATTTTAATAGGCGTAGAAAAACGTGACATGCAGCCACTAAGCGTACAAATATTTCAACTAAATTAGTCAATTAAAAGGTTTTTTGTTGTTGTTAAAATAGAACTAAGTTTTTTTTTTCGTTGAGTGAACCCAACTGCTTTCAACCGTCTAGAGCCAGTGAGACTATAGGATCCTCAATTGGGGTATATTGTTATTTTGTTTTGTTGTAGGTAGTGGGGAGAGGAAGGAGATGGGGAAGAGGAAGGTTTGGAGTAATTCAGATCTGGTCACCATACACGGCTAAATCCATTTCAAGAAACGTTTCGATTCTGAATGATTATATATCCAATAAATTATTTTATATGAAGTAAATGTGTTATGACATGTTTTGAACAAATAAAAGTTATTTGCACACGCCGGGCTCGAACCCGCGACCTCTGGATTCTTAGTCGAGCGTCTTACCACTCGACCACGGAGGCCGTCAAGTAAGTGGTATATCTTTGCGAAGGGTTTTTTTTTTATGCAATACAGGCAACCCACTCTTCCGATACAATGTATCTATGCTACCTCTAGTTGAGGAATCTTGTGATATAAAATAAGGGGGTTAAGATGATAGTAAGGAATTGCAAAGGTATTCAGATCTGGTGACCAAACAAATCTAAAGCCATATCACGCAACGCCGCACTGCGGCAGTTTCGATTCTGAATGGGGGTATTTCACCAAACATATATGATACGAATTCAATTTAAATCGAATAAAATTAATATTTTTTGTGTTTTTTTGCAGAACTCCATATTAATTTTTAATTTAAAAAAAAATAGCTGTCACAGTAATAATGTTTACTGAAAACTAGCAGAACTCAATGATAAAATTATAAAATATGATTTCTATAGTATCATTAAAATATACAAATATATGTATATTTATATATTATATACTCGTACATTTACTAAATTGCTTACATTCGGACCCGAAGCCATAGCTTTTAAATTATACGTTTAGATGTTTGGTATCAAAATCGATTGATATTAACAAAAGCAATAAATAATAATTGATATTCAGCTCGATAAAAACCTACCCCAATATTATACATTCAGTTTAAATTCAACAAAAGGGTTTGCAAATGTTGAATTTCATTAGAATTTGAGGTGCGTCAGTAGAATTCAAATTTGAAGCTTACACCGAATACGACTTTTAACTAATGACAATAAAATTTGAATAATGAACGATAGTAAATGCCGCTGGCGATCGGTAGATGGCAGTAGATTACGATTGCGGTCATGATTCGTTCACGAGTGGAACGTTGTTTCCCGGCACGGAGAGAGAATGATAATCTTTCGAATGTAAAAGAATTGAAAGACCGATGGATTCAAGTGGAAACGAAAGAATTTCATGCCTTTAAAATATCATACGAGTATAAAAGCTTCTGTCGAGAATTTTAAGAATAAGTGAAATAATTTAATGAAAAAATGAGAGAATAGAAAGATTGAGCGGCAAAAATATTACTATTTTCTGTTTTTTTTTTTTGCGTGATACGTAGCAGACGGCGGGAGCTTTGGGTTAAGTGATCACGCATTGGGTGATGTGTAAAAATGTACTAAGCAAAATGATTTATTAAAAACCATGTTTCGTATCATCCAGGCCATTATTGAGAATTGAAAGATTGTTTGAAATAGCTTTGCCAGCATGTCGTTACGTCAAGCTAAACTAAATCAAATTACAAGATGCTTTCTGATCTACCTTTTTCCATTCTTTCATCTTTTCCGTCTCACATATCCCAATTGGGAATCCCACTGGGGACATGGGAGTGTCACACAATAAAAAAAGTTGTCGCCTTCAGATTTCATTATTTGTTTGTCTGTCTGTTCTTCATTTTGTCGATTCCGAATTTCACAATATCAAACAAGTATTCCTTGTTGAAGGAAGAAAAGGGGAAACATTAAACGTGGAAACCTCTTTGAATACAGTTACTTGTAAGTTTGATAATACGTACTAGAAATTTGTTTTTAAAAAGAACGTTGAAATAGACAATTATGTACGAAAACGTTAAATTTATACATTAGTAAAAGGAAAAAATAAATGAAAGGTATACATACAGATGAACGAATCTCTTTTGGATACAGTTCTACTATCTTAACTTTAATTTCTGGGGAGAACTCGTAAAAACAAATGACATTAATATTTCTTTTGTATGAAAAATATACTTTATATTATTTAAAGTGCATACTCGAAGAAAAAAAAAATAGCCCGATCGCCGCATAACAAAAACACATTATATAAAATACACAGATAGTATTAAGGTCAATGACGAGTTTACGGAAAACATACTCAGTATTGAAATTAAGTAAGTGAAACCCATAGAAAAAATCCGTTTTAAGTTTCTATATAAGGATGATATCTAAAAAAGCACACAGCCTACTGATATATGTTTTTAAAAAGATTCATAAAAATTCTATACGATCCCAAAAAAAGGACATAACAATAAAATTTTCATAAAGCAGTATAAGTAACAAACGAAATCAAATTAAATAACGAGGTTGTAAAAACCTTAAGTGTATAATATTTTCGCTAATGTGGCAATTTGTTTCGAGCCGTAAAATCTTTTTTGAAACATGTCTTTCCCAACAAAAGTAAACCTCTGCTAGAGCACATTACTATCTACTTCATGTACATGCTTTTATAGAATAAATAAAATTAAGAAACCTACATTTTATCAAAGTTAGAAAATATATACTAGAACGCAATGATCTCATTATATATGAAAAAATAAATGTAATGCCACAATGTTAAATTAAGAAATAAGATTAAAACAAAGGTGCACATGATATACGTGACCCTCTCGGGGAATGAGCGCAATTTTATAAAATAAAATATGCACCCCCATTTGGTATTCACAGCGCTGTCTTTTAGAACCGTGCCACTATGACATGCATTCCATTAGTACAACCTACCACAACTCAAACACCAGCTGGTTCGGGTCATACTGTATGCTACCAATTCTAAGTAGATACCTATATCATATTGTTTTATAAGTCTGTTTCACTAAAAGCTCGAAAATGTTACTCTACTCAAGAAGGAATAAATACTTCAGCGAACATAAAATGAATTCACCTATACATAAATCTTTTTTCTCACATTACAAAAAAAATGTTCAAAAATCCAAAATACGTATAGACACATCATTAAAATATCGTTTAATTTAATATTAACTAAAACTGTAAACTCGATCATTCTAAAACGGCAAAATCTTCCTAGTTGAGTAGTCAAAACTTTATTTCTTAAAAAAGCTAATAATGTGTTTCTTGTACTAAATCATTAACTATAAATGGCATCCTTTGTGAGTAGGTACTATCGTACGAGTTTGAACTTTTTAAAATTAGAACAAATGTTAGTTGAAATTATCAAATTTAAAAAAAAAACTTTTCAACTACCTAATAAAATACCTTCCTATAGTGTATTTTAGGAGACATTATTATATAATTATATATATATATAATTTAAAAAGGGTGGATTAAAGCAACTAATATTTTTTCAAGTCTAATTCGATCCCGTTTCACGGTTAATAATCATCATATCATATTCGTCCAGATACGATATTTGTTTTAAAATATAAAACAATTCATTGATACTGTTAGCAATTAGACAATTAGAAAATGTGTCGTTCTGTTTTTAAATGGATAAATATAAGAAGCTTCAAATACTTACGTGGTGATTAATTTTTTTTAACCTTTTCCACTCTGTAGGCCACACATTCTGGCCCATACGATTTTGGTAGGCAGCTCTGTCGGCCAGAGGGTCTGGCCCGGCGCAAGTATAAATTTAATCACCAATTTCTATGCACCTAAGTACATTCTACGAACTATTATTTCCGATAAGTAAAAAGAGTATTTTTTATATATCAAAAATATAACATTAATTTTTAATCAGAGTAGCAAATTGGTTCTAAAAAATGGTCAGAGTGGAAAAGGTATATGTACATGAGATAAACATAAGTCACAACGACAATAAATTACTAATGGTGTGAGTGAAGCATTCGACACACCTTTGTGCTGGCAGATGAAAACGGTTCAACAAAAAACCGTCATTAGGTATTGAAAGAAATATTTATTTAATGTGAATACTGCACAAGATTCTCGACTGTTTGGGGCCAGTGGGGCCATGGCATCCCCAATCGGAGAATGCGGTGAGGCTGAAGAGAGTGAAGAAGGGAAGGAGACAGGGAAGAGGAAGGTCGGGAAGTACCTGGCTATTCAAGCAGTGGCGGCTCGTGACTTTTTTAGTGTGCTAGAGTGGTAAGATTGAAAAAAAACGTCATTATTGATGTTGTAACCGAAAACATTTTTTTTTTTTTCGAAATTTCAACTTTTTGTATGAAGATTTTTCATAAATCCGTGCGGTGAACCACCAAAACTGAAAAATCCTGAAAAACATCGTACAAAAAACAAAATCTTGAAAAAAAAAAATATACATTTTCGGCTACAACAACACTAACAATGTCGTATTTTTCAATCTTAGCACTCTAGCACATTAAAAAATCACGAGCCGCCATGTAATTCAAGTACTAGATCGGGTCACCAAACAAACAATTAGATTTTAAATGTTAGTCTTCTAGCGAGACGATAGTGAAAGTATTTACCACTCTGAAACGATATATTGACAACTGGGAATACACACGGGTGAAATCGGTTACGAAAACGAGGACGTTATAATAAAAAGAATCTCTGAAAGTACGCACTGTTTTTTTTGCTGTCAAATAACAAAAAGTAATACATCTCGTATCATCCCTCGTCTCCTTGCGAGCAAATACAGGGCGGCCGGTACTAGTTATGAAATAAATAATAAACGACGCACGTAACGAAGGAGAAAGAATGGACTACGCATAATGTAAATTTCAACAAAGCATCAATTCTATCAAGTTATTACGATTTCAACATTTATAAATAGAACACTCACGTAATGGAATAATCAGCGAACCATCAAGGGTTCAAAGGAGAAGCGGGGGTTATCCCCCTTCGCCTAATCCCAGCCTCCCTCCTGACATTTAGGTAGAATACTCCCTTATCTAACCGTTATCGAACATCGTTAAAATTTATTTCTGTGCCAGCCATCTACGTGATGCATAAAATTTGAAACATTTCTACTTATACTCGACATTGCCCTTGTTTCAACACTCTCAATTCGAAACCGTTTTCTAACTGAACATTTGAAGACCCCGCGGCCAGAACCCTTTAACTAACTGTCGAGTCATTCTTAGATATTTAGTCTTTTGCATTTTGTTGAAAAAAAGTTTGTATCATCACAAATTCACTATTTTTCATGAATGTTAAAGCTAACATACTAAATTTAATAAAAAAATTAGCATTTTAAGGCTTTTCTGCAATACAATTTTATTATTGTAGATAACATGTTCGTGCCATTAAAAAATATTTCAGTTTAAAAAAAATTTGCAGTTAACATGTTCAACTCTTCTCTTCCATGTTTATAATGTAAAAGTGTGTTCATTGGATAGAGCGTACCACAATTAGCTAAGTGAGAATACCAACCCATTTTTGACAAAAAAATTGGTTAACAGGTTCTTGTCGTGTGGTCTTCATTTGATAAAAAATGAATCAATCAACATTGCATTTCGTCTTATTTTACGACAGTAACATAGATATTTCCAAGATCCATAGCTCAATACATAAATGACATTACGAGCCGAAAATAATGAGTTTTAATTTAATGATGTCAGAATTCTTTTTACAATAATAATTATGTTTAGTATTTTTGCAGCTTCAGACAAACAAACAGATTTCTGTTTTGAGGTTAAAAATTGTGTGACCTGTAAAATTGACTTTAAATTACATATTTTCAGTAACGAATCGTCTTGTTTAAAATAACTGCAAAACTTTGAAGCAATGATGATGTCGCACTCGGCTTAATAAATTTATCAGGGTTGATGTGGGTAATTTTTTGAACGACTTCTTGCAATCTTGTTTATAAACCAGGCCTGGAAATACGGAAATAAATGCGTACTTAAATATTAACATTCTATCATAATGTTGCAATTTTTTGAGCATAAATCCGTTTCAACCCATCGTCAGAGCTTACAAAGACTCCACAAGAGATTATTTCTTCATCTCGAATTGTTTCTGATCCTAGATGTCGCAGGTTTGAATCCCGGCATGCGCAAATATATTTAATTTACGAGTATCGCCCCGGTGAAAGACCACCATTCCGAATCGAAATTTTGCTTGAAATGGTTTTGGCCGTGTTTGGTGACCAGATCTGAACAGGCAGGTGCTTATCAACCTTTCTCATCCCCATCTCCTTCCCCTCCTGACTACCACCAACCTCACAGCATACCCCGATTGGAGATGCCAGAGTCCCACTGGCTCTAGAAGATTGGGACCAATTGAGACTCTTTAGCGGTATTCACGATTAAAATATAATAATAAAGTTTGCCGCCATAAGATTAAAGGCTGATTCACACCAACGTCCGGTTCCGCTCAGTGCCGAAATTGTTCCGCAAGAGAGCTTATTGATATGGTATGAATATCGATCAAGGAGTATGTGCCAAGACAAAGTTGTATGGCAGTATATCCTTCTGCCCACCCTTGTGATATTTAACTACTTAGTTAGTCAAATAATTATTTTGAAGTGTAAAAATACTTACAACGCAGATTTTTTTTGTTTTAAACCATTTTTTTATCACTAAATAATATTTTTATCAATCATTAATTTTTTTAAATATTATTTAGTGATAAAAAAATGGTTTTAAAAAAAAAATCTGCGTTGTAAGTATTTTTACACTTCAAAATAATTATTTAACTAAATAAGTAGTTAAATATCACAAGGGTGGGCAGAAGGATATACTTCCACACAAATTTGTCTTGGCACATACTCCTTGATTGATATTCATACCGTATCAATAAGTTTTCTCGCGGAACAATATCGGCACTGAGCGGAACCGGACGTTGGTGTGAATCAGCCATTAACCCTACTTTTTTTTCGGACAAAATGTCCTCCCGCGGCTAACAATTTTTTTAATGATTTAGTAAATGACGTCTTTGGCGCGAAAAATAACACTGACACGTAAGGAGCTGAAGAATTTGTTTAGATAAATAAAATTTTCCTGCTCCATATATTTGACAGATTAGTAGCTGAGTGGAAAAACGCGTCGGATTTCCACCCAGGCGTCATTTGCCAGCTATGTACTCCATCATTGCACAATCTGATTTTAAATAGTATTATGTTACATCGTCTATTGATCGTCATTAAATTAACGGTCAGTTTCTAAAATCAAAATAGAGCGATCAGAACTTTTCGTGAACACGTGCATTATATTTGCGGTCGCTAAGTTCGATTGGTGACAGCGACACATCGATAACAGTTATGAATCTTGGTTACGACACCGTTGATAAGTAATAAATCGAAATATAATTATCATAATAATTTATTTTTAAAGATTAAAATTATAATATTTTTACAAAATTATAGAAATAGTGACAATATACCAGATAAAGCACAACATGGACAATTTCTTGAAATGGAATGTAAGATGCATATGTTACTCTTCCTAGGAAAAGTAGTGAGGTTATAATATAACATCAATATATCAATTTTTAAGCGGCATGTTTTTTTTTCATCGTTATTATCATTTTAAGATAGTAAAGTTGAGTGTACATTTGATAATTTTGTTGTTTAATTTTTAAGTGTTTCTGCGCCAAAGGAGAGAGCGGGCTCTCGAACTTGGCGTAAGAGTTAAAACAGAGGATCCGTACAAAACAAATATCTTGTCTACTAGTATTGGTTTACATTAATAAATAATTATTTTCTAAGTAGGAGTTTTCAATAGAAACAGGGTAACTGATTTCTAGTCAATAAATGATTTTGAATGTTCCGTTTTGAAAAAAATAATTTTTTAAGACCAACTCCACGCAGAATATATTATCATCTATCATTATGTTATCTTTGGGGAAGCTATGTGGAGGGTCTTTTTGACTAAAGGAATGAATGAACCTGGGTCTTGAAGAGGCCCAGGAGGGAAGAAAAATTGCAAAATTCTTCCCTCACCGGAGCCGTTGAACAAAAGAACGAGCCTTAAAAGCGACCCGTTCTCATGTATCTAATGTCAACCGTGTACAAATGTTTGGGTGCGCTTTTGGAAAGTTTCCCGACTATGCACCGGTGCCGAAGGGATCAATGACGCAAGTGCCTCGGAGCATCTTTCATTGAAATACCGGTAGAACAAGAACAGCATTTTCACCTGTGTTCCAAAGATTGCAATTCGTCTGTTAAGATAGGAGAATCTATCAAATTGACCGCCCGTTTCTACACAGAGTCAGTTTTTTTCAAGTATTTTGGGGCTTTAGACCAGAGGCGGTTGCCAAATTCAATAGTGGGGCGCACTTGCCATTTGTACAAGGTCAGCAGTTGTAAACTATTAAAGTATCTGCGGGACCTCTACAGTACGCACAACTTCTAAGAGGCTAACTTTACTCTGGCTTCGAGCCCCCGTGCCTCAGCTGGTCACTTAAAGTCAAACCAAGCGTTACAATGGAAGGCTTGTTGGGAAGATTGCTTCGATTGAAGAAGACTAAATTGTCATTATGATCCCTTTAACTCGTAATCAGACATAATTGGGTCTTTGAAACATTTAATTTGACGAGGTTAGTGACTCTTTAATTTAAAGTGAAAGCTAATCTCGTGCCGCAGCAGAACTGTATCAGATTCCACTATTTTTTATATCCAGCGGTGCCTCCAGCTTTAATACTACCCGTAAAAAAGATCAACGCGATACGAATGACTAAATGCGCAAATTGAGCCATCGCATTTTTATACCCCTAGATGACTTAACGAGTTGTTTTATAACTACAGCCGCCCCTGGCCTGTGTTTCCGCCCAGTTATAGTACGCGCGTAGTCATAAAGGAAAAACCTGAATAAATTTCAGGTATTTCATAACTTTTTAACATTAAAAGTACCATTTATAGGCAGGCGGTGGAAGCTCCAGAAAACGTTTTGTTAGTAAGTGATGAATAAATTGAGACGTTGGGTTTGGGGAAGTGCTATAAACGAATCGTTAAACACATTTTATACGATAGCTCATTAGAGCCATCTATTAGACATCAACCTATTGAAAGTGCCCCAAACACGATATATTATTTTTTGGTTGTTTAAAATATTTAACATTTTCTTCAAGTTATGCTTTGCTTCAGTTGTTTTTTTTTATTATTTTTAACTTCACAGAGAATTTCATTAATAACAGTTATTTTTAATTTTCGTAGCAAGCAATAACTTTGTGGTAAAAACTAACTCAAATCTGTGGTCCAATACAAAGTTATTTTTTTAAATTCCATTAAGAATTTTGTGTTTTTTTCCTGGATGATTAATGGATCAATTGTCACAAACAAACGTAAGTTATAACGAAAACGGTTTATTTTATTGCGAACCACTATAAACGATATTATTGCAACGAGTAACTTGCATCGTGAGTAACCACAATCTTTATAAACTTTTATTGTTATCCTAATAATTTTATCACTCTAACCTATTTAAGTTATTTAAAAAAATTGAATGCGAAAGATTAATCGAAATGTCTTAATTGCGCAAACTATCTCAAAATGGTTTCAAATCCATCGTTACGAGGAGAACGCTATGCATCACTCGATATATCGAAATGAAGTGAGTAATTTGAATAAAAGACAATAACGTAATGAACTCATTAGCGCAATGAAAATATATTTTGTAGGTTTTGACTAAACTCTTTCCTAAGCCAGAGGCAAACCCGTGATAGGAAAGCGAATGTTTCACTCATGGATTAACATTGCCGCCCACGTTTCTGGGAAATTATGCTAAAATTATGAAATAAAAAATAACCCCCACTTTGCCATTCACTTGCCGCGCTGAAAAGATTCATAAAAAAAAAATATATATATATTCCGTTGACAAAGCGGACGGAATCGAATTTGAAAGTTTATAGAATAGAAACACGTACTCGTTGAAGAAATTCAAATAATATGTTGGCGTCCCTTCGGAGCGTGACATTTCCCCCTTGGTAATATGATCCGCAAATACTTGACAAAATCATAATACGCTGCGGGAAATTTTGGATTTGGGTGTGGAAAAACAAACCCTTGTACGCAACGTATTTAGAATATAAACAAAATATTAGATTATTAAATACCTTGTGATACACGTTCTTCTTCCACCGGATCCATTAAAAATACCAGTTAAACAAGATACTCCTAACGCTTTCAAATGTTACACACATAACAATGTTTCTAGAAAACCGTTTTAGCCATGCTTCGCTTTGTTTTAATGATAATAACATTTCAATAAAAAATCACGATTATTATAAAACTAATTCTATATAATATACCTACTTGTTTTATTTCACTTCGTTTGCGAATATATTCATTCGACGCGCTATAAAAAACATAATACGGAAGCACAGCTGGCATAGTACTACTTGAAAAAAGATAATACTTAACTAACTAACTAACCATCACGCCGTTTCCCCGCAGTGGGCAGAGAGGACAGACCGCCATACAACCATGTCTTGGCACACACTTCTTGTTTTTTTACCCTTCGGTTATTCTGACTCTTCACATGACCCGATTCAAGTATTTGATTTGCAGTCGTGCCATGTCTTTCGCGTCCTCGACTATTCAAAATATTCTTTTCACACATAATTCGTTCATTCGTTCTACATGCCCAAACCATCTAAGCGTCCCTTTCTTGAAACTGTTTCCTTCTTGATACTTACAATCGGGTATAGAAATCAGTATATCCCGTCTTGGGGGAATATGGAAAATAATTACGCAACGGCAATATCAAATCCAGACTGACTTCTAACAACCTTTTTAGGTTTTGAGTAGAAAAGAAAACCGAAGATAGAATAGGGAGATTACAGTAACCCGAACGATCCTTATAATCTGCATTAATATGGCGTCACATTTAAATGATTTTCGTCATTCTTAAGACTAAAAACTTTGACTGCCATCAGTTTATGGCGTCATTTTTTATTTCGTGTTTATTATGAATTTTTGTAATTGGACTTTAGTCCGTTAATTTATAAATAAATAAACAAATTAATTAACCTGTCAAAATTAACTGAGCATCAAAATTCCTAGAGACATATTTGAAGATGGTTTATATTCATGATTAAAATCATTAAATTATAAATCAAATATTTAGCAATGCATTTTCTTATAAGTTAAGTGTCTTACTTCCCGATATGGTAAAAAGTACAGATGTAGATATGTTCTGTAGAAAAGTCACAATAAATATATATGTACATTTATATTTTCGTAGAAAGCATTCACTTTGTGATTTGACATATTTAATGAAATTGAAATAGTAACTCTATTATAATTTAAATGTTATTCTTTTGTTTTCTTACTGTTCTCTTATTTTATTTTATATTGTGTTCTTCCTCTATATGCATAAGTGTATATAACCACATACTATGTATTTTTTTTGTTTAGTTTAATGTTGTACCCTGATGATGTTTAGGCTAAGCAAAACCGGTCGGTCATAAAAATGAAAATAAAATCTCTGGTCTTGTACAAAGTCATTATATAATTTTCAATAAATCTATAAATAATTCGAATATTATGGGTATTTTTTTGTATTATTTCACGTCTATTTAGGATTATTTTATTGTAAAATTCTCTAAATATAAACAAAATGGAGGTGAAAGTAATAGGTGGATTAGGGCTACACAGAATCGACTCCGAGCCTAGTTTTGCATAATAAAGAGATTCGTGGCCGACACATCCCGCAATAAGCATTTGATCCCCCAATCAATCTTTTGGTACAAGGGATGAATTTAAGGGTAGGCATTTGTTTAAAACCTCATTTATTTGCCACTTTCGGAGAATTATACGGTATTTATATGTTTCATCGCACATTCGTAATAATTACCAAGGATTCTGGGGAAAAATAATTCAACAATTTTTTGGATGAGATTTCTTCATAGTGGTTTTGAAAAAACTTTATTTGTACAATTACCGTTGTTATGGAAATTTCAGGATCATAATTTGATTTTATTAACGATTTGAGTAGTTATTTTTAAATAAAACAGAGTAGATAAGCAATCTCTTCCATAGATAAAACTCACAATGACATCATAACTCAATAACATTTCATGTTTTACAAGAATATACAATTTGTAATACCTAGTTCGATTGGTTAAATATTTTACCATCTAAAATAACGCATTCAAACTCTAGTGGTGAGCTTTGGCGTCATAGTATATGTTCAGATTTTTTCCAGAGTTTTGCAGAACGTACCTGACAGGCTTAAACCAGCGATACCTGAGCTTATTTAAAGTACAAAATGCAATTGGCAATTTCTTGAATTAAAAATTAAATAATAACTTTGTATAAAAGACCACAGATTTTATTTTAAGCAATATCAGGGTACAAAATTAAACTAAACAAAAAAACAAAGTGTGTGGTTATATTCTCGTACATATATATAAATAATACTTTATGTTTGCTTCAAACAAGTCCCTGAAAATTCAATTTAAACTGACTGATAGACACTTCACAATTGCACCATTGAAGAATTGTGATATGTTTCTGCCACTGTAGTTGCAAAAACTATTTGTCATAGCGCAGTCATTCTCTTGAAAAATAGTTCGCGTTTCACTATGTTTGATTGATTGTGTATAGATGTGAAAATGTGCACTTCATTTAGCTTTGTCACTTTTACATATGACACTGAAATGACACTCTGAGATATGAAAGCTTCGCGAACGTCAGAGATTTCAGCGTGGATGAATAGCTTCCCCCTGAATCGGTCGACAGCAACCTCAAATACTCAACGTGAAAGCTATGGGAATATGGCATGGCAAAGAGGTATTTCTACCGCAGAATGGTATAAAATATGACCATATTATTAAGGCGAGGCGATGGAATGTTAGCCAGGGTTTTATTAATTACTCGGGGTAGGTTTTGATCTTCACATTTATTTTACCAAGCAGTTATGGAAAACATTGAAAGGTTTTATTGGGCTTTAAATTAAAGCTTTGTTTCTGATGCTGTTTTTAGTGAATTACTTTTAACTAGAGTGCGCCACACTAATGATTAATATAATAGATTTAAGTAAACAATGTGAGAAGCAAAATATTCGGTATTAAATTGAAAGTTCTTTATATAAGAACACTCTTTCGTAAAAGCTATACGAATAGCTGCATTAATTAATCATTTAAAAAAAAACATTACGATTAACTTTCTCCTTAAGCAACGGGATTATAATTAAACATAGTGTGTACTGAAGTGATTATGTTTTACGTGCCTTTTGATCAACACTTTGGCAAGCACCAAGTTATGAAGCAATGTGGTTAGAAACAAAATGAAGTACTTTTATTTAATTTTTCGTGGTTTCTCACCTCAGAATTATTTTTAATCTACCTGATAAGCAGTGGGACTACAGCACCCCTATTTGGGGAATGTTCTGAGGAAGGAAAGGAAGGAAAGGGATGGGATAAAACGATGGGAATCACCTGGGTCTATACGTCTACTTACGAACATAACTATAGTCGGATATGATGATTCTAACGACCAATAGATTTACCAATGTTGATTGGTTTTTGGGGCGTCATAGAGTAATTGATCGGATGTTAGAATTGCTCTGATAATGAACACTGCAAAGCTGCCTGGAACGAAATTTTGAATCTCCCACCGGGGTGTTTTCGAGATGTGGTTAGAAATTGCAAAGGCACTGTAGAGACGCAGCTTTTGAAAACGAAAGATCAAAATTGTGTGTCACTTTTAATATTTCATTCCTTACAATTCATTGTTTTGTATCTGTCTGGGATGATGTGCGAAATATCACACATTCTATGACGTGAAACAAATAACTCACCCGTGTTAATGGTTGTAATTAGCCGTGGTTACGAGGTAAAATGATTCCAAAATATTACATTCATTTGACATAGTTTGAAGCAATTGTACTAAGGTACTTGGAATGCAAATCGCTTTTGTTCGAATTCAATAGATAATCGTTAAACTCGCATTTGCGCACCATTGGTACGCCAGCCAAATAAGTATGTGGAGACCTTTTTTTTCTTCATATAAAACGGTATGAATTGTTGGCACTTACGTAACATTTTTAAAAGTTCAGGTTAGTTTTTTAATGATTCCGGAAAGTATGTTAGTAGAATTGTTTCTACATAGGGGTGCAATCGGCTTAGTGTGAAAAACATAATGAATACGGAATAGGCACCGCTCATCTGAGAGATTGTAACCATAGTGTAACAGCCTCTAAATCCCCCAAACAATGAATTCCTTACACGAAGTAGAATATCTTTAATAATTAAATTCTCCTTACTCACAACAAGCTTGAATCAAACCCATGCAGAGCTTGATTAAATAGTAGTACTACCTAACTTAAGCTAACCTGACTTAGCCTAAACTTTTTAAGCTGATTTCAGACAGTACGTAAGCGCAGATATTTTTGTTAAATAATATTTTTGTTTTTTTTTAAAACCTCAGGTTTGTGTACATGCGTTCGCACGGAACATACCTTATGTTCTTACATCACATGGAACTACTAGAGGAGACAAATTATCTAGACTAGGCACAATGCTGGTCTCATGACAATAGGCTTTAAGATTTTAAACCACTTGATCGACTGCCCATACCTCTTGGCATGCTACTGCTTATTCGTGCCTCAGAAATACTGCCGCAGCAGGAATCATGTCATGTATACCCTATGGTTGGACAAGCATGACGAGAGGTATAATTCTATTAAATCATGTATATATAAGATATATTTACCGAAAAATTGAAAATTCAAAAAACGTATTAATTTCAAAATGTTATAATTTAAAAATGTTGTAAAAAAACTGTTTTACATTGTACTGTTATTGGATTTTATATCTGTTCTAAAGTAATAAAATAAAATTAAAATAAATAAAAAAAAGTTGAGCTAGAGATTACTGTTGATATCAACGGCTTTCAGAGTACAGATTTACTTTGCTATGGAAAACTGCTGCCTGTATACTGTGTAACAAGAATCAACAGGAAGCCAAAGCTCAGGGAAATATTATTTAATATATTTTTCTGATTTTTTCGGAAAGGGTCCCTGGCCCCTGTTGGGTGGGAGATGATAATGTCACGTTTCTCGTAAGACAATACCGTGCCGGATATAAAAAAATGATAAAAAAATCATCGCGATGGCAGAAAAGCAGAGAATAATATTTTTTGTGAAGTTGCGTATCTTTATACATGTATATCACATTTTAAAAACACACTTGTAATGTTCTGATTCTCACTTTGAAAACGGTAAGAGTTTGTAAATTTGTTTGGTATTTTTCTGACGATGCTTTGAACAAAAAACTATTGTAGGTAATCGTCACATAAAAGTTATACAGTAAAAACAACCAAAAATAATAATATTTTGACTGACCGAGAAAAAAAAACATTTTACATAAACTATCAACAGAATATTCTTAGGTACGTATTAAGCAGTAGTGATATGTAGACATCGGATTACACGCACTATAACATGTCAAAATATTCACTAACAATGCCAAAGAATCTGATAAATAAATGTTTATTGAAAAAGCTACAAATTTACATTTTTGATATCCACAGGAGGAGGGGGTGAATAACGAATCTCGAATCCGACTACATTATGTATTTCGTACAGGTGGGGGGGGGAAACAAAGAGAAAATGGTTCAAAATACGAATTAATGACGAAAAAAAACAATATGTATTAACTAACTAACTAGCCATCACGCCGTTTCTCCACAGGGGTAGGCAGAGAAGACGGACCGCCATATAGCTCTTGGCGCACACTCCTTGCTTCATTCACATTCATACATCGTCACATACATACTCTTCACGTTACCCGATTCAAGTATTTGATTTACTTGATCGCGCCATGTTTTTCTCAGGCGTCCTCGACTTCTTCTTCCATTCACTTTCGCATCATATATTCTTTTCAAACTCCTTTCTTCGTTCATTCGCTCTACATGCCCAAACCATCTATGCGTCCCTTTCTTGATCCTATTCATTACGCTCACATCAGCCTTGCATTCTTTTCGGATATCCACATTTTTAATACATAAATGGTTTTACTAACGAAACATATATAAGGTTCAAATATGCATTTTGCATATGTGATGATTATACATTAGTAGATATGATGTTTAGTGATGTAAAAACCTGTTGTTAAGAATAGTTCTCAAGGAAGCGGTCAATAAATAAGGTTATTAAAGTTGACAAATCATCGTTAGTCCAGCATTCTGTTTAATTTCTCGTGGTAAATTTAATTGGTACCCGGCACTGGTAAAAAAAGGTATCGGGAGGTTTCGGTCCATAACCGATTGCTGATGTTTCAGACCCGGAGCATTGGTGGGGGGTGTCGTTTTGGGGTTCGAGGATGGGGTTGTTTTTTTTTGTACCGGAGCATGAACTGAATCAGCCGTTCGTATCTCTAACGATACACCTGGGAGTAAAACCTTGGTGGTTTCTACCTGCCCGATAGCATTTTTTCACGGAAACACGGACGTTCAGGCGCCTATAGACCATTTGAATATTCGTATTCACGTTTAAAGTACTATACTAGGAATTATTACTCGGCTTTGCCAGAGTTTCGATACTCGTTTGTTTCTTACTGAAGAAACAATATTATAATATTTTTTGGATAATTTGTATGGCGGCCGTTTTTGTGAAAAATCACCTCAAGGGCGCTGTACAAATCTTAATTTCTACTTATTATTAATTCTTAGTTTATATAAATATACAGTAACATACTTACCTGGCAGGTCACTTCTGGCAGAACACCATCACCATAGCACAATCACTTAAAATTTAGCTGATTCTTAAATATATATATTTTTTTTTTTATTATTATTTATTTTTTATTATTATTTTTTTTCATTTTTAGGGCACGAGAGCAAATTTTAAGTATATCGGAGGCATTTTTAATTTTTTGTAGCGAGGAACAGATAATGGTAATAATCTTCTAATGAATTTAAGGAAAGAGAGCCTGAAAAGTTTTCTTGGTTTGAACAGAAATTCTATTGTGCTTGTTACATCTTGATTATAAATATGATTGGTGTCTTGTATCAGATGGCAATAAATAAAATGTATGTGACCTAATATAAGTTGCCAGCTAAAAATAGTTGTCTCGACCTAGACATTCTTGGAAAAATCTGTACATATTTAATGGCGCCAGATCTCACCGCTAGAATTGAATGCGCTATTTTCGATGGTAAAATTTTGAATCACTCCGCTAAAAAGTTTGATGCTAAACAATAAAATGTGTTTTTTACAAACCAATCGAACTATGTACTCCATAACGAGAGAATAGCATTGCATTAAGTAAAAGAAATAATACTATAAGCTTGTTCTTTTACCACTAATTGGACTATACCTACTTTCTGTATTTCCTATGTTCGGTCAAAATCCATCGCAGGTCATCGTTTGATATCTGCTGTTGTCTTATTTTAAAGTATTTTTTACCTTCCTGGTCCTCAGTCAAGCATGACATTGCACCCACAATCCTATTTCCTGTCTCCGTGGCTCAGCTCTCACCCATTACCATATTTTGACAATGTCGGCGTTGTGGAAATGGTTTCCAAGCCATTTATTTATTACGGTCTCTTGGATTTACTTCCCTCACCCTTTTTCTAAATGGCACGTTCGGCGACATAAATGTTTTTCAAGTTTCCACGGTATATTCAATCATGACTGGATGCACTGGTCAAACGCTGAATTGTGTGCTTCCTTCATAATTGCATATAATTTGACATAGGCAGCACACCCTAGTATTGTGCGATGCTTTTCTCACCCTTATGGTTTTATTTGGGCAGCACTATTTCCTGACCACATTGAGAACGTGACTGTTTTAACGATTACATTATTTACGTAAATACAGCCAAGAGATATACGAAAGAGGCTTTTTGGCAGAATTAAGTTTGAATAGTAAATTTGACCAATAGATATATTAAAACAAATGTTAAAACGTTGTATAAACAGGGAAAGTGGTATTATATGAACGCATACATCTATCATGTCTACAACGTCTTCCATCAATCTTACCCTGGATTATCAGTTGGGTAATCTTGTGTATGTCACCCCTCATCATGATGTGACGAACTATTAATGTGATCTTCCTGTCGTATATAGTTCAATTGCTCAATTAGAAACTTAATACTACCCGACCTTCCTCTTCCCAACTCCTTCCCGATCCCACTCCAATCAACCTCAAAACATACCCCGATTGAGGATGCCATAGTCTACTCCCTCCGGGCCCGGGCAGTTGGGACTTTTGTGCGGTATTCACATAAATACAATTAGCTATGAATAATTTCCTTTGCGAGTACACATACGTACGAGTGTGGACTTTGCAACATCAGAACGGTGGATGAAAATTATAAAAAGAAAATTAATATTTTTAATGCATACAAACGATTAAGTAGGTACCTATAATATATTTTACAAAAACAATTAAGTGATATTTAACAGATGTCAGATCTTAAGTTTTTTTATCGCTGGGTCAGATTACATTGCAAGTCAGCAACAAAAAAACAACTTAGTAATTTATTTCTTTTTTTTACTTGGTTTTAACAATCAATGATGTTTTGGTGTGCGCCTATTGATCTACATTTTTAAACTTACACTATCTTCTATGTACCGTGTACCAGGTTTCCATAATATATACAGAATGCTAGAGAAAGTGTAGCGACAAACTCACCTAAATCTTGTATTTTGTTTTAGAAACGTAAACATAAATCAAATAATCTCATTTTACCTTGGAATGAGGAATATTAGAATCAATGAAATAGTTCTGATTGAGAGATGCATCTGATCATTTAAACAGTTCCGGGTTATAAAGAGGGCTATACCACCCTTCTGACACGTGTGACGGTTTTCCGATATGACAGTGCACGCAATAAAAAAATGCTTTTATGTTCGCATTTAATCACTTTTTTCAACGATAAATAATTGCCTGTCAGCAAAAACATGGAGCACAATGGCGGAAACAGAAGATTTATTGCGACATATCAATATAAAACTATTGATACGTGATCCGCGTAAGAACAAAGCTCTCAATAAAAGCCAGGCTGTTGACATTTTTAGGAATAAAAACTTTATTTTAGTACTTCGAAGTGAGATTCAAAGATCTCAGACATTATGTGTATTGCGTGAATCATCAGGAATATAAAGAATTGTAAATATGTAAGAAATAGTTATTGGCAACGGTGCCTAATGATAAATTTAGGATAATATTTGACTACACCTTTTGGTTGTTTGACCCCTTCTCAGCGTGGAGAGATTCACACCAGATGAACAATGCAGACAACACGACCTTTAGTATGACAAATACGAGTATACAGGACGTACCCAACAGACTTTACCAGTAATTAATAGTAAAAAATGTAGATGGCATTTTGGTCTCCGGTGACATTTTTTTGATTGCGGAAGGGGGGCTTACTTCAAATAAGGTCAAAAATTGCATGTTTGCTTGTGCACATCTTTAAATTGATAAATATGGCAAATATTTTTATGAACTCAAAATGTGATATCTACATTTGGTTTAAAATTATCATTATGAAATATATATACATTAAAAATAAATGCACACCTAGATATTTCAAAATACAAAGGGGTTGGCACAATTCTCAATCTTCGGTATTTAAATATGGTTTTTGAGGGTGTTATAAAGTAAGCATCAACTTTTAAAAAAATCATACAGCATTATGTATGTACAAGATTAAAAATTCGCGTTTTAATAATTTTGAAAGGGAAATAGAGTAAATATTTTTTTTAAATATGGAGCTTAAGGATGAAGTCACATCATATGAAATATCCCCCTCAAGAGGGGATCTGAGCCACTGAGAAGCTTTTAAGACAAAAGCTTTTGTTGAATCTCGAGTCCTCCTCGGAAAGCTGGGTAAGGAAATGAATGTACCTTCCTTTCGATAAAAATTGCAGAGGCTTTGCAATCTCGGAAATTGCATGATTTGTTTATTTGAGGCACTGAGCAGTTAAACCGATAGAAGTGTATTTTTGGCGTGTCTGTGTGCTCAAATTTTCCTTACTTCTGGTGAAATTGATTTAGTGTTATGGAAAAAAAATCTCGAACAGATAATCAATTTCATTGGCCTATCTGGGGCCTAGGAGTTAAAAGGTCTTATGCAAATTGGCGACATCAGTTTCCTTTAAAATCGTCAATTTTTAAGTTACACTATTCAACGATTTGAGAATACTTGATAAATATCACGAGAGTGGTGCGTAAATAGCGTAACATTTGGTTTTTTGTTTTTATTTGGTACACATTTCACTTTGTACATCTCAACAATGAAGCAGAGAATCTATTTGTCTGAATCACTAAAAACTCTCCAACGGTGATCTCTGGCGTCTTTGTTTTCACGATTTTATGTTCCAAGTCAAACTCAATAAAAAAAATTAAAAATCCAAGTAAACGGTAGTTGGTTAATAGAAATAGGTTTCATAAGTCTCGTTGATTTCAAACGAATGGAGTTTTATAGTATATACTACGTAATGGTTTTATTTTTATTGAAAAAAAAGTTTTTGATAATTCACCTTTTCTATACATTTTTAAACACCTTCCCAGAGTTATGTTATTTTGTTCGCACAATGGCGGGCAAAAAGCTACTAACAAACTATACCTACTAACTCATCCTACATTCAGCTGTCACTTAAAGTAACAATGAAAATAATATTTCGATGACAGGTAAGAAACAGTAATATTAGCGATGAACGGGCGATAACGATAACGTAAGTTGGTTTGGAGTTCGATTGTACGAATACAAAATAACAATTATTATTTTCGTAATGCTGGTACTCGTTTCACATTGGCTTTCATAACGTTTAGACAGCACAATAAAGATACCATTCAATACATTATGCAATTATTTGAAAATAGTATTCACCATTTTTGGTACGGTAGCAAAAGAGTCCAGTTTTTTTATTAGCTCTATTCAGAAGTTAAGTAGTTTTTGTAAGGTCCATCAAACTAAAATTTACGTTAATATATAATATGTTTACGCTACGTCCAAAGTCTGATTCGAGGAACCCTATATTATACAGTTCGTAAAACTTTGTTGGTTTTTGTACAAAAAGAGAAAAGTAAACCCGGCTTTTTAATCAAATAACAATAATTTAAAGTAAATTTATTACTCTACGGTAGAAATGTTTCTAACTTTAAATTAAATTAAAATGCCCTACTAAGTCGGTATTTTTTTTTAAGGGAACCTTTGTCTCATTATACAAAAGATACGGCGAATACTTACTCTAATTAAAACAGCGGTAAGTAACTCTCATTATTCCGAAAGGGACACATGAGGGACCATGTTTGGTGTTTTAAGCTATAGCGGAAAGAAAGAAAACCTAATTTGAAAATTTCAAAGCTCATTTCTCAGTTAAATACTCTATTATTTGCGCGTTCAAGTTTCAGTAATCTGATTATATGCTTTCTAGCCCATCTACTCTGATTAAGTGACAAAGGTCTAGAATAAATCAGTTGCCCTACATAAGATTGCCGCAAGGTGTTGTCGCCCGAAAATTTACAAATTCGGAGAGGAATTCAAGAGATGCACACAAAAAAGAACGCCAACTAATGATGTTGCCATTTTTTAAATATCACGGATACTTTGAGCATTCAGTGACTAATACAGAGATATAGGAACCCAACTAATAATTTTAAATGGAAAACACAGTTTTTTTATCAAAAGGGTGAAAGCATGTTATGTTCAAATAATAATAATAAATGGATAACTTTTATAGCGCCGTTTTTGTGGGAAAATCACCTCATAGGACTTGTTTAACATTCTACAGCTCAGATTTTGCACGGACTGCTTTGTAATTTAAAGAAAGGGCGATGGGTATTACTGATTATCATTCATTAAATATTTATAATGCCTTACGAAAACGAAATAATAACTTTGTAAAAGACTACAGATTTTATTTTAATTTTCAGTAAGAAAACAAAAGAATAACATTTAAATAATAACAAAGGAAGAGAGAAAAAGAGACAGACAATACGAAATGAAAGAGGCAAAACGTCAACTGAGAAGGCAATAAAATAAAATGAGAAATTTTATGAATGTACATGAAATATCCTAATATTGGATTACTGGACAAATATAATTGATTAATTAACAAAGCGAAACCGGCCGGTCATAAAATTAAAATAAAATCTATGGTCTCATACAAAGTTATTATTTAATTTTCATTAAATTTGTCAAACCACAAAGAGATTGCTTTGTATGAAAAAAATAAATTATTTATAATGTCATCAAAATTTTTCTCAAAACTTTGAAATAGAAAAAAAAACAACTCAGATTTGTATGAAAATTAGTTTTTGCTACGTACCTCCTAACTTCTTTTAAATTAATTTGTGTAATTATTTCCTAAGCTTGTACTTCTTGTTCTGAAGAAGATGAAGGTTCTTGACTACACGCTCTTTGATCGTCCCCGCTTTACCATCATATCTCATTTTCTATTAAGCCCTATCTAAAATTGCCTTCCTCTTCCAGGAACAATATACGAGTATACGATTGTGAGTTTTAATAAATATTATTTTACACTTGGAATACAGCCACTGTAAATCATTTTTCTTTGAATGGTTACTTGTATACTGATGAATACAAAATTATTCGAGGAAAAGGAGATTATTCTTGATGTTTTGTTGAAGTAAAATCAAACAAATTTGCTTTCGGGATTTTCGTAAAAATAAAGCCACCATTGATACGTCATCTCTTATTTACCGGATAGTCCTTTTATGCAGTAATTCCAAAAGACCTACACAATCTACCCTTGTACATTTGTATACCTTTCGGCGCCCATAAATGCTTTAATCTTATAATCAAGTTCAAAACTTTATCCTGTATTTATGTCGACCAGTAAAACCCTCATTGGAAATTCTCAGATTTTCCAAACAATGGTAGTTATTACCGAAACCAAAGCAATTATTCATGAAACAACAAAGATATTGTGAAACGAAGGAAAACGGGATATTTTACAATGATTTCTGGGCAAATTTAAGTGCGATTCTTATGTTTTTTACGATCTGTGATTTATTTGCTTGAGAAGTTATCAAAATGATATGAATGGAAAATATGTGTTTCGGAGAAGTGATTTTTAACTTACTTCATAATATTAGTGGCGTACGAAACAGATTGAAGAGAAACATACTTCTTTGAAAGAACAGATAAAAAGCTAGAATGATGATGTGAAAGCTGATGAAAGCGTCTTGTATCATTTCAAGAGCATCAAGCTTATAGATTCTCACTTACCGAAAATTCATTCGCCAATCGCGCCCCTTTCACTGCTCACAAATATTTCACAGTTCTGAGACGTACACTATTACCTGCAAGAAAAATAACAAAATTAGAAAATAAAACTTTTAAAAAATTCTTCTCACGGGCATCCGGAACGTCGGTGTCCGCGGCTCTTCATGAAGCCCAGGACCGCGGGGAGCGGGGTAGCCTTGATATCCAGGCCAATTGGAGGGGAGGGGGGTCACGATCCTCAACAATGGGGCAGCGACTACAAAAGAAGAAGAAATGGATCCTCGTTGATAACACATCGCTGTGCTTTTCGTGTATTCAATTACTTGTGGGGGATAAATATTCAGAGTTCGCCATAGCAACGTAATATAGAGCAGTCGTTTTTGAATGCGTATCGTTAAATATCTTATACATATTAAATGAGAATTAATAAAGCTTGTATGCTTACTACTTTTATATGAATAATTAAAATAGTATCAATAATCTATAATAATCAATAATCCATACAAAGATGGCAGTCAAATCGGAAGAAAAATGGAATAAAGAAATATTAATAATTTTCAAATGAAGAATGAGATTTTATGTGGTCTCGGAGGCTGAATGGGCAGAAGCGTTACTCCCGGATAGAGTAGAGGTTCCAAATTCGAGTCTCGGTCGCGACCGTTACATTTTTTCTGTTTCATATTTACGTTGAGGATTATTGACATTTTTTCAATTATTAATATAAATAAATATATCTTATGTAAGTGGCGTTGTCTTTTACTTGTTTTAAGATTTTAAAACAATATAATATATTGGCGAATACGCATTAATCGACTAAGCACAATACTTTGCAAAGTAATAATGTTCCTAGTAATATAAAATAGGTCAAATTTAATTCAGGCGGAAATTCTTAAGTTAAGGCTTGCTGTAATTACATTTATGGAACAAGACTTGGTTATATCTCGAAATGAGAATAAGGCTCCAAGTTGGGCTTAAAGCGTTTATTAATATTTAATGCGTAACAACCGTTTATGGTATTTTTTTTTATTAATTATTACGCGTTTCTTAAATCCCAAAATCCTAGCGCGGACGGTTCGGCAAACAGACCTAAACCAACATTAAAACTTCATTAGCATTCTTTGCGTTTTAAAAATACTTGTGAATTCTGTCTCTTTTCTATGCCATGTCCAGAATTACTGCGGAATAAGGGAGAATTAAAAAAACACACACGGAAATTTCAGAAGAATTAATTTTAAAGTAACCTTTATTAATGAAAGGGAAATTAAAATGTAGTCTAGGAAAACCTAGACCGCCGAGTGACAAATTTGTATATAATATGCTGTCATTGTTGATAACTACATATCTTGATTATGTGGAAAACCATTTATTTGTGTTAGCACCTGTACTTATCGCGCAAACCTTCTAAAATGATGGACGTATCTGGAAAAGCATGGTAGATCAAACAGCTTTCAACGCTACCATTATATATTCCCATAATGTATTATGTTACAGAAACATGTCATGACCTAATATACTCCTAAACTATTGGAATACACTCATTCCGTGGAGAACAGAACCAAAAAGGTTACATAAAAAATACGTATTTTTGTAAAAAAAAATAATACGGTACGAATTTCATTATATTTTTGGAAAATTACATTCATATGATATTCAATAGGTGATATATATGTGTGTGAATATTATTTGTTTGTTTTTGTATTTTTATTTTGATGTATGCATATTTTTTAATTTACACATCTAGTAAAAAAAAATACATTTCACAATAGTAGAACAAAGCAAATAAAGGTACTATACACGTATAAGAAGATATAAGTTTAAATCTTAGTATGTATAAAAATCATAGGTTTTTCGTTTCACATTCATCACAAATCCTACGAAAAGTACCAAGACTTGAGGCTTCTTTTAGGACTTTTGGAAGGCTATTAAAAAGTTTTTGACCTTTATGAAAAACGCTGTTTTGAGTACACGCAGGTTTTGTTTTGGGAAGCCTAAAATCATGACAACTTCTCGTAGGATAATTATGAACATTATCAAATGTAACGATTTTTAACTTCACAATGACGAATACTATGTTATTTTTGAATTATCGGCTCGCGTTTGGACGTGAAGACCTATTATAGCAACAAATATCATGCGATATAAATGAATGCAAATTTAAAAAATTAAACAAAGGGAAAAAATTGTCTTAATAATTATATATTTTCGTAGAAAGCAATCACTTTGTGGTTTGACATAGTTAATAAAAATAAAATAATAAATTTGTATAAGCTATGTATTTTTTGTTTAGTTCAATTTTGTACTCTGATGATGCTTAAGCTAAGCGAAACCGGTCGGTCATAAACATTAAAATAAAATTTGTGTTCTTAAACAAAATTATTATTTCATTTAATAATTATATGTTTAAAAAATTAGCTTGCCTTAACATTTTTTTCTTTATCTTTATAATAGATATCCGACCTCCGATAGTGCCGGGCTTTGTAAAAAGAAAATGATCATGTATGGAGTTCAATACATTTTAACATAACATTACCACTTTAGAGGAAAATAAAAATTCAACGTGAATATTTTAAGAAATCTGTCTTTCTTGCTCAATTTTTTTAAATTGGACTTCAGAATTCCGTCTTTTATTCAAGTCAATAGATTTTTATGGGATATTAATGAGCAATTTGTTTGAAGTAGCTTTGAATATTTTGTATCGTCAAAGACCCATTTTATATAGAAATCCTACTAGAAAATTGTAAGTATTGAATCTGCTTCATCGTATATATTCAAATGATGTTCGACAAATTTATTTTTTGTATTACTTTTATTTTGATTCCCAGTAAAAAAATGTTCTGAAATTTATGCAGGAATCAAGAACATATTTTCAAAAGAATAGAGTACTTTTATTTTATTCGCATTCAAGTTGAAAAGTTAATGTATTCCAGGAAATATAAGTGGAATACTGCGGGAAGGATAAAGTCAACTAGCAGAATGAGTATTATTTTTGAAGGAAACCCAAGCAAACAAAAAAGACGAACAAAATATGTTTTTTCGCATTTTTAACAGCCCATTCTTTTGAATATAACGAATCCACGTGTTATTTGACCTAATTATTTTGGTACAAGAACAGTAAAACAATGGTATTTCAATGTGGGGAGTTTTCTAAGACTGAAGGATGTGAGGAGGGAGAAGGGAAAAAGTAAGGCATATCACCCCAACCTCTAACCAATGTCAAACATTTCGCTAACCCCTGTCTACCAAGAGTAACCTTTACCTCGATTATTTTTTTATTGTATCTATGAATTCCTTTATATTTTTTCTTTGCACAGTAATTCGCCTGTCAAACCGACAGAACCTATTACCGCCCATATTATTTTTTATTGTATCTATGAATTCCTTTATATTTTTTCTTTTAACACTCGTTCACACTTCGCAAGCGTCAAAAGTGAACTGACCTCTGAGTCAGGTGTCTTCACTCACCTCTGGTACGCTGATCGAACCAATCACAGTTACCCCCCACCAGATGTTTCAGAATGGTGATCCTAAAAGTAACAATGCTATTTCGAATACCATATGGAATCCACGGTCCTAATGGGTAAACTTTTTCTAGTACACCTTACCCCTTACTTATAAGCGGTGTAAATGTTACACGTGGCGTAAGTTCGGAATAGCAAAAAACTTTACTTACGCTTAAAACCAAACTAACTAACCATCATGCTGTTTCTCCGCAGGGGTAGGCAGAGAGTACGGACCGCCATATAACTCTGTCTTGGCACACACTCCTTGCTTCATTTACATTCATACATCGTCTCATACATACTCTTCTGTTATTATGACTCTTCACATGACCCGATTCAAGTATTTGATTTACTTGAGTACTTACTTCTTCCATTCACTTTCGCATCATTTATTCTTTTCAGACTCCTTTCTTCGTTCATTTGCTCTACATGCCCAAACCATCTGAGCGTCCCTTTCTTGATCTTATTCATTACCCTCACATCAGCCATACATTCCTTCTAGATTTCCACATTTTTAATACGGTCATACATGGTTTTACCGCACATACGTCTCAGGGATCTTATTTCCACAGCATTCAGTCTTTCATCCTTCCTCTGCCAGTTCAATGCATCACTGCCATACATCGGGGTTGGTATAAGCACTTTATTTTGGACTGCTAACTTCGCTTCTTTGGTCAATTTCTTATTTGCGCCAACAGCGTTCAGTCCTCCATTAATGAAGATTCCTGCATTCACTCTTCTTTCAATATCCTTATCAGTACCTTTTATTCAATACCTTTCCGTCTCTCATAAACATACTTCCTAATACACAAACCCATCCACTTACTCAAGTATTCATCATTCACAACTATGTTGCACGCTGTATGCGTACTCTCTCTTTCAAACACCATGACTTTGAACGTACTTAAATTCATCATCAACTCATTCTGCATACATTCTTGGTTCATCCTAGACACGAGAAGGGTCTTCTAGGTCTTCTAGGTATTCCATACTGTCAGCACTGCATCAGCACTGCATCGTCCGCATACAATATGCAACATACTTTCAGATTGTTCATTTTTGCGCCCAAGCCCACATACGGCTAATTTAGTGACCTAAGTTCGACTTAACTAAACCAACGCTGAACCAGCGCATACAAACCTTATAAGTAAGGCGGTTAAAAAATACAGCACATTCAAATATTGAGGAAAACCTTTTAGGACGATACCTCCCACAGCTTTGTTTCCCGGTTAGAAGCACAAATCAATGTAAACATATTTGCACACGCGCGTGCACGTGGCTTAAATCCAAAACATTTTAGTCAGACCATAACAGATTGTCACTGTCTCTAGGGAACATCATTATTATTTATCTGCCTTTCTTTGTAGTGTATTGCGGACTAACCCATCGACCCCCTCGTCAAGTCTTTGTTCAATTTCACAGTGTATTTGGTAATTTGGTATGCTTTTTCATTGGTGGATATATCAAAAACAGGAAGACTTTACCCTTTCTCTACGACGTTTTTATATTTTCATTAAAATAGTTGTTCATAAAAATTTTTGCCCCACTCATTAAATTTATTTTTGAAAAACTAGGGTTACAGAACATCTGCACTGTGTATGCAAAGCTACAGAATAGAGACCATTACATTGAAAAAACAAAATACATAAACTTCTACGGAAAGTAAAAAGACTGTACCGTATTTTTTAAAACTTATATGAATGTATAATAAAAAAACTGATCATAAATGTATAAAAAGGAGGCTACACATAAACTGAAAACTTAAAACAGGCATCTCCAACCCATGGTTCTGGACAGTTAATAATGCGGTACATGAAATCTTATAATTTTCAATGTCAACTTTAAACACATTTATGTGTTATGGTGTTATTTAAGCGTTTTAACTTCATGTTAAGCATAGAGTTACTAATCAGCGAATAAAACATTTCACATTTAAAAAAATCATATCTCTCCGCTAGACATGTGAAAGACCTATCGTTCCAGATTAACATATTCCTATCTTCATAAACATGCTTTATTTAAAAGATTAAATAAAAACAATTTTTAACTTTATTCCACTTTTTTTATTTTTTGACTGGACCGGTTTCAGCCTATAATGGCCATCTTCAGACTAGTAAAAGTTGTTCTTATTCTATGGCTTATATACTATTTTTGGGATGTCAGGGGTAGTAAACTATGATTTTACTTTAATTATATTTATCAGTATTGCTGCATGATTTTACTAGTTACAAGTTACTTTTAGTTTACTATTTTATATTTCTATCTGGTATGAATTTTTATTTAAGATGGGTTACAGTTGTATTTCTCTAAGTATGATTTTACGATGTATTTATATAATGCAAGGTTGGTGAATACTGATTATTAATGAGTTTATTTTAGGTTTTCCCATCTTAATTGTAATGTCTAGATTTTCCATAAAATTTCCTAATTATTGAGTTACTCTGAGTATTATGGTATAATTACATGATTAAATTTATTATGCACTTTTACAGTAGATTATTTTTATTATTATCATTTATTTGGTTTATAATTTCTCGGTCTCGAGGAATTTTTAAGTGCTATGCACTTGGGTAATAACTTACATTTATTGTTATTACCTGTTAAGTCATCGCTTTTTGGCAAAGCTTACATTTATGGTCAACTATTTACAGAGGTATTATAGCACACGAAGAGTATTTTTTTTATGTATTGCCATCACAATGAAAAATCTGAGAATTGCAACCACTTCCATCTAGCCATATATTCATACATTGGTTTTACAAAAACAAGGTCAAATATCCCACTTGTTCAGTGGTGCCCTATTTTTTATAAATGAAATAAATAACTACAAAACAAGTTATTTTTATTATGTTAATGCATATTTAATTTATATATTTTAGGTGTGGCACGTGACATTCTTCAAAACGTAAAAAGTGAATAAATATATTTAAGCATTTTCACAGTTCAAAGTTTCACTGAAACAACAGATGTGAGCTAAAAAGTGAACTGTACACCGTACCGCAAATATTTCACACCAATAATCATAGAATAAGACAATCCGTTAAAACGTCAACTTTCTGAGAACTTCTAAGTTCCTTTAAAGTTGACGGTGAGTATATCACATTAGGGTGACGCAGTAGGGCTTTGTTGATGGCAGCGGAATAAGCGGAGGTTCTAAGGGAGGAATGATTGATAGGGGTTAGGGCAAAAGAGCCTCCCCCCTGCTGAAGTTTTCAGTATTCTTTCAGAATTTGAAACAAGTTCTGAAGTTTTAATTTTTTACAATCTCCCCCTCTACGTTGCTACGGTTTTACGTGGCAAGTGTGAAGCGACGATGATGTATTCTTAGGGTGAATCAGTACTAATGGCAGTGAAATTAAAGTTTTCTTTCATTTAAGAGACTACAGGCCTAAGCATATTTCTTTTTCGATGAGATTAGTTACCATAGTTGTCGCCCGTGTCTCTTTTTAATACAATCGGACAGACATGTGTGATATATTTTTGGTGAAATTTTGAGTGATTTCACAACAACACTTACTATCTAGTTTTGTCACTTCCCGTGGTCCCGTCACATTCAAGGACCTTGACTTTACCAGGGGTGTTAGTTGAAGTTTGCCGGTTTTACTCATAGATGTCGCTAGAGATATATATACATTTCTATGATTTGGCATCTATGTCATATTTTTTTAAGGACATTAACCTTCAAAAATACACAAGTTACATTCTGCCAAAATAATAGGGTCATAGTTATTTACCTCAGTGAATATGTCGAGTTTCGTTCCAAGTAAATCGCATTTGCGGCATTCGTTGCTTTTCTTATTTCATCAAAAGAAAAAAAACCAGTTAAAGCTCATCCGTTGCTGGTAGAAACTTATGGTGAGCATGCTCCAGTGATTAGAACATGTGAGACGTGGTTTCGTCAATTTAAAAGTGGAGATTTCGATTTAACAGACAATTAACATCCTGGTGCAACGAAAAATTTCGAAGACGAGGAATTGCAGGCGTTATTGGATGAAGACCCAACGCAATCGCAACAACAATTAGCCCAAACACTTAATGTGACCCGAGGAGCAATTTGCCAACGTTTAAAAGCCATGGGAAAGATCCAAAAGTATGGAAAATGGGTACCACACCAAATGAACGAGAGACAAATCGAAAATCTTGAGACGAATCGCACCGCCTCATACAGCTAAAGGAGTAAAGAACACTCTCAAAGCATTGAATTGGGAAATATTATTGCACCCGCCGTACTCTCCAGACCTTGCCCCGTCCGACTATCACCTTTTCGCATCGATGGGACACTCACTCGCAAAGCAGCGCTTCGCCAATTTTGAAAAAGTCGAAAAATGGCTCGTCGAATGGTTTGCCTCCAAAGAGATTTTTTTTTTTGGAATGGTATCCATGATTTGCCTCAAAGATGGGCAAAATGTAAAAAATCTGATGGTCAAAACTTTGAATAAAAAAAATTTGAGATTCCCTTGAGAATTAAGCGTTTTCTTTATTGAAAAAACCGGCAAACTTCAACTAACACCCCTGGTATAACGAAGACGACTAAGACTATGACAAACCCAAGTTTGCGGCGCTGTTTTTTTCAGGGGTATGAAAGTAGTTTTGTGATCGCACATTTATTTGAGATTAGGGAGAGAGTGACAAAGGATTGTTATTTTAATGGAAATTAATTCCTTTGTCACAAATTAAGATAAAGTTATTAATTGGAATTGGATAAAAATGTATATTTTTGTTACTAAATAATTTTATTAATCGATAATCATTATTTGTCATCAATATTATGACGAAAATAAAACGTACGTTGTTTTTTCCATTTTGAGTACGTAATACGTTCGAGTTAAAACTTTTCAGAATTGGAAGCAATAGATGTGTTCTGAAAATTATCTAAGTAAAATTAACTTTTAAAATCTTCACCTACCTAGTAAAGTACCTACCTAAAATGCATTTTAAAAAACATTATTCTTTATTTTAAATGGGTGGATTAAAGCAACTAATGATTTCCTTGATAATTTTATCAGAATTATACAATAATAATATCTGCAATATTATTAAACACACAATTTGAAATGGCCCGCGTTGAATATCCCTGAGCCGGTGGCGTGTTTTGACGTTTACGAAATGGTGGTTGGTAAATTATGAAACAATTGTATAAACCTCAAACTAAATACTCTAATAAAAATGTAGGTTTCAGTTAAGAAGCGGAACTTTTTTACCACTTGACGTTTTACTTAAATTACCTGGTTTAAGATATATCGCTACGGAAATAAAAATGGTAAGGAATCATCCCCACGGTAAAAAAGGATGTCTTTTGAAAAGTAAATATTTATACCGCTTGCATATGCACAGCACATATAATATTATATTCGGTATTTTTAAATATTATGTTTTTAAATTAACTTTACACATTCGAACGTCAGGAAAAGCCGTCCGTGGCGGTCCCTGACCGCATGATGAAAAATTAATATTTCGGCAATCCTCTTCTATGAGAATATGGTTGTAATAAAAAAAACATAAATGTAACTTAATAAATTATAAAATTTCACCTTTTTAAATTTCCGTAATTATAATATTATGATTTTTGACGATATTTTTAGATTTTAATCAGTTTTATAGCAGACGAAAACCATTTTAATGTTCATTGATATATGTAATTCAAAAAACATCTAATATCAAATCCTAATTTGGTCAAATGATCAGAAAATAAATATATGGTAGTTTTAATAAAAAAACGAAATTTATTCTTAAATGTGGCCAGAGAAGAAAATAATTCGTAGGACAATTGAAGATTTATTGAAAACAGTTATTTTATAGACAGCTATAAAGCACTATTATTTATTTTTATTTGGTCGACTAGAACATGCATTTATTTCACCTTAATATGTTAAAACCCACTCGGGCGTATAAAATAAATAAATAATCTCATTTTAAAATGTGATGTGACGGCTACAGGCGACTTCAAAAATACACAATAACCTTCTTTTTTTAAAAGTGTATTATTCCTTTAAGAGGTCCCATAAAAAAATGAGCTTAGATGTTTTTTTAGTTACGGGTTACCGTTTTCCTAGTAAAATATGTTTTTTTTAAGTTGTTTTTTTTTTTTAATTATTATTTTTAAATGAACCTAGTTCATACAAATTTTGTATCAAAATTATAATACGCTTATTCACGCTTTATTAATAATTTCAAACCCCAAAGAAAATAATCTTTTTATAATTTTTACTTACTCCACTTATCATCCTAGGGGTGGTTTATGGAGGGTGATTTAAAAACGCGCAATTAAATATTAATTATTCAATCATTTCGAGTGAGTAACTGATGACTGCCCTCAGTTGGGGGGCATGTTAAGCAAACTGGGGAAAAACTGATTATTCATTCGAATTCAAGAAGAAAATTCATATATTTTTAGAGCGGAACAAATCTAAATATTTTTTAGGAAAAGTTTTAAGGTTTTCTATTAGGTCCGGAAAAGTTCTGGAAAACTCCAAAGATACTTACCCATTAAAGTAAAATAATCTAAATTTCGTAAGCATTTAGAAAATTCTTAATTCTAATGATTAAAAAAAGTTTTTTTTTTTTTGTTTTTAGTTTTAAATAAAATATAGCCAAGGGATATAATTTCGTCGTACATACGTAAAAAAAACTTGAGATCAGAATATTAACGTTTTGCAGAGTGAGTTCGAAAAATAGAAGGAAGTACCCAGTACCAGCCATAAATTTATTTTGATTCTTTATTCCAACAAGTAGTTAGTTATGACTGACTACAAACAAATATTTATTAAACAATAAATATTTGTAAACAGTAAAACTTAATTACAAACGTATTTACTAAAATACCAGTTCATAAATAAACGGAATAATTATTTTGTTCAAGTTTGCTCCGCTTAGATACAAACAGCAAATAAATGAACAAGGGTAAATATTGAATTGCAACAGTATTCAGGCAAACAATAAATCGTGCAGATTTTAACATTGGCTAACAAATCCTTCATAATTATGTAAGATCTAATAAATCAGGATGCTATTCATGGCAAAAGCTCAAATTTCCACTTTTAGGTTTACAATATAGATAATGTTGATGCAGGTTCGATGAAAATTCTCTTCAACGTGAAACCATCATCTAAAAGTGATATTTCGAAAGTTAAATCTTTTTAAAATGAAATTGAAGGTCTGTCGGTATTGAAAATCGTTGAAATTAAATTTTATGAGTAGAACTTTTTGGTAACTACATTAAACTAAATAGGGGAAAAATATTGAAAAATACTCTATTGCTCTTGTGAGAAAACGTAATTCAGATGGGAATCATTATGTTTACTGACCAGATCTGTTAGTCAGTTACTTTCCATTCAAACGTTTCCCTTCCTTTTGTTCTTCTCCACATACCACTTCATTTGGCCTTACAACATTCCCCCTAAAAGGGGATGCCTTAGTTTCACTAGTTCCAGATAGTAAGAACTGATGTGCAGTAAACTTCTTTAAAAAAATCGTCAATTTTTCGAGACGCATTCATTTCACCATCTTCAACCATAACATCAAACGTCGGTGTAGTAAAATTGAATTGAAGATTAATTTATTTTATGAAACTTTAGTGTAATTCCTTAGAAACATCGGTTAAAACTTTAGATTTCAAGACTTTTTGTGACCTCCTACCACCGCTATAGCCCGCGACGACGTCAGTGATTAATTTTATAATATTTTTGAGGCACAAGCCTTGCAACTGACAGCATCGCCTCCCCGCAGTTAAATCAATTAATGTAACACGCTCCGAGTGGCGCTCGAAAGCTTTTGTGCCTCAAGCTCTAAGCGGAAGCTTCGCGTCAACCCCCCCTCCCAAGCTCAGTACACTCCAACCCACGTGAATTCACGTAGAGTTTGGAGAGCAACCCACTCACTCACTCGTATGCGCTCTGGGTAGGTTACGTTAAATAATGTTAAAACATCTTGTTTCGCTATAGTAATTAGGTTCACTAGTGAAGTAAATTGTATTGCCTCTTACATTGAAACTGACGAAAAATAACTATGCATAATGGAGTAACAAATACTTTTAGTTTATATAAGCAACTTTTAACAATAATTACTACAAACTGCTATGGACATTTTCAACACACTTTTACTGATATCGCGGACTATGATGCTGTGAAAGGGTTTATATTTGTGGCATAAAAATGTACCTGCAAGTAAATTGATTTTTGAAATTATTTTATTTTATTGTTTTGGGTAAGGATAAGATTTTATAAGAAACGATCTACATAATTCAAAAGGCGATAAATGTCTCGCTTTATCTCGTCAAATATTGTGATTTTACGTTGTAATAAAGTTGAAAATTTTCCATAAAACCACACTCGTACAACTTTCATATCATAGTTTTCTTAAAAGAAAAGCTTAATTAACAAAAATAAAACTATCTTCCACTATTTAATCAAATAGTACGAGAAACCTAATGAAAACATTATCCTTTCAACCCCGTTTTACTCTATACGAGTGCTACGACGGTAAAATCAAACGATCACAGCGCAGCGCTACGACTGCGGCGGGTCTACGCTGCTACAATCCCGGGATCTGCGATGCCACGACTCACTGCCTACAGAGATATAATATTATCGCGGCGCGTTGATAGTTCTACGCCCGAAGTAAATATATTTCAATTGCCGTTGCAATTTTCAAGCGAAGTGAAACGTTACGGAATCGAGATTCAGAAATATGTAAATATTTATTTTAATTTATAATACTTTCGGTACCTAGGCACTGTATTACAGAGAGTTTATGAAAAGTATAAAAATGAACTTTGTTTTCAATACTAACGTTATAATTTGTTGTGATTATTTGGTAATGTAATATATTTATTTTTATTTTGAATTTGTATAAACCAATGATGTAGAGGTATTAGACCAAATAATATACTGCACAATGCAGTTGATTTTCTCAGTACCTTTTAAGGCAGTGGTAACATACATTTTGGATTAAGTGGTTTGATGTGCGTATGAAGCTTTGGCTTTCCTAGAGAGCAGAGAAACTACGATTACGAACGTGGTTTATTTGTAGTGCTCTTTACCTTCAGCACAGTGTTTTTTTCACCGTATCTAAATATCACTTATTTTTAGAAACACTTACATTTTTTTTAAATTATCTTATTATATGTTATCATTAATTATTATTATCTTCTGGCTTATGTTTATTTTCTTGATTCACTATTTTTTAAAGCTCTTTTTTCTATGTAAAAGGTGTAATTTTTCAGTTCAACAAAATATTGACTATTTGAGGTAAAGCTTAAATATGTTTTCTTTATCTTTACCAAAACAACGACGTTAAACCACTGCTTATTTTACATCAGCTCTTCAAAGTATATTCATCAACTAATTCTTAACTTCGTTACTTCAATATTCTCGAGTTAACTCCAACTTGAATAATAATCAACTGATACATTCTAAGCTCGGGTTTGATAATTTACTAAACAGCTTCTTTCGCAACTTTAATTACTTTGTAATTTAAGATTACAAACATTCAACATTAATATCTAAATTAAAAGGGTGGTGCGGGGAAAATTTGCAACAACGCTGACCCGAGGATAATCACCCTCGTTAGGATGGTAGGGGGGCTTAGGATGAAAATAGGACCAACTTGGGGAGTATTTTGGGAAAACAGAAGAGACATATTGCACAAAGTATTTCATTCTATTCGGGGTGGACTATATTTCAATTTCATCAACTTCTAAAAAATGCGAAGATCCTTTTTTTACTGCAAAAGCTAAGATTTACAAAAGACTTTCTCATTAAGAGTGACTTGTTTTGAATGGTCGATTGGTTTTTGCTGTGAGATTTACTACGAGCGGAGGGTTTTTTTCGTCGGGCAGTCAACGTGCAAATGGTTTTACTAAGCTTTTTTGTATCAAAAACAGTTTTTTTTTTTTCAAGAATTGAAATATCAACAGTGTTTAACCTTTTTTCGTGGTAAAATGCCATTGTAAGATTTCTCCATTTGAAATATTTTCGCGTAGGGTAGCGATTTGGTATCAATCAAATAAGTAGATCTAAGTTTTTTAATCATAATATCATTGGATTGAATGCGTCCCGGATTAAAATTAATAATTAATTAAACATGATTTTTTTAATGCTAAAATATCCAAGCATTGTTACATTTAAAATTAACGTTTTTAGTACGGAAAAGCTAATAATGTATCTGTGGATGTTTTTCTGCTCTCTAAATGAACTAGATTAAACAGTATAACACACAAATCAGTGTATTTCCTTGAGTATATAAGCTAAATTGAAACGGAATCTATAGCTCCTTTCTCTAAGCTCTGTAGGGAATCCACTGTATTTGTGTGAGTGCCAGCTAGTTATCGTGCACGTTGGGTAGGAATGGCTTCCACTTAGTCTGTATCAAGCCACACTTAAGACAATGACGATCGCTCAGGGAAGTAGGTACCCATTCTACTAAGCCCAGAGCCTTGCTACGTTTTCAGTCATAGACAAAGGGAAGCAAAACAAGAACCTTTGAAATTTTGCGAAAGCACTCAACTTGATCGTCTGTGGTTGTCTGTATTTTAGGTTGCATTTGCTGCATTCTAATTACACATTTGGAATAATGCGACCTCCGTAGATTTTATCTTTGTATCTAGAATAAGGCAAGAAATTTCTGATTATTGTAAAAATATTGACCGTCTCTGCAACGCAACGATACTAATGATCTAAACATTTTGCTTTCAGTGGGCAAGTGTTTAATTTGACGCAGTATTTTTTTTTTAATATAATATGTGCGGTTCTGGTTTCGGCGTTAAGATGATGATTTATGAGTTGCGAGTTCAATACCTGATGAGGTCAAATACGAAATTGTGAGTATTTAAAAATGTTCGCACAATGTTTCAAATTAATAACATCTACGTATCCCCTGTTGTGAGAATTCCATGCAGAATCAAAGCGTAGCTTGAAATTACTTGAAAAATTATTTTGCACACGTTAAGATTTGAATCCGCGATCTCTGTATCCGTAGATGAGAATGTTAACGGCTTAACCACGAAAGCCGTCAATGAATTTATCACGAATCCAGCATCGTGTAAAGTTTTTGTGAACGAATTTTATATTCCAACAGCAATTTTATTTCAGAGAAAACTTCTTCATGGAAATGTGTCGTATCTTCTTCGGAAACATTATATTAAACAATAGGTGAATTCAGTATTAAATTGACCCATTTAAATACATATTTTAAAACTTCCTTTTTAAAACAAAAAGCTTGCAAAAAGGCATTTGAGATTTCTTTATTTCTAATTGCTACTATACGGAGGGAAAACTTTACAAAAATGTAAAACGTTTCGGTCGCGTAATTTAAGAATATTGTCCCAGTTTCTGGAGGCGGAATTTAAAGTTAAAATGAAATGCTAATGAAAAGACGACATCATATTTTCAATGTGAAATTCATAATTGATTTCCATCTGCAAATTACAATAATGTATTTCCACGGTTTAAGCCTCAAGATAAAACTCCAGCACTTTATTCAAACATTTCAAAATGAGATTTAATAACTCGTTGATAATTAAAAAAAATAATGACGAAGTGAAGTTGACTTCAAAATAGTGAAACAATTGCTCAGCGGAGCTCGGCGCTATTTAATTAAAGCTGCTCGGACAAAGGGTATTAAACAAAAGGAACAATAAATCCTGGAGAATCAAATTTCTATTTCTAATTTGTGTCGTAAAAATGATTACTAAAAACTGAGGACGAGGAAGAACTTCCTTGGACAAATCTACTATTCCACGCCAGCGATATCATTGCATTGTTCTAGTCCATTTACAAATTGATTGGTAAGTAAATAATTAGATTTCTGATTCACGAAACTTCTCGTTGGCAGCTATCCGGAAGAAAATCAACGTCAGTAGCCCAACTTTTATTCATTATATTATTAGCTCGAACAAAAGCATGATTGATGTGGAAGGTTGTAACGACGTTAGAATGGAAAGTTTATGACAAAAAATTGTTGACCTAGATAAATTTATTTAAATTAAACATTTACAAAAATGTTAACAATATCATCTACAAAATTTGTAGGATCCGGGAGAATGTCGTTCTCCTACTGAATGATAAATGATTTGTGAATACGAATGTACGCATGCCAGAAATACAGAGATACAAAAGCATTGCAACTGAAAAGTGAATAAAACCTGAAAGATATACTCTGGCATTTTTAAAGCGCTTTTCTCTGACATGTTCCTTAAACAACGGATAAATTGGCGTACCTTTTTGATTTTTTATTTTAATTTAGGTTTTGCGCAAAAACGTAAAACGATATTTTATTTAAATATTTACAGTTATCAGGGGCTGTGAGCAGATTTGTGGCATAAACTGTTACCGTTAAAAAGACAGAAGACAAAATATATAAATTTGCACAAAAGTTAAAAACGAAAATATTATAATATATAACTAATGTACTACGGGCTAGCTTGGAAATAAGCTGTCCAGCTTTATTGTTTATAGGTGTACCTTTCTGAGGAGACAAATTTCAAGTGACGCTCTGAATTTATTATTTTATCCTTCTTAGTTCATGCTGTAGTACAGTCTAAGCTTTGGGACTCAAAAATCGATCACCGAGAACTAAGCATCTTAGATTTTGATCTGGTTCCTTCAACCTTCCCGACATACTCGTATAGGACCATTTCACACCATGCTGAATACTGAAACTATAAAAGCATTTTTTATCTCATATTCTGGTGACTATCTTATCGTAACGGATAATTTTGTAGTTGGACGGGTAGTTTTATTACAATCTGAGTAAATCAGATCGAGCTAAGCGTTCTTTTTTATTAGTATGATCAGCTCTAGCATGTTGTGCTGTGATAAAATACTTGTAAAAGTTTGTTTTTTACGCTTGTTTTTACGCGCCCTTTATTAACTTTTCCAAGCGGAAACGGTTGTTGTACAATAGAATTATTTTTTCTCTCAAAGATTTCAAAAGTTGCGTGTGACTAATTGGATTATGATCTCAGATTCAATAGTACTTTTGGTCCTCTACCGAGACTTGAATGTATAGGGAGGTATAACAAGGCCGTAGAGCGTGGGTAGACATTCTAGGTTTAGTAACTGAACTGTTTAAGTGGTTACAATAACACCCTTAACATTGATTCCAGCAATGAGATTACTGTAACAGCTTACAGCTATATTCATTTACCGAGTAATTGGGCTTGCCTCAGGGGCGTAAACTTATAATTGTATTATCACATCATGGGGGCTGTTTTTGTTATTTTAATTAGGAAAATTGTTTTTCTTTCCTAGCATTTATATACGAAAGCAACATGTGTTAATTCGCGTGTATTATGGTCTCCGTTTCATGCGAAAATGTTTTTGCAAAATTAGAACAAGTTTTTTAATGTGGTTCCCAATCTAAAAGCTCCCAAAAATTCGCCACTGCGCCTGCGGATGGAATACCCTGTAAGCTAGTGTTGAAATTAAAGGATATTGTACAAGAACTGTCTGTCTTCCTCTGATAACTTACCCAAACTTTGATACTTGTAGAATTAATTGTTTTTGTACTCGTGTTGTTTGTACTCTCCGACCGATAAAATAGTTGCGAAAAAAATCGTTACGCTGCACAGTGCAAACACTCTTATCTTGCCTGGACCTTTACTATTATTATTAACGCATTGTTATAATTCGCTTCTACCCTTTCTCCTTTCCGGCGACGACATGTCTGAATCCATTGGGTTTTTGACCCCTCCAAGAATATTGAGGAGGGGGGGGTGGTTTTTTATTATATGTGCACCAATAATGTACAAGCTGTTTTTTGTAATATATCTCGAGTTTTATAATACATGAGATAATTCGTGCTTTCTGTATTTATTCTTACTCGTTTTGACTGCCTCAGATACTACAACTAACGATTATTTCGTCAAAATTCAGCACAGTGAAGGGTCGAAACTCGTAACCATTTTATTTAAACGTAAAGAAATCGAAAATTAAGTTATTTCCGTGTTCCTAAATGAAATACGAAGTCTGTTTGGCCCAAACCAACCACCTGACCGTGATTAGAACAAACACCGCCTATTACTGAAGTTATGTGGCCAGGGTAAATACCTTAGAATCAACGTAGCCACTAAATGTGGGCCAGTGAATAAGGGGGTATGATCTAATATTTATCGTGGCAGATTGTTTTTCTATGAGCACATAAATTCCTATTTGATATTTCCGTCTGATTGATTGAGATTTTCGGCTTCGAGGTCGTTATGTAACAGATTTAGTAATATTAAGGACTTTTTGATTAATGCTGTAAATATTTTGGTTTTGTAGCTATTTCTTTTGAATTGCCTATAAACTTATAACATGTAGTTACCTACACGGGCGAGTTGTGATTTTTTCTTTACATTTAGCGTTTTATTATTGTAAAAAATATATAGGTTACCGACCGGTCGGTAGCTGTGTGCACAAACGCGTCGGATCGCCCAGGCGTCCTAGGTTCAATTCCTCTGCTGGCTCAGTCCTACATCATTGCATAAGCAATATCTTCCGCTTATTATGACGGCAGTAGGAGTTTTTCAAGAAATTGGTTTTTAAAGTGATTTTAAATAATATTTTCGATCATCAATTAAAATACAAATTTAATCAAACACTTAATACCAACAAAAAAATCCTGTGGGTGTATGATTTGTTACTCTCATTCCTTTTCTATGTAGATACAAAAATAGTTTGTAATTTGTCAAAAAAAAATAGCGCTAAGGAAGAGCACAACATAAGTAAAATAACAGTATAGTAAAATATTCACTAAACAAAGAAAATAATATTTCAAGCTTTTTTAAGAAAGTGTCAAAAATCGTTATTACGTCGTCATTTCCCTTATCGAAATACATGACTGAACTGGATCACCAATTTGGCACCGTTTCCCGATCGCCAAAATCACTATTCGCGTGCGGACCTGCGTCATACAAATGTCTAAAAAGAATTTCAGTAATAATATGTTGTAAGCACTTTTTCCTTCTGAATAAACTATTAGCCGCAGAGCCCAAGAGCGAGAATGTTATGGGAAGTGAAAGCGGCTGCTGGCCCCGGGGACCGTGAACTATGACTGGATTCACTGAATGGAACAAGGGGGAGGCTTGTTATGCGCTGGCAAGATACCAAGTGGATGTACTACACACTGTATCATGCGAGGCGGGACTACGGTAGTAGAAGCACAGCCAAAAGAAAGTGAAAAAAATCACCGCAACCAAAAACTGATACGCTTTCTGACTTTCAAAACTGATTGTGAGCTGAATTTTATATTTTTTTAGTATGGAGAGACATTCACATCAGGAAGTGCCACGAAGTTCACCCCTTTGTCAATCTTGCGGTCGAGATATCAGTTAATCGTCTTCGGCCACTCGCGTGATAGCAACTAATCGGCACGGGCGAGGCTTTTAGCGTAAATATGCCAACAGTGTAATATTATCTATGATTCAAAAATCCAAGACCCGATTGCACCCAAACTAAATCACTGAAACCTTCCGTCTGCTCCCGTCCTTCTTCCATTTATCCCATTTACATGTTCCCTTCCATTTTTCTCATCAACTGTATATTGTCACACTTTACTTTTCGTTTTATAGTCATCTGTGGAAAATTTATGATTGGCATAATTTACTGGTATTATTATTACATACGTGTTAATTACAAATCTGCTGTTAATTTTTCCTAAAATAAATAAATATTGCGGTGAGGAGCCGGTTGACTAATTTGAACTTTCTGAAGATTGTCTTAAAAACGTCAAAAGTTTGTATTTTTTTACACGAAGCTTTCCTGGACCATGAACACATTTTGAAGCCTATCGTGAAACTAAAATATTTATTATGTTTGAATTAATGTGAGATAGTACCTTCTTTTTTTATTTATTTTTCTATAGTGAGTACCGCACAAGAGTCCCAACTGCTCTTTAACCGTCTAGAACCAGTGAGACTATGGCATCCCCAATTGGGGTATATTCATGAGGCTGAAGGTAGTGGGGAGGGGAAGGAGACGGGGGAAGAGTAAGGTTGGGAAGTACCTGGCTATGCAGAGCTGGTTACCAAACACGGCTAAAACCATTTTAAGCAACGTTTCGATTCTAAATAGTGTTCTTTCACCAGGGCGATACTTAGAGTATCTACCACTCAAATACCCTAGAAATAAATCAATAAAGAAGTAGAGTAAATCTTGAAAATTTTACAATTCATTTCCGTGTATTCATGTTCCATCATACACGTTCAATTAAATTACACAAACATACAAAAACCTTTAATTAACAGGTAGGTGAAGTCAAAATGTAAAAAAAAAAAACACTAATAATTCGTTCAAATATTTGTTGTAAATCACCATAACGTTAGGCACAGAGTGCACGCTTGTGCAAATTATGCAAAAAAGAGTTGAAACTCCAGACAGCCAAACAAATGTTCGGCACATGGAAAAGGGGGGTATGGGGCAGTGGCGGCTCTTAACTTTTTAGTGTGCTAGAGTGGTAAATTTGAAAAAAAACGTCATCATTGATGTTGTTGTAGCCGAAAACATTTTTTTTTTGTTTCGAAATTTCAACTTTTTGTATCAAGATTTTTTAAAATCCGTGCAGTGCACCACCAAAACAGAAAAATCCTGAAAATTTTCATACAAAAAATAAAATCTTGAAAAAAAAAAATCATTTTCGGCTACAACAACACTAAGAATGTCGTATTTTTGAATCTTAGCACTCCAGCACACTAAAAACTCACGAGCCGCCACTGGTATGGGGTTGAGTTCGCTGTAGATATTTTAGAAAAGCAAATAAGGTTCGAATTTTAATTAATTTTAATGAACATATTACTACAATTTCTAATGCTTTTAACGCGATATTCCTAATTAATTCATCACTTAGTCTGGTTCGTACTGCTAATGTAATTGCTGAAAAATTGTTTGGAAATTTTGGAAACGTTTTACGGTAAGGGTCAAATTTTACCATTGAAAATATTTGATATTATTGTTACAGAATTAATTGGAATGTGAATCTCGGAGTTAAATTAAACCTCTAAACCTGAAATAATAACAAAAAACATTTATAAAAGGATCGGTCTTGAATATGACTGTATCATTTTGTTTGTTGGTTATTTTAAAATGTATTTAGAAAGCACTATGGATGCAACAGAAATTATATTCCCTGAAGCATTTTTACTGCGTGTTAAAACCACGTGTGCCCGAAATACAAATGAGAAGATCCAAACATAATGCAAAGTTAGATTGTTTAGACACGTACGGCGCGAGGATGAATAAAGGAGAGGGAGGAGAATATATGACGCGAAAGTAGACGAAAGATGGATCTGGACATTGGACACGTCTCCGGGTGACATGGCACTATCGAGTAAATGTAATACTTGAGTCGGGTCATGTCAGGGGTCGGGATAATAGACGAATATGTATGAATGTAAATTAAGCAAGGAGTGCGTGTCAGGATGGAGGTGTCTTTCATTGAATGTTCATTTTCTTCGTTTATTTAGTTAGTCAATCGATATAGTTACTCAAATATATACCCTCGTCACTATAATAGAAGCGATTTTAAGGAAGAAAGGGTGTGAAACAAGACAGGCTTATGTTTGATTTTTTCCATCAACTAGTAAAGATTTATAGGGGCATACGTAAAATGAAACTCTAGACAGAAATAAACACTGAGATTTAAATATAATTTTTTTTTTAAAGTGAGTACTGTACAGAGTCCCAACTGTTTCCAACCGTCTGGAGCCAGTGGCACTATGAAATCCACATTTAGGGTATGGTGTGAGTTTGGAGGTAATGGGGAAGGGAAGGAGATGGAGAAGAGTAAGGTTGGGAAGTATGTTACGAGGTTGAAGGTATTGGGGAAAGGAAGGAGACGGAGAAGAGTAAGGTTGGGAAGTACCTGGCTATTCAGATTTGGTCACCAAACACGGCGAAAGCCATTTCAAGCAACTCTTCGATTCTGAATGGTGGTCTTTCCCCAGGGCGATACCACTAGTATCTACCACTCTGGATGTAACATATAGTAGATGGATAGAGAAAGGAGGGTTAGGACAATAAATGATACGTACGTAAATGGAAGAAGAACAAACATAGTGAATGATCAAGAGAATCAAAAACGCCAATCGGATAATATCAAAACCCGGCATAAAAGAAAAGTATTCATGAGATGGTGAATGAATGTGAAGTAAAGTGTGTATGTGATGAAGCAGATATGTGCCAATACAGAAGTGTGTTGAGGTTCTTTCTATCTGCCTACCTCTGCAAATAAATGGTTTGTTAGTTAGTAAAAAACACTAATTTAATATTTTACGCCGAACGAACGTCTTTCATGGATATACTCGTAAAATCGGAAGTGAGGGCCAAGAACAAGTGTAATAAATTAAAGAGGCCCTCTTATTATCAAAGACAACACAAAACGTTGTTGGAAAGGCACTTTATTCATAAACGGTGGTGAAAATGGACAGCCTGCCAATAACGTAATAAATAAAGTCTCTCAAAAGCAATAAAAAACGATGCAATTACGTCAGCTATTTTTCATTCAGTTTAGCTCCGTTCAGATCCGTTCAGCGCCGTTCAGTGCTGGTCGGTTGGATATTCCAAAACGAGGTCACCCTGCCTCGGCGCGAATGAATTGGCCGATCCTTCAATACTCTTCCATGCAATATAACCCACTACGCCAAATACCCTAGCGTCGGCCATTGTCTACGAAGGACCTATTATTCCCTTAATGCATAGTTCGTCCGCGCCCGGTTGTATCGGACACCGGTATTAAGAACACAACAAAGAAATTAAATTCTTTTTATCGCCATTAAAAGCTTTACGGCGAATATTATTACCGTTTCAATTTGTGGCAACACTAAAGGCCCAAATCGGAGTGTTGGCGGCGGTAAAACGGAAAGGTACGCATACATTTACAGAGTACAATCGACTTGTATCAAAATATGTTTGAAAATTGAACAATCAACTACACATTTCGATGTTTCTATCGCAATTCTTTAAGCATGAAGACATTTTGAAAGCTTTTAAGTCTCTAGACGTCATGAAAAAAAACTTCACTACGCTTGTAACGTCGAGTCTTATTTGAATAAATTTTGAAAATAGCTTCATCTGCTTGTTATTCTAGGTCCTATTTGAGAAAACTCAAATAAAGCAAATTAGTAGCGACGACTTAAATTATTTTCTCTCAATTGAATCCTTTTGAATAAACATTTTCATAAGCGTATTTAGTCACACTTCGCGCGAAAACAACAGCAGAAGGTGCCTTTCGCCCTACAAGATAATTTATGGAAAATCCCAACATTGTCCACCGCTGCGGGCCCGGCAGAAAGGACGAGCAATCTATTCTCCTTGTACCCTTCTACCAAACAAATTGTTATTCATTTATTCACGCGGTTGGACCCGAACAGACAGTCCACTTGCAGCAGGCAGTAGACAGCCAGCAGCCGTGTTACCAGATACATATACAGTATACACTCCGTACGTCTATACCCATATACGAATACACACGTTCTGTTCGCGTACACACATACGTGCATTTATCCATTTACCTGATGTACAGTATGCAACCTGCAGCCTCGGTATATCCTACAGATCCCAGCGGGAGAACAGGAGAGTGCCGTTGCATTTTACTATTCTATCGATGTGAATTCGTTAGCTATAACGATATCGTTTGTAAACTTCGGGAATTTGCATAGGAAACAAGTTGAACCTGGAGAGATAACACAAATATCAAGACTCGATTGTATATTTATTATGACTGGTTAGTAGCTGAGTGGATTCCCACCCGGGCGTCGTGAGTTCAATTTCTCAGCTAGCCAAGTCCTCCATCATTTCACAAGCAACATTTTCCGTTTATTATGATGGCAGTGGGAGTTTTTCAAATATTGTCAGGTTTTTCGTAACTCGAGAATGTTTGTTCTTCTTGTAAAATGAAAAAAAATATATGTATGTACATTTTCACTAAAAATTGCATACCCGTTCACGGGCAGTTCTTTTATGTGATTCATTTGGTTCTTAGTGTGTTTGTGTTTCTAAAGTGTTTTATTTAGACCAAATAAACATCTCTCAACATGAAAGTAATTTTATATTAAGAATAGATTTAAAGCAAAGCTTTGAACATACCGCTGTATTTGAAAAATGAGATATTTGACAGAAGAATAAAAATTATAGTATATCCTCCCGTGAAAATATATTCGTGATGATGCATATTATTTGGCTCGAAGCCAGGAAAAATAACCATTATAATGGAAGTGGCTCATTAGTCCGTTGGCAATTTTAATTTAATATTAATTTGACCTTATTTTCTGTATCCGCGATATGGGCTTTGGTTAGAATAAAAGTTTTATCTCGATTTTTTGATGTCACGATATTTTGGAACTGAAAATTAAAACACCTAACACAAAATATTATAATGTTTTATTGATTGTGTCAGTTGTGATTAGCAGCAGTATTCTATGTATTGAGTCTATATTTACCTATACCCTTGTCTTGAAATACGTCACGACAATATTTAATTTCGGATCAATCTAATGTACACAATTAATATATAATATCCAATAATAATATCCGTCACCACACGAATCCACCACATTTAGACCGCGAGAAATGTCTTACCCTAAAATGGTTCCTTAAGTTGTTGTTTATCTAATCGATATATGAACTAGATTTACCCGATGAGCTCTTCCATATGCATTACTAAGAGATGTCGGTTAGTTAATTCAATGAATTAAATCTCATCAGTACAAAGCTTTTATGTCCTCACTTTAAATGCGTTATATAATATCATATTTCAGAATGCATGATCTTCTTAAGTTTTTAGTTTCTAGGGCAAGTGTTTTTTTTTTTGTTTAATATTTCAATGACATTTCAATATGGTAGAATTGTTTAGTAAATACATCTTAAATTTATATTTTTTTATTTTTTTGTAGAAAGCAATTACTTTGTGGTTTGACATATGAAATAATGAAAAAAATAATTATATAAAATCACAGACTTATTTTTATTTTTTAAGACCGACCGGTTCCGCTTAGCCTAAGCATCATCAGAGTACAAAATTAAACCAAACAAAAAATATAAGTATGCGGATATATATACATACAAAGGGAGAACACAATATAAAATTAAATAAGGTAACAGTGAGAAAACATAATAATAACATTTTAATTATAATAAATGACGATGTTTAGGCTACGCGAAACCAATCGGTAAAAAAAAATCAAATTGAGTCTGTGGTCTTATAGAAAGTTATTTTTTCATTTCATTAATCAATCAATTTGTGAAAAAAAGTTAAGGCCATTTTTGGCGAAAGGCTGTTGTTGGAATTATATAAGTCATACTAGAATACATTTTGCCGCTGGTGGAAACAACCTAATCGGACTGCTAACACTACAAAAGCGTCTTTCAAAAGTTTTATATGACGATTTTTCCACATCCGCCCTTGTCTTCTAGTCTTGCCCCGTCAAATGTTCATACATATATAAACAATACAGAAGAATATACCAACTTATTGTTTGGTTTATGTTTGTTTTATAAAAAACAATAATTTTGCATTGAATAAAAACGTCACAAAAGTACATCAACCTAATAATAGCTTTTTTTATTATTTGTGAAAAATGCTGAGGAATTTCAATAAAATCTTACCTCATTTGCAACGTTTCATCGAGATTAAATGTCAAGTTTTTATTTTTGAATAAAATGTTTGAAGCAAAAGCTTCACGATTTCCTAACAATATTTCCTTTAATCAACAAAGAAAGTTAATTTGATTTACTACGAAGCATGAAAATTCACGCTCAAATGTGTAAAGAAAATATATATATACAGAACACGACATTTTTTCGGTAGGATATAATTTTATAAGAAAACGAGGGTGATTTTCTCGTGTACTGTTTGTTCTTTTTGTTTTTGAATTGAGATTTACATCCGATATTTTTTCATCCAGAAAAATTGTCACAAAGTTTTCCTGTTGTACCCCAATTATTTTACACTCACGAAAATCTGTTTTTGTAAGTGAAATGAGAAAAAAATTGTTATTGTTTAATATTTTAACTTACACAAAAAAAAATTTTTCAACATGTGAAATAAATATTTAATAAGGAACAGGATTGAGAAATGTTTGTTTTATCACGACAAGAGTAAATAGTTTATGACCAATGAGGATGTTATTTATGTAAAGGTGAAGATATTCAACATTTATGTATGTTACATATTGAAACATCCATTTTTTCTACCTTGTTTCTATGTTGTATAAATGTACCTACAAATGTTTGTTACCTATATCTTCCGGTGTGTGTTACAGTGTTGTTAAGTGAATCCTGAATTCCCGAACAATATTATAAATATTTAACTTGTGAGGCTTGTTATTTGACAACCTTTTATTATTTTCAAAGGGATTGAAACAAGACTGTAAATTTCCTGACATAACGTATAAAACAATGTTTAATTCAACATGGAAGATTTTGTGCGACAGGAAAAATCTTCCAAAGTAATAAAACTGCTAATTTACCAATGCATCTTTGATTTTATTTTTGTTTTGAAATGGCTTGTTATGTGTTGAAATTTAGCGTTATCCGCCCTAAACTTAAGAGCCTCCGGCTGTACCCAAATACTATAAATACATCGACCCGATGGCCAAACGCCGGAAGCATGGAAGCCCGTGAGTGGTGACTATTATAATGTGTCGAAATATGCGCCGATTGCTTCGCGCTGAGTGTGGATAAAGTTAGAATCGAAGACTAAATTAAATTTATATTGCGTTCTCCTTTTGTATGTATATATATCCGCATACTTTGTATTTTTTGTTTAGTTTAATTTTGTACCCTGATGATGCTTAGGCTAAGCGAAAACGGTCGGTCATAAAAAATATAATAAAATATGTGGTGTTATACAAAGTTATGTTTTAATTTCAATCACACTGGCCTTCCATCAAAACACACACGGGATACGAGAACAGACTCTATACATCCTCTAGGTTTATACATACCCTTTCCGTATCAAATCACCTGCTTATCTGAAAGTAAGATTTTAAAATGTACATGGACGTGGGCCCTCTCTTCGTTTAAGCGAAGGGAATCCTTCAAATTTCCGCCCACCACCCTAAATAATTTAAACGTATCGTTATTTTTTTTGGAATGAACTGTACTTCAGTGAAAGGGGTACCCTCTCAAACGTTTCTTCAAGACAAGATCAAAAAGGTAGTGTTCATTTCCACCGCTTAACTACCTTTCCTCCCCGTTCCTTTTCTCCCCCTTTTATTTGCTGTATTTATTTCTATGTGTATATATCAATTTTCCTTCATTTTCTTCTGACAGCCGCTTTAAAACAATTATGATAAGGTCCATACTTAAAAAACCAACATCCAAGTCCGATAGCGCCTCGCACCCACAAAATTTGTGGAAATCGAAGCAGAGTCCCAACTACTCATAACCGTCTACAGCTAGTAGCACTATGGCATCCCCAATTGGGATATGTTGTGAGCCTCAAGGTTATGGGGAGGTGAGAAGAAGATGGGGAAGAGAAAGGTGGGGAAGTACCTGGCTATTCAGATCTGGTCATAAAACACGGCTAAAGACATTTCAAGCAACGTTTCGATGCTAAATTGTGCTTTTTCTTTAGGGCTATACTTAAAGTACCTACTGCAATGTGCACAAATTAATTAAATAAAAAATATTTGCGCGAGCTTGGACTTGAATTCGTGACCTGATCCTAACCACTCAACCACGAAGGCCGTCCTTATTCGGTTATAATTTTATTTTATTTGCCCGGTTGTAAGAAATAACCACCAAGCAATAACTCAACTAATGTACAAATATGTAGGTACTATGTATGCATGTAAAGTAAATAAAACTTTAATTAATGTAATATAGCAGATATCTAACTTAACAAGCATCAAAATATCCTGGACGGTGAACTATGGCGTCATGAAATAATCACAGCATTATTTGTGGAAGATTAAGGTCGACGGAACTGTTTTCTGATTCGTAGCGTCATTTACATCGTTATAGCTACGGTTTTTCGAATTATTCTTATTCATATTTTTTTTTTTAATTTTGATAAAGCCCTCAGAAGGCGAAACAGCTGTCACGCGTAAAAATAATTACATCGCAGAGCTTTTAACTAAAAATTGTTTAAACTTTGACATGAAGCACTCACTTTGTGGAAAGACATAATTAAATTTTAAATAAAAGTAACAATATTTGTTCAGCCCTGAAGAAGGTTCAGGTAGAGCCAAAACCGGTTGGTTTATGTATATATGTATCCAATAAAGTGGTGTCAAAACAAAGTTACTTTTATTTAAAATTTAAAAATTGTTTTTAAAAAAAACTAAAATAATAATAATTATTGTTTAAATAAAATTAAAAAACCCAAAAATTAAAATGGAGTTCTACAAAATAAACTTTAAAACCATAAATAAAAATGTATTCTTATTCATTATCCGAGGATATAGAATAAAATAACTTTCATGTTGGTATTTTTAAAAAACATTTCTAGGTAGACAACAAACAAAGAAAGTCAAACACGAGTAGTAAACTTGTTCAGCGAGATGACTTGTGCATAATTTATTATACAATAAGAAAATGTTTCCTCTCCTTCAAAGTGAGGCCAAGAAAATTCGTGACAGACAATTTATCACAAATAATAACACTTCAAGTTGCTAATGAAAGCGAGATGATGCTCTTGTAATTGAGCTGAGAGTTAAGTTGTAAAGGAATACGTCGGGACTTAGGATAAACCTTAGAGTATACTAGAGGTAGCCCAAGCCAAGGCAGTGAAGTCAGTTTTGGACTTGTTTTTGATGATTTTAACATGACTCGGCGCACCTGGGCGTGGCCAAGACTAAGGCTACGGTATTTATACATCCATTCATATCACATATCGACATAATGTTTTTGTGTATTCGTATAGCCACTTTTTCACAGTATTTTTATCAACAAAAATATAGCATCTAACCTAAAAAACCGTTTAGTTGTGTCAAGTTTAGTGGCATAATAAAAAATGTGGGCGGAGTCCCGCCGATAACCAGCGAAGATAGCCAGCTTAAGATCATTGCGACAGTATATAGAAGCGGTCCAAGAAATTTGTTGTCTCTTTCTCTCTCATGGTGTACGATGTAAAAACTCGGAAAAGTGATTTATTACAATTTCGTATGGGTTGGGTAAAAAAAATTAGCTATCCCTCCATATATTGTTACTTCAAGGGATAAACTTAAATCCAACATTGCTCCTTCAATGAGTTTTTTATCAGACTAACAACAAGCAGCGATCCACTGCCCGCGGGCCCCGATCCATTTTCGGGATCCATTCAAGGGTTCGATATAAAAATTGGTTTTATTTTTTAATATGTGAATTAAACAAGAAACCAAAACTATACAAACAAGTCGTTTCAATGTGGCTTAACCATAGTTTTATAATGGCCTTAAAGCCGAAACAGCTGTCACTAAAAATAGCAGAACTAGAAAATAATAAGATTAAATTTAATTAATATTTTTTTTTTTTTTTTTAATGGAATTCTACAAATTAAACACAGTAACCTGACAATATTTGAAAAACTCCTACTGCCATCATAAAAAGTGGAAGATGTTGCTTGTGCAATGATGGAGGATTTATCCAGCAAAGGAATTGAACGCACGACGCCCGGGTGGGAATCCGACGCGTTTGTCCACTCAGCTACCGACCGGTCGTTTCATACATTTTATTTATGTTTTTAAACATTGAAACGTAATCAAAATATTCAACTAAATATCTTTTGAGGGATTAGCTGAACTATGAAAAGAAAATAAAATTCGGGTAGTAAAAAACGCGTTTGACTAAAGTATAAAAGAAACCAATTAATAATTACTTCCAAACAAATCATGGAAATCACCCTCGAAATAATGTGTAATTGGTCACAATCATTATATTAAAGTAAGACGTTTGACTAAAACTACGTAGTAAAATTTAAGGGCAGTTTAAACGTCTGTTCTTGCACCCTCGCGGGAAGAATGTTTAATGCAGTCACAAAACGAAGCAAAGAACAATAATTAAATTCTACCTTGTAGTTTACGTGCATTATTTGTATGCAAATGGTGGTGTCATACTGAATCGCCAATTGCAGACATTTACATAGATTCTTTCACGTTTCATGAAAATTCTTCGGAATATTCTGAGAATTCCCAGTGGAATGTCTCCGTTTGACCTTAATATAAGCGGATTCTTTGTATTTTCCTTACAGAAGAATCCATCTTTAAATATTTTTTACAAATTACAAGATTTAAAAAAAAAACATTTATAAGATGTTAGGAAAATTTATTATAAATAAATTAAAAAATAACTTCGTATTAGACCACGGATATTATTTTTATTGTTATGACCCACTGGTTTCGCTTAGCCTAAGCATCATCAGGGTACAAAATTAAACTAAACAAAAAAATATAAAGTGTGCGGTTATATATACTCGTACATACAAAGGGATAACAACATATAAAATAACAAAACAATGAGAAAACAATAGAGTAACATTAAAATTATAACAAAGGAACGGAGAGAAAGAGATAAAACCGTATGTATGTGCATATATAATTGCACACTTTGTATTTTTTGTTAAGTTTAATTACCCTGATGATGTTTAGGCTAAGCGATACCAGTCAGTCATAAAAATTAAAATAATATCCGTGGTCTTTTACAAAGTTCTTTTTTCATTTCTTTTAATATGTCAAACCACCAAGTGCTTTCTACGAAAATATAAAATCTATTATATAAATACATATTTTTAAATGTATTTGACAACCACATTTTACTGTTGCAAAATACGCTCCAAATGAAAAACGCCGAGTTACGTGTTGTTATTCGAAGAAAAAATATAATAAATGTTCAGTTCTCGGCTAAGGTGTTGTCCTTTATGATACGATAATTATACTGGTAAAAGTATTTCATGCTTTTAATGTCGACGTTAGGGTACATTTGATTTTATCAATAAAAACGTAATGCACTTTGTATTTTTATGCTAAAAGTCATTAAGGCAGTACGGCTCAAATGAAGTTCTGTGATTTAATTGTCGGTATACACGTCATACAGTGTTTGTAGAAATGCCGTTGTTCTTTTCATGGAGAAAAACCTTGATCTATTTGAAAGCTTTCTTTTAAATGGTAATTGAATTTTCATAGAAATGGAGAATCTCAGGCCATAAATCGTCCACAATTCTCCAAACACAATTTGTTACTTCTATTAGTTTAAATAAAAGTACAAGGTATACAGAGTGGTAGATACTATAAGTTAGTATAGCCCTGGTACAAGACCACCATTCAGAATTGAAAATTTACTTGAAATGGCTTTTGCCGTGTTTGGTGACTAGATCTGAATAGCCAGGTACCTCCCAACCTTCTTCTTCCCCATCTCCTCCCCCTCCCTACTACCTTCAGCTTCACAACATACCCCAATTGGGGATGCCATAGTCTTACTGGCTCTAGATGGTTGGGAGCAGTTGGGACTCTTGTGCGGCATTCACTATAAAATAATACTTTCATAAGTTAAACATCAACAAGAAACTTTTGAAAAATAATGATCTTTCTTAAATTTCTGAACTCAAATGAACAGGAAATTCACCGTGTTACTATGAAAATCACACCAGAGTTCCAACTTTCTCGACAAGTTTGATACCTCAATACTATAGATTATTGTGAGGCTGAAAGAATACAGGTAGATATAGAAGACTAGAAAAGAACGGTACTCTATTAACATTCGTAATTTAATTGTCAATTAGAATATTGAATTTGTTTAATAATGAAAAAAAAAAATTTTCAAGAGTTAAATTGTACTCAATAAAAATATTTTCGAACGTATTTTCAAGTACCTAAAAGTTTTTTACAATTTTTAATTTTTTTTTCTATTTTGTATGATATTCTTAAAATGTTTGTTTTAGCGCAAACATTTTGTCAAAGCTGTAATAACCAGGTCACTTTATTACATTGTACGTTAAGCCTTGTGAGAAGTGATGTACGTCACGGTATGTGGTGATTAATGGCCGTTTGGACATTTCCGGCCATTCATGTGTTTAGCTACGTCCGCGGATAAGCCACGCTTGCTTTGTTACTTTGCGAGCTTCCGAATGCTTTTCTGCAATTATCACCGGCGAATCAGGGGTACAAACACTCCGCCAAATTTTAGGGGAATGTTTGCAAGCAAATGGTAACATTTCCTAAATTCTCATTTCCGAATCGATGTCCTGGGAAAATGGAGAAGTGTGATTTTGCCATTTAAGAAGTAGTGGTATTGTGTAAACAGTGTTCAATTACACAAAATAAACGGTTTATCACACTCAAACCGCGAAATTGCAATCATTTCATGAAAATTTATGAAAAAATATATATTAGGGCCCAAATAAAAAACATGTGTCATTTTTTTTATTTGTGTCCGCTTGACAAAGAGTTTTTTTAATACATGCAGTAGGTACCTTTATGTTTCGTGTTTACTAAACGGGTAACCGTTTCATTTATTATTTAACTTAAGTAAGTAAAAAGTTGAACAAAAAAAATTGTTGATAAAAAAATTAAATCATACCATCAATATGTATACCTATTAGTATTAAATTATTACATAAGTATTGAAATATAAGAACTTAAAACAGCTCTGTACCATGGAAATTCTTAACTGTAAAACCATATAAAACCTGATGATTTTAACATTTTAACGATACTTAACATTCGAAGAGAGGAAAACGAACATTTTCATATAATACTCAATCAAAAGTGTAGGTTCCAAAAAGCCTTTTTCGAATAAAAATACTACAGATATCTTATTTATAAAAATATAATTAGATGTTTCATCTCCCATCGCAATTCGATATATTTCCAGCAACCGATTATATCAAAGTGAAGTATACGAATGCCCTGGGAATCAAGCAGTTAGTGCGGTCTACACGAGTCCGCCTCCCGCGAGTATATTTTATGTATTAAAACCATATACGGTTTAGTTACAGAACTACAGAAAGCTCTTCATGAATAAATCCTCACGGATCAGAGGGATATTTGTCCAAACCGGATAGTACGTAGAACATCAATGTACCGGCGCACGTATTGCAATCACTGTGCCCAGCTTAAAGGCTTTCAAACATCACTACTCCATATCTAACAAGTAAATGTATTAATATAACAGGCACAGGCTTACCATTTAGGTCACACTCGGGGGGTAGATGCAATAAATCTTTTAAAAAATCTTGAGACAGATATGGATACTATTTATTTTAGTTTCAGGAAGAGAAGAAATGAACCTGGGTCATGAATCCACGCTGAAGGAGCGAGAAAACACATATTCCGACAATTCATAACATAGCCGAGCTGCCCAACAACTAGTCGTAAAAACGACCCATTCACATGCGGCTCATAAATTACGTCGGGTACACTTTTGGCATCTCTCCCGGCTGTGAACTGGGGCCGAAGTTATAAATGTGTTATTCGGTACACATACCATTTTAATACCAGTAAAACCGACAAGGCATTCTCACCCGACGTCGATATTAAAGATTGCAATTCTCTCGTTAAGATAGGAAGAAGTACTTAGATGAATTAAACCTAAAACTCCTGGCAGGGTGGTTGGGGACGCATTTGTCCTCTCAGCTACTAACCGACATATGGGGCCTTCAAAACAAAAGTGGCCACCAAACTCAACAGTGAGGTACACTAATGAACTAATTACTCAATAAAAGATTTTGTGTAGAGGAGAGTGATGCAATGACGATCAAGGGTATTTTTTATGTTAACGAATAAATATAGAACATCATACGTACATACTTACACACGTACGTGCATACGTATGTACATTTTGTACAAGTGTGAACATTTTAATTTTTAAACCGATGGATGTTTATAATATTTTTAAATTCTTACCTACCTATTAATCAACCGACCTATAATGTACTTTAGTAGACATTATTCTATATTTGAAATGGTTGAATTAAAGCAACTGATATTTTTTCTTTACAAAATATCACAAGAGTCTTAGAAAATGAGGAAAAATCCAGCAAAAACTATTAATAATCAACACACTACACAATCATGGTCCGTTTAACCTTTATCGATTCTAGGTCGTTTTTAAAATCAATAATTATAAACAAAAATATTAAAATTACACCGTTTTAGTACGATGATCAGAATCTGAAAAAAAAAACTTTTAATCTTCCACACATTTTAACGATTTCCCTGGTTTGTGAAAATACTGTTTCGTGATACACACTTTATAATCAAATTACGTAATCAGCGTGCTGTTTAAACGAGCAACAAGCCTGTTGAGGTTATTTATTAAGTTATTATTAAAGATGAAGATTAGGAAGGTGCTCTTATTCCGCTACAACCTCGTAACGAAATTACACGGTCAATGCAATAATACCCGGGTAGCAAAATGAGCAAAACAGACCTGCGGAAATTGATCTTTACCGGTGTTTACTGCACCATTCTGCTCTGTTCTATTCGGTTTATTGAAAATTCCAGAACATATCCGGACAAATATTTACGGAGCGGATCAGATACCAGACTGCACCGTGTGGTGGAGTTTCTGATCTCGTAAATACTTTTACGAGTCTGCGGAATATAAATTTAAGTATTCGGATGAAATCCGATAAGTTTACTTAAAGTTTGAAATACTGGAGCGAGCATGTGCGGAGTCGTACTGGGGATGCTTGATGTTGTGAGCTTAGCACGTTCACCAATTTCACCACCTATGTAGTTCGAACGTACCAAATCCATTGCTAAGATTAAACGAAGTGATACCGCACACATACTAATATTTAAGACATCTGATCTTCTTCGCTCATCTGGTTTTCGAATGTAATTTTTATAGATAGATAAGGGGTGTGCATACACATCCAATATTTAATACATGAATTATTTTTGCACTCATGTGGGTTTTCGTAACAGTTTTTTTATTTTTATTTTTTTCATAATAATCAATTATAAAGTTTAAAAAAAAAAATCGCACGGTTTATCTTAGTTCTTCTCACAAGGGGATCTTATGCTAAGGCAGAAAAGGTTTGAATTTACTTATGATGGTTTTAAAGTTTTAAAGTCGTTTAAAGTTTTTTTCAAAATGCTGTTTAATTCTTCTTTTTTGATATCTTAAAGCCAAACTTTTATTTATTTTATATAATTCGCATTGTCCATTTTCTTTATTGCTGGTGAAAATGAGTTGTAGAGGTTGGTGAAGAGGTATTTTTTGCATTGTTCCTTTGTCCAAAAGCAGTTTTAAATAGTATTTTCATAATCTGATTCTGGTTAGCTCTTGTGTTATGAAAGTGTGGTTTCTTCGTTACATCGTGATTTGCTTCAATTTGAATGTTTACCTAGCCAATTTTTTATGCTTTAAATTTATACAAACTGTCAACCGGTTCGGGATGAACTCTTATGACGTGAGTGCGTAAGTTTAACTAAGTCTAAAGGGTTTAGGGATAGTATTATTAAAAATATTTTTGGTGGAAGTTCATCAAATAATAAATATCTACTGTACAATGGTCCCAACCGCCGGAGCTAGTGTATTGAGGCATCTCCAACTAGGCGTATGTGTTGATACTGAAGGGAGTGGGGAATGGAAGGAGAAAGGAAAGATGAAGGTGGGGAAGTATTTGACTAGTCAGATCTGGTAACCCAACACAACTTAACCATTTCAAGTAACATTTTGATTCTGAACGGTGCTCAATCACCAGGACAATACTGAGATTATTTACTATTCTATAACGGGCCGAAAATATACTACGTTGTTTATATCATATAATTTGAAAAAATCGCAAATAAATTTAATTTTATTTATTTACGAACGCCGTGATTTGAACCCGTGACCTTTCGATTCGTAGCAGACAATCCCAACCACTCGGCCACGGAGATCATCCTTGAAGTAACAATATATGGAGAGAGAGCTAATTCTTTTTACCCAACCTATAGAAATTTGGTATAAATCACTTTCTCCGGGTTTTTACGTCGTACACTATGAGAAAGAAAGCGACAACAACAATTTTCCAAATGATCACACCGCTTTAAAGTATTGTTAGAATGTTCTTCATGTCCCGCGTCTCCGTTGCTCCGCCCACACGTTTTGATACGCGAAATAAATGCACATAACTCAATGGTTTATTGGGTTACATGCTATATTTTTGTTTATAACAATACTGTGAAAAAGTGGTTATACGAATAAACTAAAATATTATGTCGACATTTGCCATGAATAAATGTATTAATACCCTAGCCTTAGTCCTAGCCATGCCCAGGTCTAGCCGAGTCCTAAATATTAAATAATACTAACTGGTTTGTGTGTATTTCATAAATAATGTCAAACAACAACGAGATGGACACTGTTTATAAAAAAAACGTTATTGTACGTCTAAAGAAAATCCGGATACAAACACTTCACTACTTGCTACCCTACATTTATCTTCCCGATATCTTTCTACTCCCCCATTTCCACCCGTCTTACAAGATTTCCTAATTGGGAATGCCGCAGTGTCATTGCCTTGCAACAGAGGTCGTCTTGTGTGTATTAAAAATTTATGGTTCTTTAATACTACAGTTTGAAAAAGGATGTGACTAAAATGGTGACACACGTGAGTCAAAAGCTTTGATAGTAAATGTTTTGATACGAGAACACTTTTATTACTGCAATTATATGGTGCATGTATTTAACAACACTGTGTATTAATAGTTTTGATCGTTGATGAAGCCCTAAATCAATCAAAAAATAATTATATCTAAATAGTTGGATAAAATCAATTTACAATGTTTTGTTTAATTTACAAATAGTTGTTAACGATGAAAAATCACAAGATGTAACTTAAACTGCCCAGAAAAAATATAAGTTGCTTTAATCCACATTAAAAAAAATATATATATATATTTAATTTAAAATATTATAGAATAATATTTTCAAAAATTTTATTAGGTAGGTAGGGATTTGAAAAGATGTTTTTTTTAAATTTATCATTAAGTTCCAAATTTAAAATACTATTTTTCGCTTGTACTGAGAAAAGTACGCGTATTTATTTATGGTTAATAATGTAATACCATACGTTTTAAAGTTTTGGCTATTTACGAAAAAACGTAATATTATATTCAGCTGGTAAGCAATTGATTCATTTGGAAGAGACTACTCCTATCTTCGACAGTGGATCTCCAAGTGTTGAAAAAAAGAATAAACTGCCTAAAATGTTTGTATTGCAATTAATTTCACATTAGCTCTCTGATCATTTTCGAGATTTTTTGTTGTTGTAACACCCCGTATAAGTATTTCTTGGTAAATTCTTCGAAATATTTATTCTATGAGACGTAATGATGTTTAAAAAAGATTGATCGAAACCAGACAGAAGAAGATTAATGTGTTGGAAAAAATGTTTTTTTTTTCCAACGGCAAATGGAGGCTACAAGATTTCACTTAATGGCGGATTTTCCCATCGATATATAGACAGAAGGTGGCGTTAATTCGCACTTTCATTTCTCACTCAAGTATAAAAGCAAAACATTCATGTTAATGGTGCTCGAGATAAGACCCTTAAAGCCTACACATTTTAATAGCTCGGGAAGTGGTGAGAAGGGTTCTGAAAATTTACCCGTGTTTTCTAAGAAATGATTTTACACCTTTTCTACAAGGTTTTAGGATTATCTACATTTGGTACATATTTTAACACTTTCAAGATTTTTTGAAAAAACTTGACACGTGTTATGAGTTTCCTGAGATTATATTCAATTCGATTGCGTTCTTATTAAAATGTGTACAATTTTCATCGCAACATGTGATAGAAAAGGAAAAACTTGTATGTGTTTTAATTCATCTTAAATTAATATTTTAGTCACGTTTTGGTCGAAATTTATTTGAAATATAATTTTATATATTTTTTTTTTTGATTGAGTTACCTAAGTGTTTTCCAGCACATTCCGTTAGTTCATTAATCTGAATAATACAAAAAATGTTATTAAACAGTTTGTGAAAATTCTCTGAAACTCCATTTTTATGGAAAATAATGCACTTGCTAATAAATATAGGTTAAACATATACTTTTGTAGGCGAACTATGATAAATTATTTCAAATCAAATAAACTTCTATGCCTTTCTATATAATAAATCTAGGGTTGCATTTCAAAAATACATTCAACCACTGGTTAGCTAGAGTTCTCACGTACAAATGTCACATTCACAGCGTTGCTCCAGAAAAAATGCTCATAATATTATCATATTATTGAACGGGGCAGGTTTGCAAGAGTGAAATAAATGTGTGAAGTTGGATTTTAAAGCTACGAAGATTGAAAAGTTGAAGCGAGTACTGAACAAGAAATTCCTAACCGATGAAAATGTAATGAACTGTACTTTGAATACCATTATGCAAATAGAAATTCCAATGAAAAGGTGGATACTTTATACGTTCAATAAATGCAGATATACCTTCGTAATGTCCTGCTTTTATATGTATTTATGAGTATGGATTTGAACTAGTATGTTGAATTTTTACATTGGTGTGAAATATTATTCTTCAGTCGTGTTTAGTAATAGTTGGTTCGTACGATCGCAAACAATGCTGAAAATCAAAAACCCTCGGATGAAATATAAAATGATTAAAATTGATTTCTATGGAATTTTTTTTTAATTAAAGCGCTCACAGAAGAATATGAATTATTTTTAACATTGTTTTAATATTTAAAAGAAAAAATGTACTAAGAAAACTCCGGCTTCGTATATAACGTTTTTTTTTCTAGATGAATTTTAAAAAGGAAATTGAAGCAGCAACGTATACTGAAATTAAAATGCGTAGGTAACTTCGCTAAATTACATAAAAAACTTTTAAATCACAACTGTAAAAATCTTTTGATAAGGATATTTTTTTTTTACATTTTCGTAACAAACGGTATGTTTTGATTTCTTCTCTGAGATCGTCAAAAAAGTCATGGTATTTCCCTGACAACTCATGTTTACCAGTTGCGAGTACGTTTAGCATAGGTACAATAGTGCAATGTGGGGCACAGAATGTTTACATCGTGGTGCTTAAAACGCATTCCGATTTATGATAAGGGCTAAAGAAACACCCCCACCAAGGTGGTTAACATAGTTTCACGATTAATCTTCTAATTAAAGCGTACAACAAATTATCTTAGTGTTTATTTCTGGTGAATATTATGAAAATGGTTGTTACGATCCGGCAGTGCCATGGTTAACACGTATATCTTTGAATCGGAAGATTGCATGTTCGATTCCCGCCACTGCGGTTTTTTTTCCGTTATCGTATGGGCGCTGTCAGTCTGACTGTTACAACTCTAACCTAAACAATCTTATAGATCACAGACACACGACACGATTAAGAATTTTACCGAGAGGCTAGTACCGAAGTGAATACTTCATTTGGACAAGGATTCCATTTAATCGTATCTCCAAATACGGGATTGGAAATTGAATTCAATCAGCAATGCAGAAAGCAAAAAACAGACCCTTTAAAAAAACGCATTACAACCATAAAAATATTATGTACATCTATAATTAAAATATGGCTGATAGAAAGTGGCCAAAAAGAAAAGGAAAGCTTCCTTTATGAAATTATTGTCTGACTGAAAAAAATTATAAAAGAAATGGCTTTTACCAATTGCTGTAGAAGTCAGAGGAAATATGACCCACTGTAGTATTTACACCATACTTATTCCTAGCATCAGTAAATCCTAAAATTTTTTATCAACGCCCTCAAGCAATGAGTCATCTTCCCTGCAGCCAATAGTCCAGGAAAAAAAGCTCTTCGTACTGGCAGCGGATTTTCAAGTATGCCTGTACGAGGGAGACAGGACTTGGAAAAGTAGATTATTAGAATTTTTCTGTTTCCTACGTTCGCTGCTATCCAATATAACGTCTTAAGACTTGTCGCATGTACTGAGCCGCAATAATTAGAATAATATGTGTGTGAATAATGTAGGAAATAAGATATACGTAAAATCAACATTTGTATTGTTTAAATTAGCGTCAAAATTAACTTCATGTCTTTGCTCTGATTCGTGTTTTGCCTAATACTGTAAATTTAACTTCATACTAGCATCAGTAAGCTCCTTCGTCAGCCGGCAACTGCGTAATGCCCAATGCCCATCTCGAACCCGCGGTCCGGCATAAAATACGAGTCCAGGGCTCTAGAAAACGCAACAATGGACCGGCGGTCCGACCAATCACGCGCCCGGCGCGTACCTGTTAACATTGTATATGTAAATAATTGTGACCTTGTGAACCTTATTACGGGGGTCGGGCTGGTAGCATAAACCAATAAACTATACCATTGTGACGGCCTGCTACCCGCTACATGTTAGTTGTTAATTCAAGTATGTGGCATTTAGGATAACTATGTAAATAGAGTTTTAAGCCCCAAAACGCGGGCCTGATAAATATAATAGTGACCTTAATAAAAATCGTAGGGAGTTGAATCAAGGTCAAGGTAGTAGTCAGTAAGCGAAGAAGGAGGATGAGTAGGAAAAACCATCCCCAAAATTAGTAGCCGTCCGGGGAGAGAGAAAAAGGAGGTGAAAGTATTCCCCTATGGAAAACTCTCTCTTTCCGGTATTGCATAAGAAGCTGTTTTAAGTATTGTGCAAAAACTATGAAAAATCAGACATCCAGAAACCTTCACTTCGCTCGTATCTACATTGACCTCGCTTCTCTCCCGACTTCGCCATCAAACTGACTCCTGCCTTTTTTATTGACCCCCGCCAGACCTACTCACTCTGGACCAGCTCCGCCGCACCGTCAAAGGAAAATACTAAGTGTCACCCCCAGTCGTCTCGCATACAACGAAACTGGCACCTTGGAGCGCTTCGTAGATTGGGACCGCCCCCTATACAGTTTACTTGTGTGCCTGGATACGTCTGGGAAATAATAATCAAATACTGCAATTTTTCTCTTTTTGTTTAACAATTTTTTTTGCGTTATATAATTTTGTGTAAAATATTCGAGCAACAGAATACGGGCATGAGCCTAGTATGATGGGTTGCAGAGGAGTGCACTCCATAAAGGCAGTAAGCACTGCCTACCCTGCCGTACTCGCATAAAAATATGTGTAATATTGGATTAAATAATATGAAGTTATTGCAAAAAGTAAATTTACACTTTCGAAAATACGCGCAAAATTTAGGTAATCTCCCTGCCGCGAGCGCCCCACTGACCATTCAACTATAATGTGTCAAAAGCAGTAACTAAATATGCTCAAACGCCGTCAACGTCAGAGTAGATTATTTTATGTTCACTAAACTACACAAAATATGTATGCTGTGAGCTATTGCCCGTTCAAGTGGCTCGTTTGTGTAGATATCTTTGTTAGTGTCTTTGTAATAGCAATCAGTAATATTTGTTGGTACCTATCTCTGTTATCAATTAATACGCTTTTTTTTAACTGCTTACCCTGATCATAAACTCTGCACGCCACTGGTGGGTTGCAATATATTATGTTTTGAAAAATTCCACAAACAAACAATCTTGGGTTGAACCACGAAATAAAACAAACAAATAAATGTTGACTTTTAAAGTTTTATGGTTTTGATAAAAAAAAAATTACGATTGTAGTCAGATACCTGAATTAATAATTTAAAAATAATTATTTTATATGCTCAAATACTCTTCCTGTAAATAAATTAGGCCCGCCCCAATTTTGTAAGGTAGGTATTTCGTGAATTTTACTCAATATTGGAATTTGCTTAATTTATTAGGTGTAACCTAGAGAGGCTTAGATTATGCCAGAGAAAAAATCTTGAAGGGGAAAATCAGAAAGGTTATAAAGGTTTTTGAGATTGGTTGGGGGTTAGAGGTGATTGCGATTCGGGTGTAAAAAAGCGTGATTTTAGGATTATTTGTACAAGAGGAATAGAAAACGTTACCTTATTATTTCAATAAAGAGAATCCCAAACCTTTAAGGAAGGGAAAAATAGCCCAACAAATCAACGTCCTGATACGTCACTCTGAATTTGTTCATAAGGATACATCTCCCAAATCTTAGCTATCAGCTTTGTGGGCTTCTAGCCTCCCTCTTCAATCAGGTTTGAGATTAGCTCTCAATTATTATTCCATTCACTCTAGCATAATTCGTTTTTATTACTTTATTTCCTATTCAAAAAATGGACACGCCATCGTTGAACCCCTTTCATTACAAATAACCTATAATGTTATGCTCATTTTAGACCCAGTTATGCATGGGTGGAGCAAAGATGGCAAATTCCAATAAAGTGTTTTCTTTTTAAAATGTGATTCAGAGATATTTCCAAGGAATTCAAATTGGACGTAGTTATGCAGAAATCGCCCAACCCCAAAAAGATGTGACTGAGAAAAAGGCGTTTGAGAATATCACGATAAATAAGCATTAATTCGGCATTTGTAAAGTAAATATCAGTGTTTTTTATGAACATTATTATAAATAGGTAATTTATAATCTTTCAATATGTTAATTAAAAAAATCTATTTCTTATGTTACCCTACAAGGTGTAATGTTTTTAAATTTAAATTTAAGCCAAATATCTGTAATGTGCGTTAGTAAAAAAAATAATTACCAAAAATCTATTGCATTTGGAGCTTGGATATTTTCAACAGATATTTATCTATGGGAAAATATGTATAACTCGATTTTGGCAAATTGTGTGTTTGACACTTTCTGCATAACTACGTTCAATTGGTTGTTATGAATCAAAGCTTGTTTTAGAAACCAAAAGGCCGAGCACTATAAGATGGTTGAATAGAAGAAAAAGTGAATAAGACAAAATGTCAAAATGCCATCTGCGAAGTACTAGTACAAGTGCGAAAATCGACATTGTATCGAATTTAAGTATTCGTTAATTATAAATTAAACATAATGTTAAATCAACTATAATTTCTTTATTACCTTACGTTAGTCGACTTGAATTGCTTCTGGGTCAATATAGGAGCACATCAGTAGCGTGGTGTTTATATTTTCCCCCGGGAACAGAAGCAATAACCCACTTGCAATACATATCGACGGCCTCCATGGTCGAGTGGTAAGACGCTCGACTACGAATCCAAAGGTCGCGGGTTCAAGCCCGGCGTACGTCAATAACTTTTATTTAATTAATATGTGTCATAACACATTTAATTCATGTAAAACTAATAAAAAGTATATTTGCGGCACGTTCCAGAGTGGTAGATACTCTGAGTATCACCCTGGTGAAAGACCACCATTCAGAATCGAAACGTTGCTTGAAGTGGCTTTAGCCGTGTTTGGTGACCAGATCTGAATAGCCAGGTACCCTTCCTCTTCCCAATCTCCTTCCCTTCCCCACTCCCTTCAGCCTCACAACTCTAGACGGTTGGGAGCACTTGAGACTCTTGTGCGGTATTCACGTAAAAAAATAAACGTAAAACCTCTAAATATGAATCACTAAATAAAAACAAAATACATCTTTAAAAACACAAATCACAAGTACAGCTGCCCCATGCCGTTCAATACCATTAAGTGGGAAACACTGGAATGGAATAAAACTGGGAATATTGTTTCCATACCCAATGAAAGCAAAGCAATTCAATGAATCTTATCTAAACAAACAAAAATATATTCCGTGTATTTTATGTGCCACATTATTATCTTGCCTATATTAAAATATATTACGTTAAAGTTATTCTAAAGAAACGTATCTGTATTAATCATTTGAAATAACATAATTTTGAATAAGATTGAGTAACAGATCTCGTTGGAAAACATATAGTAACCGCTTTTCTTCGTAATTTCAAATAAGTTTCAAGCTTTCAAAAAGTACTCTGGAAAGTCCTTTGAAACTCTAACTGACTTAATATAAAAGTTGTATTTTAACGCAAAAGACTTCGTAGTAAGTTTCTAAAATAAAATATGTAACTTATTAAATTTCTTTACTTTCAAAGAATTAAAGTTTTTCGTGTTTTTCACGGGTTTCCGATTTTACTACAAATATTTTATTAAATGTATTTCATCTGGTGATAGAGGTGGTCGATATTCCCGTACTTTTTCCCAGTGACTTTGCTGTCACTGGAGCCGTTGGTGTTATTTTACTGAGGAACTGGTTGTTTTGGAACCGGTTCCTTATGAACTCTTTCTTCAAAAGAGTTTAATCGATAAAATATGAAGACATTTTTTTCCTGCCCATGAAATCCGTATAATGGGTCTGATCCATCGGTCTCCGGTAACTAAAACCGCTTACTTCTAGAAAATTCAATCATAGCGTATTACAGCTTAAATGCTTAACTTATATATTTTTTCTCCATAATTATCTTCTTCTCTCAGTCGATTTCATTATGTAATATCTTACCTAAGGTAATGAATTTTGATACCGAAATATAATGTTTTAAAAGTAGTCAATATTTGGTAGTCCAACTTAAAATTAAAATTTTAGCCAAGCTCATACTAATTAAGTCGAGAAACTTCAAAGTTCTCAGTGATCTGTCTTCAGTATTTAGTGGTGTGATTTATTTGATTTCCGCTAGTAGATAATCTATCAAAGCTCAAAGCGAATCAGAGCTTATTAATGAAATTGACAGTTTTTTTTTTAAATAATTCCGTAGTTTTGCTAAAGCCGCTGTGGAAATAACCATTAAAATAATTGCTTATTTAATGGCCCAATGAATAAATAAACGACCTTTTACATAGATTCGATACTTAGTATTTTCATCCCCAATTAGGTACTAGGTGATAAATTAAGGTTTGCGAGAGTAAACCAAAACAATCATAAAATTTTAACATTTTAACTCATCATTTCAAAAATGATTATCGTAAAATGTCGGATAATGAACGAAAATCTTCTAAAAACATTACAATGCCACAGTAGGTAACTAAAATAAAACAGCTAGTTAGTGTTGATATTTGTGACGACCACGACTACGAATCCAGAGGTAATGGGTTCAGATCGAAACGTGCGCAAAAAAATTTTATCTAAATAATTTGTGTTATTTTACAACTTATTAATCTAAAATAATATAGAGTTTACTTGCGGCACGTTCCAGAGTAGTATATACTCTCAGTATCGCCCTGGTGAAAGACCACCATTCAAAATCAAAACGTTGCTTAATATGGTTTTATCTGTGTTTGGAGGCCAGATCTGAATCACCAGGTAGTTCCCAACCTTACTCCTCCTCATCTCTTTCCCTTCCCCCACTCTATTCAGCATCACAAAATACCCAGAGTGGAGATGCTATGGGCAGTTGGAAGCGATTGGGACTCTTGTATTATTATTATATTAATTCCGAGATGAGCTTAACATTGAACCGTTGCAACTCTTCGTGTTGGGAGAAGTAACTCCAAAGGCTGTGCGAGGAGAGGCTGTGCCTACTATGGACCGAAGCCGCCGAAGTAGCGCAGGACAGGGACTCCAAGGGGAGGACCCTTGTCGAGTCGTCAGGACTCCACCCGACGAAGAAGAACGAAGGACAAGGATGTGAAGAAGGGAATATGATATTAGATTTGACGAATACTTTATTGTCTCAATAAAAAATTCTCTAAAACGTCAACCAGGTTTCCGAAGAAAACGGCAGATCAAATAAATATGAGCGTTAAAATAAATTACGATTCGAAATAGGGTGATTACTTATTGTTCTGTGGGATGATCTATGATTAACAAGATATCCTAGTAATATCAAATCTAACAGTTAAAAGTACACTGAAGGGTAAAACAGAACCTTATTTAAAAATAAAGTCATCTCAAAACTCATTAAGTCAAATCAAAATTCTGCATTCTCCCATTGTGCTGTATTATTATAAAATGAGGTAATTAAAGTAAAGACATCGCCGACACCATCGCGATAGGGGAACTTTAATGGTGATAACCCTTCCAGCACTGAAAACCCCCACGCGCACTACATTATCATATTTTCCTTTATAAAGGTTCTGCTAATAAAATCTCAGTATGATGCCACATGGCAAAACAACCTGTGATCCTGCCTAATATTACACGTAACTCAGTATTCAAATTGATGTCCTTTTACGAAGGTTCTTTAGTTTACCATGTTCACCTTTAATGAATGCATACTAGGGTTTAAGCTTGGAGCATGAAGATATTTGCTCGCGAAAGCGTGCAGAAGCGGGTTTATTTTTTTCTATGAGCGATACCCTTTGCTTTTCCTATGGGATTACACTTCACTTTGCTCTACACTTTCCTGAACTCTTTTCGCGTCTTCCTCTTTTCATAGAAAAGCGGCTCTTGGAAGAAAGATGATACGTCTGTGTCAAAAATAAATCCTCGTATTTTTTAAATACACATTTTCCAAAATTGCTTTAAAATGACACCGGGTTCAATTGGATAGGGCAAAATGAGGGTGGATTTAATAAAAAATGGCACACGTAGCACGGAGAGCAATTTATTTCGTATGAGGGACAATTTTACAGAGATATTTTATTTCCTTCTAGTGAAATTTCGCCGTCAAATCCTAATGATATTTTTCCGTAATATGTGACACTTTTATGATGCTCGACGTGTAGCCCGGTATAATGTTAAAAGATATCTAAAAATGATATATTTTTAATGACTTCTTGTAGATAAGAGTTACAAATTAAATTGATAACATATTGCATGTTGCAAGGTCTTGAGTAGGTCTTCAGAATGAGTGCAAACAAACACTCATTGGCACTCAAAACTACAGAAGATTCAAATTCTAACTAAATAATTCAATCGTATATGTCAAGCAGGTTCTCTGTGGAAATCGAGACTAATCTCCTTTAGGGGCACTCTTATATGATGGGTATTTAGCAATTTAACGTGTAAAAAAGATTTGAATTCTGATATTATTATTTGACAAATGTGTTGTCGGAACAACCGATAAAAATATATCACAGAACATGTTCATGGTACAAGCGTTGCCAAATATTTCCAATCCTTGAATGAGAGAGAAGATATTATGGTAATTATTTATCGTAAATAAATGTAAAAAATTCAAGTATGATACCTAGCGATAAAAAATATATTTAAATAATTGTGGAAAAGTTGCATCATTAAATGTCTGCCTAATAGCCAAACAATTAATTATAAATACCATTCGATTGTTAAAAGGTTTCCAGTTTGTCCTTCACTTGTATGTAGGTATGTATTTACTGAGAGCTTCAAAGGCTTAACGGGCGAATGAGTACCTACTTGAAGTGCATTCTTGCGGAAGTACAAGATGTTTGTCTGACGGAGATGTGTGATGTTTTTGTTTCTGCCTTCCTGGTACAAAAGCGAATGTAAAGAATTTGAAAATGTTTGGATAACTGCTTCAATACATTTGTGATAACCATTTTGACTATGTTTTTTATCGTAAAATCTGTACATCTGTACTATTTGAAGTTTAAGGGATGGAAAAAATATATATTTCTAGGTAAAAATGATTAAAAAAAGGCTTTTTAAACTATTTTTCATTTACCTTCACCGATGCCTTTATTTTAGGTGTTATGGTTGCACCAATATATCATCACCAGAAAGGCAAAAGGGCTGAAGCGTCATTTTGGGAAGTTTACACAAGAGCACCTTAAATTTTTTTGTTTTACAATAAAATTCAAGTTCTGGCCAGATTTTGGAAAAACTGTTAACTCAGGTAAATCAATGCTCTCACTGAGTTACTTGAAGCGACGAAAAGCTAAAAAAGTTCCAAACTTGTGTCGCTTGAGTCAAGCCTTCTCCCAAATGGTTAAAATGGCAACAAAAGTCTTCAAAATCAAACGAGAGTCAGAGTTTTCGATGCGGAAAAAAAACTGTATGTTTAACTAATTTTTGACCAAAGTGTCGCTCAAGCCTTTAAGTCTTTCCAGCGACGATATGTACAATTCTCGCGAGACAGGTTTAGATAACTTTAAATAAACGAATCCGTTTTTATTGTTTGTAATAATACCTACCTACGTTATTTAACGTAATAAGGTTTGCTTGAAGGTTAGAAAAAAACGATCGTTCAAAAAACTCAAATATTACCCGGATGTTTTCTCTAAGTATGTTGTGTTTAAGCCTTAGCACTCAAAATGTAATTCAAGTAGTTTGAATAATGTCTAAGGTTTACAGTGATTATTTTTTTTAAACTCTTAAATTCTATGAAAAATATACTTAAATGTCAGTCGTTATACTCAAGTGTTAGTCGAATATATTTTCGAACGTTTTACCTAAAATTCAAGTACGAATTTTATAAAGAATTTAAAAGATAAATGTTCAGAAATTGTATTCACTGAAAACCTTAGCCATTTTATTAACTACCCTTATATATATGGGTAGTTAACAAAATGATATATATGTTAATTATAATTCTAATTAACAGATAAACCATTTGTAGTGTTGATTGTATTAGAAAACCAAAAAGCATGTACTTTTGGATGCTGATAACCTTAATGATACGAGTTCTGATATCGTAAAATGGGTCAGCATTGATTTCAATCTTACGGTAATGTAAAAATTAATAGTTGAAATAAGAAGATATTTAGTAGGAAGATGTTTACTACATGTTTGTCTACTAGTTTTGGTTGGACTCAACCTTCTTCAGGACAAGACAGTATAATATAAACTAACTTAAGTACAGACATTTACATATGAGGTTAAGAAAATAAAGATGGAGACAGCATGTCAAAGGGTGATAGAGCATCATATAGGGGGAGTTGTAGGTAGAAGGAAAGGAATGGAACAACTTTAAAATGGAAAAGTTTATTTGATTATTCAACATTTTTTTTAATATTCTATAAAATTTAAATATTATTACTTAATTCAATTAATTTGAGTGTTATTTGGTCTGCGATGCATGGACATTTGAGAGCAAAGGGTCATTAAACCTTTTGCTTCGTTGTATTAAAAAAATAAAGAAGTGGAGAACTGACAAAGACCCCGTGTAGTCCTTGTAACTCTGGGCAATTGCTAGGTGCTCTCTGAAGTTCAAAGTTCAGTGACAAACACCTAGTAAAACTAATCATCTAAAGTGGAGCCTAAAGAACTAAAGGCTGGCACAGATCACTTCAGTACAATACAATGGCTTTGAAGTTAAATACAACAATACTTTTAATTATCACTGTTGTCAGCAAGAGATTATTATGTACAAGTAATCTTAACTGTCTTATTTATAGGTACCTATACATCCAAAGACGTTTGAATGTTGCAGCACAAACTCTATAACGGCGAGCTTTGGCATCGTGATATTAACAGAGCTTTTCTGTATGGAATTTCTAGATCAATGTAACAATATTCAGCTCTAACCGTCATTCACAACGTGTATTGTAAAGTTTTGAAGAAGGTATCAGTTTAAGTGTAAAAATATAAGACAAAACTCCATATTGTTGGTTTTACTTTTTTCAATTCTTCAATTGGCGAAAAGATTTCTAAAATAGTGTTAGAAGTCAGGTAGTAAAGCTACCCGTATAACATAGTGAAAAATTACAGTGAAAACTATTACAACTAAAAAAAATGTATATATTCATTTGAACAACAGACATCGAATCTTAATACATTAATTCTATGTTTTTTATTCGTAAAATTAGTAAATCAATCTTGAAAAAATAATAAAAACCAACCAATCTAAACGCTACGCCTAACATTCGGCTCTGACGTCATAGAAACGGCCCGGGCGCCTGTGCCGACGAGATCAACAACTATGTGACGTCATCTGATGCGAAATCCCTTGGCGGCATTTAACACTTTAAATTGGAAATTTTGACCGATTTTATATAAAATCAAACATAAAATATTAATTTTACCGTGAAAGCGTGAAAGCGTGCTTTAAAATCAAAAAAAATCTTCTGGAATTATTCCATTAGCGTACCTAATTAACATGCTAGCTATTTTAATTGCTTGGAAGAAAAGTCTCTAAACGAATCCTCTTTTGGGTCCGATTCTCTATGGGGTTGTAAAATACAAAGCGGGCCACAAATTGCTTTCGCGTGGTGATTTACTTCTGCCAATTCCTCCTAACGAGAAAGGAAGAATAATCAGCGATAATTGCATTTGAAACGGATACTTCTGCACAGAAAACAATTAGAATTAGGTACGACGAAAAACCCTTTAGCCAATGCATATTGCCGGAGTAAAGTGGAAAATTATCCCGTTAAGATTTGTAATTAAAAAGAAATCCTATAAAAAATAAAATGACTTTAAAAAATATATTCATGTAGAACAACGAATTCAATAGATTTTTATATGCACGTTTTACTTTTATGCAGTAAGTCCCAAAATTCATAAATCAACCATCATAATGTATGCTCCTGACGTAATAAAAACCGTTTGGGAGGTTATCGGATAGGGAGATTGACAACTATGTGTCATCTGATGCAAAATCCCATGGACTTTAAATTGAGCCGTTTTTAGGAGTATTTTTTTAAATAAAATGAAGCAATAACTTTGTTAGAAAACTTTCTTTAACCACAGATTTTATTTCATTTTTTATAACCGATTGATTTGGCTTCCCCTAAACATCATCAGGGTACAAAATTAAACTAAACAAAAATACATAGTGTGCGGTTATATATATATATACGAAAGGAGAACACAATACAAAATAAAATAAGAAAACAGAGAGAAAGCGACAGGTAATATTTATTTTATTTTATTAGGAACACAAACAAAATATTTACAGAAACATGTTTAAAGTATTATCAAAATAAAAAAAATTAGTGTAAATATTTCAAAATTAATGTGTTCGCAGAATACAATGGTGTTTATATGGTGTTCTTCCTCTGTATGTATATACCATATAACCGCACACTATGTATTTTTGTTTAGTTTAATTTTGTACCCTGATGATTCTTAGGGTAAGTGAAACCGGTCGGTCATAAAAATAAAAAAATAAAATCTGTGGTCTTTTACAAAGTATTTTTTTTCATTTCATTAAATATGTCAAACTACAAATCCTTTCTAGGATTTTTTTTTAAATACTTAAAAAAAAAAATTGTTTGAAAACGTTTAAACGAAAATGTTTTAAAAAAACTCAAATGATCCGGAATTTTTCACTGGAAAATATTTATCATCAAGTTCTTCCATGACATCGTGTGGAAAGTATGAAGACAATTGTTCGCGCTAAGTGGGACCGGTTTCATCACACCGATTTCCTTTTCCCCGGGGTCTTTCCATTGTCAGTATAATTGAGGTGTTCGTAAGACGGAGATTAATTCCGTGCCTTTGTAGGTGCAAGACGCGAAATTAATTCGTTCATAATATAATTGTATGCTGAATGTTGTGTGTTGGTTTGTATAGACCCGTTTAATACGAATGTACGTTGGCTATTGTTTTGGGATATGTTTGCATGTTATAATATAGCAGTTATGTTATTACAGTATGTTTGATTCTTGTGAAGTGCAAAAGTTTATTAACGTGAAAATGTTATTATGTGAGCGCTTGCAAGTTTGTGTGTTGTGCTTTTGGTGTTTCATATATTTCTCATATTTAAGAATTATCTGAAGTATTTAAATACAAATCTGATACCCCGGAAGCCCTGGAGATACGATTTGTTAAAAATAGTTCAACTAGTTACTCTTCGTAAATTGTGGGAAATCGCAATGTTTTAGGTTTTTTTTCTTTTAAAGCCGTTTAATATTTACTCTATCACTCGAATCATCATTCGAAAAGTGTGACAATGGAAATTGAGTTATTAATTTGTTAATATGTGTATATTGCATTTTTTTGTAATGAATACCGCACAAGAGTCTCAACTGCTCCCAACCGTCTAGAGCCAGTGAGAATATGGCATCCCCAAATAGGGTATGTTGTGAGGCTGAAGGTAGTGAGGGGAAGGAGATTGAGAAGAGAAAACTTGGAAAGTACCTGGCTGTTCAGATCTGGTCACCAAACACGGCTAAAGCCATTTCAAGCAACGTTTCGATTCTCAATGGTGGTCTTTCACGAGGGTGATACTTAGAGTATCTACCAGTGGCGGCCGCTCCTTAGGGTCATTTGGACATTGACCCCCAAAAAATATGCAACGACAATTATCAATAAAAAATCTGATTTAAAACAAACCAACTGATGGTTGATCATTATTATAAGTCGAAAATTTTGAAAATCGCGGGTATTAGCACCATCTAGCGTCCGCTTGTTCATTATTATCATTTTGAATAATCGCGAGTATCACCATCTAGCGTCCAAAAATCAAGCTTATCTATGTGTCGTGGCCAAAATTAAAATTGACCCAGGAGCAATCTTTTTTCTCTTTCTATTCGATATAATACATAGAATAAACACTAACATGTCTCATGTATGCAAAATTTCATAATCCGCTGCTATCTGATGAGAAACGCGGGCCATGACCCAGCAGAGATGGACATACAATTATGAAAGATGCTTGAAAGAGATGTCGATAAAATTTTTAATACGGTTGAAAGTTGAAACAATGGCCATTTTGAACATGTGTATATTGTGGCAGTTGGCAGTTGGGTTTTGTTTACCTTTGCTGATGTACGTAATTTGCATTTTAATAATTAAATATGTATAATTCAGTTGATTTCATATTAAAAGCAGTCGCGAGCAGTTCATTGAACCACGAAAAGCGTGTTGAAAATAAGTTAATTAGTGATAAGATAAATAACGCTGAAAAAAACAATATTTTGTTACCGGCTTCGGATATTGGTGAGTACCGACAAATTCATTATATTGGTATTTTGTATTATATTTATTTAATCCGAGGTGAACACCGTCAACACATCACGAATTCAGAAATTATGAGTTAAGGTTCTAAAAAAAATGCCGCATATGGATGTAAGATGTAATATTGTTTACATAAGGATCGAGAGGCGTAAAGGTTGGATTAGCTAATATTTATGATTTTATTAATAATAAAAGAACACTTTGTTTTAAACCACAGAATTTATTATAATGAAGGCCAACCGGTTTCGCTTAGATCAAGCTTCGTCAGGGCACATATAATAACTGTCAGTTATTATATGTGCCCTGACGAAGCTTGATCTAAAGCGAAACCGGTTGGCCTTCATTAATAAATTCTGTGGTTTAAAACAAAGTTATTTTATTATAATGTCTAACCACCATGTGATTGCTTCTTACGAAAAAAATTATGATTTTCTTTCAATTGACCTTCCACTTCTGAACCCCCAGAGCCGCCTCTGGTATCTACCACTCTGAAACTATTTTGTTCATCTTTACAATAGATATTCGACCTCTGGTAGTAGAAGGCTTTACAAGAAGAAGATAATCATGTTTGGAGTTCAATACATTGTAACATAACATTACCAGTTTAGATGAAAATAAAAATTCAACGTGAATATTTTAAGAAATCTTCCTTACTCATTTTTTTTTTTAATTGGACTAGAACTCCATCTTTTGTTCAAGTCAATAGATTTTTTATAGGATATTAATGAGCAATTTGTTTGAAGTAGCTTCGAATTTTTGTATTATCAAAGACCCATTTTGTATAGAAATCCTACTAGAAAATTGTAGTATTGTATCTGCTTCATCGTATGATATATATTCAAATGATTTTCGCCAAAATTAATTTTTGTATCATTATTTTGATTCTCAGAGAAAAAAATATTCTGCAAATTTATGCAGGAATCGGGAATATATTTTCAAAAGAAAAAAGTATCTACCACTCTGGAACGTGCCGCAAATTTACTACATATTATTTTTAATGAATTTAAATGTATTGTGACACATATTAATTAAATAAAAGTTATTGGCGGACGCCGGGTTTGAACCCGCGACCTTTGGATTCGTAGTCGAGCGTCTTCTTACTCGACCATGGAGGCCGTCACTAACAATTCCAAAGTATCTGATAAATAAATGTTTATTGAAAAAGCTACAAATTTTAATCTACAGTGGGGGGTGCACAACGGATCTCGGAGCCAACTACAATATCGTCAATATAAGTTTAATACCGCGGAAGAACCATTTGTCAAAAGGTTCAGGAGGGACAAAAAACGTTTCCATTTCACGCGGTTTTGCTTGCTCCTTTGTATTTACTTTAACCGAGTGCACGCATTCGATCTGTCAATTTCAGAATTTTAATATGCCAATATATACGGTTTGTGCCATTCAACTGAAAGCGCCAAAAAAACGTATTTTTAAATGATTGACTCATACACGGTATTGGACTTACACCGACGATTTGTCTTTTTATTTCGGAGGGGGGAGGGGGTAAACACAGATAAAATGGTTCAAAATACTTATAAATGACGAAAAAAGACAATATATTATATTAACGAAATATAAATAAGGCTCATATATGCATTTTAAATACGACCTTTGGATTGGTAGTCGAGCGTCTTACCACTCGATGTCGAAGTCGAAATAAAAAAAAAATAAAAAACCCCAGCGGATATTATTTTTTATTCGTATTTGAACCTTCTGACACAAGCTTATTGTTTTGTAGTCAGGTGAAGAATTTGGTTTAATTTAAGCCTATCTAATCTTGGTCTGTGAATAGTAATAGAAAACAGGTTCATTCTCGTATGAACGAAAAAAACGACGTTCTTCTTTCGACAATTCTCTTACTGGAAATTGAAAGCAATTCATCTTGCAAAGTTCTGTAGTAGAGTTTATGGAAAAAATTGAGATATTTTCAGTGAAATATCAGCCGCAGCAGTTCACCAGTGTCTGCCCATTTTTTCAATTATTATTAGATTATGCAATCAAAAAAGAAATCCCGGCATTGAGTCAGCAGGTATCCTATTTCTAATCGGATCAGGGGATATCGGTCGAATTACATTTCAACAGTAATTTTACTCCGCTGAATTTTTTTCATTTATATATATTTTTAAATAAAGATTAATTTTCCTTGGTAACGAATAATATAACAGCATTTCAATTCCTCCTGCTACCATGATTATAAGCCTAAAATATTGTTTGTACAATGATGGCGGATTTGGTTAGCTAGCAGAAGATTGAACAAGATTGGAAGCGCAACACCTGGGTGGAAACACGATGCTTTGAACCACTCGGCTACTAACCGGTTATCATCAAAATAATGAGCAATTCGAAATGTAATGAACACTAAATAACTGTTTTGGACAATTCCTTCTTTTATAAGTACACTTACCTAATAAAAAATACCATATATTTTACTAACTGTGGGTATGGAACAAGTCCACGTGAAGGTTTTTCAAACTTTCGTCACATTTGGCATCGCCATAATTCAATGGTTAGCGCCATTTTGCCTTTTAGACATTTGGACGGTCTCCGTCAAACACCGATGCACGGTCGGTTTCAGCTTTTGAACAAATTATGATCAGCTGAAAAGCATAACGGTCATACTGTTATAGTTTCCAGCTGACCACATTTTTTTAAAAGCGGAAACAGGCCTAGAATCAACGTTTAAAGGGGACCATTAAAATTTAAAAAAAAACACACAAAATGAAATGACGCTAATCATCGAATTGCGACGATATCAAATGTGACGAAAATTTAAAACACACCAACCTTAAGTGAATGAAAAAAAACATATACTCGTGTAGGTTATATTAACTGTACGCTTACTTTACATTAAGTTAGGTATGTGTAAAGAGAATGTTATGAGAGGATCTTATTCAAGAAGGTAACTGTATTTGAAAATGGCATTGTTTGAATTATGAAAATGGGAGCTATGTGGTAACGAATTTATTTTCTTAAATATAGCTTTTACGTAGAACGTAACGTTAATCGCTCTAATGACTCGGCTGGAGTTCTACGCCAGCAACAACTGTAGCGACCCATAATTAAGATTTCTGCTCTTACTTAATAACAAACCCACTCCAGCCTAATTACCGAGTTATTCAAACGCCATAATTTGCACAGAATATCGTGTTTATGAATATTTTCAGCACTTTCACATTACTTTCCGTGGCTCAACTTCCCCTGGAGGCCTTTAATGCGCCTAACTCACTGAGAAGATAATACCTAGAAGTATCATCTATACCGATTTCAAAAAACCTAGGAACAGATTTATTTTTATCTTTATAAAAAAATGATAATCATTCCCAGGTTGCGAATAACCTGGTCATATTTAAATTCCACCCACTACTATCGTGATAAGTGGAAAATGTTGATTGGGCAATGATGGAGGACTTATCTAGGCAAAGCCTGACCAACTAATCTTTCGACTCCTAAAACCCAAACAGGCCAATTTTGATAAGTTTTGAAGATGTTCACTGAAATTTTTTATTAAAAAAAAAATTTCATTACCATTTTGTTTGACGTCAGAAACTAGTTTTAAAAACTATTTTTTTTTTTAAACACACTTTTTAGAATGTCTATTAACAATCACCTTGGATGAACAGAATAAAAAATAGCTATTGATTTGGGAACAATTATAACTCTATTGTTGACATTGGTCTGACTACCAAAACAGGATTTCAGGATAAGATGCAATAGTGCACGTCTCTTTCTAACACAAACATATTCCCGCCCGTGTAAGTAGATAGATAGAGACATGGATGATGATGCTTATTGTTAATATTGTGTCTTTGCATTCTTGTAAAATTTGAAATTCCTAACGTACTATAAAAAAATAAACTGTTGCCGAATTGAATTTTAGCTGAAACACCAGTGAAAAATGAACCTTCTTGCGCTTCCTATTGATATATCCACCCATAAAACATAACGCCAGTATGTTCTTTTTTACTGCATAAAACCACTGCAAATATTTCAATAAACTAAAATATAGGAAATAACCTCAAAAACTGTTTGACATTAATTAGTCTGATGAATGATGTGAAGCTCGCGCGTATGACGTGCACGGTTACATACCTCGACGTGGAATTAGGAAAACTGTTTTGTTACTCTCTCTCTCTCTCTCTCTCTCTCTCTCTCTCTCTCTCTCTCTCTCTCTCTCTCTCTCTCTCTCTCTCTCTCTCTCTCTCTCTCTCTCAGGATACACTACGTGAAAATCCAGAGAAAGGGATTTATCGCAAAATTTGCATAAATTGAGTAAAAATATTATCTCGCCCTCTATATTATATTGTTCCTCCAAGACAATAATCAATGAGGAGCGCCCTTGAGGTGATCGAATCACTGAATGGCGCTACAAAAAGTTATTATTATAATTAATGACATAGATTATCTGCTCAAGAAATGATTTCGATATATAATCGCTTTCACCGGGAATAAGGAAAAAATGAGCTTGCTTTGGGCACATGGACACGCCAACAACACACTTCTATCGGTGTATCTCTGCAGTGGTCTAACTAGACTAAGTTGCGGCCAATTATGAGTGCAATATTGCACAAAGGTCGAAAAAATTCTAACGGGCGCTGGACACGTGAAAGGAAACGGCCAGAGGACGATAAGGCAGCACTTGGAGCAGTGAAATATGGCTTTCCTTGTCACCAACGTCGGAATGACTGACCAAAAAAAGAGCACGTACATTTGAATAGCGAGTAACTCACAGACATCGCTTTTCCATACTTCCTATTGCATGTATCAAACTTTTTTGTTGAATGGCGAACCTATTTCTCTACTTCAAACATATTAAACACCATTCTGCATACTCGCTTTGCCACACAGATTCCCTCTTTTTGCACTCCTGTTAGTTTGTTATTTTTAAAATAGCTCCACACGGGATTATACCTATATTATAATACGTCATCTTTGGGGATTTTATATGTAAAGATTAGATTTAGCCGATGGGATCTATAGAATATATATACGAATTACTAACTGTTGGTTAATACATTTGGTATAGGTTTTATTACGTCGATTTCGGAGGGATATATGACCACCTTGCATCGAAATACCGATAAAACACAATATTCCCAACCTAACATCTATCTTCTAAATATTCGATCCATCCGTTAAGACAGGAAAATACATAAAATGGCCGTTTTTGGACAGAATTAAGAACTATTTACAGAGTTTTTTTTAACACATTTAATGTTATCTATTGATTCTAAACCTGGGCCCCTAGGCACAAGCACAACGATAATTTTTAATCAAGAATATCGGTTAATTATCAATAAATACGCACAAGAATCCCATGAGCTCCCAATAGTTTCTAGAGCCAGTGGGACTAAAGCATCCCCGATTGTAGTATGTTGTGAGGCTGAAGGTACTTGAAGAGGGGAAGAAGATGGAAAAGTGGAAGGTGGGGAAGAACCTAGCTATTCAGATCTGGTCACCGAACATGGTTACAGCCATTTCAAGGTGTTTCGATTCTGAATGGTGTTCTTTCCCCAGGGCGATACTGAGAGCATCTTCCAAACTTTCTGGAACGTGCCGTAAATATACTATATATTGATTTATTTAAAGAATTAAATAATAAAAGACGCATAAATTAAATTTATTTACGCACGCCCCGGTAATCAAACCCGCAGCCTCTGGATTCTTAGTCGAGCACTCGACCGCCGAGACAATCAAGTTGTTACTATTAGTATTGACAAGCCATCTTGACTCTTTTAAAAAAACCAGAAAGTTTTCGTAGATATTGACATAGGTACCTACTCGTATAAGGTACCTTTCATTATTTATTTCAACTCTGACCTTTTCGGACTCATTCAGAAGCACTAAATAAAAATTAGTCTAACTTTGGCCGAATGTTATCTTAAGAACGGTATCAATCTCAAATTGTGATTAATTACCAACCAGATAACTAAGTAAAGAAAAATTACCCTTCACATTGTGTGTTTTTTTTTTCTTACCGTAATTATGCCATCTTACTTTCAACGCGTGGGCTTCTTGATAATTGTTTTTTTGCATTATTAGACACCGGACTAGAGTAGACAGCAGTACATTTTTTATTTTTTTTATTTGCCCAAGGAAAAATTGTGGCTTTCAAACAATTTATTTGAAGTTGTTATTATTTTCTAAAACTTATTGTTCATGATTATTTAATTCTCCAGATTGGGTTAGGAGTATATTATGTAAAGAATTGTTTCTGTTATGTTACATACAATTGTTTTTTTTTAATGTTTGTTTATTTCTACGAATGTTTTCGATATGTCTGAAGCAGGACTAGGACAAGGGGATGAAGACGAGACGAGATGTCTGAAGCAATTCAAAAATTCTACAAAATACGATATTGCTGTCAAAATATTAATTCTCCTGTCAAGTGATATAGAAATAATAATATGTTTGAAGTCAACATTTAAGATATTTCTAGATCTAAGAATGTGGTAAAAAATTATCATTTTAATTTTTCAAAATATGACATTCAATCCAATTATCTGCTAAATTGGTATATCACTATCTAAAAATTGACATAAAAATCAAAAATCAGAAAAACCATGTAGGTAAAAAAAGTCATGAAAATCGATTTCATGTGTTAAAATTCCAAAATTGTATTCAAAATGATCACTCCCCGCTTTATCCAACATACAGAAAATTCACATAAAAATTATGTTCAGCTTTATTTTAGAAAAAAAAAAACCTTTTTTGCTTGTCGGTAACTATTTTTTTTTTTAAATCACACTGAAACACCTTGCATTTAACCGCTGCAAACATTTCTACACGTAGAACTTTTATCGTGAAATATTTTAGAATTTTTTCAGTAATTGCCTCCCTTTCTTTATTTTAACACTCTTTGCGTTTTACGATGCTCAATTCAAGCAATGCGCGCTTCATAAGCCACTCCCGAGCCTAAAATACAGTTTTTTTATTTACCAAATATTCCTTGATCACAGATAGCTAAATTGAGTTTAATAGAGAGCTACATTAAAAACAAATTAGCCTGGAGTGGTGCTTATGTAGGAACCTTTTACTGTGTGTGAGTTTATTTAGCCTCGAATTAGGCAATCATGTCACGTTTGACTAGCAAACTGGCAACACTTTAACTAACCGTACCAAATAATTTAACTAGCCTTAGCAAATAATTCAACAGTCCGTGGCAAATAATTTAATAACGAATACGTTAGAGTTGTCCGCGTTACGCTTCGTTATGTACTTAGCTGGCGAAACAATTGGACAAAATACAAAGTTTTCAGCGAGTTAACAAAAGAGCGGAGGCTTAACTTTTAAAGCCTCCCGCGGGTTGGTCACAAAATATATAAAATGTGTTTCGTTAACAATTCCATAGAGGAACTTAAAAGATAAGTCATAGCACAAAGAGCTAACTAACCTCATCATCTAAAACACAAAATTACTAATTTTGAAGTTCCTTACAACACACTGAATTTTAATTTGTCATAACATAACTCAACAGTGTGTCAAAAATAAGTCCTACATTATTTGAAAATGTGCTGTAGAAAAAATATAATTTGTTTATTTTGTTTACCATTTACCTTTTTATTTAATGGTTAATTAAACAATAAAACTTCTTCAAATTTCCATTTATTGACCATGTTTGTTTTTTTTGTTTTGGGTGAATACCGCACACGGGTCTCAACTGCTCCCAACCGTCTAGAGCCAGTGAGACTATGGCATCCCATATAGGGGTATGTTGTGAGGCTGAAGGTAGTGGGTAGAGGAAGGAGATGTGGAAGAAGAAGGTTGGGAAGTACCTGGTTATTCAGATCTGGTCACCAAACACGGCTAAAGCCATTTCAAGCAACGTTTCAATTTTGATTGGTGGTCTTTCACCAGGCCGATACTTAGAGTATCTACCTCTCTGGAACGTGTTGCAAATATACTGTATTTTATTTTTATATGAATCAAATGTGTTATGACACATTTTGATTAAATAAATAAAAATTACGCACGCCGGGTTCGAACCCGCGACCTCTTGATTCGTAGTCGAACGTCTTATCACTCGATCATGCAGGCTGTCAGGCCTTAGTTGATTATATCAATGAAAATTGGTTTAAACAAATCGTTAATTTATTTATTTAAATAAACGGTAAAATTTTGTGTACCAGAAAATCTTTATATTTTAATAAGTTCACTGTCTGTATCTCCAGTTTTAATTTTGTAAAAACAATTACAAATTCTTTATGTAGCTTACTATATAAAGGGTTGAAATCTTATAATGCGCTGCCGGAAACCATCAAAATTATATCTATCAATAAATTCAAAATAGCCTGTAAAAAATATTTAAAATGCATATAAATCAAAATAATAAGTAATATATAAGTTAAAATATTATAAAGTCAAAAAGAAAATGAAATAATTAGCTACATGAAACTTGAATGTACAAAGTAACTAATATAAAATAAATATGACCACCATCAGTTATCTTGCAACTGTAAAAGCTCAGTTGAGCCTAAATAAATGAATAAATCAAAATAAAATATGATTCTAGTAGAACTGTCATTAAAGCAGTTTTGACACCGGGTCAATCTCAGAGAAGTGAGAATAAGATTGTTGGGATTGGCATAAACGATTGATTTGGGTATTTTTTCGAAGATCTTCTGATCGTAAATATATTTATCATTGTGACAACGGTTTGTTTCAACAAAGCACTTCGAGAAATACCCTTCTCTGTCGGGCTGATGGCTTTTGGCAAGTGTTTATTGAATACCTACACGTTGACGTTTCTCCGAGACACTTCGTAGTTTACTTTTATGTTTTTATCATTCGAGACGCTGTCACAATTCATAAAGATTGACATCTGCCTTTCTACATTATTTCTCATTTTTACCGCTATAATTATTTTAGCTGAGTGATTTTTGTGCTTCACTCAACGTATTAATACTTTCTTTTAAAAATACATTGATTTCGAATGTTTTTAACATTCTTCAAGCGAAAAATAAGTCTTGCGGTATTTTGGTAATGTTCATACTCGTACTTGTTAACACACTTTATAATTTGAAGTTTTAAAAAATTATCGTGGGGTTTGATATCTCTTGGTTTTGATGTTATTATTATAAAGCATGTACTCGTATATAATTAAATGCGACACTAGACGCTCAAATTGTAGTACCAGTAGCGTTGGGAAAAACTTCAATGTTTTGTGAATGCTTCACGAATTGTTAGTTCTTTAAAATGAACCCTTCGAAGTGAACCTTTCAATTGAAGTCAAACTCGCGAAAAAAGAGATTTGGATTTATCCGCTTGTTTGTTCAGTACTAGTCGGTAGAGTTTGGAAAGTAAAAAGAACTGGAACCGGTTCCTTGCCAAATTACATAGCACTAGTCGGTAGAGTTTTGAAAACCAAAATAACCGGAACTGGTTCCTCGCCAAAGAAAAGCACGTACTAGTCGGTAGCGATTTGAAAACGAAAAGCACTGGAACTGGTTCCTCGCCAGCAAAATCACGTACTAGTCGGTAGCTCTTTGAAACTGGAAAACATTGGAACCGGAGAACTGGAACTGGAACTGGAACTGGTTCCTTCATTTTGAAATGTCAATGCCTTCACAACGGTACTGCTTCAAATTGAAGTACTTCTTTCAATGGAATGAAATTAATCAAATGAATGAAGGCTAAAATGAACTACCAACTTCAATTAAAGTGTTGGTTCAGTTAAATGAAGTTATTTCAATGAAATAAAGTTATTAAAATGAATGAACGCTATAATGAACTACCGACTTCAATTGAAGTATTTGTTCAATGAACAATGAATGAAGTACGAACTGTTGCCAAAATAAGTAGTTCTTTGAAGCAGTTCTTTCAAAGCGGTCACAACGCTATCGACCAGGCTAAACAGTCGCTCACGAGCGGCTGTCGACGGATGACGTATTACTAGCTGAACGACTCTACCCTAAAATGCGGATTCACTGCTAAAACGAAAGCGAAAAAATCCTACAAAGTTTGGCAAAGCCGACGTAATAACTTTACCGAGGAAATGTGTTTTTATTTCATTAAAATAACTGCTAATTAAGTAAGAATAAGTTTTAGTTCCCAAAACACAACAACTGTCACTGCGTTGCCACTTCGACTAATTTCGGCGAGGTTCGGCATGGATCGTGGGAACTATCGAACGCGGGAGTCCCATCTCCGCACCACATACCTCCCCGAACTAAATAGAACACGGTTTCAAGTCTCCGTATGTGTGGGCCGCCTACTATAATATATATTCTTCTATGAGCTTACTAACACCCTTTTCAAGATACAAATGAAAGTGAGTTTCGTGATTTAATTAAATAAGTCATTAATAGCTGGGAGTGGAAATGACATTGTGAAGCTGAAAATAATTGTTCTAGAATTTTTAATAGAATGTTCATCAAAAAATGTATGTAGCTTGAGTGTTCCATTAGAGATGTTCAAATGGGATAGAGATAAACACAAATTAGAATTATAGCATATGGTACGTGATTTCAATGCTTCTAATGAATAATTATTTGCTCGCTGAAAAGGGATACTGTAGTCAGAGATAAGATTTGTGAGGGACTTATAATATTTAAAAAAATGTTTTTAGCATCTTTAAAATGTTAAATTTGTTTTTTTTTTTAAAACTCTAATTTATTCGTTACATTTATCAACACTATTGATTGTATAAAAGTGGGCCTATGCTTTACGGTAAGTTCTTCCAGTTTATTAATGTACAGTGTCTATAAATATGCGTTTTTCAATGGGATAAGAAAAGTAGTTAAAAAGACTCACCGCCCTAGAAGTAAATCTGTGGGGGGGGGTGTTCCCAAAAAATGGGCGGAGACCTAAGAATACTTTAAAGCCTTTGCTTTCATTCATGTTGAATTGCGGAAAAATACAATTTAACTCTTTACAAAACCCTTTAGTTACAGGTAGGTGAAAATTCAAAATGTTAAAAACGTGAGATTTCACTAAGAATTCGTTAAAATAAATTCTATAAAAAACACAGTGACGTAGAGCACAGCTTACTCGTCTATACCGGCCTGCTTTTGAGTGGCGAATGATGCAAAAAAGGCCACAACACTCGACACTCCAGACAGCAAAACGATTTTTTCGAAAGTTTGCCGTAGCAGGTTCAGAAAAGCAAACGTTTTAAGGTTTGAATTTTGAATCTGACGAGCATATTATTATAATCTCAAATGCTTTTAGAGGAATCTCCCGGGAAGTGACTAATGCGTCGCATGAAAATATAAAATCTGGTCCTTACCGCTTATTATATAGCTGAAAAACGATTGGTAAATTTTGAAAAACGTTTTACGATACGAATGTGAATGGTAAGGATCAGTTTTTATGAATAAAATATATTAATTACTTACATCCCGAGTGCATCCTCTAAAATACTAGATATTATTGTTACAGATTCATCGTAATTAATTCTAATATGAACTCGAGTAATCCCCCCCCACCCTCGTTTTTGGAGTGTTATGTCACCTTATGTTAGTGTGGAGGCGAAGTATTTAGTTAGCGGGTAAGCGCCCCTATCTGACTTGAAGGTGGCATTTGTGAGAGCACCCCTTATAACATAGGAAAGTTTATTTCAAAAACGTGCCGCATGCGCCACGAAGGAAAGTGTGCATGATGTTGATGTAGAATTGTCGTGGGTGGGAATTTCATGAGTTCTTTCGTCACTCTACCAATTAATCAAGAGCCCTTTAACTCTTATAAGAAACCACTATTAAAAAAATATAGATTTTCGCTGTATAAATTTTCATTTTTCAGGGATAGGTCAAAACTTCAATAGGTAGGCATGTAGAGAACACGTACGCGTTTGTACTATTTTTCTACCAACAGTGTATTTGAAATATCAACTCTCTCAAAAGTAGACATCAGTTTTCTAACATCTAATCATTTGATTTCAAATGAGAAAGGGATAAAATATTTTTCAAAAAAGCATTTAATGTACAGGTCTTTAAGGATATTTCTTAACGACCCTCCTTAATAGCGGCTTAATTCATCTTAAAGTATTACGCAATATAGATTTAATCGAAGACTTCAGCTGTAAATGGTAAAAAAAAATAATTAATTCTACTCATTCCCCCTAGCATTTTTTTCGATTAATTTCTATGTTCTAATTTCTAACCTTAAATTGTTTTTTGACCGACTAAATAAGATAAATATTCGTTATAAGTTATAAAATTTAAAATAAGAACCATTTAAAATACGTAAGTTATATTAAGTAGTATAAATATAAGTTAAAGAAATTAAAAAATAACTATGTATAAGACCACGATTATTATTTTATTTTTTATGACCGACCGGTTTCGCTTAGCCTAAGCATCACGGTGTACGGTTATATATACATACAGGGGGAGAACAAATAAATTAACAAAACAATGAGAAAACAAAAGAATAAAATTTAAATTATATCAAAAGAACAGAGAGAACGAGACAGATAATACGAATTGAAAGAGAGAAAACGTCAAATGAGAAGATGATCAAAGAATAATGATAAATTTAATGAGTTTTCAGAAAACATACCTAATATTGGGCTACAGGACAAATTTACCTGATTATTAGGAATATGACTATTAATTTTAATAATTATTTTTTCTACGGAAATATATAAAAAGTACATAAGTCATTATTATTAAGTCAAAAAGAATATGAATTATAATTAGATACTTTGTAAACTTTAATCTACAAGAAACTAATATAAGATAAATAAATCTAAGAACTATGGTATTTAGCAAATGTAAATTATATATAAGAACATAGAAATATATAGAAAAAGGTGGCGGAGATATATATTATTTTTGAATAACGATTTATAGTGTAATATCTGCAGTAGCGGCTCCTCCGACTGCATAGATAAGTATGTCGATCTGTAAGATTTGTGTTGGTGAGAGTGGATTTTTATGACATTTCAAACAAAATCCGTGAGTTAGAAACAATGTTTACGCGATACGGAGTGATAAGTAAACGATTAGCCGTGTGTTTTGAGAATAAAGCGTAAACAACTGCACCTCTAAATAATTGATCGCGTGAATGAAAAAAACGAGAATGTCCGACAAATGAAATTTCATTTCTTGCCCTAACAAGAGAGATTGTTTTCCATTCCTTTGTATAAAAAATAGGGCAAGTTCACAACTCACTTATGATGTATGCCCTTTGACTTTGAATGAAATTTTCAAGGAAATGCGAAAATAATTCAAATTTTGAAAGGTTTCCAAAATGGATTTTTATAAAATGATTACAACAAGAAATGGTTTGTCATTCTGCCAATTATTACACCTTTCTTTGTTGGCAAGTTTGAAAGGAAACTAATACTAGTGAATTATAACGAAGTGTCAATTTCCTATGAAATACGAATTAGGTTGCGTTACGAATAATAATTTATTTATTTTCCAAGCAAGTAAACCGACTGTGAAATGACTTTTTTATAATTAGTTCTGCGCCAACCTTTCCAAATGATGTAAATATTAATTATTTAAAATGATTTAAAAACTACCTTTTGTAAATCGTCGTATGAAGATATTTGGCTAAAACCAGTTTTGATACATCCATATTAAAGCGTCCTGTTCGTATGAACCGCATAACACATTTATATTCATTTATTAAACAAAAATCCATGACCCGCCTGCACCTAAACTAGATCACTAAACCAACCTTCAATCTGCTCCCGTCCTTCTTCCATGTATCCTATTCCCATGTTCCCTTCCACCTTTCTCCCCCTACCAACATAGTTAAGTTACAAAAAAACTGTATATTGTCACATTTTACTTATCAATTCATCGTCATCTGTGGAAAATTTATAATTGTAATAATTTTACTAGTTTTATTATTATATTCATGTCAATTACTAATCTGCTGTTAATTTTCCCAAAAATTGATAAAATAAAAATAGTTTTTCAATATGTATAATAATAATAAAATTATTTATTAACCCTTAAGATCATTGAACCTAAGAACCATGTTTTTTGGTGTATGTACTCGTAAATACCGCACAAAAGCCCCAACTGCTTTCAGCCGTCTGGAGCCAGAAGGACTATACCATCCCCAACTGGAGTATGTTGTAAGGCTGAAGGTGGTGGGAAGGGAAAGGATATGGGGAAGAGGAAGGTGGGTAAGTACCTGGCTATTCAAATATGATCACCAAATACAGCTAAATCCATTACAAGCAACGTTTTGAATCTGAATGATCGTCTTTCACCAGAGAGATACTGAGAGTATTTTTCACTCTGGAACATTCCACAAATATAATGTATATTATTTTTAATTGAATAATTAAATAAAATTTATTTGCCCACGCGGGGATTTGAACCCGCCCCTCTTGGCTTCGTAGTCGAGTATCTTAACAACTCAACCACGAAGGCCATCTGGCTTACTTTTGGTTTCTATCATCTATGTATTAGTGCTGTCATCCAGGGGGTTTCACGGAGTTTCCGGAAGTCCTTTGTTAAATGTCATCATACTAAACTTTCCCTTGTCAGGAATGTGGTTTTTGATCTTTATAGATCTGGATTTTGAATTTGTTACCATCAAAACAATTGGTCGCCGTAAAGGCAAAAGGGCTGAAACGCCATTTTAGGAAGCTTACCCTACACCACTTTAAAGTTTTTTTTTGTTTTACAATAAAAATTCATAAGTCTTCAGTACCTGGTTGGATTTTGAAAAAAAAAGTTGACTCAGATAACTCCATGCTCTCACTGAGTTACCTGAAGCGACAAAAAGCTAAAAAAAGTCCCAAACTTGTGTCGCTTAAGTCAAGCCTTCTCCCAAATAGTAAATATGTTTTAGATGGCTGAAGGGTTACAAAAGTCTTCAGAATCAACCGAGAGTCAGAGCATTGGATGCAGAAAAAAAAACGATCAAAATTGTATATTATTCAACTCATTTTTAACCAAAGTGTCCCTAAAGCCCCATTGCCTTTCCGGCGACGATATGGTCCTTCCACCGAGCCTTCCTTTATAACCTCTGTTTCTAATAAACGTAGCGATTATAAGAAGGAGAGGTAACAATGGAACTATCAGCGGTGTGCCTATAAGTATGGTTGTAGGCCGGATTAAAATATTGTGAATCTGGCAACCCTTCGCGTGAACACCCCATTTCTCATTAATTGTAATTGTGACAGACATCGTTAGGGTGGTAGATAGCCGCCGACCGGTAGCGGGCGCGCCTATTTTGATTTTAGTGGAGCATTTTCGAATCAGTTTTCCGTGAACAAGTAAAACAATAAATCTGTGCACTCCTTTCATTTCTAAAAACGCTCTCTCTTTAATATTTTTTAAAATCCGGATAAAACTTGGTATCTTTATTATTTCACTACTCATATTGTATACTAGTACCTACGTAAAAAAACATTATGGAAATTATTTTTATCAACACATTATTATGAATAGACTAGAACAGATTTCTCCATTAAACAACACAATTTCGTTTGTGAGTACGTACGTATAAGTGTGAATTTTTCAAAATTAGAAGTGGTGAAACGAAATCATAGAAATAATAAAATTCAATGAAAATAATCTTTCCAAATCCCTACCTAATAAATTACTACCTATAATGTATTTTAGAAGACATTATTCCATATTGGAAAAGGGTGGATTAAAGCAACTAATAGTTTTTCTTGGCTAGTCAAATTATTAGGAACAGTAGGTAAATATAGTCACGTAATACCTACATATTATGTTTAAGATAAATATTTCAAAGAATATTCTCGAAATAAACAAAACATGCGCTAACACGGTTTACTCTCACACGTTTTCAAAGTTCGGCAAATCATTAAAAGTAGCGTCATTTTCAAATTTGCACAAAACAGCAATTTTCTTTGTTGAACGTTAGTTCCACTTTTACTAATGGCCTGCTAAAGTAAGACATGTGCAGAAATATCCAATAAAATCACCTGACATAAATTGTTATATCGATTAAAAGGCACAATAAATTTAATTTCGTGATGATCAGAAATCAGAAAAACTTGTTGTGGTTTTCGACTTTCTTATACGAGTAAAAACGTATTTTCGAATGAGTAAAATATAATGCATAAAAAACAAAACAAAAAATTTAATATTTATCTTAATTATACAACATAAAATGTGTTTCCTGAATCATCAAATGCATTGGTGCATTGACCTCGGGAATCATGCAATATGTTGAGAAATTATGTCTGGAATTTCCAGACAGAGGCAAAATTTGAGTATCAAAACATAAGATACGACGACATATAGTTTGATCTAAATATATTTAATATTTTGTGTGCTATTGGAAAATACAATATTTCGAGAGACTTTAATGAAAGCAAAACATGTTCAGTGTTTTTGACAATCACAGGAATGTGAAATTAAAATATACAATAATTCAAAACACATGCAACGCTCAGTATTAAAACTAAGTTAGTACATAATAGACTACAATCACAATTAAAAACGAATTATCGCAGCGAAGTTAGATTTTGATCCCCACCCAGCAAAAATCATTCGGAATGGGACAGAAATAAAATGCGATGCGTGCATAAAAAATGCTATTTTTTTTAAATTTATAGCGGCATCAAGGTTGATAACTTTTATACCGCAACCCACTTCCGGATGAAAAATTAAAATGAATTTCCAATCTGTTCAGGGGTGAAATATATAGCATTTTAGCGCCCGTTTTTTAGTTTATATCAGCTCGTGGCTGATTAAAAAGCGGAAGATATATTATAACATGAATTTAACCGAAGACTTGTGAATAAGATTCATCGGAGTCCATAATATCGAATTATGTAAAAATCGCAGCCAATGAACACATATATTATCGTAATGTCATATTGTTCTTTGTTACTGAGTAGGCGACGTACACACGTGCGGTATATTAACATGCATACTAGGTAGGTAGGCACGAATTTATTTTACCCCACAATTTTTAAAAAATAGTACTATGTTGAAATAATCATATATTTACCAACCTCCTACATAATAATAAAACACATAAAATAATATTTTAAGTGCGACGTGAAAGTCCAACTAATAGGTTTACTTTGTGTTTAACATAAAGAATAAAACTACATTATCATTATTGTAATATCGACGATAATGTATTCTTCGTTAACTTAGTAACGTGTGTAAATTTAAAATGTAATATTTATTTACAAATAAAATCACATGCACCATTTAATCCCGATAATCGTTCACTATAAATAATTTGTTTTGTGAGTACGTATGTACGTATGTACTAGGTAAATACGTACGAATGTGAACTTTTCAAATTTGGAAATGATATTAATTGAAATTAATGACAAAATTTTAAAAATAATCTTTTCAAACCCCTACCTACCTACAATGTATTTTAACAGATATTATTCTATTTTTTTAAATAAGTGGATTAAAGCAACCAATATTTTTTCTTAGAAAATCAAGTTACATCAGAATCGGACAGTTTCTTCTTGTTTTACTAAGTGTAAGTTCGTCGGTTGTTTGGAATCTGAAGTATCCCAGTATTGAATTTCCTTTAACTTGAGGTAATAATTAATTATGTTTAAGACAAGGGGCAGAAAGGTACTCCAGTACCTACCCCAACCCAATCAATTATATCCGTATCTAAGATTAAAGCCAGCGAAGGATGGCTACTGAAGCGGAAGAATCGATAGAACATTAATTATTATTGGTATAGATAGGACAGTGTAGATCGTTATTCTCTGCTGGTCCCTGCGAAGAGCAGACAGATTATGTGGCTGAACACGAGTAGTATCAATATCATTGCATCAGTTAGTGTTGCGAGTGAGTAGGTTTGAAACAGAGTTGAATGTTAATGTATTCATTCAATGTTTACAAAACAAAGTCAGGCCACGGGGTGGTATTTTTTGGAGCAATAGTAGTTCTATAGTTAGATTGGTTAAGATCAAACAAAATGAACATCAAACAACCTAGGTATAAAAGTGCCTACTTAAAAAAAGTATTATAAAATAATATTGCTGTTTAAGTTCATTTATTTTTTTAGATTTTTTTTTTGTAATTATATTTTGGCCAATTAACGACTTAGATAATATTACACAACCATGTAGGTACATATAAATTATTTACAATCGACAATAATCAAAGTAATATAAACATTTTTCAAATGTCACCATAAAAAAACTGTCAAAATTATATGTTTTAAATCAAAATCCAACAAGCGAAAAAGTTATTTAAAAAAAATATCTACCTTTTATAAGCTGTGATTTTTTCGTAAATTTCAAGCACGTTCGAGAAAACACCACCTCACTCGCGATGCTACCGCACTCACACTTTTGGGGTAATATTTTCGTACAAAGAACACTCGCACGGAAATATGTGCCGCCGTTCGTGGACTGGAAACAGGAGTGAAGTAAACCGCAGACCTCTGCCGACATTTCCCACAAAACGCACTCAGTACTTACGCATGCGTACCATTCGCAATAAGGAAAACTCTGGATGTGCTCCAATTTCCTGATCGCTTATTGGCTTATTTAAATTCGTATCGATCCTTCAACCAATCACAGATCTTTATTCCGCATTGGAAAGATTTGCGAGGCAAAAGAGACTGGACATCGCTTTTTGAAGTTTCCGGGTAATGTTTTTGCCGAATTAACTTTCATTATAAGTTTGTGAATTGATTATTGACGATGTTTAAAATGTTGGCCCTCAATCAAACTAATTCTTCGACAAAATCTAATGTAATTGAATCTTTGAAACGGATGTTATTGTCAAGAAATACACAAGAACAACTTAAAGCTGCTGGTTTCATAGTCGAATCTTTGCAAAAACTTGGAAACAATCCTGTTGTTTATAAAATTGTTATCGAACATTATATTGTAAACGATTTATGCAATTTCTTATGTGAGGCATCAGCTACGCTCCAGGTTCAACTTTTAAGGTATTTTTTGTTTGCACTTGTAAGAACCCAACTAATCTTTCATAATAACTTTTGTCAAAACTAAGAAAACTTTTTTTGCATTTTCCAGAAACATTCTCAAATGTTTGAATATATTTTCTACATCGCCAATATTCTACATAAAATCTTACTCCCCGCAAGTTGTGACTTCGATTATTAGAACTATTCAATTTCTTGTAAAGGAAAATGGTTCAGAGAATATCATTGATCATGCATTGCGTTTTCTCTCCGAAATATTTTTTGGGTAAGCTTATTCACTAAAAAATATATTCTCCACTTTTATAACCTGAATAATGAAAGGAATATTTTTAATGAAGATTTTTGTAACGTTATTAGTATTCCGTTAATTTTCCAGAGTAAACAAATACAAAATGCCTTCTATTCTATCCAAAGAGAGCATGTACAACGTTTTGCAATTATTTGAAATGTTGACCGCCATTTTCGAAAAAATAAGCTACGAGACGCAGACGAAATTAAGCACAAGTTTGGTTCTTCACTCCATCATTTATCATAATAAAGAGGAAAGTATCATAACTACCAAAACTCTCTCTTATGCAACAATGGCTATAAATAAATGCCTCGAAATTTTGTATCAGCTTTTGATTGATAGCAAATATAAATACAGTCCGGAAAATAAGCTTGATTGTGTATTTGGAATGCTCTGTCACATCAGCATTGATTCCCTGCATCTTTGCGAGAAGATAAAGATACTTCAGTCGGATTTTAAAAGAACTCTGTCATCAGATGATGAAGACGATGAAATATTGGTACACAAAGGAATGGTACATCGTGCTGTATTTATGACATTGAACAACATTGTTACACAAATCAAAGTGAGACATGCACTTAATCATTTAAAAGTTCCCAAAATCAATGCCATAGTTATATTTAATATTGATATTTTTCTTTTCAGAATTTTGAGCCGCTGATCCTGATTCCAAATTATGATGTATTCCTTGAATTTCTGTATGAAATTCTTCATAGGCCGCTACCTCATGATGAAATGCTCACATTTGCTACAAAACTTTGCTCTTGTGGGTTCCTATCATTTCTTGGCAAATTAATTCCAATGAGGTAATGCAAGATAAAAAATAATTCAATCAACTTATCTTGTTTATTGATTTGAGTGTTAATACGAACTACAACAATAAAACTATTGAAGTCTTTTCATTTTTAATGTACACCCTTTTTCAGTAAAAATACAAGGAAGCTTTGTCTTTTGAACATAGCAGAACTTTTGAGCTGTCTGTCCGTTGAAAAACTTAACTTATCAAAATGGCAAGGAGGAGAGAGAAGCTTCAGAAGACATTTATTTGTAAGTTATATTTTATATACTGCATTCAATTCACTGTTGAAATAATATAATAATATATTGAAAGGATTCCTCTGTTGTGCATTTATTGTAGGAGGGACTATTCGAAAGTGATAGCAACTTCAAGAAATGGCCGCTTAAGCTGAATGATGTTTATGCATCTGATGCTACAATTAATTCATTGATTGTTTTCATATACTTTAACTGCTTAAATTCACCAAGGTAATACTTACAATATTTTTTACCTTTTATATTTCCAGATTTCTGTTGTCTTTTGAGAGTTCAATTGGCACCAGTTTTTTTTTTTCAATAACTAGGTTACAGAACCTAGTTATTGAAAAAAAAACGGATAACAGTATCCGTTCTCCATCCTATATTTTCTTATAGCCTACCTAATCCAAATGGCTCCGGTGTTGTGTTATCAACTCAACATTTTGTGAAATTTAGACCTGTTTTCAAAAATGTTATTATTTCATTGACTGCATCTGAAAAAGTTATTAAACTATTCAATATTGATTTTTCAGCCCTCAGAATATAGCAGCTCCTCTTCTTCCTTATTTTGTGGAATACATCTTCAATTTACCAGTTAATATGAAATGTCCAGACCCAATACTCAAGTGCTTATGGTTTATTTTTGCGGTAAGAAAACAAATCTACAACTCACAATATGTGTATTTTGAAAAAATTGTCACCCAAGCACTTAAAAAACCGAAATGATAATAATTAAGATGTTCAATTACTGACATAATTAAATGGAATATTTAAATTTTCAGTTGGCATATCTGAACAATTCAGGTTATTCCAACATTGAAGGTGGAGTCCTAAAGCTTCAGAAAACTATAAGCGTGATGTCTAAGCTGATTCTATACAGAGTTAAAGATGTCTACACTCACCATCCTGCAATACTGACGTGGGTGTTTTCTTCACATCGCATTCCAACTACAATTCAGCAGCAAGTGGTAAGAATTTTACATAAAACACTACCTTTTACAATTATTATTTTTATTTACGGCTAATATTTGGTTGCCATTTACTCTTGTGCACCTGGCTGCGTATGTGTTTTGTTCCCAGTTATATCTTATGACTATCTCATGCCACGGAGGTCATCATTTTACTTTGCCAAGAACAGAACATGCAACCCCAAATAAAATATTTTATCAGCTTAAATGCTACACTGCTACCCAAAAACTTCTTTGTATGTTTTTATTATAAATCTGATTATATTTTCTACCAGCTCTCAATATGGCTACAAACTGAAACAGCCGTTCCTGATGAGTTGGCTTCCATTCCGGAGTTGTGGTATTTACTGCTTGAAATAATAACACAGAGCAGTGACCATAAGACCATCAGCGTTTCGTCAAACCTGTTGAAATACTGCATTGACAAATACAGTGCGCAGGATGATAACATCAAGCACATCATATGGGAGACATTGCCCATTACAATGGCATCGCTGGCAGTGGGAAATCAGTACACATGTGGTATGTTTGAAGACTGAGATCATTAAAAAGATAAAAAATTTAAAAATAAGATCTTTCGATAGCTATCATCTTTGGGGATGCTATGTGGAGGGTCTGTTTAAGGAAAGAAAGGAGTGAACGTGCGTCTTGTAGAGACCCACGTTGTAGATGAGATGAAACATAAAAGCTCTTAAATCATTACCTAGCTAAGATGTTGGACACAAGAATGAGTTGTAACAGTAACATGTTGTCATACAGCAAATGTCAACTGAGTAAATACATACATAATGGATACGCATTTGGCGTATCTCAGGGATGTGCACCTTGCTATGAAATACCAGTAGAACAAACTTCTTCTATTTTTTCTCCCCCCTCTCTCCTCATTCCTTAAATCCCCAAAGATTGCTCACTATTGGGGATAGTACTCTTCGTTAGGACCCTTATGATTGTCACATAAAAACACAAGTGTTGATATTGAATTATGACTTTGATTATCATAACTTGGTGGCATTTTTGTAATAAAATCACGATATGTGGATAAGAATCCTTTGGTAAGAAGCGAATGATTATGCGTAATCTTATTTTTATTCTACTAATGTGAAAAAAAAAACTTTTTATAGCTGAGTCAGTATTATGTCTACTTGAATTATGCAGTACCTGTGTTCCGAGGGTGCCATCCCTCACAACAGTTCAGAGAACAGCATCCCTTCTGCCTAAGATACTAACAATTTACAAGAAAAATAATATTGATGTTCAGTTCCACTTCGTAACAGAAGCTTACTGCCTGTTGCACGCTGCTCTGAAACTGGAGGACAAACAAGGTGAGATGCACTGAAAATTGTTTGTCGTACTTATTAAGATATATGTTGTTAAAATGGAAACCACTTACAAATAATTTAAGAGTTTTACAATCCAGCTTTGTGCCCGTCACTTCTTTAGGTCGATTACAAATTCTAAAGCTATTCAACTTGATCAATTACTTTTAAGTTCTTTAATGTTTTTTTCCCTTTTTCAGTTCTATCACAGTTTATCAACTCTCCTCAATTCCTGCAATACATTTACGATGCCACCTTGAGCACAAATCCAGTTTTATCCAAAACGGCTCTTGAATTGCTATCACTATCTACATTCTACTGTGTCAAATACAATATCATGGTTTGTATAAAAAATAATATGAATCACTTGAACATGGCTGAGGAATCTTCTTCACATAAGTGTGATGATGATAATGATGTTGTCTAACCTCCGATTAAGAATGACATACACTTAGTATTACACCTATATTAAATCATTCATATCCTTAAACTTTATACATAGACAATGTATTATTATTTCATAGACTAAGGCAATTGGCACGCTTTTTTTTTTTTCAGTGTCAGAATTTTATCAAACTGGATCCTGTTTCGTTGGTAATTTCTCTGAGAGATGAAAAAGACAAAGGTAAAACAGTTGCAGTCCTTCAGCTGTTGTATACAATCTTCTCTCTAGAAGTATCGAAACAGAGATCTTTTGTTACACTGTCTACCGTTTATCCTGCGGAGAAATATACAAGCACATGCCGCGCTTTATTCTTCAGGCTTCAGATGGTTTGTTGTAAGGTAAAAAATATTATTTAACATATTACGTATATCCCATCTTATCTTCTTCCCCCTGTCCTATTCTGATCAGGGACCCATCACTTCCGACACTTTGACACTTCACCATTTATTGTAGACCCTGCCTCTGGAATTGCTTTAACATATTACATATATCCATATTATATAATAAACACACAGCTGGACCATATTCATAGTTAATGTCACCTATTCAAAAAAACCCATAATATGTGGATCAAGTTATCAGCATTAGTCTTCCGCCCTTCGTTTTTCAAACTCTCTCTATATCTCATTCCTCAACTTGCTAATTGCAATTGGGTAACAATTAATTTTCCGTCTCTACAACGGTACAACCGGGGAACTCTTGAGTCATCACAAAAAATAATCGGTTGGTAATTAAAAGATTGGTGTTTAATTACATATGTTGCTGTACAATACGGACACGGGTCATTGTTATGAGTATGTATTTCAGGATTCTGAAGGCGAGTCCAACAGTGCCTGGCAATGTCTAAATATGATGCTACAGTCCGCAGCAGGGAACAAATCCAACCTTATCGTGATTTTGACCTCTCAACCCTGGACCCACAAACTGATAGCCTTTTACCTCTACCAAAACCAGGCTTCAAAGTGCCACAAAAAATTCTTAAAGTTCATTTTCAACTGGTTGACGTGTTGCAAAATCACCAACAGCAATGAAAAGCTGTTCTCGAGCAGTGATAAGGAAATGTATCCCGTTTATTTGAAGTATAATATCTTATTCGGTACTTTGCATCAATTGGTAACTACATTTGGAGACCAAGAAGTCAAGCGAGGAATGTGCCCCGAAAGAGCACAAATTATTATTAATATTTTAAATCTCATCGCCAGTTTCTTTGAGTAAAAATATAATTTCACAGAAAATATTTTATTTTATCACCAATTAATGTGAAGTTAAGCTACTCAAAATCTTATTGATTAATACACCCAAGTGGGTACTAAGTCTTCAAATAAATTAATAAAATGTCTGAGTAGAATATTAAAACATTTTGATAGTTTAAATGGTTTTAAGGTAATCTAACTTCTTTGGCGTCCAGATTTTTGCACAAAGCAACCCTTAAAAGAATTCAATCGCACATCAATTTCTCCATCTTCCAGCTGGAAGAAAAAAACAAAATTATTTTTTGTATCACCTAAATTAGGAATTCCAGATATATTAAAATTAAATTATTTACCTGATCCTTGTAATAAATTTCTCGATAGCAGGATGGAGACACACATTCCCTTATACAGCGAGCCCTCGCTATTCCATTAGAGTTACTGCAAGCCCTACTTTGTTCACAGGCCGTTTCAAATTCCCGAAATGTTATTTCCTAAGAAAAAAATATTGTTAATGCAATAAATAATTTGAAGTAATTATTTATTTTAGATTGTATGTGATGTAATCATTTGCTCTTCTAAATTGTTTACTTTAAGCCATGATTTATTCACAAGCTGGTTCAAAAAAATATTATTTCCAAAATAAATACAGCAATAAATTATAATATTATGTCAATTATTACTAAGAAATAATTTTCTTACATTTTTTGGCGTTTCCTTGTATTGATATTCTGGGAATGAGAATATAATCGGTGTACTTTCTTTGTCAGCAAATAGATTTTGTGCAAAGCACAGCAATAATATAATCCAAATTCCTGCACTGAGAGTGGATTCCATAGTTTATTTATTTGTGAATAATCTGACAATTATTTACTGACACTGCCTGGCCCAAAAATTTGCTTTGTTGATGTAGTGAAAAATCAATATTTGAACGGGATGGTAAACCAGCAAACTGTAAACAGTTTTACCATTGTTAAGTTAGGTAAATCTGTCAACAGATGGCTCTAACCAATTCATTTATTATATTCTTGTTATTTTAAATTCATATTTAATAAATAAAACTTTTTATTATGTATTGCCTTTATTTATAAATATCATGGGTTTTCCCGTTTTGTTGGTGTATGTAAATATTATACAAGCAAATAACGTGGGGTGAGTATTTAAATAAATTAACATTTTTGAAATGCCAAAGAATATATCAAACCGATTTCTTTTGACTCCAATAATAAGACTTCAGTAAGTATTTATGAATAATAAAAGTTTAGTGTAGGACACACATTTGTTAAAACACAAACAAATATAAGCAAACTCGTATCTACATAAACTATTATGAAAACAAAAACATTAAATAACTTTAAAATAAAGTTAGTTCCAATATTATTCATTAATTGAAATGTAACAATGTGAATAAACTATACATAACAAGGTGACTATAAGGTTGATATAATTAATATTTTCAAAACTCATGAACTCTACATAATGAACAATTTAAACTAAATATTTTAAAGGGAAGTATGTATACACAAAGCGAGGGAAATATGAAATTTAAGACTTTTTGATACAATACCTAACCAATAAATTCATATATGATAATTTGTAAACATGCATAGAAATAGTTTAACCCATTCAACGCGGACGCCTCAGCATATGAGGCGCGACCGCCCGTGCCTTCTCTGCGGATGCCTCAACAGTTGGGACCTGAAGTTTTGGCGCCGATAAAGTCGGAATCCTGTGCTCTATATTTGTAAAATCTTCTCAAATGTCTTCATACATTCGTCATGCTAGCGACACCTATAATATTTTAACTTTTACATTGTGTATTCGTTCTCAAATCGTAAATATTCGTGATCGGTGGTCGGGATCCCCTTTGCGTAAACATTCAAATCTCCCCGCCGCTCGCCCTACCGACTCGCGCGCCTGCGCACTTGATTCACCGAGTTTGTGTAGAGTGGTCCGTGCGTTGATTCCGTGAAAGCGCATTCCTTTTGTTTATTTACATTTAAGAAAATGTTTATTTTATGAAATAACTTTTCATTGTTCTACATTTTGTTTAAAATAGTACAGTACAGTGTTCTTATTAATAATATGGCGGTTACGTTTTATATATTGTGATCTGTGAAAATTTACGTGAAGAAATAGTGAAGTTTGTTATTATTAAAGCAAGAGTTACAAAAACATTTAAAGGAAATGAGCAGGATTGTGTATGTATACAAATTGTGAGTACAAATACGATTCAATTAGTCACATTAATTCAGCATTATAAGTTCTTGTAATATTAGATAACTAACCCAAAATGGAGCACCAAAACCTATCCGAAGAACAAATTATCGAATTTGTCGGCGCGCTAGATTCGGATTATGAAATGTCCGAAGAAGAATATGAGCCATCTGATGTATCGAATGAAAATATGGATATAGAAATGCAACCCATTGAGGTCGTCGAGGAACAAAATGATGATAATTTTGGGTCTTGGACATCTGGTCCCCATATCCCAATAATTCATGAATTCGATGATTTTCAGTCAGGTATAACAAACAACAGCCTAACAGAAAATTCTCCGGAATTACATTTTTTTGAACATTTTCTGAATAAGGATATAATGGAGAAAATTGTTGCAGAAACAAACAAATTTTACTTTTTTAAGCTTAGCGAGATGGAACCGACTCCGAAATCCCGTACACATAAATGGATAGATACTGATATACCAGAAATGTACACTTTCTTTGCTTTGTCCATGTTGATGACACGGAATAAGCATTTGACTGTAGAAGAACATTGGAGTAGTGATATTTTCCTCAGAGCTCCTATCTTTAGTAAAACAATGGCGAGAGATCGGTACCAATTATTATCACAAATGTTACATTTTTCGGACTCAAATTTCCCAGTTCCTCATGACAGACTTTTTAAAATTAGATTACTTTTAGAACATACTAGAAAAATATTTAAGGAATCAATGGTGCCACAGAAAAAACTTGTGTATTGACGAGAGTATTGTAGTGTTTAAGGGACGACTTATGTTTAAAACAATATATTCCATCAAAGAGACATCGTTTGGTATTAAAATGTTTGTGTTATGCGATGTGACATCTGGCTATGTTATTGATTTTATTATTTACTGTGGAGATGGAAGTGATATTATAGACGAACAGAATTTTGGAATGACTGGGGCCGTTGTTACTCACGCTATTAAAAGATTATGTTGGGAAAGGACACAATTTGTGGGTTGATAATTGGTATCGAGTCCGAAGTTATTCGAATATCTGCATAACAATAAGACAAATGCTTGTGGGACTGTTAAAAAAACCGGAAAATGATGCCTGATTTTCGAAAGTTAAAAAGGGCAAAATTGAGGCAAAATCTCGTGGATCACTACTTGCCCTCAAATGGTGCGACAAAGAGAGGCGTGCATATGCTGACCACCTTGCATGACGATTCCATGGGAAGCTTCCGGTAAAACAAACCATCAAACCAATGAGCCCATACTAAAGCCAAAATGTGTGCTTGATTACAATAAGTCAATGGGTGCAGTTGACAAGACTGACATGATTTTAAGTAATTTGTCTTGTATGAGGAAATCCACCAAGTGGTATAAGAAAGTGGCCTTTCACATAATAGATTTATATTTGTTAAATGCTTTTTGCCATTTATAAATCGGTTACTGGAATAAAAATACCGTTAGCTGATTTCCAGCTAAATGTAATAAAGCAGCTCATAGGAAAATATGGCAAAAAATGTAAAACATTTGAATTAGCACGTCCCACAACCTCCACGAGCTCAAATCCGCACAGAATCTTCCCTAAAAACTTTACCGACCATATGCCTGAACTAATTCCGCCGACAGAAAAAAACCAAAAGCCCGCGAAGGCGTATGCGCTAATAGTGGTAGGCGAGAGAAGAAAAAACAAAATACAAGATTCATGTGTCAAGTGTGTGAAATCTCTTTGTGCTTATCTCCTTGTTATAAAATATACCACACCTCAAAACAATTTTAACGGTTATAAATATTTAAGTCAAGTGTCTGCCTATCTAAACATAATTATTTACTCAAGCCTTAATAATAATAATAGAATCATATGAGAACAATAATACGTAACAGAATAGGATCGAAAATAAAATGTTTATAAAAAATATTTTGTTTGTGAAATGTGATGTGTGTATAAATACGTCAAGTGCTGGCTGGCTGCAATAGTTAATCGGCGCGGTGTCCGTTCTCGGTCAAAGCGTAACGAGCCGTCTCCGAAAATGGCGTCTCCAAATGGTGAGTTTGTTTATACTGAGATCTTTGTTCGTCGTTTATCATCATAAATACACACGTTTGAAAGTCAGTTGGTGATAAATAATAATCTTTATGTATAAATTAACAGATCCAAGTAGATAGATTATTTTTAACACTGGTGTTTATACTGCTATAATGTGAAATATAATCAACAAAAAAGTGCCGCGTACAGGGGTACCTAGCATAGAAACGTCACGCGTTCAAAGAGTTAAAGTGACCTTACCATACGTCAAAGTTATAGTAATCATTATTTTTAATAAAACATGTACAGTTTAACCTTAACTATATATTAACAACAAAATCAGGTGGGTGGGGTGAAAATAGAACAAATGTGCAATAAATAATGCCCTAAACCGATTATGGTACAGTTATATCAGCTGATTCAAGTTGCAAGAGAGCTTCAACCCGATACACTTCACACTGGTCACTGTTTCCTAGACCTAATTTAAATATAACATACTCTATAAAGGCGGTATTATTTGGTAACAAGGTATTCAAACATAACTCCAAATCCACAAACTTAAGTGAGCAAGACTGCTCGTAATGAATAACACATCAAAATTACAATCCACAAAACCTTACTCGTTTTCAAAAGAATTTATATAAAACAAACGAAACCCCGACTCCGAACGCACCAACACACTTTAAACATTCTATTCATTAATGACTTTTAGACAAGAAAACATTCAATGAGTTACATTTATTTCAACGTGTCCTACGTAAACTACTTTTATAAAAAAACAAAAGCTAACTTTGAAGCAGTTTTTTTTCCTGGTTTTGTCATAAATACTAAAAAAGTAAAATTTTAAACATTTTTCAGGAAAATCTGTAGCATAGCTACAAAAAACTTCTAAGTTTGCTTCCGTAATGAGACAGATTTGGAGATAGTCTTGCTTATTTTTAAGTTATTTACGTGGGGCATGTCGATTTCATCGTTGATTGGGTCACTCGAACGTTGGTAAAATTTGTTCTACGAAGTATCTAAAGCTTGGTTTGATAAGGAAAAGGGATAGTAAGTGCGGCAGTTCACAACTCAAAGCGTTTCTTGCGCTCGGCAACTATCCCCACCAGGGGAGAGTTGGAGGCACGCCTCGATGACACTGAGCAGCGCGACACGTGCGGGGACCTCAGTTCTGAAATAAAACAAATATTCATCAATACCAAAGCGCAACAAGTGATTTTTTAACCATTACCATTGAAAGAAAAACAGATTTTCTGCAGCCAACACGTCTTTCCCAATGTAAGCAGCTGCTTTACATTTTGGGAAACATTTTATCTTCAAAATGTAGTTATGCCCCTTCACCCCTGTCACCAGTCATTTAAAACAAAAACAAAATATTGTTGAATATGTAGTGAGATGACATGAATGCAAATGCCTTACCAACAGAAAACGGCTTTGTGAGTAGTGGTCTATAATATTATGACCTCTTGAATGGCTGAATGGTGTAATTTGGATGGAAATTAAACATCATGATTTCAATAATTTTATGAATCTTTCAGTAAACGGAGAAGCAAACCAATTTATCAGTGAATGACTTTGCCCTTGATACTTTTCTCACATCAACATTGCAAAATGTCAAAAGCTAGTACGTAGCAATAATAAAGAACACTTTTACATCTTTACACAAAAATGGGTAAAGATGCATTTGAATATAACAAAGCGATTAGTGATTGATTACCAAAGGATTAGTGACATGATGGTAATCGTGCTCATGAAATGATCAAAGGGAAGAGAATGAATGAAGTGATATTAACCTGTACTGGTGATAGCCGAAGGTTCCTTGTGCTTTCTGTCTTTGCAAACTGTATTTTGGTTTTGCGCACCACCGACTTTGCGGGCTCCAGTGTCAACTGATTGGGTTTTGTTGCCTTCTGAAATGGTCATTGATGGAATTGAAGACTTTTCATAAACCTTTCAAGTATACCTACTTTAGATCTATTTAAAACGTAAGTTTATTGTAAAGTAATATTTTTTTAAAATCAAACAATTAAATTATTGTAATAAAAATATAATAACTTAGTTAAGTATCTCACCAATCTTACACAATTAATAATACATTAAAAGAAATCATACAAAATTAGCGATTTAATCAAAAGATTAACTAGCAAAAAATAAGATTCATGTTTTATGAAAATTTGAAACTACAAAGATTTAAGTGCATATTACAACATATTATTTTGTTGTTATATATGTATTATAATAAGGCGAATACGAAATACAACAATGGTTAACTAATCATTTTATATTAATGGTTATTATTTAAATTACGTGGAAATTATAGTGTACGAGTATATTTAAAAAAAAAAGTATTTTTTCTCATCAGGGGATTGCATAACAAATAAAAGTTGGTTTTCTATTTTAAATCAACATTATTTTGCTGTAAATAGTAAAAGTATGAAGTCTACCTACTTCGTTTGACAAAGCTTTTATCCCGTAAACCCAATAGCGTAAATATTAATTTGAAGAGCGTCCTTAAAAAATATTATTTTGTTCAAAGAGGGCAGTGAAGTTAAGATGTTTATTTTCTGGTACGTCTAAGGTTACATTACAAATGAAGTGACGGTTATCTTACCTGCAGCGATGGCATTTTGCCAGACAGTGGCTAGATGTCTAAGGTGGTCCCATAAAGGAGTGCCGGGAGTAGAAAGTCCAGCCGTACCTTGCCCATGCTATTAGTACAATAATACCAAGCTCCATTTATCAACATGAGATGAATTAAAATCAATGATGATTCCCTCAGATTAACGTGCTGTTAAAATGTATTGATGATCTCAAACCAGACGGTTATTAAATAATGATTAATAATAATGAAACTGATTTTGTTAAGATTTTTTTGTTTGTAAATCTGAGAGAAACATCGTAAATAATTCTTAAGTTGATCTTATAAAAGTGCAAATATTCAGATACTGGCTGTCAAATTTAATAATACGTATTTAATTCAGCTTTAAAGAAAGATTTAATAAACTAATTAGAAGACGAATTGTGACAAAAGTGACTATAGCAAGAAAAAGTTTTCCGTTGAATAATATTATATTCTCTGGACATAATAAAATAAGTATATAAAAGAAAAAGAAAATGCGTTTAGCGCCCTTAGTGCATGCACTGTCACCAAATTGAAACAATTATTGAAAAAATAAATTAAACAACTAAAGGCATTATTTGTTTTATAAAATATGAATGAATGGTTATTGAAGTTGGAGTGATTAACTTACCGGAGAAGAACTGTCCCTCATTCCATTCACAATCTCTGAATTGCTCATCTCGCTCATTTCAGACATGAGATGGGCACGCAGTTGCTTATTCCTGAAAACAAATTATCAACATTTCAACAGTGACTTTTCATAATCCGTCACTTTAGTGGGATGAAGGCTCAACATACTTGAAGAAACATGTTTTGCAATCAGGAGACATCGCCAAACACTCAATGACAAACCAGGTGAACTTTTTTATAGGAGCTGGGCCACTGTCAATGGGATATTGCACAGTAGGCTTATGCCCTGTATGCTTACGGAAGCTATGCTAATAACCTAACCTCTCCGAATCAATAAAAAATAATGTACCCTTTCAATTAAGAGCATTTCAGACATAATCTTTTATTTGAATGGTGTACTAATTACATAATTGGAATAGTTTGATACATAGTTATCATGATATTGTGCAAAGTAAAAATGACCACTGTTCTACTGAAAAGTATTCAATATCCAATAATGCCTATTCAATATCGAGAATAGATAAGCAAGGGAAAATAGGATTGGATTTAAATTAATGAAAGATGGTGTCTAATAAAGTTAATTATATAAAGGTATACCAAATAATTATGTACGCAGTGGTATCATATAAATTATTTACCTGGCATCGAGCTGCATGATGTGTTGCTGTGCCTGCGTAAGTTGCTGCGTTACGTTGCACAGCTTCTCCTCGAGAGCGGCGGACTCCACACACTTGGAAGAATACTTCTCTGACAACGAGAGGATCTCCTGTTTGATCTCCTCCAGTTCTTCCCTAACACACACAAAACTGTCCACTTAGGTTTTAATTGCACAAATTTAAAGGAATTCGGAAGAAAGTTGTAGAGGAAATGAATTGACTCAAGGAGAACTGCATACTTAGATAGTATTTTTTCACTTTCGATAAGATGTGAAAATAAGTATAAAGTCTAAGAAATATAACAATAAAATTTATTTGTTGTACTGAAGGCAGCAAAATAATAGTTGTTAATCAAAGCGAGAGAGAAAATATACATTGGTCCATTTTAGCAATTTCTCATTGCCTTGCCGTTTTATTATCGACAAAAGGCAAGTGTGAGTTACGACGTAAATATGAAAAGAAATCATTATTCTGTTTTTTTGATAGTACATACTAATGATGGGATTCTCAGGACAATTAGAAATAAATGACAGAAATGATAAGCATTAACATAGATAAGAACATAGAGAAGAAAGTAAATCCATGTGATAGACTTACTGATGCCTTGAGTGCAGCTGGGCGTCACCACCTTGCTGGCTGCGGGAAGCAAAGTCTCTCTTGAACTTGCTGACTTCTCGGTGCACATCGCTCTCGTGTGCCTTTCGCATTGCATCCAGCGCTGCCAGGGTGGCCTGCGTCTCCTCTGCCAGTGCTTGTTCCTTGTCCACTCTAGAATGAAATATATTTTTTGAAATAACTAACTAACTAACTAACCATCACGCCGTTTCCCCGCAAGGGTAGGCAGAGAGGACGGACCGCCATACAACTCTGTCTTGGCACACACTTCTTGCTTCATTTACATTCATACATCGTCTCATACATACTCTTCTGTTATTCTGACTCTTCACACGACCCGATTCAAGTATTTGATTTACTTGATCGTGCCATGTCTTTCTCGGGCGTCCTCGACTTCTTCTTCCATTCACTTTCGCATCATATATTCTTTTCACACTCCTTTCTTCGTTCATTCGCTCTACATGCCCAAACCATCTAAGCGTCCCTTTCTTAATCCTATCCATTACACTCACATCAGCCTTGCATTCTTTCCGGATATCCACATTTGTAATACGGTCATACATGGTTTTACCGCACATCCGTCTCAAAGATCTCATTTCCACAGCATTCAGTCTACTTTCATCCTTCCTCTGCCAGTTCCATGCCTCACTGCCATACATCAGGGTTGGTATAAGCACTCCTTGAAATATAAACCAAAAAAATAAATTGTAATTGCACTTTAGCGGGTTTATTACACACAATGTCTAGGCCTGGAGTCGAAGGTCTTACACCACTCTACCAAAGAGGTGGTCAGTCCACACTACAACTCTCTCTAGCAGAGCTAACCAGGTTCTCAAAAACAAATTAAAACCCTCTTAATACTTAACAAGTATTGTTTTTTCGGGTCTCTTGAAAAACCTTACAAGAGGGTCTCACTGATAACTTGATAAGTTATTAAAAAAACTAACTTTAATTGTTCCCTTTCTGCCTGGTGCTTATCCTCCAACTCCTGGATGATCCTCCTGTGCGAGCTCTCCATGGCGAGCAGCCCCTTCTCACACAGCACCCGCAGCTGTTCTATCTCGGCCTGATAGCGCTGGCGAATGGAGTCACCCTGCAGGTCGGCATTGATGGACTTGTGGTAGGCGGAGCGCAGCTGGTCCAACTGCTGGGAGTACTCCGAGTCCAGGGTGCCGAGGCGGCGCTCCAGCCGGCGGGCGCGTTCCTTCAACAGGTGCTGCTCCTGCTCGTGCAGCACCTTGAGGTGCTGGCACTCGGATTGGTGCTCGCTGATCTGAAAGACAAAAATGGTTTACTCAATTTAGATCACAATATGTATAATATAACATGGTATTTCTTTTATTTTATAGATCTGTTTCATTGGGTTTCAAATTACTTGAAATGCAGGTCAATTTTTTTGTCTATAAGAATCACAATTCACCAACCTGCTGCTTGAGTTGTAGTGCCTCTGCCTCACTCCTCTGCGCCCTCCGCTGGGCCGACTTGTGCTGCTGTTGCAGACTGCTCACCAGCTCCTCGGCTGTCCTCGCTCTGCCCCGTACGAGCTCCAGACTCCTCTTGCTCTCTGCCGCTTTGTCCTGCTCTGTCTTCAGAATCGCCAGTGTCTCTTCGTGCTCTGATCGTAACCTGGAAATGGTTTGATGGAATAAAAACATGAGATATTATGTTGGGTTAGATATACAAAGTTTTAGATTATAAAGGTAATATATTAACCTGCTAATAGCATTTTGCAAGCGCAGACAATGTTGACAGGGAATATGACTAGACAGCGCCTCTACACTCTTTTTCAACGATTCGCAAAGATCCAAAACACCTTGGACTTGTGGATTGTTTTCAGATTCTCGGTTAATATTTTCCTTATTTTTGGAGTCATCGTCGATTTGAAGATGTAGATGTTTAACAACCACCTCCACTTGTCTCAAGGCATCTCTAATTTTTGTTAGATCTTCCTTATTCTCTGCATATTCGTCTGAGAACAGAGCTCTGCATTCATTAGAAAAGTGTTGGAAGAGATAGATAAATTCAGCTTCTTGCGTTGGATCAGAATCAAGAGATGCGACAATGTTATCTGATTCAGTTAATTTATTCCATATTCCACTTTCTTCTTGCACTGCATTAGAAAATATACTTTGACTGGTTTCCAATGGAGAATTGCTGTCGTAGCCACCGGAGCAAACATAAATTTTAGCGTCGATTAGAACTTTGTGAGCGATAACATCAGCCAGTTGATACAATAATTGGCGACTGTCGACACCGGGTCTGTCTTCGGTAATTGGCGACCTTAATCTAACACTTGTCAGGCACTCCTGATAATGACTAGTTATATCTGCAATGGCTGATTTCATTTCAATAGAAAGCTGTTCATGGGCAACTTGGAACCACCTCTCCAGCGCAGCTTGCTGGCTCGCCACCAAAGTAAACCTCGCCGTCTTCTCCGCGTTCAACTGCGTCGCGTAATACTGAGCACAGCGCGTCATAACATGAGAAATTTCAGAGTTGATTAGTTCATTGTTGACAATATCTTGAGCTTTATTCCAGGCTTCTTGAATTCTTATATTTTCTAAGTTTGTTCTTTGCTGATCAAAATTCATCCCACTTTCTGGCTGACAATTGAGAGCTTCTATTAATAATGCTTTGGTAAGTTCTATCATCTTCTCTGATTTGTATTGATTGACTGAAACTGTTATATCTTTTTGTAAGGCTTTCAGCATTTCTAATTCTTTGTTTTGTATTGTATTTTGCGACTGATTAAGGCATTTGTCCAGCGTGCCATTATTCATTATACTAATTTTTCTAGATAGAATCTTGGCTAAGTAGTCCATTGAAGTTTTACATAAGGTTTGGCGTTTTATTTGAGAACCGTTTAGTTTGGATTGAAGTGATGTGACCAATTGACTAGTTTCTTCCACTTCTGATTTAATCAACCTTTTAAATAATCCTTCCCCATTAACATCCGTAACAGCATCATTAATTCTGCTAATTAATACTGCTTCATATGCCAGTTTTTCAGCAAGAAACTCTAGATTTCTTCGTTGATTTAGCTCACCGGATTTCAGCAAATTGCATTTCTTTTTGTTTATATCTTGAAGCTTCGTCCTCAATTGCAATTCCAGTTGATGTACAACATTTATAATGGAATCATTAATATCATTGCCTTCATAAATGCTTTCAAAAGGTAAGACGCATTTATCTGTACAATCTTGCAACTTTTTGCTGACATCGGTAAGGCAACGTTCTATTGTTTTCATGCTGTAACTTTTATCTAAAATTGGTGAAGGAGAACGACGGTTTCGAGATGATCTGATAGCGCTGACTTGACAAATACATTCATTGACCTTATTCCTCGATGAAATTACAACATTCTCAAGACTCTGCAGCCTGTCTAACAAGTGCCTGTGTGGGGTGGCGTGGCTTTCTGAGCTATCAGCACTGGGGATGTCATTGGCTATATGGTTCAATGACTCGCATGATACTGTGTAATCTCGTTTGCCCTCAAGAGCGTTGCCCACTTTGGTTTCCAAAGAACTAAGACGAATCAACATTTTCATTGGTTCAGAGCTGGTCGCGCTGTCTAATGATTTTCTTCTCAATCTTGCGGAAAGTCTTTTAAGAGACTTGCTGTCACGTTCCTTTTCAGCTGATGGGGATTTTTCTTTCGTAGGAGATGGTGGTTTAGAAGGAGGTTGGATTACCGGTGTTGCACTTGAGGCAATATTACCGCCTTCCAAAATATTGATTTTAGTTTCTAATTCCGATAGCTTTTCTTCCACTTCTTTTCCAATCGAAAATGAATCTTTTCCTTTCAATGATAAACTTCTTCTCTTATCCCTAGATTCGGATTTCTGAAGTTTGTGTTTGAGAGCTCTCACTTGTTTATCTGATGAAGACAATTTCTGCGTTAAATCTTGTATCCTAGCAGCCATCATGGATATTTGTGACTGGTTGTTTTCTTCTCTTAGTTGAATATCTCGTTGAAGACTATGATTTGTAAGTTCTAATTCATCATACAAATTATGAGACTCCCTCAATTCTCTCTTCATGGCTCTGATTTCCTGAATGGCCTTCTCAAACCTGCAACGAAGTTCTTCATACTCTTCGATAACTCTATCCTTATCCATTGATTCAAGTTCTTGGTCTAAATCAATATTGGCCAACTCACTCAATGACTCCACACTTCTTCCTTTCCGGATGATGGAAAGACTACTGCCTCTTCCTTCTATATCTCTAATCTTCATGAACAAAACCTCATTTTCTTCTGCTCCTCTGATGAGCCTGTCGTTTAGTTGGGAAAGTTCAGCTTGGAGCTGTTCAATAGCTTGTTGGCCGTGTTCCAACTGCCTGTTTAATAATTCACAGTGCTCAGTTGACTCTCTCAAAAATGCTTCAGTTTCTGTAAGCTTACTTTCCCATTGACTTTTATCTTCATTGTACATTTTCTTGAGAGCTTCTAAGTTTTCTGCTTCTTTGGTTCTCCTGTTTAATTCATCTTCGGTGTGCTGTAGGGTGGCCAACAGATCGTCGATTTTCTTTTCTCGAAGAACGGATTCAGATTTAATTTGTCTTAACCGTTTTAGCTCCTTTTCTGCTGTATTCACATCATGTTGGGCAATCTTCAACTGCTTTCTGAGGTCCTCAATTTCAATAGCTTGTTTGTCTATGGTAGATATGTATGAGGTTTTGATTGGTTTGAGAATATCATCTTTTCGTATTTTATCGACAACAATTGGCGCATAGGGATCTAATATTTCTCTGAAGGATCGCTCTTGAAGATTATCTGTTTCATCAATATCAGAAGGAGGAGTGTCATCAGACTGGGGAGAGGAGGGTGTGGAGGAGCCGTGTTGAATGTTTCGAGAGCGGACTTTATCCTTGACTCGGGAAATGGGGTTGCGATTCGACACTGGGGATGGAGGAAGTTGAGTGACCGAGTCTCCCCAGTCCACGCTATCTCTGCGCCCTCCTTCCGAGGCAGTTCTGTACTCTTCGTCAGACGAGAACATTATCGATCTCGGAGCCATCGGAATAACTGGTGCCATTGACACCGAAGGAATCAAGGATTCAGAGTTCTCAATGCTATCTTGTCTGTCGATATTGATAACATGCTTTTCTGGATACATCTTATCGGAGCAGTCGGAGGGATCAGGTAAGCCGGCCGTTCGCCTAATAGCTGACATCCAGTTGGCACGTATCCCAGCGGTCAGAGCGGATAACGTGTACAGGCGGTTGTCCCAAGTCTGGAAAGTAAAAATAAACGTACAACTGAAAATATAATTCGGCACTTCTTTACAATTGTATTTATTTTTAAATGATCAGGGATCGGTATTGTACCGAATCTACGAGTCCGCGTGGAGAAGAGATATCAACATTTCAGATGAACAAATTTGTCACAGTTACCTTGATCACAAAGCCGAAGGTCCTCGCGGGCGGCGACTCCGTGATCGCCGCTACCCCGTTGAGGTCGATGACGCCGTCCATGATGCCGCAGTCCTCCGCGCTGGGGTCGCGGTAGTAGAGCAGCGCGGCGCCGCGCAGCACGAACCAGTGGCGCGCCGGGGACGCGCCCGCGCTCAACTAGCGCAGCAGCCAGCCCTTGCGCATGTTGAGCAGCCCCTCGGCGGGCAGCTCCACGCGGGCGGCGGCGCCGCGCACGCAGCCGTCGGGGTCGCCGCGGACCTGGACGGAGGAAGAAAGGCATCACACACTGTCACATCGGTATCTACTTCTACTGGGTGGCATTGGCATCGAGAATGCTTGACATTTTGCGTCATGTACCACATTTCAACTATATGCATAACTACCTCCAACTGTGATCATGATGAGGTTGTCAAGTAACCCGACGGTTAGGGTTCTCGGCTAGCAATCGAACAGATCGAGTTCAAAACTCACAGCGAGTAGGTTTCTACTAACTTACACCTTTGATAAAACGTTAGTCATAGTGAAAAGGCCTGTGGGTACTGTTTTTAGGTATTTAAAACGGTTCGGGAATGTGGTGGCTGCCCTCAACAGTTGCTATATTAATGTCCAATTTTCTGGGAGATATCCGAAAATAATGTTAGATTTTACAAACTTCCTTAAAAGTATCTAAGTTTAAGGCTAAAATGAAAGCTAAATAATGGGACAATAATATGATAGGGGTGAATCACACTTACGTATTTATCTGGCATGCTGCCGCCGTCGGGGGCGTCTGCCGCCGCCTCCGCCGGCGCCGCCTCGCGCGTGGGCGGCTCGGGCTGCGGCGGCTGCGGCCGCGCAGGCTCGGCGCCCCTCTCGCGAGGCCGCGTCAGTGACAACGCTATGTCCTTCAGCTTGGAGTCGCGCTTCGAGTCCGACTCGTACTCCTCGAGCAGGATGCGGTGCTGGGCGGATTCGGAACCTTCTGGAACAACATAATCAACCATTTCATAAATCCAAATGTTGTATTTGTACAGCTGATAGATTCGTTATAACCTCCAACCTTTCCTTATAAACAAGTATATCACAGCAGAGCTCTCAGCGGCAGGATCGTATCGTAGTATTTATCAAGAGAGCTCAGATTCAAACAACAAACCTACGCCAATTAGTAAAATCGCCCCGGTTTATGAAATGTGACGGCTAGAGAAATTAATAAAACGTCACGAATGAATATTATAGATACCTAGCTACGAGTAGCTACTGATGAAAAAAATCATCTCAGGAATCAGTTTTGATAACAATATTACAGTATTGAGGAGAGCTTCAGTTTTCTATTATGCTTTGATTAGTTCGGTTTTATGTTGCTTGAAATGGGTTAATCTATTTTTAATGACTGGATCTAAATAGCCATCTACTTCCCAACCATCATTTCCCCTTCACTTCTCCCCTAGCCCACTTCCTTCAGCCCCAAAACCCCCCCAATTCGGAATGTAATAGTTCCACTAGCTTTGGGCAGTTAAACCAACTGTTCGATAACAAATACAGTTTATTTTTAAATTCTATTTTATTTTATTTGGGAGACCAACAGTTTACATACAAACTAGGTAAAATATTATATGGGTAGTATTAATATGACAAAGAATAAAATCCATGATTTGTTTTTCCACAACTCCAGGACGCTCATCGTCATTAACATCTTCTCGGCCTTCTGTAAAGCGCTTGTACCACTTATAAACACTTTTCAGAAGGCCGAGAAGATGTTAACGATGAGTGTCCTGGAGTTGTGAAAAACAAATCATGGACCCCGATTTTTGATCCATTATTTTCAAAAGTAAAAAATCGAAAAACACACAAAAACGTGACTAACCTTTCCAATTGTCAAAAACAAACCACTAATCCAAAATGGCTGATAATGCTAACATATGATAAACATATGTGTACCAACATAACAGCAACAAAAAATCGATAATCGAATGTACACAGCCCGCGAATATTCAAAATTCACCTTTTCTTTTGAACAGGCCATGTATAATGATATGTGTGATTTCAAAGTTTTTTATTTATTTTTTATACATACATATATATAAAGAAAGAAAGTTAAAGTTAAAAGATTGGTAGTACCGTGGGATGAGTAGTTATCTGTAGTTATAAAAGCTCGAGAGATCGTCGGTGTGATTTTATGGAGTGAGGTGCAGAGTTAAAAATGACAAATTTTGAGTAGTGTGTGTTAAAAGTGTGCGAGGCCCGATAGAAGAAGGAGTTTTGTTTAGAATTATTGTTGCATCGAGGGAGACTAAGAAATTGATCAGAACGCGGCCGACTCTTGGTGATTTACACGGGAACGGTAACTACGAAAATCTAAGTATCGAAGGAAACGATTTTGAACACGTTCCAAGTTGTACACATATGTTTTGTATTGTGGGTTTCATACTTGTGACGCGTATTCTAGTAAGCTACGGACGTAAGCAAAATATAGGATTTTCATTTTTTAAGATTATTGATTTTTTTACATGTTTTAAGAATGAATCCTAAAATCTTTGAGACTTTTGAAGTTAGTGAATCGATATGAGTATTGAAGAGAAGCTTCGAGTCCAATATCACTCCCAAATCCTTGGCTTCTGTCTTGTTAATTATGAATGAGTCGTTCAGAGCGTATTCGTGTGTAATGATATTTTTATTTCGTGTAAAATTGACGACTGAACACTTTTTTATATTTATTTTAAGGTTATGCTGTGAACAGTCAAAATTAAGACGGTTAAGGTCCTTTTGTATTTTTTGACAGTCAGCAGTATTTTTGACAGGTAAAAAGACTTCAAATCTGGGGCTTGTGCTGAATGAATTATGATTTCTTATTAGTTTAGGTTTTAGTTTCCTATAATTACTTTTCTATCCATTTATAGTATTCAAGATGTATGTAAAAATATTAGAATATAATTTTTATTGAAGATTTAAGAAATCCTAATGCATAGGTACGTAGTGTTAGCCATAATTTTCTAAAAAGTAACGAAAAAATATAAGTGTTGGTATATAAATGCTAACGAGGTCCTCCAAGAACATAATTATATGTAATGACATAAAGGCCAGATGTGAGAACGAAGCGATATAAACAAAAAACATGGGGGCATTAGACCCGCGCGTCGTCGTGCAGCGAACATCAATTATTTTTTAAGATCGCGTAAACAGGACCGCAGTAAAAACATAAAAAGGAGCAATAAACATTATTGCGGAATAATTTGCAAACATTACGCTGGAAACAAAATACGAACAGCCAACAATAAAGTCGCGCGTGGAGCCCCAGACGCAATTTGTTTATTACTCATGCGATGGCTCGATGGAAACAGGCGATGGAGTCTAAAGTCCGGGATTCGAAGCCTCTCAAAGTCGCGGAATTATTCCCAATAACAGGTCCAGCTTCTAAACGAGGGGAGGGTCTGCAGTCTGCAGGCTACAGGCTACAGGCTACGGGCTGCAGCCGAGCACGTACGAACGATTAGCGTCGTATTTCACCTTCAGAGCCGCTTACAAATTTAACGTCCAACTCGCCCAAATTTGAATGCAACATTTTGATATTATCCAGCGAACGCGAGGCCCGCGTGATGGATGCTTCTCGTTTATAGTTTAAGTTCGAGGAATTCATTGTTTCAAGCGCAACACGTTCAATACTGAACTTTACCTCTACACGACCCGAAGCCCCATTAAAGGAGCAGGGTACAAATTTTAACAGAAAAGAACTTTCAATCTTTGACAAAATGATGGAATTCGAAACCGACGTTGTTGATTTAAAAAGTTAATAGAAGGGCGCATTTTATCATCCTTCAGTTCGAGCAGTTTGATAGGAGCATAAACATGAAAACTCACGATTTTCAAAACGTGAGTGACAGACAGAGAATGAGAAGGTACTTTCTATAACTGTCCAAGAGGAAAGTGAAACCCCTCAGCGAGCGAAGAATTTCACTTTTGTATCGGGAGCTTATTGGAAATGGCGTGCCCATGCATCAAACCTGATTCTCGTCAAAGTACTGACTGCAGAAACAATCATTACAAAGCAATGATTTCTAGTCGGCGCGGCGAGCCTAGGTGGCTGGCAAGAGTGACTAGAGTGGCTAGAGTGGCTAGAGTGGCTAGGCGGCCGCGGCTCGGCAGTTTCTTATTCATACGATGTGTGATTTATTCTTAAGAATACAATATCCAGATTTGCTCCAAGTCTCTGTCTACTATTTACTAGCTCTCCCACGATAGATTGCAGACAATTATTTAGACACTCATCTGCATCAGCATTAGAAACTGCCTTTAGTAATACGGAAACTAAAATAAACAGGCACTGTACGTGTACAATCTTGGCAACGTCCGATGTGATTCATTCATTGCGTTGACAGCTTCGCGCTTGTAGGAGATTATTGACAGGACACTGGTGTCTTCGACAGTCCCAGCCTCCCAAGATGGCTATTTCAATAAATTGTTAATTCTCTCATAGCGAACGTAGTCCCTTGCTAAGTGCCATTTTTGTCAGTTCAATCGATATCGACATTGACATAACTCATGCTGGCGTCTACACGAATACATAATTTTGAGCTGTGCATATTATTTTCAAGATGCACCATCGATAAGGGAAGATTTATGCGAGGTGTGGACAAGAAATGACATCTCGCGAGCGATAAGTATGAGGGAATCCTCATCTCGATATTTCCAACACGGGTTTACTCCGTCTAATTGGAGGTAGGGTCAACAGACCCCAGACCCATTCGCAGCCAATGCAAGTGCGCTGTGCAGTACATATGCAGGTGATTCTTCGAGATAATGCACGGTGTCCCCATTTGTTTCTTATTAAAATAGCAACACGGAGGTGAATGAAAAATGATTGATCGCCGATGATGATGCGCCGAGGCTTTTTTCTACGAACCTTTCCCGAGTACAGAGTAACTACGGATGCATTCATCATTACGAGTGTGATTATGGCGAGTGCAATTATTGCCTTCATCAATTTCATCTCCAGATATGCATTACATGGAACTGAGAATTAAGTCTGCAGACCTCCGCAGTTCTCGGCTGGTTGCCAGCTTTATGAGATGGCCTCACCTTCAGCTCCGGGATGGAAGATGAATATACAAGTTCTGTCCTGCGAGGGCGCACAATTAAAATCGTATTAGGCGCATAACGTATAACCCTCGGCCATTTTACTAGGCAACCAACCGACCTATCCAACGACTCGCCAAAGGAGATTCATCATATTCACAAAGGGACTTATATAATTTGTAAGAACGAATTGACTCTATAAAGGCGAGCCTAAATGGCCTATAAACGTAAAAAAGAATTCCTTGACTCCAATTTTCACCATAGCTTGGACAGTTGAATTGAAATTCTTAAATTTACAATGTATTTTTAATCGGCCAATACAATGGATACGTCATTATTATCCGTCAATTGTCGACAAAGTACAGAAGTAGGTATTAGATATGCTATTAAGAGATGATGGTAATGGAAAACTGTGAAAATTCTAAACCAAAAATTCATCACATATCTAAACTATTTCGCCAAGTGCCATCGTTTTGTATGATCAATGTCAAGACAATGAAGAATACCGTCTTCCTACACGGTTCATTATCTGCATATTGTTAGATTAGAAATGCGAAGAGGTCGTGGGAAAAGCCCTTATTTCCACAACCACATTTCCTATAAGAATTATTATTGTAACACATAATAATAATATGTCCCATCATCAACGCATTCTCATGAAACAAAGAAGAAAAATATGTTTCATTTATTGTGTGTGTATTGAGTTGAGTGAATTGAATCGGAAGTCTTCTTCATAAAATTATGTTTTATATGAATTTATATTAATTTAATAGTAAGCTTAACTATCGGCTTCCCCGGAAATTTTAATATTTTATTTTCTTATCGGACAATTGAAAAAATATGGAAGGAACAATAGCGTCTTGACCCTTTTTTTTATAGATTATTTATTTATTTACGGTCAATGACCATTTACAAACATAATTAACATATATAAGTACATTTACATAAACAATTTTCCTACTCGATAGTGATTGTCCAGTAAAACCAAGGTGAATTGATATTTCAAAGCTCCATAACTCACGGTATAATCACGTTTTGAGCTGACGGTAGATACGTTGGCCCAGATATTCCAGACGGAAAAGACTGCTAATTTAATGCCACCAGAGCTCACCGAGATATTTTGCTAGTTCATACAAACAGATTTTTGCGTAAACTCTCCGATGGCCCCGCCATGGTCCCAACTGCTGGAAGCCATGTCATCCCCGATCGGGGTATGTTGTGAGGCTGTTCTGCATTACAGTTAAGACATATGTTTATTTTCGCATGACAGTTGTTTTGATTGGACTTTTAGCTGTTTTCTGTGAGGCGAAATATATGTTTATAAAAACATACTCAGAGTGAAGATTATTTTATTATTGCAACAGGGAAGAGAAATAAAAACGAGACACGCTTTATGGAGAATATAAAACTTGAATTTTGGGAAGTACCTGCGTCCATTATCAAACGTTTCCAATTGAAACACTCTGCAGAACGTCTCTCAAATCATGTTGGCGGCTGCGGAACATTGCAATTATATAGTAAAAACAACACCGCACCAAAGGGCAACGTGATGTTTTTCCGCGTATCGAATGATTGCAATATGCAACGGGAAAAGATTTTATCATAAACAGGGCTCGCGATTGCCTGCGTGATTTATTGCTTTATGATGTAGAGGAATTCTTGCACGCTGGTGTGGTGAAGGAAACTTTGCCGTTGTGGTAGAAATATTTAGGATCTTATGTCACATTATACTTGATATCGTGTTGATCCTTGGGAAAATTAGCTACTGTGGTGGGAAAACTCGCTGTTGAGCTGGAAATGTTGATAAGGAAAGTTCGTTGTGGTCGGAAAATTCTTTCTTGTTGGCAGATTCACCTTAGTGGTGAGAAAATGTTTTTCTGTCGCCAGGTTTGGTGTCATGGCAGTAATATTTGTAGTTGCGGTAGAATATTTCTTATTGTAATAGGGAAGTAAGCTAGTGTGGGGTGAAAATTCATCGTTGAATTAGGAATATTAATCTTTTCGTAGGAATGTTCGTCGTTAGTGAAATTCTTTGCGGTTAGAAAAGTTCATTATGGTAGATAAATTTGTTGTGGTGCATGTTGTGTGACATGTTTGTCGTTGTGAAATGGAAGTTGTTTAATGTGATGGGAAAATTCGTCTGGCATAAGTGTGAGAAAATATCGATGTGGGCTTTTCTTAGTTTCTTGCTATGGTAGAAAAGTTCGTTGTTATGGTACGAAACTTCATCGAATATTTTGTAAGAAAGCTCGAAAAGCTCTCTAAACTTAACGGTTTACAACCAGCGCTCAATTGGTTAATTCCTCCGTGTAGTTATTGTGTGTACTCGCCGGCAAGCACGTGTATTACGTAGGCCGTATAGAAACACAACAGTAAATGACCAACAGGTTTACGAAATCAATTCTGCCGATTGATTAACGTTTGGGTGTAAGATAAAATCAAACTAAAGTCGTGAAATCGATTGTTCGTTTTGGATGTGGAGAATCGGTAGCATTGCCATTAAACATTTATCAATTCTACATATGGTCATATGAATTAATAAATGGGTAAATTTACCGCCTGCATGTTAATATAATTCAAGCAATTTACTTTAAAACCTACTTACAAGTTAACATAGTCAAATCAGGTAATCACGTGAATTTTTGGCTACGCTTTATTTACCACATACTCGTATATCTATAAGTGCAAACATGGATATTTTTTAGATAAATACGAGTAAGTCATATTATTAACATTTGGATCCTCTTTCTTTTGATATGAATCTTATACACAAACGATACACCAGCAACATGAATCTTGTACACAAACGGTTATACCAACCGAATCAGTAAAACCTGCTATTTTTAGATTTCCGTGTCATTTTTGCACTTATAAATATAAATTTCAGGTCGCATATCCGACGCGCGGCGCGTCGAGACGATACTGTGTCACGAGTCGTGTATCGTGTGTCGTGTGTCGTGTGTCGGGTGTCGCACGGGGGACGCATGATACGCTCGAGGCACAAGGCACAAGGTCGCTCGGTCGAGCGCTGCGCCTTACAAGGCGTCTCGTAAGGGTCGGCGGCCGACTGAACCTGCGCGCTGTGGCGATCTTGTCCCCTGTTGACCGGGAGTTCATTTTCACTGATTTGAATTCCGAACGCCGAACCGAATTTAAATTCGATTTGATCAGAAGTTCATTTTCACTGATATGAATCAGAACGTCGAACCGAATTCAAATCTGGCCCGGGAATGCATTTCGTCTGATTTGAATTCCGGAAGACGAACCAAATTTGTCTTTATTATGGGTCCTCGTACGTTGGTTATAACCTAAAATTTCAGTTACTTGCGTTGTTAATGACAAAGATGGATGTCGACAGCAAAAATCAGATGTTAAAATCAACATATTTGTTTGACGACACGTTACGCTGTGTCAGAATATCTCGGTTGAATTGTAACCAAGCGATTCGTTGGATACACTTTTCGATAATAAATAAAACGATAATTTCAAAAACAACAAATTGTACAAAATCATTCGAGGGAATTTAAAACATTAATTTTACTATATATTCGAATGAATTTTAGTCGATTAGTTTAAGAATCGATCAATTCGAAATGGATATTATGTCGATTATGCGCATTATACACATGCAAACATCTATAAAAGTAGGATCATGCTTTCAGGTTGCTTGCGTCTAATAAGGTAAGTAATTTAAAACGTGCTAAAAACGATTACTAACAAGCGGGGGGAGCCGACGTCAAGCCTGATGTAGAATTATAATATCAGTATAATACCACCGAGAAACTGTTCTCCAGTTTGCTCATCAAACGACGCTAATAATAATTAGAATGCGATGTAAAATTCATTTCACTTTCATTAACCACATTCCTTGGGCCCAAGTCCGAGAAGGAAGAAGGTTAACTCAGACCCGCCCCAAAGATAATCAATTTAATCTGCGCGATGGTGATTTAATATCATTAATTATTTTAAAAGACCTGCATACCTCGCGCTATGTATACAGATAATGGGTAAAATGAATCACAATAGAATCGCGTACCGTAAAGGGACCTTACTTTGACCCTTAACTTTACGCATTTGATAAAACACTGGTTTTAAAATATTTCCAACTATGCTGTTAAAATTGTTTTATTACATTTTATAAAGTGGTACTTGTCGTGAAATATTTTGCCAACTTGTGGAACTTGTCACATGCAAAACGTGTGTTGTTTTCTCTGGAAACGGATAATTTTGCAAAAAAAAATACCGCTGACAAAGATAAACTCGAATTACAACATAATTAATGCTTTGTAATTCGCACTACTGACAAAATATATTACTAGTAGTACAACTTTAAGACATATGTAATAGTGGAGATATTTATACAAAATGTCATTTTTCAAATGGAGTAAAGTTACCCCATATGGTGAAAGAAGGACACGTTTACGCTATCCATTCTAGCCTTGCCAAGAACAGAGAGGATGCACCGGTGTGTGTATGCAGATACGCGTATAATTAATATCTGATGCATCTGAGGAGATTTTCCTAACTTATTAATAACAAATATGCCGCCCTACGCCCTCGACCAGCCTCCTCCGCATGGGAATATGGGAGATTCGATAGGGTTAATAAATTCCATAAAATGATGCCAAAGCTCTCACCTCAGAGCGACCCCAGAGGCCAAAGAAGTTTAATCCTAAAATGATGAACATATTTCTTACGTAGTATTGTATTTTCTCTTGTGTGCTTTCAAATCAATTAGATTGTCATAATTCACTGCAAAAGATAACTATTCAACAAAAATAATAAATTAATTAATGCTTGTTTTCCCCGAGAAAACTCAAAAAGAAAATAGGTCTAATTAAATATATTATAGATATTTTCGAAGGCAAGCTAAGAGTCCCAATGCAAATAGCTGAGTCTGTGTTATGTCAGCTGCACTTTCTCGAACCCTTTTAGAGGTTCTATTATTATAAATCAGAGCGTGTTAACGGACACAAAACAATGACACAAGCAACACGTTTCGTTAATTTAAAACAACGCTTCTGCAAAAGTAAGAGAAACCAATACTTAACAGATTTAGCTAAATAGAAGCATAATGTTGAATGTTATCAATATTTACACAGATTCGTAATAATTCTCACCCCAGAACAATAAATTGACAAAAGTCAATTGAAACTAAGCGCCGGCACTGTTGTTGCAAATGAAAGTGACTGGAACTGATTAAAATTCCATTCGCAAATGTTCATTACGAATAGTAAGTTAAAACTGTGACGGAGGAATGTAATCACATGATCACGAAAACGCAGCGATGTCAATTTTGTCTTTATCACGGCAATTCGTTAGTCTGTAACGCAGAATTTATAGTAATTATTCCAGTATAATTGGAGCACGGCAGAATCCCTCAGCCCGCTGCAGTGCTAATCGTCCAGAGATAAGAGACTGCAGCGGAGGCTGCGGAGGCTGCAAGAAGCAGAGAGCAGACACGAGGAGGGCGCGAGGAGCAGGTCAGATCGAGCGGGAGATGAAAGCGAAGAGAAACAAACTGGTTCAGTAATGCCAAGCGCCGGGAACTGTTAATCAAGTGAGATGGTATGGCAACCTCGTAGCGACATTTTCAGCAATTGATCTCGCATCGGCGGCAAGCAGCTTGCATGAAAGCATTGATTAAGTGCCAGGGAACGATGACATGAATGTTTATTTCTTCGCGCAGTTGGAGCTGGCGTTGAAAAATTACGTTTTAAATTTATCGCGAAGATTCAACACGCTTGTTTGTTACTCCTCGGATCAAAACTCAAGGATTAATCTTACTTTCAATAATTAATGTCGCGGGTCTTTTGTCGCGAGTACGTCTGGTCTCGGTGTTATTGAACACGATCACGATCAATTTGTATTGTGATATACCCTTTTAAAGAGGTATGTATCACAATGAAAACAATACGACCAATGACACGGATATATCGTTCAATAACGCTTTCTTATGCGGATCAGTTATTCCTACGAGCTCCAAAAACAATGAGATCGTCGTGATAAATGGCGTAAAATGAATTCCCCCATCTGATGGCTATCTCAGTAAGTGCTCCAAGGACCCGGCGCCGAACACGCGAGCTGAAGCTGGCGGCTGTCATTCCGACACAATCGAGAGGAGACAAGTGGGTCACGTGGATTCCTCTACATCTCGGTGTTCGATTGCGAAAGATGACAACTGACAATCGTCACAATGGGAATAAGGATTGTGGGAGAGAACCGCCGGTACTGAACGGCATGAGACAGAGTGTACATTTTTTGTTTCGCATTAATCTCCATAATGACGCGATTATAGATTCGCAGCCATTAAATAGGGCTCGCCGCTATTTAATTATGGATATTCTATTACGGATAATTGAAGCGCTGGGTTATCCGACAGCAGAAAGCGGCTCGGCGACAAGTTTTAACGACCGGGTGTAATCGGTGTTTATTATAAACCTATAGCTTTCCCCACAGATTGTATTATATTATGTTTAACTACGATTTAACATTTTTTTGAAATCCGATTCTGATGGGGTGCTGATAATGAGCGCCTTGCTGAATTTATACGAAGACGTCACTTAATAACTGTACGAAAATAAAATAATCTCAAGACTCAAACATTCGAGGACTGCGGATTGAACTTTTTTCTGCAATATTGGTGTAAATTCGGAGGTGTTGTTCGACAGTAAAATAAAACAAAACAAATTAAGACGCGGAAACTACTAACCCACATCGCGGCGAGTCGATCGAACGTAAATTTAGAAATGTAAGTGAGAAAATGCTTTTTTTACAATTTCGTAGTAATCTATACATACAACGTTCTCATTACTCAGTTTCTGTTTCGATGTAATATTTAAGCGATCATTATTTTACTACATTTAATAATTTGTTTTACACACCAAAGAGAGTGCGATAATTAAAACCCAAGAAAAACCAGCGAATAATGAGACACTTCCCACGCAAAGGTAGTCTGGAAAGTTTAAAAATAGTGGTATATCCAGTTCACTTTTCCCTGGGGAGACACAACTTAATGGAACGATGATGTTTTTATTATAGCAATATAAATCTCCGCTGGAAAAGATTTGCATGAAGTCTATAATGAAGCTGCACTTAATCTCTCAGCCTTGAATGTCTGAGAAGTCGGTGAGATAGAACACTCAAACAGGCCGGGGCCCGTTTCTCCCTTGTCTAGAGATATTCGTCAAAAGCGAGCCTCCCAGCGGCGCGGTGGAGCCTCGGTACTTACTAGCGGCGGGTGCCCGGTGTCCGGTGCCCGGTGCCCGGCTCCGCGCCTTTTGCTGCGAGATTACGCTTTGCACCCCCACCCGCGGCCCGATTCCCTTTGAGATATCAGTAACAACGCCAATTAATTATATTGTTTGTCTCACGCTCCCTTCTAGGTTTCTCAAACCGTGTAGATAGACTTTTATTCATTTTGGATTAAGTATTCAAGATATGCAATGTTCATGAACTCCATCTCATGCGTATGTCAATCTAAGGATAATATCACGTTACAGACATACAAACTAATCTATGAAGGCGGCCAAAAAACGAACGAATGACTATTTTCTAAACCTGTCTATTTCTTTGTATTTACAATATTTATTTACATCTACGGTCGCTACGCCTCGGGCGGGATTCAACAAATCGTAGCCAACGCAATGGTAAAATATACAAAGAAAAATATATAATTCACTGACTAGGAAACTAAAGAATCAAAACTCGTTTATATAAAAAAAAACAATAATTGTATTCCCTCAAACGTTTAAAAAGAATGCATCCCATAATAAAAAAAGTATACAAGTTAACAGTACAGAAAAAGTACAACATTTGGATATTAATTTCCGTTACTATATGACTACTGATATATATATTACGATCTGCTTATAAAATTGCGATAAAACCAACAACGGGTAAGCAACAAAGAACACTAATTGGAATCGTTGGTATTTTTTAAATTTATTGGGAAGTAAGAAACAATTTTATGTATGTTCTGGTAGGTACATGTTAGGAAGCATTGGTCGAGGGCGACAACGATTGCAGATTACATACCGAAGGGTACTATTGAAATGATTGGTCTAGTGTCTAGTTAAAAAGGTAATAGTGCTCCGCCCCCCTCATTCGCGGAATAAAATGATTGCTGAACGCATTTTTATGGTAGTGATAAGTTTGTTATCGCTATAATTGCTAGCATGTTTACGAGGGTGAAGGATATAGTCAACATAAAACCTTTCATATAAAAAACTGCATGTTTTTATAAATACACGCTGTCTTATACAGATGAACAAGCTTTTACTATTCTACTTTATGTCGGCTGTCAAATTTAAACTAAAATGTTAGATTAGTTGAGATGTGCGTAATTGCGTGCTAATAACATAGTAACGGTAACCTGTAGTAGATTGTGTGGCTCATGGCAATAAAAATTGAAAGCAAACATTTATGATTGCCTAAAAAAAATCGGACTTAATAACCGTGTCATAAAATTGTACGAGAATGCTGGTAATGCACTTTTTAGAGCAGAAAGTATTCAACTTGGTTAATGGCTATATCCCACTGCGGTCACAAACTGGGAGAAATTGTATCGTTCGTCGTAATGAGATAATTTTACTATTGAGGTCAGAAATGATTGCAGAAAAATATAGCAGAAAGTTATAAGGGGCATAAAACATTGCTCGATTATGGCAAGTGATCATTGTGATCACGTTATTATGATTTGAATATCGCTGCCGATCTTTTGAGAATCGTTACAGAACTTAAATGGAGACTGGAAGAAAGTTTCTCTATCTTTAGAAAGAAAGTCCACCGTGTCTTAAGCGAACTTTAAAAAACATGAGCGTAGTATGAAAACACGCTGATTGTGGGTAATGAGTACTTCACAAGGTCCGAAGAACCTCGGAAAGTCATTGGAAATTGTAGTGAGAATTGCCATGATTTCCAGAGATCATGAGGATAACGTTGCAAAGAAAAGCATTGGAGTATAAATTGGTTTTCAATGTTATCTCAAGCATATGCAGTTAAACATGGAGGGAAACGAAGTAAATTTAAGAAAGAAAAAAAGTATTATGTAGTACGTTAAAAATTAACCGTCAAACAATTTAGTCAACTGTTTAAAACTCAACTTTTTTTTTTAATATTAAGTTAACTAAAACCCCTTACCAGTACCTTAGTGACATGTGAAAAATCATGAAAGAAAAGTACAACAATAAAAATAAAAATCATCATTTTCATTCCTTTGCACAGTCGTGTCGGAAAATTAATTATATATTTATATGTTGTTATGAAATATACTTAATGGCTTGATGACGCCATTTACTCGCCCGACATAACATTATAGCACGTATATAACGTGACCTTACGTCCCGTTTTATGGCGCTCCGTGACGCTGTCACGACGGATAGCTTCTACCACCTCCCTTCTCCACTCCTTTCAGCCTCATAACACCCCACAATTGGGGATGCCTTAATCCCGCTGTGGTATTTATATTAAAAAAACTCTCCGCTGCCAAACAAACAACGATACCTTGATAAGTACCTAGGTGAGATGGTAAATGGGTATAAACTCATGTACTAGAAAGCACTCTACAAAGATAAATAAGATAGTAAACTGAAGTTATAAAGATTTAAATGACTTCAACTATATATTATCATTCACACTTTAGTGTGGAGGTCTTTTCTATTTCAGCAAGCAATTGTGATTTTAAATATAAAGCCCTTGATTTATGTATGTTTATTATTGTGTAAGAAGTCGTGAAATTTGTGTGCGAAGTGAAAATAATGTTTTTACATCTATGCTCATATGCGTGGTTTTGAATGAGGCATCATAAAATATTCATATTCCGAGGAACATAATATTGAACTTAAGTTGTTCATTGCACATTGCAAGGTTTTTTTGAAACCACGAAGAAATATTTAATAATGAATTGTAGGTATACATGTTATTTTATAAAACTAAAGTTAATAATTATTTTAAAAACATGGTTGTGCAATACATAACCCACCACAAATAGATTTTTTTAAATAATGTTTGAACTATTGAATAGCACTTGTAGTCTTTCGTAGAGACCATCGACCCGGTGTCACGTCCTGATGACCGGTAACTAAGCTGTGGATGCGTTCTAAATCTTCGAAACGCTGCAATAGTGCGGGAGTCAAAATAATATTCAAAATTCGTTATTATAGTGTACTCGTAAAAATGGTCTAGTTGTGATTTCATTATTTCGAAGAAAGCCATTTCACCCTCCGTAGGCAGTGTGATAATGCTGATTTATGGCTGTGTGGCGGAATAAAAATGGGAAGAGAGAGGGGAGGAAGAGGGTGGTTAGGAAGTATTTGACAATTCAGATCTGGTTGTATAACGCGATAATTTCGAATAAGAAACATTCTAATTCAGAATTATATTAAAATTGGAGCTAACTTTAAATCATTAATGCTTATTTATTATTAAATATTTAAATTATATTAATATTCTAAAACACAAATATGAAACAGAAAAAAACCAGAAACTAAAAAGAACAATGGTCATGACCGAGACTCGAATTCGGAATCCTTAAAATAGATGTAAACATCTTAGATGGATTAAATAATGTAGATACGTTACTGAGACACCGCGAGTGACTGCACTAAACTAAGCCAACGTGGCATACCTGAGATTTACGCACAAACATTCGTTTGACAAACAAGCTGTCACCAGCTGCCACAAACGCATCGCTGTAAGCTCTTTTCTGAGATAAAATGCCTTCCTGTGCTTTTGACAAGTGTAAAAATCATTCGGGAACAAAAAACAATTCTCATGGCGTTTCTTTTCATGCGAAGTACACACAAATCACTTATTATTTCAATTAATACAATTATTCACTTACCAAATGGTATAAGTGAGACAGCGAATGCAGAAGTACATAAGTGTGTGGAAGACAACCTAGCGACAGTACACGAGTACGTCGCATGGTACTTTGCTCGTAAGTTCGTTAGGGAAGAGAGGGGTTGTAACGCGGAGAATGTAACGCGGGACGTTCGCATAGCTATCTCATTCATACACACATATTCTGCTTGGTATGACTATCCTTTTCATGCGTTTTGAGATATCAGAGCGTGCCATATTTATCGTTCAATTTGTATGAATATGACGTGTCTTGTATTTTATGTCTATGGTAGACATGCTTATTTTCATTCCATATTTAAAAATAGACCAAGATGGAATAAATGTATGCAAACGTTTTGTATTTCCACTAGCCGAATAATGAGTATATTGAAGTACCTTCCTGCTGGTCCGCGCTCCCCCAGGCCGGGGGGCGGCGGCTCCGCGCGGCGCCGCGGCGGGAGCGCGCCTTGTCCTCGCTGTTGATCTTGTCCCGCGTGGGCGGGGACGCCGAGGACACGGGCTGGTCGGTGTAAACTGCAACAAACGAATAATCATTAGAAATTTTCTCCAACGAAAGGCAAGTCAATCTGATAAAAGGCAAATGGCGTGTGATGAAAAAACTGGGCTTATGATGGGATGCTATACAAAATCGAGGTTGGAAAGGCATAAAGACACTTTGGTAAAAAATTAGTTAAATTCTTTACAACTCTACCACTATACTTTGACTTGACCTTGTTTTTGATTTGAATGTTCTTTCATCATGTATATTTTGTTCAATTTTTTTCATTGCTTCATTTAATATTATGTATATATGCTGTTATTGCTCTGTTGCTTTTTTTCCTATTTCGTGTAATGTATTATTTTGTAATTGGACAATAGTCCGTTAGTTTATAAATAAATAATTAAATATGCAGTTTTAATCAGTTTTTTTTTCTGCATCAAATACTCTAACTCTCGTTTGATTCTGAAGACTTTTGTGGCGCTTCAGCCATCTAAAATATATGTACCTACCATTTGGGAAAAAGCTTGACTTAAGCGACACAAGTTTGGGACTGTTTTAGCTTTTTTGTCGCAACTGGTAACAAGTGTGAGCATCAAGTTACCTGAGTTAACTTTTTTTTCCAAAATCCAACCAGGTACTGAAGAACTATAAAGTGCTCTGGTGTAAACTTCACAAAAGGGCGCTTTAGCCCTTTTGCCTTTCCGGCGTCTATTATATAATACATACCGACATGTTTGCCAAAAACCTGGAAATTTCTGATAATTTGATGACCACATAAAATTCCTACCAGGAATCAATACGGTTGATGGATCACTCAAATAGTGTGATGAAAGGAATGAGAGAGGGGAAAGAGGGAGAAAGTCTACATAATATGAAATGTTGGATGTGAATAGGTACATAAAGTTTCTCCTACTCTGAACGACGTGTATGCGGAATGTTATGTTGCAATCAATTAACGTAGTTATCATTAAAGACTTAATGCAGCTGTCGAAGCTACATACTAAATAAATGATTTCTGTTTGCTTGGCGTCTGAAGTTTACGCGCACAAGTAAAAAAAAAACAAAACAAACGAACAAAAATTGTCGAGAAAGTTTGCATACAAAACAATAATTCCATTGGAATTACTGTGTGATTCAAATTGACACTGATTGAAAAGGGGTTTTAAGATAAATATGATCAATTAAAATTCATTCTAACGAATTGGCTGTCGAAAAAACAATCGAATAAATTGCTCAGATACCCAATTGAGAGATAGAGGGTCGTTATAAACTAAAAACTTTCGATGTCGTTTTTGAAAATAATAATAAAACTGTGGCGTCGTAATTTCGAAAGGCAAAACATTTATTAAAATCGACATCGTCTAAATTTAAATGATTACTTCGAAACATTCGAATATAAAAATGATTCGAAAACGATTACTGCAAAAAAAACCTTCCACTTATTTTCATTCGAACGAGTGACCGATTAGAGTAATTGATGGATCTTACTGTAGGTATATATTATTTATTATATTTATGATACGTTATGTATGGCAATATCCTCTCCCAAATACATTATACAAACCAGGTCCAATATAACAGTAATTCTTTTGATAAAATATTTGTATGGTTGCTAACCATATTTCACTGAGAGA